>JAOPSE010000034.1:7590631-8229650 GCA_029449295.1 Zea luxurians
TCACAAGCTTCTAAAGGGAGAACACGTGATAGGTCTAACTAATGTGCATTTCAAAAAAGATAGACCTTGTGCAGCTTGTCAAGCAGGCAAACAGGTGGGAAGCTCTCATCACACCAAAAATGTGATGACCACATCAAGACCTTTGGAGATGCTTCATATGGACCTCTTCGGACCCGTCGCCTATCTAAGCATAGGAGGAAGTAAGTATGGTCTTGTTATAGTTGATGATTTTTCCCGCTTCACTTGGGTATTCTTTTTGCAGGATAAAACTGAAACCCAAGGGACCCTCAAGCGCTTCCTCAGGAGAGCTCAAAATGAGTTTGAGCTCAAGGTGAACAAGATAAGGAGCGACAACGGGTCCGAGTTCAAGAATCTTCAAGTGGAGGAGTACCTTGAGGAGGAAGGGATCAAGCACGAATTCTCCGCTCCCTACACACCACAGCAAAATGGTGTGGTAGAGAGGAAGAACAGGACGCTCATCGATATGGCGAGGATGATGCTTGGAGAGTTCAAGACCCCCGAGCGGTTTTGGTCGGAAGCCGTGAACACGGCTTGCCACGCCATCAACCGGGTCTACCTTCACCGCCTCCTCAAGAAGACTTCGTATGAGCTGCTAACTGGTAACAAACCCAATGTGTCTTATTTTCGTGTATTTGGGAGCAAGTGTTATATTCTTGTGAAGAAAGGTAGAACTTCTAAATTTGCTCCCAAAGCTGTAGAAGGGTTTTTATTAGGTTATGACTCAAATACAAAGGCATATAGGGTCTTCAACAAATCATCGGGTTTGGTTGAAGTCTCTAGCAACGTTGTATTTGATGAGACTAATGGCTCTCCAAGAGAGCAAGTTGTTGATCTTGATGATGTAGATGAAGAAGACGTTCCAACGGCCGCAATGCGCACCATGGCGATTGGCGATGTGCGACCACAGGAACAATTGGAGCAAGATCAACCTTCTTCCTCAACAATGGTGCATCCCCCAACCCAAGATGACGAACAGGTACCTCAAGTGGAGGCGCGTGATCAAGGGGGAGCACAGGATGTTCAAGTTGAAGAGGAAGAAGCACCTCAGGCACCTCAAACCCAAGTTCGAGCGACGATTCAAAGGAATCATCCCGTCGACCAAATTTTGGGTGATATTAGCAAGGGAGTAACTACTCGTTCTAGATTAGCTAATTTTTGTGAGCATTACTCTTTTGTCTCTTCTATTGAGCCTTTCAGGGTAGAAGAGGCCTTGCTAGATCCGGACTAGGTGTTGGCCATGCAGGAGGAGCTCAATAATTTCAAGAGGAATGAAGTTTGGACACTAGTGCCTAGTCTCAAGCAAAATGTTGTGGGAACCAAGTGGGTGTTCGGCAACAAACAGGACGAGCACGGGGTGGTGACGAGGAATAAGGCTCGACTTGTGGCAAAAGGTTATGCCCAAGTCGCAAGTTTGGACTTTGAGGAGACTTTTGCTCCTGTGGCTAGGCTAGAATCAATTCGTATTTTGCTAGCATATGCCGCTCACCATTCTTTCAGGTTGTTCCAAATGGATGTGAAGAGCGCTTTCCTCAACGGGCCGATCAAGGAGGAGGTGTACGTAGAGCAACCCCCTGGCTTCGAGAACGAACGGTACCCCGACCACGTGTGTAAGCTCTCTAAGGCGCTCTATGGACTTAAGTAAGCCCCAAGGGCATGGTATGAATGCCTTAGAGACTTTTTAATTGCTAATGCTTTCAAGGTTGGGAAAGCCGATGCAACTCTTTTCACTAAGACTTGTGATGGTGATTTGTTTGTGTGCCAAATTTATGTCGATGACATAATATTTGGTTCTACTAACCAAAAGTCTTGTGAAGAGTTTAGCAGGGTGATGACGCAGAAATTCGAGATGTCGATGATGGGCGAGTTGAACTACTTCCTTGGGTTCCAAGTGAAGCAACTCAAGGATGGTACCTTCATCTCCCAAACGAAGTACACGCAAGACTTGCTAAAGCGGTTTGGGATGAAGGACGTCAAGCCCGCAAAGACTCCGATGGGAACCGACGGACACACCGACCTCAACAAAGGAGGTAAGTCCGTTGATCAAAAGGCATACCGGTCAATGATAGGGTCTTTACTTTATTTATGTGCTAGTAGACCAGATATTATGCTTAGCGTATGCATGTGTGCTAGATTTCAATCCGATCCAAGGGAGTGTCACTTAGTGGCCGTGAAGCGAATTCTTAGATATTTAGTCGCTACGCCTTGCTTCGGGATCTGGTATCCAAAGGGGTCTAACTTTGACTTGATTGGATATTCAGACTCCGACTATGCTGGATGTAAGGTCGATAGAAAGAGTACATCGGGGACGTGCCAATTCTTAGGAAGGTCCCTTGTGTCATGGAATTCCAAGAAATAAACTTCCGTTGCCCTATCCACCGCTGAGGCCGAGTACGTTGCCGCAGGACAGTGTTGCGCGCAACTACTTTGGATGAGGCAAACCCTCCGGGACTTTGGCTATAATCTGAGCAAAGTCCCACTCCTATGTGACAATGAGAGTGCTATCCGCATAGCGGAAAATCCTGTTGAGCACAGCCGCACAAAGCACATTGACATCCGGCATCACTTTTTGAGAGACCACCAACAAAAGGGAGATATCAAAGTGTTTTATGTTAGCACCGAGAACCAGCTAGCCGATATCTTCACCAAGCCTTTAGATGAGAAGACCTTTTGCAGGCTGCGTAGTGAGCTAAATGTCTTAGATTCGCGGAACTTGGATTGATTTATAACATACATGTGTTTATGCTTTGATCATGTTCCTTATGCATTTTGTTGCTTACGTATGGTGCTCAAGTTGTACAAGCACTCCCCGGACCTCACAAGTCCAATTGCAAGTGATGCACATATTTAGGGGGAGATGTGCTACAACTTGACCCTTTGAGACTAACCATGTGTTTGAGTTTTCTTAATTTAGTCTCAAAGGAGGTTTGAAAGGGAAAAGGTGGACTTGGACCATGAAAGACTTCCACTGCACTCCGATGAGAGGGTAACTTATTCCAAGTTCATCTTCATATCCTTATTGCCTTTGTACTCTTATTTGAAGATTTTGGTGAGGCAATGGGGTTAAAGGGCCAAGATTGATCCCGTTTTGGTGCTTGATGCCAAAGGGGGAGAAAATAAAGGCCAAAGCAATAATTGGATCAGCTACCACTTGAGAATTTTGAAAATAATAAAATAGAGCTTTTGTTTTGTCAAAATACTCTTATTGGCTCTTTTTGTCAAAAGTTGGTCTCTTGTGGGGAGAATGGTTGATTATGGGAAATAGGGGGAGTTTTTGATACTATGATCAATTTCTATTGGAACAACTCTCTTTATGTCTCTACAAGTGAAGTTGACTTAGAGATAGGAAATTGAGTTTGATTTGCAAAAACAAACCAAGTGGTGGCAAAGAGTGATCCATATATGCCAAATTTGAATCAAAACAATTTTGAGTTTTCATTTGCATTGATATTGCACTTGTTCTAGTTGCTTTATGTTGTGTTGGCATAAATCACCAAAAAGGGGGAGATTGAAAGGGAAATGTGCCCTTGGGCCATTTCTAAGTATTTTGGTGATTGAGTGCCAACACAAGTGCTTTTGTGTTAATCTATGCAAAGTGGTGGACAAAGTGCAAATCAAGTCAAAAGGTATGTTTCTAGACTTAGTACATTGTTTTATGGACTAATGTATTGTGTCTAAGTGCTGGAAACAGGAAAATCGAATTGGAAAAGAGATGGCTTTGTTCAGCCAAAGTCTACGCAGTCTGGGTGCACCGGACAGTGTCCGGTGCGCCAGGCTCGCTCTGGCGAACTTGCTGCTCTCGGGACTTCGACGGTGGTGTACGGCTATAAATCACCGGACTGTCCGGTGGTGCACCGGACTGTCCGGTGAGTCGTTCACAGGCGAAGTCGTTGGTCTCGGGAAGCCATCAACGGCGTACGGCTATAATTCACCGGACTGTCCGGTGAGGCACCAGACTATCCGGTGAGCCAACGGTCAGCCGGGGCAACGGTCGGCCGAGGATTCCGCGCGTGACGCGTGGCCGAGCCAACGGTCACATTGGAGCACCGGACTGTCCGGTGTGCACCGGACAGTGTCCGGTGCGCCAACGGCTCTGAATCTCCAACGGTCGGCTTCGCCAAATAAGGAAACAAATCCGCACCGGACAGTGTCCGGTGGTGCACCAGACTGTCCGGTGTGCCAGTCGACAGAAGGCAAGAATTGCCTTCCTACAATGCTCTCAACGGCTCCTAGCTGCCTTGGGGCTATAAAAGGGACTCCTTGGCGCATGGAGAACACATCCAAGCATTCTTTGAGCATAGTTGATCACTCACACTTCGTTCTTGCGCACTTGTTCGACATTCTTAGTGATTTGAGCTCCGTTCTAGTGAGAAACTCGTGATAGTCTCTTGAGCTCAAGTCTGGGTCTTGTGTGTGCGTATTTGCTGTGATCTTTGTGTCTTGTGTGAGTTGCTTATCCCTCCCTTACTCCGCGCTTCTTTGTGAACATCTTTGTAAGAGCGAGAGACTCCAAGTTGTGGAGATTCCTCGCAAGCGGGATAAAGAAAAGCAAAGCAAAACACCGTGGTATTCAAGTGGGTCTTTGGACCGCTTGAGAGGAGTTGATTGCAACCCTCGTCCGTTGGGACGCCACAACGTGGAGTAGGCAAGCATTGGACTTGGCCGAACCACGGGATAAACCACTGTGCCATCTCTGTGTTGATCTCTTGTGGTTATTGTGTTTTGTTAAGACTCCTCTCTAGCCACTTGGCATTATTGTGCTAACACTTAAACATGTTTTTGTGGCTTTAAGTTTAAGTTTTTACGAGATCACCTATTCACCCCCCTCTAGGTGCTCTCACTTACTAGGACTTTTTTCTCTCTTTCTCTTATTGCTCCAGCCTTAGAAAAGCATTCCCCTTCTGATCTTTCATAGTCATATGCTTGTTTACTTATTTTTGTTTGCTCATCCTCATCACTGATCGTTTTCCACAAAACATCATTGAACATAGCTCTTAGTCTTGCAGCTTGCCTCCTGTCTTTATCCATCAAGGTAAAGAATTTACCTGGATTCAAATAAAGGGTTGCCCCATTTAATTTTTGCTCCATTTGAGTATCCCACCTCTTCTCAAAGCATGAGATTACTTCAGCAAGTAATCGTGGCTTCTCTTTCAAAGACTCTTGTATGGTAGCTTTTGCTTTGTGCCTTTGTCCATAGCTGCCATTATCTCTGGAGCTGCTGGCGTCTCATCACCGTCAGCAATCCTTAGAGCAATGAGTAGTGGTTGTGAAGCCCGAAGACAATTTTCAAGAGTTTGCCAAAATGATACTGAAAGGACAATATTTTCAGCTTGTTCACCTTCTTTAACTAGGGCAAATTTAGACCTGTTGCATTCATCACAAACAAACAAGCCTTGTAATTTACTCTTATGCTTATACATGCTTGCCAAAGTCAAGAATGATGTTGCAAATCGAGTCACACCTGGCCTAACAAGGTCCCCACCTAGCTTTTCTCTCATTAGGCTGTGAAGTCACCCATGCTTGTATAGGAACCTTGAAACCTTCTTGGCCATGTTGATGCAAGTGTTGAACTCCTTGATCTTGCCAATATCCTCCAACAACAAATCCAAGCAGTGCGCAGCACAAGGAGTCCAAACAGATGGGGAATTCTGTCCATAAGGATCCTCCCCGCTGCTTTGAAATTGGCTCCATTGTCAATGATCACCTGGACCACATGTTCTTCCCCACCTTCATTATTTGCTTCTCTAATAGATCTACCAACATATTGGCATTTGCTATCTCACTTGATGCATCGACAGAACCTAAGAAGTAGGTCTCCGCTGGACTGTTGGCAAGGAAGTTGATCAAATGCCGTTGTCATATGTCAAGACATGATATGATATTTGCTATTGAACCTGATTACCTGATCATGGGCGTGCATATAAGTAGCCAGCAGCCAAAGTGTTGAAGGCAATCATAGTAGCATGGGCGGCACCACTCATGTTGCACAATGCACAACGACTTCTTTAGCCCGAAGGATGGCTTCAGAGGTCACATAATGATATCTTTTATCTCGAGCCATTTCTTCAAATCAACTTTATAGCCTCTCATCTAGTTATTTGGCCACTTGTTTTGGTATGTTAAAACTGGCTTGGTACGTTAAAACTGGTGCAAGGACATCCTTGATATGGTAATCGTTGTAGTATCCCAAGTTATTATGTACCCCTTTTGTATGGGTCTTTGTCTGATAAGGGAGCTTGTGAATTTGACAAAAGCACTCGACACTCACTTCATTTGTCGGTATCCCGTAACTTAGGTACCCTCTCCTACTCTACTGTGCCAAGGCCAGATATAGGGATGACAATTTTAACCCGAAACCCGACGAATACCCGGCGGGTGTGGGTACGAGTGAAGATTTTGATCCGCGGGTGCAACCCGCGTTCGACCCGAAGTTTCGCAGGTGTGGATGCAGGTTTCTATTTCAACCCGCGGGTGACCCGCACCCGACCTGAAATTTGGTTCCTTCTTTATTTTGCACAAAAATAAGTATGATATAATAATAACTATTTTGAATAAATAACTTGGCTGATGATTCATGACATGTTTTGTTGCTGCTCAACGCGAAAAGGCTTAAAATTCATACATATAACTCAACTATTGCTGCTACTTAATTGCTTATTGCTAAAACCCTCGAGTGACCCAAAACCCACCCGGAACCTGATGGGTTCGAGTGCGGGTTTGGAATTGCACTCGCGGGTGCAGTCGTGGGTCGGTTTCAGTAGTCTTCACGGGTGCGATCGCGGGCGGGTTTTTGCTCCACCTGACCCGAATCCGACCCATTGCCATCCCTAGTTCTGAGAGCATAGTCACCGACGCTCCCTCTTCCTCGTCGCTTGGTTCACCGGTTTCGCGCGGGCTCTTTCCCTTGCAAGAAATTGCCCCTACTGCGTCCTCCCCATCGGTGAACTTAGTCGCTAAGTCGAGGGGGTCGGTAGTTGTTCTTGGCCTCCCTTGCTCTAGTTCATGGACGAGTGCCTCATTGGTTGTGCCATAGGTGAAGGCACTTACTACGTTGGTGTTAATGGTGTCGGGAAGTTCATTCCTTTTATGGAAAAACCTCTGCTCGCATAGCTGCTCAACCTCCTTTTGCTCCTAGCGCCGATTGTTAAGAAGGTATCGGGCGTCACGAATCTCACTGATATGGTTCTTCATGGGGATTCGGTCCTACGCGGATTGGGAGGGTTGTGCCTCCCTGATCCAAGATGAGGTCGTGCACTTGCAGTAATTATCTGCGCTAGTGGGATTCTACTGATCGGTCTTGGTCTGCTGTACTGCAGCCTTCTCCACCAAATTGCAGAGGTTTCATAACATTGCCTTTGCCTCCGGTTCGTTAGGCTCAGGGATGGATCGAAGCATCATGGCTGCTAATGCCATGTTTCTGCCCGGGGTTGAGGAAGTATTGTACCCCATCACTGCTCTCGGCAAGCTGGTTGTAAATCTTTTTTTCCCGGGGTTGTTCGGCCTCGAGATGTTTTTGCTCAATGTCGCCATAAACTTGATCGAGCTTACAGACGAGAGCGTCAAGCTCTTCTTGCTGCTCTCATAGGGTGGCCTCGCGCGCTTGACATTGGCACTGATACTCCTCATCCTGGATGGGGGACTCATTGTCCCCCCTGCCGTTATCGTTCCGTGGCAGTGTTGCCACGAAGCAGGCCCTTCTCGGCGCTTCATCGGCATCAGAGTTGACCACGGTCGAGCCGTGGCTCGAATTGTCCTCGAGCAGGTCGAGGACGAATGTCGGCTAGTGACCAATGACAACCACCAAAGTTGACGGCGAAGCACCAGCCTTCTTCTTCTTGATGGCATCGGTGTGCCTGTTGAGGCGGCGCTTCAAGGCGGTGGCGTGCCCCTTCAGGCGCCGCTTCTCTGCCTTGCTGTTGGTAGAGCGTGCGGGTCATGTGCCTGTGGTGACAGGTACGTCGGGGGTGGCGAGGTAGAGATCGCCGGTGGCAGTGGCAAGGAAGTCGAGGATGCCGAACATGATGTGGCTCCCTAGAGCGAAAGTTTCGCCGCTACCGAATGTCGATGCGTGGACCATCGGAGTGATGAATGTCTATGGCCACGCTCAAAAGCTCCCCTACCTAGCGCGTCAACTATCGTGATTTTGGAAACCAGGGCAGTAAGATTTCTGTTCGGAGGGGAAGTTAGCGTGGACCCACTCCGAATGGTGAGTCGCAGAGACTGAAGTGATGGATTTAAGAGGGTGGATTATACTAGTTTAGGCGTGCGCCCTAGTCCACTGTAGTGTTGATCATAGTATTGCTAAGGGCGTGTTACAACTAGTGTGTTCGTGTGTAAAGAAAGAGGGGTTCCTTCCCTTTTATAGTTCAAGGGTCAGACCTTATAGTAGGGACTTGTATTCTACCGGAGGGAGCTCGCCCAATGGCCCTTGGGTGACATGGTTCCTCTGAAGTCGTCCGTAGGGTCGTGCGTAGCCATACTTCCATCATGGTTGTATTGTCCCATCCGCTCATCATACAGATCCCTGTAGCTAGTCTCCCGCTGATGTCCTCATGGTAGTGCGTGGGGGGTCCCGCAGGTCAGTCATATGGAGCAGCCGTGCGTCATGCGGTCATGCCCGTCATCACGAGCCTGTGTCACTCATTGACGTGCATATGTGTACACCCGGTATGATTTATCTACTGCGCACTTTCTGGTATTTGGGTCACTACAGAAGGTCTGATGCTGAGGTCCTTCATAAAAAAGGGTTGTCCGGCCCCTCGAGGCAGTGGGGGTGCGCCTGGGGCTATATTTGAGGAGGTGCGGTCATGTCGATAGCAGCCACTTAGCGTGCCCTCGGCCTGCTGTTTGCATGTCTAGCCACGGCCTAGGGTGACATGTCTTGTCTCAGTTGGCGTGGACCTCACGACGTTTGACTTAGGTTTCTGCCTTGCTGACTTTCTTGACGAGGATCTGGTCGGTCGCCTCGCCTTGTGGACTTGCTTGGTAGGGACCTGAGTGGTCGCCCTGCCTCACAGACTTTCTCGAGAGGGACCTGGTCGGTCGCTCTACCTCATGGACTTGCGTGGCGAGAAGACTTTGGTCGACCAGAAAGTTTATAAACCTCATTTTGGGTACCCAGTTCCTAGGTACCCCGTCATACCTACTTCCCTTTCAGCACGCAACGACAAAAACCCACCCACCCACAACAACACACACAACACACAAAGGCCTGCCCTAGTTTTTTAATATCAAATTTTGTTATAAAAATCCAAACCTAGTTCTTCTTTAAAGAGTGAAGTCATTATCTCATGTGCTTTCAATTAAATAAATAAAATAAATATAGGATCAAGTGATTTGTTTCATTTCATATTGGTGCATAAGTTTTTGTTTGATAGTTTGTTTTGGTTGAGTGGCTAATTGTTTTTAAACACATTTGAATTTTGAATTCAAAATCAAGTGACCAAAATTATAAAAGAAAAAGGAAAATGATTCCCTTCCCTTCCTAGCTTTTAGCTCAGCTCAGCAGTCGGTCAGCTCATGAGCACGCGCGCGTCGTCTGGCCTGCCATGCGTTAGCTTTTGATGCGCCTCCCACCGCAACCTACATCGCCCCATCGATACACTGGATCGTTCGAAGCTGCACCAGATACCCCCTCGCTGAAGCCTTGGGTCCACGCATCAGAACTTTCTCTTTCCTCCAGCATTCCTACGCAGAGCCCGCGCATGACGTCGCAACGCTCCCCACCTCACATGAGCAGTTTTCAGTACCGTTGCACCCATGACACCCTCCCCTCTACAAGAACTCGCCACCCTGCACCACTACCCGAGCCCACCTTCTCAAGTTGCTACTATCAGGCCATTTCCTTGTCCTCTACCCACACACATTGTCGTTATCACGTGCCCGAGCCGTCAACCCGTCTCCATTGTTAAGCTTTACCGAGTGAGCTTCACCTTCATCTCTCTCACCTAGCACATGCCTTCGTTCTCTCTCTCTCACCCGCTCACCATCTTGGTCACCATCGTCCTTGCGGTTCGAACAGTTCACCATTCTGTTCCACAATTGTCAATTTGTCTTTGGTGTCAAGGAACCCTCGGTGAGTTTCCTCACTGCACTACGCACCCCATGCACGCATCAATTCGTCCTCTCCGTCTTCCTAGCTCACCGACGTCGTGACACCTTGTTCCCACGCATAGACCAAGCCCTAACCCATAACCTCCACGAACCCTAAGGATTGATTTCTGAGCTTCGTATCGAGGTAAGGAAACTACCCAACCTGCCTTTAACCTCAACCACCCTCCTACTCACATGTAATTGCTCGCTAGAATATTTGCTCCTGCACAGCCATAACCCCTCCTTGCCCACAGAAAAAAGTCTCTGGACTCTAGTTTTTCTCACGAACAAGCCCTTTTGGCTTGCAGAAAGGTCCTTATACCCTAGTTTTTGCACTTAAATTCCCTCTATTTTCAAATGTAATACCTAGAGGCCCATGTTTTTACACATAAGTCCCTACATCCATGTTTTTAATTACAAAAGAGCCCCAAAGCATGTGTTTTAAATTTTAAAACCTACATACATATAGTTTTAAATCAAAACCCTGTCCTTTTACACCCAAACCCTTAGAGCCTTACCAAAATTAAAATCTAATCCCTGGAATCTTGTTCTAAGCATAAATTTTGTATATAGTCTATATTTTGATTAGATCTTGAACCTATAGTCTCAAAGTAAGATGTAGAATAATTTTGTAACAAGGTTATATCATGTTGTCAATATTTTGTGTACCATTATTTCTTTTATTAGTGTATTCAATGCATGTTTGTATCATGTAGATGGCAATCAGTCTAAGGAGCCCAACTGAGTTGTTAGTGAAGACCATGATCAAACAATAGTTTGACAAGGGCAAGTATGTTTTGATTTATTAATGTCCCACATTCACATGAGAACTTACTTTTCTCACATAACATGCTCAACCTAAGGATGTCTAGTTTTTTTATTCCATGTATATGCTAATCCTTAGAAATGGGCTACGATGTGTAGCTTTAATACTAGTTCTTGGACATAATGAATGAACATGGTGAGATGGTGATACTTTTCATAATGACAATAGGGACAACAGTGCAACCATAAGAGTGGTATGGGATGCCCTTGGTTGATTAATTAGAGGAACTAATGTGTAATTTGCTGTTGTGTTGTATGGGGCTTTAGGGCATGGGTCTAGCTCTGCCAATGATGGGTGTTGAGGTTTGTTCATTTGGTTTTGTTAGTCACTACCTTGAAGGGAAGTCCTATTCTTAGTAACTAGAGAAACCTAACACGTGAATATACCTATGAGAAATCTTTGTAAAGGCTTCATAGTGAGATCCTACCATTTCAGTTAGAAGTCATGATCCTCGGGTAGAAAGGGAGTCACGACTCATGGGTAAAGTGTGCAACCTCTTCAGAGAGTTTATTGAAACTGGTAAATGAGTCATGCTCACGGTTAAGAGCGACCTAGTTTTCCTCTTTTATTATAGTTTATGTGGTTTGGTTACAGAAAGGGAAATTAGGTTAACAATTTCCTATAATTAATTTTGGTGGTTGATGACCAACGCAAACACGTGAACTAACTAGTTTGTCTAGAATACATGTATTACAGGTGCATAAGGTTCAACACAAACCAATAAAAGATTCAAGTTAGGGACACAATTTTAAAGGAGCAAAGGACTTGAGTGTGTTGTGGACTAGCGCACCGGACTGTCCGGTGTGCCACCAGACAGTGTCCGGTGCACTAGGACCGTACAAGATTGAACCAGCCACTCTCAGAAAACGGAAGGTGCGCTCCGCTATAATTCACCGGACTATCTGGTGTGCCACCGGACTGTCCAGTGTGCCAGCGGAGCAACGACTATCAGCACCAACGGTCGACTCTGCAAAGTGCTACAGTGGTGAACAATATCGTGTAGAAGTTAGAGCAGCAAAGTCAGAGGGCACCGGATTGTCCGGTGCCGCAAAAAGACAAAGCTCCAACGGTCGACCAAGCTCCAAACCCTAATGGTTGGGTGACGTGGCGGCGCACCGGACACTGAACAGTGTCTGTCCGGTGCGCCCATCGCCAGCAGCCTCACCAACGGCTACCTTGGTGGTTGGGGGCTATAAATACCCCCAACCACCACAACTTCAAGAATCCAAGTTTTTCAGAGATCACATTCAATACAAGAGCTAGTGCATTCACTCCAAGACACATTTCCAAAGATCAAACCCTCTCCAAGCCTAGAATTCATCTCAACCATTTAGTGACTTGTGAGAGAATGTGTCCGTGTTCTTTTCCGCTCTTGTTACTTGGATTGCCTTCTTCCTTTCTCATTTCTCTTCTCAAGTGATTTGTAATCGAAGCAAGAGACATCTAAGTGTGTGGTGGTCCTTGCAGGGTCTAAGTGACCTAGGAGATTAAGGAAAAGGCTCACTCGGTCTAAGTGACCGTTTGAGAGAGGGAAAGGGTTGAAATAGACTCGGTCTTTGTAACCTCTTCAATGGGGACTAGGTTCTTTGGAACCGAACCTCGATAAACAAATCACCGTGTCTACTCGCCTTATTTCTTGGTTGATTTGTTTTTCCCTCTCTTCGGACTTGAATTTAATTCTAACGCTAACCCCAGCTTGTAGTGTATGTTTAAAGTTATAAATTTCAGATTTCGCCTATTCACCCCCTTCTAGGAAACTTTCAATTGGTATCAAAGCCAGTGCTTCATTAAGAGTCTAACCAACTCGAAGTGATGTCTGGAGAACATGCTAAGAGGGAGATCGTGAGCGGCGACAAGCCCGCGAGCTCGGGGAGGACTCTCTCAAGGGAGTCTGGCAACAAACACAAGGAGGAATCCTCTTCCTCCATCAAGTCCCATCGGAAGGGTGACAAGAAGAAGAAGATGAAGAAGGTGGTCTATTGTGAGACTGACTCTTCGTCACCCTCCACATCAAGCTCTGACTCGTCCATCGCTTCTAAGTGTCATGAGTGCAAGAAGTATAGTAAGATGCCCCTACTCTATCCTCGCATTTCAAAGCACGCTCCATTACTTTCCGTTCCACTAGGCAAACCACCATATTTTAATGGTGAAGATTATTCTATGTGGAGTGATAAAGTGAGGCATCATCTAACCTCACTCCATGAAAGCATTTGGGATATTGTTGAGTATGGAGCGCAGGTACCAAAGGTGGGGGACAAAGACTACGATTCGGACGAGGCCGCCCAAATTAGGCACTTCAACTCCCAAGCCACGTTTATACTCCTCGCCTCCTTGTGTCGAGAGGAGTATAACAAGGTGCAAGGGTTGAAGAACGCCAAAGAAATTTGGGACGTCCTCAAAACCGCGTATGAAGGAGATGAGGTGACCAAGATCACCAAGCGTGAAACAATCGAGGGCGAACTTGGTCGATTCATCCTCAATAAAGGAGAAGAGCCGCAAGCAATGTACAACCGGCTAAAGACCATGGTGAACCAAGTGCGCAACCTCGGGAGCACCAAATGGGATGACCATGAGATGGTCAAGGTTATTCTTAGATCCCTCATATTTTGTAATCCTACTCAAGTTCAATTAATACGTGGGGATCCTAGATACAAGCTAATGTCTCCTGAGGAAGTGATTGGCAAGTTTGTGAGCTTTGAGCTAATGATCAAAGACTCCAAACATATTGTCAACATGGAGCAAGGCACCACCTCAACACCCGAGGTGCAACCCGTCGCATTCAAAGCGACGGAAGAAGAAAAGAGGGAGTCTACACCAAGTAGGCTTCCAATCGACGCCTCCAAGCTCGACAACAAGGAAATGGCGCCCATCATCAAGAGCTTCCATCAAATCCTCAAGCAAAGGAGGGAGAAGGACTACAAACCCCGCTCCAAAAGGGTGTGCTACAAATGTGGTACGCCCGGTCATTTCATAGCCAAATGTCCAAATTCTAGTGGAAGTAATAGGGACGACGACAAGAAAGGGAAGAAGAAGGAGAAGAAGAGGTACTACAAGAAGAAGGGCAACGATGCCCACGTGTGTCGGGAATGGGACTCTGACGAGAGCTCTACCGACTCCTCCTTCAACGAGGACGCCGCCAACATCGTCATTAACAAGGGCCTCCTCTTCCCCAACGTCGGCCACAAGTGTCTCATGGCTAAGGACGGCAAGAAAAAGAAGGTACACACTAGAGCCACTCCCAAATATACAACATCTAGTGATGAGGGTAGCTCTAGTGATAGTGAAGATAATTTAATGTCTCTTTTTGCCAACCTTAGCATGGACCAAAAGAAAAAATTAAATAAATTGATAGAAGCTATTAATGAGAAGGATGAACTCTTGGAAAGCCAAGAGGACTTCCTCATTAAAGAAAACAAGAAATTTGTTAAGTTGAAAAATGCTTATGCTCAGGAAGTAGAAAAATGTGAGAACTTGACTAAGGATCTTAGCATTTGTCATGAATCAATTTCTAGTCTTAGAAATGAAAATGCTAGTCTAGTTTCTAAGATTAAATAATTGAATGTTTGCAATGATTCCATTTCCTGTCTTAGAAATGAGAATGTCATATTACATGCTAAGATAGAAGAATTAAATGCTTGCAAACCATCTACATCTACTGTTGAGCATGTTTCTATTTGCACTAGATGTAGAGATGTTAATGTAGAAGCTATGGATGATCACCTTGCCATGATTAAACAACAAAATGATCACCTTGCTAAATTAACTGCTAAAATTGCCGAGCATGAGCTCAAAAATGAAAATTTTAAATTTGCCCGTAGCATGCTCTATAATGGGAGATGCCCTGGCATTAAGGATGGCATTGGTTTCCAATAGGGAGGCAATGTCAAGCTTAATGCCCCTAAAAGATTGTCTAATTTTGTTAAGGGCAAAGCTCCCATGGTCTAGGATAATGAAGGCTACATTTTATATCCTACTAATTATCCTGAGCACAAAATTAGAAGGATTCATGCTAGGAAACCTCATATTGTTTCTCATCATGCATACATGTATAAAAATGAGGCATCTAGCTCTAGGCAAACCACTCATGTTAAATTGCCTAGAAAGAAAATTCCTGCTGCATCAAATGAGCAAAACATTTCATTTAAGACTTTCGATGCATCTTATGTGCTTACTAACAAATCAGGCAAAGTAGTTGCCAAATATATTGGGGGCAAACACAAGGTCCCAAAGACTTGTGTTTGGGTACCCAAGGTGCTTGTGTCTAACGTCAAAGGACCCAAAACTGTTTGGGTACCTAAGAACAAGGCCTCAAATTGTTTTGTAGGTTTATGTATCTGGTGGTACAAGTTGGATAATCGATAGCGGGTGCACAAACCACATGACAGGGGAGAAAAGAATGTTCTCCTCCTATGAGAAAAATGAAGATCCCCAAAGAGCTATCACATTCGGGGATGGAAATCAAGGTTTGGTCAAAGGTTTGGTTAAAATTGCTATATCTCCTGACCATTCTATTTTCAATGTTTTTCTTGTAGATTCATTAGATTACAACTTGCTTTCTGTTTCTAAATTATGCAAAATGGGCTACAAGTGTCTATTTATAGATGTAGGTGTTACTGTCTTTAGAAGAAGTGATGATTCAATAGCATTTAAGGGAGTGTTAGAGGGTCAGCTATATTTAGTTGATTTTAATGGTAACAAAGCTGAACTTGACACTTGTTTAATTGCTAAGACTAATATGGGTTGGCTCTGGCATCGCCGAATTGCCCATGTTGGGATGAAGAATATTCACAAGCTTCTAAAGGGAGAGCACATTTTAAGACCAACCAATGTTCATTTTTAGAAAGACAGGGTTTGTAGCGCATGCCAAGCAGGAAAGCAATTTGGTACTCACCATCCACACAAAAACATAATGACGACGGACAGGTCGCTCGAACTACTCCACATGGACCTATTCGGCCCGATAGCTTACATAAGCATCAGCGAGAGTAAGTACTGTCTAGTAATTGTGGATGATTATTTTCGCTTCACTTGGGTATTCTTTTTGTAGGAAAAATCTCAAACCCAAGATACTCTAAAAGGATTCTTGAGACGGGCTCAAAATGAGTTCAGATTGAGAATCGAAAAGATAAGAAGCGACAATGGGACGGAGTTCAAGAATTCACAAGTAGAAGGATTTCTTGAGGATGAGGGCATCAAGCATGAGTTTTCTTCTCCCTACACACCTCAACAAAATGGTGTAGTAGAGAGGAAAAATAGAACTCTACTGGACATGGCGAGAACCATGCTTGATGAGTACAAGACACCAGACCGGTTTTGGGCGGAAGCAATCAACACTGCTTGCTACTCCATCAACTGGCTCTACCTTCATCGAATCCTCAAGAAAACATCGTATGAACTCCTCACTGGTAAAAAGCCAAATGTTTCATAGTTTAGAGTCTTTGGGAGCAAATGCTTTATTCTTATCAAAAGAGGTAGAAAATCTAAATTTGCTGCTAAAGCTGTAGAAGGTTTTTTACTTGGTTATGACTCAAACACAAGGGCATATAGAGTCTTCAACAAATCCACTGGATTGGTTGAGGTTTCTTGTGACATTGTGTTTGATGAGACTAATGGCTCCCAAGTGGAGCAAGTTGATCTTGATGAGCTAAATGATGAAGAGGCTCCATGCATCGCATTAAGGAACATGTCCATTGGGGATGTGTGTCCTAAGGAATCCGAAGAGCTTCCACAAGCACAAGATCAACCATCATCTTCCAACCAAGCATCTCCACCAACTCAAGATGAGGATCAGGCTCAAGATGATAAAGATGAAGATCAAGAGGATGAGCCACCTCAAGAAGAGGTCAATGATCAAGGGGGAGATGAAGATAATGAAGACAAGGAAGATGATCAAGAAGATCAGGGTCAAAGACCGCCACACCCAAGAGTCCACCAAGCAATTCAACAAGATCACCCCGTCAACTCCATCCTTGGTGACATTCATAAGGGGGTAACCACTAGATCTCGAGTTGCACATTTTTTTGAACATTACTCTTTTGTTTCCTCTATTAAGCCATACAGGGTATAGGATGCATTAAGAGATTCGGATTGGGTGGTGGCAATGTAAGAGGAGCTCAACAACTTCATGAGGAATGAGGTATGGCATTTAGTTCCACGTCCTAATCAAAATGGTGTAGGTACCAAATGGGTATTCCGCGACAAGCAAGATGAGCATGGTGTGGTGATAAGGAACAAAGCCCGACTTGTGGCCAAAGGTTATTCACAAGTCAAAGGTTTGGATTTCGATGAAACTTATGCACCCGTAGCTAGGCTTGAGTCAATTCGCATATTACTTGCCTATGCTACTTACTAAAAGTCGCCTAGAGGGGGGGTGAATAGGCGGAATCTAAAATTTACAAACTTAAGCACACACTACAAGCCGGGGTTAGCGTTAGAATTAAAACTAAGTCCGAAAGAGAGGGCAAAAAACAAATCAACCAAGAAATAAGGCGGATGACACGGTGATTTGTTTTACCGAGGTTCAGTTCTTGAGAACCTAGTCCCCGTTGAGGTGGTCACAAAGACCGGGTCACTTTCAACCCTTTCCCTCTCTCAAACGGTCACCTAGACCGAGTGAGCTTTCTCCTTAATCAACCGGGTCACTTAGACCCCGCAAGGACCACTACAAACTTAGTGTCTCTTGCTTTGATTCAAGTTGCTTGAGAACAAGAATGAGGAAGAAGAAAGCGACCCAAGAACAAGAGCTCAAAGAGCACAAGCAAAACTCTCTCTCTAGTCACTAGTTGTTTGGAGTGAATTTGGGACTTGGAGAGGCTTTGATTCTTTTGAATTGTGTCTTGTATTGATTGCACTAGCTCTTGTATTGAATGAGATGTCTGAAAAACTTGGATGCTTGGAGTGGTGGTGGTTGGGGGTATTTATAGCCCTCAACCACCACATAGCCGTTGGGGAGGCTGTCTGTCGATGGGTGCACCGGACAGTCCGGTGCGCCAGCCACGTCACCCAACCATTAGGGTTCTGAAGATTCTGACCGTTGGAGCGTTGACTTTATGTTGCACCGGACAGGTACTATTCACTGTCTGGTGTGCCTCTGACACCTGCTCTGACTTCTACGCGCACTGTTCACGCACTGTTCACACTTTTGCAGACGACCGTTGCGCTGTTAGCTATTGCTCCGCTTGGTGCACCGGACAGTCCAGTGGCACACCAGACAGTCCGGTGAATTATAGCGGAGCGGCGCCTGAGAAACCCGAAGGTGAAGAGTTTAGATTGTACGGCCCCTGGTGCACCGGCCGGTGGCACACCGAACACTCCGGTGCGCCAGACCAGGGTTCTCTTTGGTTTCTTTTGCTCCTTTCTTTTGAACCCTAACTTGATCTTTTTATTGGATTGTGTTGAACCTTTATGCACTTGTAGAATACATAATCTAGAGCAAACTAGTTAGTCCAATATTTGTGTTGGGCATTCAACCACCAAAACCATTTATAGGAAAAGGTTTGACCCTATTTCCCTTTCAATCTCCCCCTTTTTGGTGATTGATGCCAACACAAACCAAAGCTAATGTATAAGTGCAGAATTGAACTAGTTTGCATAAGGTAAGTGCATAGGTTACTTAGAATTAAACCAATTTGTAGTTTTACTAGATATGCATGGCTGCTTCCTTTTTAACATTTTGGACAAAAACAAATTCTTTTGGAAATTCTTTTCAAAGTCTTTTTGCAAATGGTCAAAGGCATATGAATAAGATTGAAAGAAGCATTTTCAAGATTTTAAAATTTCTCCCCTTGTTTTAAATGCTTTTCCTTTGACTACAACAAAACTCCCCCTGAATGAAATTCTCCCCTTAGTGTTCAAGAGGGTTTTTCAAATTTTTGAAAACACTAATAACTTTCTCCCCCTTTTGAAAACACATTAAGATACTAATTTGAAAGTTTCTTTTAAAATAAGATGGTGGTGCGGTCCTTTTGCTTTGGGCTAGATCCTTTCTCCCCCTTTGGCATTAATCGCCAAAAACGGAGACTTTGAGAGCCCTTTAACATTTTCTCCCCCTTCGGTAAACAATATATGAGCGAAAGATTATACCAAATTGGAGAGTGTTGTGAAGCAACGACGAAGTGTAAATGATACCGGTAGAGTGGAGTGGAAGCCTTGTCTTCGTCGAGTACTCCATTTCCCTTTCAATCTACGACTTAGCATATAAACACACTTGGAAATACATTAGTCGTAGCAAATGAAAGAGATAAGATCAAAGGTATATAAATGAGCAATGTGTGCAATGTTTCAATCAAAATTTCGAGAATCAAGAATATTTAGCTCATTCCTAACTTTGCTAAAGGCTTTCTCATCTAATGGCTTGGTAAAGATATCGGCTAATTGGTCTTTGGTGTTAATATAGGCTATCTCGATATCCCCACTTTGTTGGTGATCCCTCAAAAAGTGATACCGAATGTCTATGTGCTTAGTGCGGCTGTGTTCAACGGGATTCTCCGCCATGCGGATAGCACTCTCATTGTCACATAGGAGAGGGACTTTGCTCAATTTGTAGCCATAGTCCCTGAGGGTTAGCCTCATCCAAAGCAATTGCGCACAACAATGGCCTGCAACAATGCACTCGGCTTTGGCGGTTGATAGGGCTACTGAATTTTGTTTCTTTGAAGCCCAAAACACCAGGGATCGTCCTAGAAACTGACAAGTCCCTGATGTGCTCTTCCTATAAATTTTACACCCTACCCAATCGGCATCGAATATCCTATCAAATCAAAGGTTGATCCCCTAGGGTACCAAAGCCCAAACTTAGGAGTGTAAACTAGATATCTCATGATTCTCTTCATGGCCCTAAGGTGAACTTCCTTAGGATCGGCTTGGAACCTTGCACACATGCATACGGAAAGCACAATATCCGGTCAAGATGCACATAAATAGAGTAAATATCCTATCATCGACCGATATACCTTTTGATCTACGGATTTACCTCCCGTGTCGAGGTCGAGATGCCTATTAGTTCCCATGGGTGTCTTGATGGGTTTGGCATCCTTCATTCCAAACTTCTTAAGAATGTCTTGAATATACTTCGTTTGGCTAATGAATGTGCCCTCTTGGAGTTGCTTGATTTGGAATCCTAAGAAATATCTCAACTCCCCCATCATTGACATCTCAAATTTTTGTACCATGATCCTACTAAATTCTTCACAAGTAGATTTGTTAGTAGACCCAAATATGATATCATCAACATAAATTTGGCATACGAACAAATCATTTGCAATAGTTTTAGTAAAGAGAGTAGGATCGGCTTTACCGACTTTGAAGCCATTAGTGATTAGAAAGTCTCGCAGGCATTCATACCATGCTCTTGCGGCTTGCTTGAGCCCATAAAGCGCCTTTGAGAGTTTATAAACATGGTTAGGGTACTCACTATCTTCAAAGCCGAGAGGTTGCTCAACATAGACCTCTTCCTTAATTGGTCCATTGAGGAAGGCACTTTTCACGTCCATTTGGTAAAGCTTAAAGCCATGGTAAGTAGCATAGGCAAGTAATATTCGAATTGACTCAAGCCTAGCTACGGGTACATAAGTTTCATCAAAATCTAAACCTTCGACTTGTGAATAACCCTTGGCCACAAGTTGGGCTTTGTTTCTTATCACCACACCATGCTCATCTTGCTTGTTGCGGAATACCCATTTGGTACCAACAACATTTTGATTAGGACGTGGAACCAAATGTCATACCTCATTCCTTGTGAAGTTGTTGAGCTCCTCTTGCATTGCCAGCACCCAATCCGAATCTCTCAGTGCATCCTCAATCCTGTAAGGCTCAATAGAGGACATAAAAGAGTAATGTTCACAAAAATGAGCAACACGAGATCTAGTGGTTACCCCCTTACGAATGTCGCCGAGGATGGAGTTCACTGGGTGATCTCGTTGGATTGCTTGGTGGACTCTTAGGTGTGGCGGTCTTTGACCCTGAATTTCTTGATCATCTTCCTTGTCTTGATCAACTTCATCTCCCCCTTGATCCTTGTCCTCCTCTTGAGGTGGCTCATCTTCTTGATCTTCTTCTTCATCATTTTGAGCCTGTTCCTCATCTTGAGTTGGTGGAGATGCTTGATTTGAAGATGATGGTTGATCTTGTGCTTGAATTGGCTCTTCGAATTTCTTAGGACACACATCCCCAATGGACATGTTCCTTAGCGCGACGCACAGAGCCTCTTCATCATCTAATTCATCAAGATCAACTTGCTCCACTTGGGAGCCATTAGTCTCATCAAACACAATGTCACAAGAAACTTAAACTAGTCCAGTGGACTTGTTAAAGACTCTATATGCCCTTGTGTTTGAGTCATAACCAAGTAAAAGGCCTTATACAGCCTTAGGAGCAATTTTAGATTTTCTACCTCTTTTAACAAGAATAAAACATTTGCTACCAAAGACTCTAAAATATGAAACATTGGGCTTTTTACTAGTTAGGAGTTCATAAGATGTTTTCTTGAGGATTCGGTGAAGGTAGAGCCGGTTGATGGAGTAGCAGGCGGTGTTAACCGCCTCAGCCCAAAATCGGTTCAGTGTCTTGTACTCATCAAGCATTGTCCTCGCCATGTCCAGTAGAGTTCTATTCTTCCTCTCCACTACACCATTTTGTTGTGGCGTGTAGGGAGAAGAGAACTCATGCTTGTTGCCCTCCTCCTCAAGGAAGCCTTCAATTTGAGAGTTCTTGAACTCTGTTCCATTGTCGCTTCTAATCTTCTTGATCCTCAAGCCAAACTCATTTTGAGCCCGTCTCAAGAATCCTTTCAAAGTCTCTTGGGTTTGAGATTTTTCCTGCAAAAAGAATACCCAAGTGAAGCGAGAATAATCATCCACAATAACTAGACAGTACTTACTCCCGCCGATGCTTATGTAAGCTATCGAGCCGAGTAGATCCATGTGGAGTAGCTCTAATGGCCTGTCAGTCGTCATGATGTTCTTGTGTGGATGATGAACACCAACTTGCTTCCCTGCTTGACATGCGCTACAAATCCTGTCTTTCTCAAAATAAACATTTGTTAGTCCCAAAATGTGTTCTCCCTTTAGAAGCTTATGAAGATTCTTCATCCCAACATGGGCTAGTCGGCGATGCTAGAGCCAACCCATATTAGTCTTAGCAATTAAGCAAGTGTCAAGTTCAGCTCTATTAAAATCAACTAAGTATAGCTGACCCTCTAACACTCCCTTAAATGCTATTGAATCATCACTTCTTCTAAAGACAGTAACACCTACATCCGTAAAAAGACAATTGTAGCCCATTTTACATAATTGAGAAACAGAAAGCAAGTTGTAATCTAAAGAATCTACAAGAAAAATATTGGAAATAGAATGGTCAGGTGATATAGCAATTTTACCCAATCCTTTGACCAAACCTTGATTTCCATCCCCGAATGTGATAGCTCTTTGGGGATCTTGGTTTTTCTCATAGGAGGAGAACATCCTTTTCTCCCCAGTCATGTGGTTTGTGCACCCGCTGTCAATGATCCAACTTGAGCCCCTAGATGCATAAACCTACAAAACAAATTTAGGCCTTGTTCTTAGGTACCCAAACGGTCTTGGGTCATTTGACATTAGAAACAAGTACCTTGGGTACCCAAACACAAGTCTTTGACCCCTTGTGTTTGCCCCAACATATTTGGCAACTACTTTGCCTGATTTGTTAGTGAGCACATAGGAAGCATCAAAAGTCTTAAATGAAATGTTATGATCATTTGATGCAATGGGAGATTTCTTTTTAGGCATTTTAACATGGGTAGAGTGCCTAGAGCTAGAAGCCTCATTCTTATAAATAAAAGCATGGTGAAAAACAGAATGGGTCTTCTTTGCATGAATTCTCCTAATCTTATCCTCAGGATAACCAGCAGGGTATAAAATGTAGCCCTCATTATCCTGAGGCATGGGAGCCTTGCCATTAACAAAATTAGACAATCTTTTAGGAGGGGCATTAAGCTTGACATTGTCTCCCTGTTGGAAGCCAATGCCATCCTTAATGCCAGGGCGTCTCCCACTATAAAGCATACTACGAGCAAATTTAAAATTTTCATTCTCTAGTTCATGCTCAGCAATTTTAGCATCTAGTTTAGCTATATGATCATTTTGTTGTTTAACCATAGCAAGGTGATCATGAATAGCATCTATATTGACATCTCTACATCTAGTGCAAATAGAAACATGATCAATCATAGATGTAGAGGGTTTGCAATCATTTAATTCAACAATCTTAGCATGTAAAATAGCATTCTCATCTCTAAGATTGGAAATAGAAACATTGCAAACATCTAATTCCTTAGCCTTAGCAATTAATTTATCATTCTCAAACTTAAGGCTAGCAAGAGATTCATTCAACATGTCAATCTTAGCAATTAAACTAGCATTATCATTTCTAAGATTAACAATTGAATCATCACAAACATTTGATTTCTCAACCTTAGCAACTAATTTGGCATTTTCATTTCTAAGGCTAGAAATAGTGTCATGGCAAGTGCTTAGCTCACTAGTTAATTTTTCACATTTTTATACCTCTAGAGCATAAGCATTTTTAACCTTAACATGTTTCTTATTTTCTTTAATTAGGAAGTCCTCTTGGCTATCAAAGAGGTCATCCTTCTCATGAATAGCACTAATCAATTCATTCAATTTCTCTTTTTGTTGCATGTTAAGATTGGCAAAAAGAGTAAGCAAGTTATCCTCATTATCATTAGAATTATCCTCATCATTAGAAGTTGCATACTTAGTGGAGGATCTTGATTTTACCTTCTTCTTCTTGCCGTCCTTTGCCATGAGGCACTTGTGGCCGACGTTGGGGAAGAGGAGGCCCTTGTTGATGACGATGTTGGCGGCGTCCTCGTCGGAGGAGTCGGTGGAGCTCTCGTCGGAGTCCCACTCCCGACAAACATGGGCATCACCACCCTTCTTCTTATAGTACCTCTTCTTCTCCTTCTTCTTCCCCCTCTTATCGTTGCCCCTGTCACTGTCACTAGAAATAGGACATTTTGTTATAAAGTGACCGAGCTTACCACACTTGTAGCAAACCTTCTTGGAATGGGGCTTGTAATCTTTCGCCTTCCTTTGCTTGAGGATTTGGCGAAAGCTCTTGATGATGAGCGCCATTTCCTCGTTGTCGAGCTTAGAGGCGTCAATGGGAAGCCTACTTGATGTAGACTCTTCTTTCTTCTCCTTCGCTGCCTTGAATGCGACGGGTTGTGCCTCGGGTGTGGAGGAGGCGCCTTGCTCGATGATTTTCTTGGAGCCTTTGATCATCAATTCAAAGCTCACAAATTTTCCTATCACTTCCTCGGGAGACATTAGTTTATATCTTGGATCACCACGAATTAATTGAACTTGAGAAGGGTTAAGAAAAACGAGTGATCTAAGAATAACCTTGACCATTTCATGGTCATCCCATTTAGTGCTCCCGAGGTTGCGCACTTGATTTACCAAGGTCTTTAGCCGGTTGTACATGGCTTGCGGGCCTTCTCCTTGGTTGAGCATAAAACGACCGAGCTCCCCCTCGATCATTTCCCTCTTGGTGATCTTGGTCACCTCGTCTCCTTCGTGCGCGGTCTTGAGCACGTCCTAAATTTCCTTGGCGCTCTTCAACCCTTGCACCTTATTATACTCCTCTCGACTTAGAGAGGCGAGGAGTATAGTGGTGGCTTGGGAGTTGAAGTGCCGGATTTGGGCAACCTCGTCCGAGTCATAATCTTCATCCCCTACAGATGGTACCTGCACTCCAAACTCAACAACGTCCCAAATACTAGTGTGGAGTGAGGTTAGGTGATGCCTCATTTTGTCACTCCACATGTTATAATCTTCACCGTCAAAAACCGGTGGTTTGCCTAATGGAATGGAAAGTAATGGAGTACGTTTAGAAATGCGAGGGTAGCGTAGGGGGATCTTACTAAACTTCTTGCGCTCATGGCGCTTAGAAGTTATGGACGGCGTGTCGGAGCAGGAGGTGGAGGGCGACAAAGAATCGGTCTCGTAGTAGACCACCTTCTTCATTTTCTTCTTCTTGTCGGCACTCTGGTGCGACTTGTGAGGAGGTCATTCCTCCTTCTTCTTGTTGTGGGACTCTCCCGATGGAGCCTTCCCATGGCTTGTGGCGGGCTTCTCGCCGGTCACCATCTCCTTCTTGGCGTGCTCTCCCAACAACACTTCGAGCGGTTAGGCTCTAATGAAGTACCGGGCTCCGATACCAATTGAAAGTCGCCTAGAGGGGGGGTGAATAGGCGGAATCTGAAAATTATAAACTTAAGCACAACTACAAGCCGGGGTTAGCGTTAGAACTATAATTGAATCCGAAAGAGAGGGCGAAAACAAATCACAAGCAAATGAAGAGTGAGACGCGGTGATTTGTTTTACCGAGGTTCGGTTCTTGCAAACCTACTCCCCGTTGAGGTGGTCACAAAGACCGGGTCTCTTTCAACCATTTCCCTCTCTCAAACGGTCACCTAGACCGAGTGAGCTTTTCTCTTCAATCAAACGGGACACTAAGTCCACTACAAGGACCACCACAACTTGGTGTCTCTTGCTTTGATTACAATGATCTTGAGAACAAGAAAGGAGGAAGAAGAAAAGTGATCCAAGCACAAGAGCTCAAATGAACACGGCAAAACTCTCTCTTCTAGTCATTATTGCTTTGAGTGGAATTGGGACTTGGAGAGATTTTGATTCACTCTAATTGTGTCTTGTATTGAATGCTATAGCTCTTGTATTGAATGTGTTGGCTGAAAACTTGGATGCCTTGAAGTGTTGGTGGTTGGGGGTATTTATAGCCCCCACCCACCAAAATGGCCGTTGGGGATGGCTGCTGTCGTATGGTGCACCGGACAGTCCGGTGCGCCACCGGACACTGTTCGGTGCGCCAGCCACGTCACCCAACCGTTGGGGTTCGACCGTTGGAGCTCTTACAAGTGGGGCCACCATACAGTCCGGTGGTGCACCGGACAGATCCTGTTCACTGTCCGGTGTGCCTTCTGCGCCTGCTTTGACTTCTGCGCGCGTGGTCCGCGCACTGTAGCTCACTGTTCACCTTTTGCAGACGACCGTTGGCGTGCTAGCCGTTTCCTCCGCTGGCACACCGGACAGTCCAGTGAATTATAGCGGAGTGGCTCCTCGAATTCCCGAAGCTGGCAAGTTCAGAGTCGATCTCCCTAGTGCACAGGACACTGTCCAGTACTCCAGTGGCACACCGGACAGTCCGGTGTGCCAGACCAAGGTAGCCATCGGTTGTCTTTTGCTCTTTTTATTTGAACCCTTTCTTGGTCTTTTTATTGGTTTGTATTGAACCTTTGGCACCTGTAGAACTCATAATCTAGAGCAAACTAGTTAGTCCAATTATTTGTGTTGGGCAATTCAACCACCAAAATTATATAGGAAAAGGTTTGACCCTATTTCCCTTTCACTTGTGAGGAGGTGATCCCTCCTTTAGCTTGTTGCCGGACTCCCTCGATGGAGCCTTCCCGTTGCTTGTGGACTTCTCGCCGGTCATGATCTCCCTCTTGGCGTGATCTCCCGACATCACTTCGAGTGGTTAAACTCTAATAAAGTATCGGGCTCTGATACCAATTGAAAGTTGCCTAGAGGGGGGGTGAATAGGCGGAATCTAAAATTTACAAACTTAAACACACACTACAAGCCGAGGTTAGCGTTAGAATTAAAACCGAGTCCGAAAAAGAGGGCGAAAAACAAATCAACCAAGAAATAAGGCGGATGACATGGTGATTTGTTTTACCGAGGTTCGGTTCTTGAGAACCTAGTCCCCGTTGAGGTGGTCACAAAGACCGGGTCTCTTTCAACCCTTTCCCTCTCTCAAACGGTCACCTAGACCGAGTGACCTTTATCCTTAATCAACCGGGTCACTTAGACCCCGCAAGGACCACTACAAACTTAGTGTCTCTTGCTTTGATTACAAGTTGCTTGAGAACAAGAATGAGGAAGAAGAAAGCGATCCAAGAACAAGAGCTCAAAGAACACGAGCAAAACTCTCTCTCTAGTCACTAGTTGTTTGGAGTGAATTTGGGACTTGGAGAGGCTTTGATTCTTTTGATTTGTGTCTTGTATTGTTTGCACTAGCTCTTGTATTGAATGAGATGTCTGAAAAACTTGGATGCTTGGAGTGGTGGTGGTTGGGGGGTATTTATATCCCTCAACCACCACATAGCCGTTGGGGAGGCTATCTGTCGATGGGCGCACCGGACAGTCCGGTGCGCCACCGGACACTGTCGGTGCGCCAGCCACGTCACCCAACCATTAGGGTTCTGAAGATTCTGACCATTGGAGAGCTGACTTTATGTTGCACCGGACAGTCCGATGCTGCACCGGACAGGTACTGTTCACTATCCGGTGCGCCTCTGACGCCTGCTCTGACTTCTGCGCGCACTGTTCACGCACTGTTCACACTTTTGCAGACGACTGTTGCGCTATTAGCCGTTGCTCCACTTGGTGCACCAGAAAGTCCGGTGGCACACCGGACAATCCGGTGAATTATAGCGGAGCGGCGCCTGAGAAACCCAAAGGTGAAGAGTTCAGACTGTACGGCCCCTGGTGCACCGGACACTGTCTGGTGGCACACCGGATAGTCCGGTGCGCCAGACCAGGGTTCTCTTCGGTTTCTTTTGCTCCCTTCTTTTGAACCCTAACTTGATCTTTTTATTGGTTTGTGTTGAACCTTTATGCACCTGTAGAATACATAATCTAGAGCAAACTAGTTAGTCCAATATTTGTGTTGGGCATTCAACCACCAAAATCATTTATAGGAAAAGGTTTGACCCTATTTCGCTTTTACTTACCATGGCTTTAAACTTTATCAAATGGACATGAAAAGTGCCTTCCTCAATGGACCAATCAAGGAAGAGGTCTATGCTGAGCAACCTCCCCCCGGCTTTGAAGATAGTGAGTACCCTAACCATGTTTATAAATTCTCAAACGCGCTTTATGGGCTCAAGCAAGCCCTAAGAGCATGGTATGAATGTCTGCGAGATTTTCTTATCACTAATGGCTTCAAAGTCAAAAAGGCCGATCCTACTCTCTTTACTAAAACTATTGAAAAAGACTTATTCATATGCCAAATATATGTTGATGATATTATATTTGGGTCTACTAACAAGTCCTCATGTGAAGAGTTTAGTAGGATCATGGTATAGAAATTCGAGATGTCGATGATGGGGGAGTTGAGATATTTCCTAGGATTCCAAATCAAGCAACTCCAAGAGGGCACCTTCATCAGCCAAACAAAGTACATTCAAGACATACTTAAGAAGTTTGGAATGAAGGATGGCAAACCCATCAAGACACCCATGGGAACCAATGGGCATCTCGACCTCGACACGGGAGGTAACTCCGTAGATCAAAAGGTATATCGGTCGATGATAGGATCTCTACTCTATTTATGTGCATCTCGACCAGATATTATGCTTTCAGTATGCATGTGTGCAAGATTTCAGGCAAATCCTAAGGAAGTTCACCTTAGGGCCGTGAAGAGAATCATGAGATACTTAGTCTACACTCCTAAGTTTGGGCTTTAGTATCCCAAGGGATCCACTTTTAATTTAATAGGATATTTCGATGCCGATTGGGCAGGGTGTAAAATTGACTGGAAGAGCACATCAGGGACTTGTCAATTTCTAGGGAGATCCCTGGTGTCTTGGGCTTCAAAGAAACAAAACTCCGTAGCTCTTTCTACCGCCGAAGCTGAGTATATTGCCGCAGGTCATTGTTGTGTGCAATTACTTTGGATGAGGCAAACCCTTAGGGACTATGGCTACAAATTGAGCAAAGTCCCTCTCCTATGTGATAATAAGAGTGCAACCCGTATGGCGGATAATCCCGTTGAATATAGCCGCACTAAGCACATAGACATTCGGTATCACTTTCTGAGGGATCACCAGCAAAAGGGAGATATCGAAATTGCTTATGTTAATACCCAAAACCAATTAGCCAATATCTTTACCAAGCCACTAGATGAGAAAACCTTTAGCAAACTTAGGAATGAGCTAAATATACTTGATTCTCGGAATTTTGATTGAAACAATTGCACACATAGCTATTTCATATACCTTTGATCATGTCTTTTTCATTTGGTACAAATGCCTATTTCTTATTCTTCTTGTGCCAAGACTATGACTAATGTGTTTTTCAAGTATATTTCTATACTAAGTCGTAGATTGAAAGGGAAATGGAGTTTTCGGCAAAAACAAGGCTTCCACTCAATACTCTGATGGTATCACTTAACCTTTGTCGCTACTCCACAAACTCTCAATGGTATGATCCTCACTCACATTTATTTTACCATTTGAGAGGTAATGTTAGGCCGCAAAGGGGGAGAAAATACAAAAGGGCTTCCAAGTTCTCCATTTTTGGCGATTAATGCCAAAGGGGGAGAAAATATTAAGCCCAAAGCAAAAGGACCGCACCACCATTTCAAAAATTTTCGAAATGAAGATTTAATTGGTATTCACAAATGTTTGTTTTTCAATTGGTATTCAAGGCATTTTCAAATTAGTATCTATTTCAAAACCCTCTTGAAAGCTAAGGGGAGAATTTCATTCATGGGGAGCTTTTGTTTAGTCAAAGGAAAAGCATTTGAAACAGGGGGAGAAATTTCAAATCTTGAAAAATAATGCTTCTCGCAATCTCATTCATATACCTTTGACTATTTGTAAAAAGACTTTGAAAAGATTTTCAAAAACAAAACATGTGGGGCAAAAGTGGTCCAAAATATCAAACAAAAGAAAGCAATCCATTCACTCTTATTCATACTTAGTAAGACTTTCAAATTGGTTTAATTCCAAGTAACCTATGCATTAACATCTCAATTGCAAACTAGTTACATTTCTGCACTTGATATTTGCTTTGGTTTGTGTTGACATCAATCACCAAAAAGGGGAGATTGAAAGGGAAATTGGGTTAACCATTTCTTATAATTAATTTTGGTGGTTGATGACCAACGCAAACACGTGAACTAACTAGTTTGTCTAGAATACATGTATTACAGGTGCATAATGTTCAACACAAACCAATAAAAGATTTAAGTTAGGGACACAATTTTAAAGGAGCAAAAGGACTTGAGTGTGTTGTGGACTGGCGCACCGGACTGTCCGGTATGCCAGGACCGTACAAAATTGAACCAGCCACTCTCGGGAAAATGAAGGCGCGCTCCGCTATAATTCACCAGAGTGTCCGGTGAGCCAGCGGAGCAACGGCTATCAGCGCCAACGGTCAACTCTGCAAAGTGCTACAGTGGTGAATAGTGTCGCGCAGAAGTCAGAGCAGCAAAGTCAGAGGGGCACCGGACTGTCCGATGCCGCAAGAAGACAAAGCTCCAACGGTCGATCGAGCTCCGAACCCTAACGGTTGGGTGACGTGGCGGCGAACCGGACACTGAACATTGTCTGTCCGGTGGCGCACTGGACTGTCCGGTGCGCCCATCGCCAGCAGCCTCACCAACGGCTACCTTGGTGGTTGGGGGCTTTTTAAGAATCCACGTTTTTCAGAGATCACATTCAATACAAGAGCTAGTGCATTCACTCCAAGACACATTTCCAAAGATCAAACCCTCTCCAAGCCTAGAATTCATCTCAACCATTTAGTGACTTGTGAGAGAGTGTGTTCGTGTTCTTTTGCGCTCTTGTTGCTTGGATTGCCTTTTTCCTTTCTCATTTCTCTTCTCAAGTGATTTGTAATCGAAGCAAGAGACACCTAAGTGTGTGGTAGTCCTTGCGAGGTCTAAGTGACCTGGGAGATTAAGGAAAAGGCTCACTTGGTCTAAGTGACCGTTTGAGAGGGGGAAAGGGTTAAAATAGACCCGGTCTTTGTGACCTCCTCAACGAGGACTAGGTTCTTTGGAACCAAAACTCGGTAAAACAAATCATTGTGTCTACTTGCCTTATTTTTTGGTTGATTTGTTTTTCCCTCTCTTCGTACTTGAATTTAATTCTAGCGCTAACCCCGGCTTGTAGTGTGTGTTTAAAGTTATAAATTTCAGGTTTCGCCTATTCAGCCCTTTAGGCAACTTTCAGTTACAATGATGGAACAATTTCTCAGAAGTTATATTCTTGGGTTAATAATTTTGGGATGATGCTAAAACTTGTTTGATGCTAATGAATACTTGTTTTACCTAAAAGTGAAAGGGAAATGGGCAATTAAACCATTTCTATAAGTTTTGGTGATTAAATGTCCAACAAAACATCTTGGACTAACTTGTTTGCTAAGTATATGAGTATAGGTTCATTCGAGTGTAAGTTAAAAATTCCAAGTCCAAATGAGCTAAAAAGAGGCCAGGAAATGCAACTTTGTGAAAAAGGATAAAACTGTGGGGTTGAAACCTTTAAATATGTTGCATGTACCTATTATAATGTTTCTAGCACTTTGGTTTGCTCTCTAACTATGTTTCTTGAGTAAAGTGCCTTATGGACTTAGTTTGAGCTAAAATATTAACCACGGTGAAAAGATAAGAAAGAGGTGAGTTCCATGACTTAATTCAATTGATTATACTCTAATAATGTTTGTCTAAGTCATAGAGAAGCTCCCAACAAAAGACAAGTCGAATTGAAGAAAACTTGGCTAAAAAGGACTTTAGCTTTGTTGTCTGGGCTTCACCAGACTGGTTTAGTGGTGCACCGGTCCGAGTTCGCAGAGAGCCCAAAACAAGGACTTCAGTGTCTTGATGCATGAGACGACATCCTGCTCTACGAACTTCTTAGTCTCATGATTTTTAAATCACCGGACCATTTATAGTGAGTGGTTTGGTGGTGCACTGGTCCTCGGCTCCAATGGCTCTTTGGCACGCAATGGCTACTCCAACGGTCGAGTGACACATGGTGGTCCAATGGTGGACCAGACTGTTCTGGTGCTAGCCAGATTTGGAAGTCGCCATTCAAGATCCTGAAGGACCTACTACTGTTCCTGGTCCAGTGGTGCACCAGACCGGTGCGCCACCCGAAAGCAGATTTTCTGCATGTTTTGGAGGAAACTGCAACGACTTTGTGAGGCTTGGGGCTATAAATAGACCCTCATTTCGACCTCCACAACACACCAAGCACTCCAAGAGCAAGTACTTCATTCCTATACATTTGTGAACCACGCCAAAGCGATTCGAGCACCCTTTGTAGTGAGATTAAGTCGTGTTGCTGTCATGCTTGTGTTTTTGTCTTTTGGTGTTGTTTCTTTTCTCTTGTGCGTTCTACTCCTCCCTCTTGCTGTTCTTGGGGATTGTGCTCCCATCGAACTTGAATATGGCTGCAAGAGACTCCAATCTGTAGAGATCCTTACGAGAAGAATATAAAGAAGAATTGTGGCCTTAAGTTGATCATTAGATCACTTGAGAAGGGTTGGTTGCAACAGTCATCTTTTGGGACACCACAACATGGATGTCTTGTCTGCTTGATTTTTGCTATTTATTCTTCCTCTCTATTTCTCTTGTTCTTTTTTCATTCTTCACTTGTGATATTGCTCAAGTTATAGTTCTGCAATCTTGTGAGCAATCAAGTGCAAGAATCTCTTCTCTCCCTCACTCTTGAATCGAGTTTTTAAGCTAACTCATATAGTGTGATTCAAGTTTTTGTTTAAGTTGTGAATTTCAGGCGTCACTTATTTATCCCTCTAGGTAGTCATCAATTGTTATCAGAGCCTGACACTTCGTTTGAATCTAACCACTCGAAGTGATGTCGGAGAAAACGAGAAGACGCCATTGGAAAACAACCCACGGAGGGAGGAAAGCCCCACCGGCTCGACACATGAGGAAAGATAAAAATAAGAAGCCAATTAAGAAGACCGTCTACTATGAGACAGATTTAACGTGACATAGTGTCGTGACTGAAGAGCATCTCCAACAAACTAGCCAAATGACTCGTCAAGTCAAATTTGGCTACTTAACAACAAAATAACTCTTCAACAGACTAGCTATCTGACTCGTAAAGCTATCCGACTCTCTAAATTGGCTCTCTCGCTAGTTAAATTTAACTGTACATCTGACTAGTCAAACTAGATAGATAATCTGTTAAAGTGGGATGCTATATATAGAGTGTAATATTTATAAAAAAATATTAAATAGAGAGTTAAATAGAGAGAAAAATAAAGAGTCTCCTGGAGATGCTCTAAGTTCTCTAACGTTTTTAGATAAATAATTAGTAGAATGTTATTTAAATAGTTGTTTACGGAGTTTTTCTCGTCGGTTTGCTTTCTTTGCTTCCAAATTAACTGCGAAGGCAAAGCCGTGCCGAAGGCCTCGCCGCGCCGCTCCCACACACTACACCCTCGCCGCCGCTGAGACTCGGCAAACTGCCTCCCGTTCCATGGGCTGCGTAGGATCCACCCCGGTCACCAAAGATGCCGGGGGAAGTAGCGGTAAGAGCTCACGATCCCGATCCCCAAGTTCTTTGCTTCGCCAGGTGATCCGTGCGGATGGAATCGGGGTTTTCTTGGGAAACTACGGTTCCTCAGTCTCAGGATTTCTAGGCCTCTTGTGAGGTGGCGATCTTGGGATGGCTTTGTGCAGCGCAGTGCGGTACTGGTTGCGTTGAAGGGAATTGCGACCGATCATGTGGTCGGAGCTCGGAAGGGATGGGGTCCTGGGTGGGCTCCTTTAGTTCCAGTTGGGTAAGATTATGAATTCGAGGTCTTTGTAATTTTGTGAAGTCTTGGGGGGCGATAAGAGTGATGCCGTTAAGGATCAAGTCGCGTGCAATTGATGTCCTGGTTTCCTGCTCGAAAGAATTGCCAGACGGTCGACGTTCTTGGAGCCGTAGTGATTTGTGGAATCCTTTGTTCTCTAGTATGCCTTTTGTAGACATTTGAGTTTGTGAGGAAACATTCCTGTGGATGGGGGATGGGCGGTTGGGCTTGTACTGCTCCTGTAATGGCAATAGGCCAATAGCAGAGTGTTCCTTCTGAAATATCTTAGTGCCATGTGACGTGAGCCTGAATTGGAACTGCCTTTTGCTTTTCAATATCAGATTTCTGAATACTGTGTGGATCATCATGCTATAAAAATTTCTGACATTTAGGTAGAAGAGCAGGATCTTAGATTCCATGAGGAGGCATTGGATTGTCTTGATGAGTTGTCCTTGTTTGTCGGTAGTGTCGTATCTAGAGGGTGGACAGGGTGGGCCCTCTGATTTTGATCTGCTACAGTAGTCAGTATATAGATGGTTTTAATTTATTTTTCCTTTTGATTCTCATATGTCGTATGACTTAAAATGCAAACTCATTTATTTATTTTGATTTTCATAAAATTGGACCACCCTAACTTAAATCCTAGATTCGCCACTATTTGTTAGTACCATAGCTGTGTGCGGTAATATGATGAGCTGCTGTGAGAGATATATGGTCAACTTGGCAGTGTGTACTGTGTAGTGACATACTTGTCTCTGAACCTTCAAGACGACTGATGACACTATAGTGTGTGCCGTTGAATTCTATGAATAAGTGGCCAAAATGAAGCATGGATAATTTTTTTTTCAAAAAAGAAAATGCATGGCCTGTATTAATGTAGAAGGGAGAAGCATGGATGGTAAGCATGCTTATCCTTCAGAGTGATCCTTGGGTAAAATCTTTTATGCTTGATCTGTCTGTTTCTCTATTTGATAATATGCACATTCATAGCATCATCAACCCTTTCTACATGCGCTCACGCTGTGTTGTACGTTGACCATCAACCCTTGGGGGTTGAATGTAAATGTAGCGCCCGCCCATAGTAGCCTGTAATAGTTTGCTGATAGGGCCCATGTGTGGTTGTGGTTGGTGGGTTTAATAATACCTTTGATGCTTAGGTGGGTGATTGTCGCTCCAAACGTAGCACCTCCGGGCTAACCCTTTTACACGAACCAATGATGAAAGTGTAAGGGAGGTGCTATGCGTATACAAGCCTGTTTCACGTGAGACGTTAGGAGCTAGTCCGTAAGCAGATTTTGGACGCGGGGTGTTAAACCTATGCATTTGTTTAGAGCGACTCATAGTTCTGATTTTGGATGCCTATACAGTTATGACCAAATAAATTTACAATTGCCATTCTTTCTCTGGCATTTATTCTTACAGCAATGCAATGAGCAATATTATATGTTTAGATGTGGCCCATTTCCACATTTCAAGTAACATGGCACTTCATGAAGATTTAAATATTAGGAATATAAACATAATATTCTTTCTGTTTACATTACATAGAATTATACTTCTGTGGGTTCAGCTGAGCACAGTAGCTTATTTTCTGAATCATAATAGTCAATGTTTATTGAGTAATATTGTTGAAGTTGTATTTACATCTGGTTCTCAGCCATACTACAGTTGCCCATTGCCCTCTTGGTTTCTGGATAATCAGCTGGTTTGCTCACGCAATCGGTACTATGAATTGGCAGGAAGAATGAACTTGCTAGTTGCCCTAGAAGATGCATATATTTGTGTTGACTAGACTACACAGTAAGGAAGTAGTTACACCAGGTGCCCTCTTGGTTTCTGGACAACCAGCTGGTTTGGTCATGCAATTGATACCATGAATAGGAAGAATAAGTTTGCTAGTTGCCCTAGAAGATGCATATATCTGTGTTGACTAGACTACATAGTAAGAAAGCAGTTACCTAGTACAAAGAATAATGGTAGGAACTATAAAGGTTAAATCTAAAGATTTGCATTTTTTTTGTTCCTTCAAAATGTGTGCTAGGGAATCTCTGAATTGCTTACTCTCAGTTTTATTTATGTATGAGCATGTCCCTGCCTTGTATCATGTTCTTTCACAGCATCCTTGTACTATCCCAGTCATTTCACTGATTTACTACACTGATTAAACTTTGAAGATTCTACATGCTTAACTAAGATGATGTTTGTCACCTTATCTAGTGATGTTTATGTTATAATATGCAGATGTCAATCATGGCACTAAGAGAGTGAGGAAACCCAAAGCTTGGAAGCATCCCCAACCGATAACCATGGCCCAGCTCAGGCAGATGCGCGAGGAGTTTTGGGACACCGCTCCTCACTACGGTGGTCAGAAAGGTATTCTCAATTCTCATCTTTGGTTTTGTTTACTTGTCCTCGGTATCTTGTTTTGATTTGTATAAGCTGAGCTAATTCATCTTACTTTTATCTGCTTGGATGCATAAATGCTTATATTTCTAGTTGGCACTATTCTTACTCCTTGCACTAACCATTTTGAACCTTATACAGAAATATGGGACGCCCTTCGAGTTGCATCAGAGTCTGAGGTATCCCATGCACAGGCTGTTGTGGAAAGTGCAGGCATAATTGTTTCTAATGCTGATCTGACTCTCTGCTACGATGAAAGGGGTACGGCTTTTTCTGCTTGATTCTTTGGCTTTCTGTTATCCTTTCACGTTTGTTCATTTGTTTTAATTTAGTTCCGTTTTAACATTCCAGGTGCTAAGTATGAACTGCCCAAGTATGTTTTGAGTGAACCAACCAACCTGATCCGAGACAGCTGAACGGCAGCCGGCCGTAGGAAGACCCACCGATGTAAAAACTGTAAATGACTGCAGATGCCGCCAAATTGATCCCTTGCTTGACTGTGCTGGTAACTGGAGTGCACTCGAGTAACCTGCACATTTGCTTTGGCAACTTTCGGCAATAGGGTTTTCCAGTTCTAGTGTTCAGATAAAAAGCTTTTGCGTACACTCGTCTATTGTTCTTGGTTCTACTGTAAACATGAGTCTGCTTAGAATTCTTTGGAGCGAGAATGCTGCTGAGATTGTTCTCGTCCACTATCATGATACAAGCTGGAGCATACGTTTTAGAAACTTGTCACATCTCGTGCAACTAATTATATTATTATGTGGTCTGGTCTGACATTTGAAATGAAATGCATGATAAGGAGCAAGTCACAATCTAATTTTGACATTATTGCAACATATCCGATGATACTGGAGTTTTACATTATTGCGACATATCTGGTCTGGCCTGATGCTGATTCATCTAGCGGTAGTGTGGCGTGGAGTCTGAGAACCTGAACCGGCTGAATGCCTCCTCCATCGCCATCACCATCGCCAGCAGGTCCAGATCCATCCCTCCTCTGTCTTCGTCGGCGACGCTCCTCTCGCAGAGCGCGAACCGGCACACCGGGCAGCTGCCGTGCCCCTGCACCCAGGGAGCGATGCACGCCTGGTGAAACGTGTGGTTGCAGGGCGTGACCGCCACCTGCTCTCCAGGCAGGAACGTCTCCAGGCATATGGTGCAGACCTTCTCCTCTTCACTGGTTTCCTTCCCTGTCCGGAGGTTACATCTGCCGCCGCCGCCGCCGCCATGCTTCTTCTGCGGCCTGTATTCGTCCTTCCTCAGCTGATCCATGGCCTCTCTGAACTCCTCGTTGGTCAGTCCAGCGTCTCCTCGCCTGTGTCTCGGGTTTAGGGACGCGCCACTGCCGCTGCTGCCATGGACACGGTGGATCTGGAATGGTGGCTGCAACGGGTGCCTGAGCACAACATCAGTTGGCGGGCAGATGCTACGGGTGATGACATCGTCAAGTTTCCAAAAGTTCAGTGCAACTGAAGCTCCTCAGATTGAAAACGCAGGAAGAGTCTTGTGAACTGTACCAGGAACTGGAGCGCTGGAAAGGTGGTCTTCTGAACCTCTGCTCCGAAAGCCTCCAAGGGTAGTCCTGCAACCAAATCCAAGAGCATGGCTGGCTTTGACCTTTGAACTTGCAAAAAATGAATGAACTCGCATGTCTCTCGAAACGTGCAAAGATGAGAAGAAGAAGAGTACCCCATGATGCAGAGGCCACGGGGACCTCCTCCTGGCCCTGGATGGCAACTGAGGGTACCAGGCGTGCTGAAGCTCACGAGGGACGGGGCCGTACTCCGGCCCGTAGCTCCCGTCTGCCCGCCGGCCGTCACTCATCTCATCTCCCATTGCGGTGACCACCGGGGAGGGTGACGACTGACGACCGATGAGTTCTTTGAGGGTGTCGCTATGTGTAGTATAACCAACCATCGATCCATGTACTGGGGGGCTCAGGCTCACCACTCACCAGGTGGAATGGAGAATCAGGTGCTTTGCAACCGATGCCCACAGAGGATGGGGTTGAGCATCAGGTTCTCCTTCAAATCTCATCTGATCAGGCATTGTTCTCGTCGTCTTTTTTTTTTTTGGCGCGAAGCCAAATGATATATTGCAGCACAGACAAATGGGGAGGAGCATTTTCGACTAGAATGCACACAGAAAGTGAGCATCCGATTGCCCTTCCTGTCACTCATGTTTATCATGTGATATATTGTGCCTAGAGTGAGCATAAAACCACGGATTTCTCATGTCCTCACATTGCAGAATATACACTCCATTGCAAGTTCAAAGGTCAAAGCCAGCCATGCTTGTGGGTTATCCATCCTATAGTACTCCATATGGAGTATTCTTTATAGTTGAGACAACTTTGTAGTTGACAACGCCTTTTCATTTCAAATCATTTGGGCTATCAAAATTGCATCTGAATATAACAAATTCTAAAACGCAAATTTTACAAACGACACGACCTCGGATGAAAACGTGCCAAAATAAAAGTTGCAGAACTTAGAAAAGTTTACGAAACTTTGTAGTCGACAGCCTTTCTGTTTGAATTCGTTTACAGCCTGCAAAGGCCAGTGCAAATCGGTTTCTACTCGCGGTTGGCGTAACGTAACCGAATTAAACCACATGTGAAAAAAAAAACTATTCCAATCATGTGTATGTTCAGCTGCGGTGCGCTGAATTCGATTCGTTGGAATATCTTTAATTTCGACCCCATCTCTCCTTGAATTCAATCATGTGCATGTTCACCACTTGTACAGTGTACGCCGTCTTTGGTTTGCCTTGCATTTTGCGTTGGGTCCCTAATAACTAGACCTTGCAAAGGCTTTCGAAGCCCATGTACTGATGCCGCTCCACCCTGTGGACTATGTTTGAGATGCCGACCCCTCCTGCAAGAGCCAGCAGAGAGATGCATGGCGTTTTCAATAAAATCAAACAAAAGCTGCAGCTCTCTTGTTGGTGATCGACTTCGACAGATGAAGCAAGGCAGGGCATGGACGATCGATCGATCGATGCTGTGCCTGTACGTACGTACGTACGTACGTACCGAGCGTAAGCGCGCTGACGAAGATCATGGACGCCAGGATGAAGATGATGAGCGACGCGCGGCCCAGCCACGCGATCAGCTTCCTCACGCAGTGCTGCCCCGTGATGGCGGCCACGAACGCCACGCCCGTGAAGTAAGCAGCTGCAGAATCATCAAAACCAATGCAAGGCGATCGATCGAGAGAGAGAGAGGGAACCAAGAAATTAATAGCGGATGCATATGGTGGTAGCTAGGTAGTAGTACCATAAGGCACTGGGAAGCGGTGCAGCAGGTAGTACTCCACGACCGACATGGACGACGAGAACATCATCGTGAACGTGGCTGTAGCACTAGACACCTGCACGCACGAGGATTAATCAATCCCAGGGCAAAGATGCCCAACGCAGATCGACAAAACCTAGCTACCTGGGGAGGGATTCCGAGCTCCAGGAAGAGTGGCCCCATAATGAAGCCACCGCCCATGCCTAGCAGGCCGCCCACGAGTCCTGCCAGGACGCCGAACAGGCAGTACACCAGCAGCTGGCGAATCCTTAGGGCGCTTTGCTGCTGCTGGCTTCCTCCCTTTTTATTAGACGACAGCGCCCTTCTCCCTGTTCTTAGCCCGTAGGCTTCGTACACTGTCACTCCCACTGCCACCGGGACCTGCACCGCACGTGACCAGCAATATGCAAGAGGAAGGATCTATTATTACTACTTAATTACCCCAATGCTCTGGACTATATATATATGCCTATTCAAAATCCTAGCTATATATACCTGTAGAGAATTCAGCACCCAGTACCAAACGGAGCAGGAAGCGGCGTAGTTCGTCTGAAAACAACAAGACGAACTATTACTAGGCCGTTGTTCGCTTCGGATTAAAGTCAAATAAAGGAAGTAGTGTAATGCACGCATCGTTATGATAAGCTATATAAGGCCGCCCAGCGCGTACCCTTGTGAGCTGAAGCCCAAGGAATGCTATCCACACGAACGCAAGGAGACCCAGCTCCTTCCAGTAGATGTTCTTCAGAACCGATGATGTCTGAAATAATGCAAGACAACAGTCTCCATTCGTCGATATATATATGTACACACGTACGTATACGTACGATATATGCAATGGTACGTACTGCATATGCTAGCTTACCGTACCGCTTCATTATCTGTCGGGTTTCTTGCCTTGCTGCTCGGTGGAGGCGGAGCAGCATCTGCTTCTACAGGGATCGATGTCTCATGCTCTGTGCCCCCCTGACCACCTGCTGACGACATTTTTTTTGCATTGGGAGAGACAAGTTCTGTCAGGAAGAGAGCGTTCCACAAACTAATTTGCGAGAGACTGAGAGAGATGGATCGATCGATCGATCGACTCCGTGTTGTTTTGGATGCTGCTCGCTTACATGGCGGCTCTTGTCCTTTTGCGTCCTCCAGCTGTGGAAGATCGAGAGCGAGGAGAAGCGATAAACAAAGCAGCTCCATTAGCGCGACGACAGGCGATATATAAAGAAACAAGGAAAGGTAAAGCGTCCTCGTATGAGGCAGCAGTTCACCCAAAGCTTACCCTTTTCTTTACGGTCTCTTTCTTCCAGGTCTCGAAGCCCTTGAGATACGCCTTAGTCGACGTGACTGTGAGTCAAATCCCGACCGATCGGAGATGCATGAAACGGAAGTCAGTTGCAATTAACAATAGCTAGCTAGAGAAAGAGAACCGTGTCTGCTAGTTTCTGACGGTATATATACTGTAAGTACGCCCGAGCGCGTGGTACTCGATCGGCAAAGTATTCTTTATCGAGTGCTCGGGATTTTACACTCGACAAAAAACACGTTTTTGGTAGTGTGCTGTAAGAGGGAGAGGATGTATAGAAACAACAGGCACCTAGGAAAATTGTTATGAGGAGGGCCGTGATGAGCCAGTCGGGGAATATGACGTTGAAGATGACGCCGATGCTGACCCCAAGCATGAGCATAGGCTGCATGAGCAGGGCGAGGTCGTAGTCGATCAGCGGCATGTCCAGGCTCGGGTGCTTCCGCTTCAGGTTGTAGTAGACAGTCGAAACGGACCCTCCCATGATCATGCCTGTACATCCCAGATCAAAATATCAAGAGACAACAAGGACACACTTGTAGAGCTATAGCACATGCGTGTATGTATATATATATGATGAAACACTCACGCACACTTGGATATGGCAGTGGATGACTTGGGATCGAAGCCGACGATGAGTGCCAGCATGGGCACGAAGATGCCGCCGCCGCCTACGCCGCCGACGCTGCCGCACGCCGCGCCGAAGAAGCCGATCAGCGACCCCACCACCACTCGCCATCCAAATCCCATTGGCTAGGAAAAAGAAACATTGTACAACACACATCGATTATTATATATATAACCAAACTGTTCAGTACGTGAAACCGAGCGATACGGCAACTGAATCAGTAACCAAAGTGTATATATATATATATATATATATATATATATATATATATATATATACTGTATTTATATATTACACCTGGGTGCATTCAATATAGAGAATGCACCCAGGCCGAACCTATGTGCCAGGTCCGAGTCAACCGTCCCACCCAGGCCGGTTTCGTCCCTCCCGCACGCTCCGGACAGAATATTTTCACTTTCCCGCCCCCGCCCCTCTTTCTCCGTGAACAGCTCCTCCGTGAACGGCTCCTCCGCGAACGGCTCAACCTCTTCACATAAGTTGCAATCACACCAGACTTGCAGTTGCAATTACACCAGACAGCAGTTGCAATTACACCAGGCAGCAGTTGCAATCATTGTTTTGTTTAACAGATTTTTGGACATAGTTATATAGGAGTTGCAATCACACCAGACCAGCCGTTGCAATTACACCAGACAGCAGTTGCAATCATTGTTTGTTTAACAGATTTTTGGACATAGTTATATAAAAGTTGCAATCACACCAGACCAGAAGTTGCAATTACACCAGACCAGCAGTTGCAATCTTGTTTGTTTAATAGATTTTTGGACATAGTTATATAGAAGTTGCAATCACACCAGACCCACAGTTGCAATTACACGAGACCAGCAGTTGCAATCTTGTTTGTTTAATAGATTTTTGGACATAGTTATATAGAAGTTGCAATCACACCAGACCCACAGTTGCAATTACATCAGACCAGCTGTTGCAATTTTGTTTATTTAATAGATTTTTGGACATAGTTATATAGAAGTTGCAATCACACCAGACCAGCAGTTGCAATTACATCAGACCAGCAGTTGCAATCATATTTTTTAACAAAATTTCTCAGAGTTATTCAAATGCGGGGGACAGAGACACGCTGACAGAGAGGCGCGCGGCGGCGCGGGGACAGGGAGACGCGTGGCGGCGCGAGAACAGGGAGGCGCTCGGCGGCGCGAGGACAGGGAGGCGCTCGGCGGCGGTGGGATTTAGGGGAGGAGCATCGAGGAGGCAGCGGCGGCGCGGGGAAAGGGATGCGTGCGACGGCGGCGGGGGGCTAGGAGGCGTGCGAAAACGCCTGGGTGCATTCAATATAGAGAATGCACCCAGGTGCATTTTAGCAGCGCCGTATATATATATATATATATATATATATATATATATATATATATATATATATATATATATATATATATATATATATATATATATATATATATATATATATACTCCCTCCGGTGCAGTAAAAGAAGTCATCCTGCGCATGACCGAACGTGCACAAAAGAAGTCATAGCGCGCGTGGGTCTGGGATTTGGACGTTGTTGCCCCTAGTAATTGCACAAAAAAAGATGCACTTAAGAGGAATTGAACTTGAGACCTCTAGTCTAGAATGCCTTGGAGCTGCTGCAGCAACCAATAAAGTCTAATTGTTTTGGTGACATCAATGCACCCATATCCCTATTTAATAGGGGCAAACAGGGAAAACTCTATGATAATTAATCATTCCTTGGTATGCACAATCATGTCCTAAACGACTACCTTTACTGCACAGGAGGGAGTATATATATATATATATATATATATATATATATATATATATATATATATATATATATATATATATATATATATATATATATATATATATATATATGCGTGAGTGTGTATTCGATCGGCCGGGCCGGGGCTGTGCGCGCGTTATTACCGGCCAAACGTGGTGGTACGCCTTGCCGTCGTCGTTCCCGCCGGGGAGCGCCGGGGCCCCGCCTGCTGGTGCGGAGGCTGTCGAGTTCCTCGTCGGGACGTCGGGGGCGGCGGCAGCGGCAGCAACAGCAACGACGGCCGCCGCGGCGCACGCGGCGATGAGCGTGGCGACGGCGTGCCGCCGGCGCCACTGCTGCGTCGCCATCCCTGCCAGCAAACAAAAGATGCAATGCAATGCAGGGAAAGCTAGCCGCCGGCCCTAAATCTCCCAGGAAAGTAGTAGCGTCCACGATGCTGGAGTGGAGCTCTCAGCTCGGTGCTGCCCCAACTTACAGAGAGCGGGATATATATGCATCCGGGTGGGTCACATCTTGTGGCATTTCACACACCAGGTGTCGCCCGCACTCAGCCGTTGTCGTGGGAACGACCCAATTAACTTCCCCAGCTTTATTAATTACTTATTATACAAATATACAATACATCTCTAAATAAATTTATTAATGATCTGTCTAATGATAGTGATTATGTATTATAAATTTTAATGATTCTATATATTTAATCAAAGTTAAATATGTTTGACATGCTGTAGAGTAGAGAGAGAACGTCGATCGCATAATGGAAAAGGACAGAAAAAGAGTATATTATAATTGCAGATGTCGCAGCACGACACGTTGATCTCGACGATCTCAGCTGTTCGCCTAAGGTCTAATAATTTATGTATCCATAGAGAGGCTGATCTGGCACTCCCGGCAACTACCTGGTAAGGACGCTCTCGCGCGCCATGGTCGTCGGCTCACGTACGTATCTTTCTTTGTGTCCTCAGCTCTAACACAAGTGCCTGTCGGTGGTAGGACGATGGACCTGTTTGATTCGCCTTTTTTAGAACTTTTCTGAAAAGCTAACTGTGGATAAAAGCTGGCTGTGGATAAAAGCTGACTGAGAAGAATCTGAATGTTTAGTTGGAATGCTGTGGGAGAAACTAGTGGTTAGAATCTAAGTGTTTGGATACACAGATTTTGATATTATAGTGTTGAACGCCAAATTGAGCCTGGCGGACGGTCCGGCCCTGAGGCCGGACGGTCCGCGGTCCGGACAGTCCGCGCCTGTGGGCCGGACGGTCCGCGCATGCGCAGAACGGTTTAGGGTTCCGAGTTTTGTGCTACGGTTGTTAGCTAAAATCATGGGATAAGCTCGGAATCAGTTGTGTAAAGGGTCCAGCCCCCCTCCTCTATAAATAGAGAGGTCTACGGCCGATTTGTGATCATCAACAATCGAATCAATACAACTTCTATTTCGCATTTTATCTTAGGAGTAGTTCTAGTCTAGTTTAGGTTTAGTCTTCCAATCCCCAAATTCTTCGCCTCTCTTCGACTCTACGCCGATTAGAGGAGTCTAGGTCGGCCGGCCCGAGCCTAGACACCACCTAGGATCTCTACTCCCCGACGGGGTCCCTCCCGGGAGCGAGATCCAGGCGCCGTCGGCGATCTTCCGCCGTCCCTGCGTACGCGCGGACCGTCCGGCCCCAGGGCGCGGACCGTCCGGCCGTCAGGCAGGAGCCCTAGCCGCGCATCAGGCCGCGGACCGTCCGGCCCCAGGCCGCGGACAGTCCGCCCTTGCGCAGAGAGCACCACCGCGCCTCGCACCAGGCCGCGGACCGTCCGGCCCCTGCGCGCGGACCGTCCGCCCCTGTGCAGAGGGCACCGCCACAGTTCTTGTTGAGTGTTTGGCGCTCCGAAAAGGCGTCAACATACTTTTTGGCGACTCCGCTGGGGAAAACACATCTAAGCTCATCAGATCGGCCCTCAATGGCCGGTTCAAAGGATAGCTCTGATATTTCTCTAAGCAACATTATAGAGCCGACTTGGGAAACCTTGCCGGCTGACGAGCAGCTCCAGTTTGAGGAGCACAAGGAGCGGATGATCCAGGAGGCGAAAGCAAAGTTCTTGGCCAACTTCAAAGTGGACAGGAACAACAAGGTCGTCCGACATCGGGCGACGGATCCGGCTTCGCTCCAACCCACGCCAGATATCCCCAATGTAAGTAATACCAACGATCTGCAATCTCTTAGAAATTATGTAGAAGATCAGCGTGAACAAATGCAGAACATCATAGGAGGTATGCAAAGCGATCTTAAGAGACTAGTACGTGCATTCGATAAATCTAGTACCGCAAATTTTCCTTCGCACGAGGTTGAGTTAGGAGATAACGCGCGTAACACATCGGCTACAGGTTGTCACGACCAGTCACAACCCCTTTATGGGATGCCGATGGACACATACCCTAAGCAACCGCAAATCGGCAGCAAACCAGCTGATCTGCACATGCCCGGACCGTCCGCACGTGAGCGCGGACCGTCCGGGCCAACAACAGTCGGGCTTATTTTTAATGAGTTACCTAGATATGCGCCCGAGCCACCACATATGACACAGAACCCAAACTACCCAGCCGGACGGTCCGCATACAATGACGGACGGTCCGCATATGACCACGGACGGTCCGGGTACGTATCCGGACAGTCCGCGCATAAGTCTTTTGAGGAGGATTATTACATGAATCCTCGCCCGTCCCAGCAACACTTCCCATCACACTATGCGATGCACCAGCCCACTAATTCAGGATCCAAAGCCCAGGAAAGCTTTCCGGCCACACCTGGAAGGCCGGAAAGAAACGATCAAACGTATGAGCCATATAGAGCAAATGGAAATGCACCACGTAACTCAAACCAATGGGGGGAAAGACAACATGCTAATATCCAGCCAACCCCACCTATGTTTGACCAGAGAGCCGGTGGTCTCGCACCGGCTGCCATTGATATAGTAAGGGAAGAAATAGCCGGGGCGTTCCGAGATAAGCTCGGAGTAAGCATGGTCCCTGGGGGGCAATCATATCGGAAACCTTATGACAGCCGATTTGATCACCACCCATACCCACAGGGAACCAGGATACCCGAATTCACAAAATTTTCGGGTGATCAAGAAAAGAACACACGTGAACACATAGGCCAATTTTTAGCACAATTAGGAGAGTTGGCCGACATAGAGGCATTTCGCATACGTTTGTTTTCATTATCTTTAACAGGAACTGCGTTTGCATGGTACGCCACTTTACCTCCTAATTCCATTTCATCATGGGGAGATTTAGAACAAAAATTTCATGATCATTTTTTCTCCGGTGACTATGAATTGGATTTGGTAGATTTAGCGTCATTGCGACAGACAAAAGATGAATCGGTTAATGATTACATCCGGAGATTCCGAGATACAAGAAACCGATGCTTTCAAATTCATTTAGCAGAGAAACAGCTAGTAGGATTAGCTTTTAATGGTCTGCGATATTATTTAAAAGAAAGATTAGAAGGCATCCAATTCTTTACGCTAGCACAATTACACCAGAGAGCTTCGGCTTGCGAAAGCCAGAGCAAAGAAACTGCTAAAACAATGCGTCACAACGTACATATAGTAGAATTCGACCAAAGTAGCTCAGATGACGAATCAGCAGAAGTGTATGCTGCTGAAATGGTTTGGCCAAAGCAGGCCAAATCTTCGGCTTGTGCCTCCTTACAGCCGGTTCAAAAGAAACGGCAAGAGGAGGTTAAGTTTACATTTAATGTTGGTAAATGTGATAAAATATTTGACGAACTACTCAAAAATGGCAATATTAAAATAAATCACACTATTCCATCCGCCGACGAGCTAAAACGTCGTGCATACTGCAAGTGGCATAACTCATTTTCTCATGCCACTAACGATTGTAATGTATTCCGACGACAGATTCAATCGGCCATTAATGAGGGACGATTGAAATTTCAGGAAATGCAGGTGGATACAGAGCCCTTTCCAATGAACGTGATCGACTTTGAGGGCAAGAAAGTCCTGGTTCGGCCAAACACGGCCGATAAAGGCAAAGGCAAAGAGGCAATCATCGGCAATTCTAAAAAGGCCGATGAGGATCATAAAGTTTCTTGCAGGAAAGTGGTAGCCGAGAAGACTCCCGATGGAGGGGAGACCCTAAAGGTGACCATCACAACCTCCAGTACTGGGGGGCAAGCGCAGACAGGGAGACAGATACAGAAACCCGTGCTGCGTATCCCGGACGGTCCGGCACGTAGGCGCGGACGGTCCGGGACCCCACCAGACGGTCCGGAGAGCTCTGGCGGACGGTCCGGCCATGCTCAGGACTCGCAGCGACCACGTACCTTCAAACCACGACGACCAGAGATAGGTACGTGGAAAACAAATACATTTAAAGCAGCTGGTCGGTTGATCAAGCCTGGCCCGACTTTCGATCAATTGTTGTCTAAATATGTGAAAAAGAAGGCTGGCCCCAGTGACCGGCCACCGAAGCGACCCCGCTCACCCATTCATGAGCAACGTCAGGTCAGGCCGATTGGACCACATCACCAATCGGAAGAAATGAAAGGTCCTATTATACAATTGAGACCTAACATGCCGACATGGACCCCTCCACCTCCTTATCCATCTATGCCATATCCATACACATACTTACCTCCACAATATGTCCCAAATCAAATGTGGGGCATGCCACCATATCCATTTGGGATGCCACAGTACCCCGCCTGGGGGGCACCCCAAACATCCGTTTTTGATAGGTTGGCACCGCCAGTGCAAGACCGATTGAGCACCGCTGAATCCGGTCGCCAGACATAGGCCCAACAAGGTTGCCGGACTACTCGGCCTCCTAGGCCGACCAATCCGGCAGGGGGGCATATGCCTGTGGCAGTTCAAACAACAACAAAAAAGGACACCATCAAAATAGGCACCGCAGATGTTGTCATACAGGGAGACAATAAAGGGCCGATGATTTTCGGCGAATTGGCCAACACAACTGAAAAGGATACGGCTACCATCAAAATAGCTGATCCAAAATACTCCATGCCTCGATGGTGCCCAGCGGGATTGACACGATCTCAAAAGAGAAAATTACAGCGCCTAAGAGCAAAGGAGAGCCAGGAGAAGGAGGCGGAAAAGACATTTAATGATACACATCCGCTATACCCGCCACCACAAAAGAAATGGAGACCGAAGGCCGTTGAGGAAAAACAAACAGCCACAGAAATAGAAAGTCAACCTGCACCAGGCGCGGACCGTCCGGCCCCCGCGTGCGGACCGTCCGCCGTTCACCAGGAAGGCTCTGGACAACCTGCACCAGGCGCGGACCGTCCGGCCCCCGCGTGCGGACCGTCCGCCGTTCATCAGGAAGCCTCCAACAACACGACAACATCCATGGAAGAGGACGACCTGCTAGGAGAAGACCTGGTCGACTACGAGGCTTCTCCAGAACGCCCAGGTATGGATGTAAATATTATTACATTTTCTTCCGATTGCACTATCATTAGCGACGATGAACCCGTTGCTGCCCAGTTTGATTTTGGTCCTAAAGAAGCCGCCTTTACTAAACCAAAGGAATCGGTAAATCATTTAAAGCCGCTCTTCGTGCGCGGTCACATTGATGGAATACCGATTGCTAAGATGTTGGTGGATGGAGGGGCGGCTGTAAATCTAATGCCTTATTCATTATACAGAAAATTAGGTAAACAAGATGACGAACTTGTCAAAACCAACATGACCCTCAGCGGTGTTGGGGATAGTTCGATTAAAGCCAGGGGAGTCACGTCCGTTGAATTAACCATCGGGACTAAGACCCTTGCTGCTGCATTCTTCGTCGCTGATGTAGAAGGGAATTACAGTTTAATTCTAGGCAGAGATTGGATTCATGCCAATCAATGTGTACCTTCTACATTACATCAAATGCTAATACAATGGGTAGGCGATGAAGTAGAACAAGTACATGCTGATGTATCGGCCTGCATCGCTGTGGCCGATGCCCCTGTACTTTGGACTTATGAGACTGCCACGTGTCTCATAGGGGTAGATTTTTCTGATTATCAGTTCATAAGTATAGATAAGAAAGGTTTCATTCCTGTAATGCTAGAGCCGATGGAGAATCGGCTGAATCCTAAATAAAGTTTAAACGATGAATACACACAAAGTTCATGAGTCTTTGATCACGGACAATTCGGCCCTCAAAGCCGGATGGTCTGATCTATCACAGAACAGTTCGGACTTTAAGACCGAACATCTACCGCAGCGAAAAGATAGTATTACGGATGACCCGGTCCCCGAGACCGGAAAGTCCGCCATCACACAAAGATCATCTGATTCCTTTGTGGGGGGCATGATAGAGGAATTCAGAGATCTTGATAAACTAGGACAGGGGTTTACATCGGCTGATCCTTTGGAGGAGATTGACATAGGAAATGGTAAAACTCCAAGGCCGACTTTTGTAAACAAGACCCTGGAGACCGATTCTAGAAATGAGATGATCGGTCTATTGAAGGAATATTCAGATTGTTTTGCTTGGAATTACACTGAAATGCCTGGACTAAGCCGAGAGATTGTCGAACATCGGCTGCCCATTAAGTCTGGTTTCAGACCTTTCAAGCAGAAAGCTAGAACGTTTCGTCCAGATCTTCTCCCACGGATCAAGGACGAAATTCATCGGCTGCTAGAAGCTAATTTTATTAGACCTTGCAGATACGCAGAGTGGGTCTCCAATATTGTGCCGGTGGAGAAAAGGGAGTCAGGTAAACTTAGAGTATGCATTGATTTTCGTAATTTAAATAAAGCAACTCCTAAAGATGAATATCCCATGCCCATAGCCGACACATTAATCAATAATGCATCAGGAAATAGAATTATTAGCTTCCTTGATGGTAATGCCGGATATAATCAGATTTTCATGGCCGAAGAAGATGCGTCTAAAACGGCCTTTATATGTCCAGGCTTCATTGGTTTATTTGAATGGGTTGTCATGACATTCGGTCTTAAAAATGCTGGTGCTACTTATCAGAGGGCTATGAATCTGATTTTCCATGAGTTGTTAGGAAACACTGTGGAAGTCTACATTGATGATATTGTAGTCAAATCGGCTAAGTTTAGTTCTCATATAGCCGATTTGCGCAAAGCCTTTGATAAAATGCGTCGGTATGGTTTAAAAATGAACCCACGTAAATGTGCTTTTGGGGTGTCGGCTGGTAAGTTTTTAGGATTTGTCATCCATGAACATGGTATAGAAATAGACCCTGACCGAATCAAGTCTATTCGGAATGTGGGGCCTCCGACTTGTAAGGTCGAAGTGCAGAGGTTTCTCGGCAAGGTGAATTATTTACGAAGGTTTATTTCTAACCTAGCCGGGAAGATTGATGCCTTCACCCCTATCCTTCGGCTTAAGAATGATGCTGAATTCACTTGGGGGGCAGAGCAGCAGGAAGCATTTGATCTCATTAAAAAATACTTGTCTTCGGCTCCCGTGATAAAAGCACCGCAAGTAGGAGCACCATTCAGATTATACATTGCAGCTGAAGACAAGGTTATTGGGGCTGTTCTGACACAAGACACTGAGGGGAAGGAGCATGTGGTGACATACCTAAGTCGAAGGTTGGCGGATGCTGAAACAAGGTACACTTTTATTGAAAAATTATGCTTATGCTTGTTTTATGCATGCACCAAATGTAGATGTTATTTACTGTCTAGTCATTGCACTGTTTCTGGTCAAGCCGATGTAATCAAATACATGTTGCATAACCCAATTATGAGTGGTAGAATTGGTAAGTGGGCTTATGCACTCATAGAATATGACTTGGCCTATGAACCATTGAAATCTATGAAAGGCCAAGTCGTAGCGGATTTTATTGTAGAACATCGGGTTAATGATATTCATGAACTAGACATGTCATACCTCACTATTACTCCTTGGACTTTATATTTTGATGGATCGGTTTGCAATGAAGGGCAAGGAATTGGCATTGTGCTTGTTTCACCAAGAAATGTCTCCTTTGACTTCTCTAGCCGATTGAAAACTTATTGCACTAATAATCAAGCTGAATATGAGGCTCTCCTATTCGGCTTAGAACTTTTAAATGGTATGGGAGTAAAACATGTGAAGGTATTTGGTGATTCTCAGCTGGTTGTCCAACAAGTGTCAGAAGAATATCAATGTCTTGATGGTACTCTAAATAGTTATCTTGAGAAATGTTGGAGCATAATTCATTCTTTTGACGAATTCAGTATTCGGCATATCTCTAGAGTTGAGAATCATAGAGCTAATGATTTGGCACAAGATGCATCAGGTTATCGGATAAAGAGAGGGAAGTTTCACAAAACTGAAAATCTGATAACCAGTGCAAAGCCAAATTCCCAGGTCGCGGACCGTCCGCGTGATGACGCCGGACCGTCCGGGGTTACCAGAGATGTTCTTTTCATTAATTCGGCTGACAATGAAGCCGATGCAAGTGATTGGAGGACACCTATACTTAATTATTTACGAAATCCCAATATCAGGACAGATAAGAACATTCGGCGAACAGCTTTCAAGTATGTTTTGATGAGTGATGAACTTTACCGCCGAACAGTCAATGACGTCCTACTTAAGTGCTTGGGCCCAGATGATGCTATATTAGCTATGGCCGAAGTACATGAAGGAATTTGTGGTACCCATCAATCAGCTCCAAAGATGAAGTGGTTGTTGCGAAGGTCTGGTTTTTATTGGCCTAATATGATAGCTGATTGTTTTAAGTACTACAAGGGTTGCCAAGTGTGCCAAAAATTCGGCGACCTACAGTTGGTCCCTGCAGCCGAATTACATCCTATCATCAAGCCTTGGCCGTTCAGAGGATGGGGATTAGACTTTATTGGAGAAATTCATCCTTCATCATCAAAGGGGCATCGGTTCGTGTTAGTTGCCACTGATTACTTTACCAAATGGACTGAAGCCGTTGCTCTGAAGAACATGACACACAAGGAGGTAATTGAGTTCATAACTGAGCATATTATTCATAGATTCGGCATTCCCCAGACCTTGACTACAGATCAAGGGACTTCTTTTATGTCAAAGGAGGTACGTGAATTTGCTGAATTATATAGAATTAAGTTGCTCAATTCATCTCCATACTACGCTCAGGCCAATGGGCAGGCCGAGTCTAGTAATAGGACACTGATCAACTTGATAAAAAAGAAGATATCTGATAATCCTAAGCATTGGCATAAGATTTTGTCCGAAGCTTTATGGGCTCATAGAATATCTAGGCATCGTGCTACTAAAGTATCTCCTTTTGAGCTTGTCTATGGGCAGGAAGCAGTGTTACCTGTGGAAATAAGTCTGAATGCTGTCAGGTTCGCCAGACAAAATGATCTAACTGTTACTGATTATTATAATTCAATGATGGATAATATTGATGAGGTGACCGACAAGAGGATGATAGCTTTGGGAGCAATAGAGAAGGACAAGATCATGGTAGCCAGGGCCTACAACAAGAAAGTCAAAACAAAATCATTTCAAGTAGGGGACCTGGTGTGGAAGACCATTCTGCCTCTAAGGAATAAGGACCGGAAGTTCGGAAAATGGTCGCCAAGCTGGGAGGGTCCTTATAAAGTAAAACAGGTGATGTCTGGCAACGCCTATTTGCTACAAACATTACAAGGCAAGGATTTGCCTAAGGCTTTGAATGGGCGTTTTCTCAAGCAGTACCACCCTAGTATGTGGCAAGATGCCTAAGAAAACCGATGTGCTCACATCGAGTTAGTTGCTTTTGGTTTGCTCAGCTCCACCAAAAGGCAGGGGGCATATGTTGAACGCCAAATTGAGCCTGGCGGACGGTCCGGCCCTGAGGCCGGACGGTCCGCGGTCCGGACAGTCCGCGCCTGTGGGCCGGACGGTCCGCGCATGCGCAGAACGGTTTAGGGTTCCGAGTTTTGTGCTACGGTTGTTAGCTAAAATCATGGGATAAGCTCGGAATCAGTTGTGTAAAGGGTCCAGCCCCCCTCCTCTATAAATAGAGAGGTCTACGGCCGATTTGTGATCATCAACAATCGAATCAATACAACTTCTATTTCGCATTTTATCTTAGGAGTAGTTCTAGTCTAGTTTAGGTTTAGTCTTCCAATCCCCAAATTCTTCGCCTCTCTTCGACTCTACGCCGATTAGAGGAGTCTAGGTCGGCCGGCCCGAGCCTAGACACCACCTAGGATCTCTACTCCCCGACGGGGTCCCTCCCGGGAGCGAGATCCAGGCGCCGTCGGCGATCTTCCGCCGTCCCTGCGTACGCGCGGACCGTCCGGCCCCAGGGCGCGGACCGTCCGGCCGTCAGGCAGGAGCCCTAGCCGCGCATCAGGCCGCGGACCGTCCGGCCCCAGGCCGCGGACAGTCCGCCCTTGCGTAGAGAGCACCACCGCGCCTCGCACCAGGCCGCGGACCGTCCGGCCCCTGCGCGCGGACCGTCCGCCCCTGTGCAGAGGGCACCGCCACGGTTCTTGTTGAGTGTTTGGCGCTCCGAAAAGGCGTCAACATATAGATTATAAGTGAAAAAGAAAACAGGGAAAGGCACAATAATCAACACCTCATTACAATTAGACATGATATTTCCCCGCAACACAAATTTATTATGGTTAAGGTCATATATAACGACATTAACTGGGAATGCTACAAATGTACAATGTACAAATGTACAAATTTATTATGGTTAAGGTCATATATAACAACATTAATTGTTTTCTCTTATTAGTACTACTGTATTCTGTATTGATTTTTTATACTAACTGTATTCGAAAGAATGTAACGGCCACGCAAAAGAAACTGTCGCATGTAACCGGAGGCTTCTTGGCAACACGGCCTTCCGCTTCCGTGTGTAACAGCCATGGCCACCATAATCGCGCCGCACAGAAGCCGGTCCAAAAGTGACGCGTTTAGAAGCTCAAAGCGCTTATTCTGACCAGAATCGGCTCCAAAAGCCGATCCAAACACCACCAGCTCCAGATCTCAACACTACAGTAGAAGGGGGGCTTCCGTCCCTCAATTACAAATACCGATTTTCTATAAACCGGTACAAACATCTGATGAAAGCCTTCCGTCCATCAACTTTTGTATCGGTTGTCTCAAAAAACTTAGTATTGATAAAGTCATCAATATCAGTTATAAATAGTGGAGATCGTACAGAGAACTTTAGTACCGATTCAGGACAATAACCGGTACTAATATAGAACCTTCAGTACGGTTTGGGACACGATATTAATTCAGGTACTTGTTTGACACATTCGTAGGTAACAAGTCAATGGCTAAAGATATTCACGCACACCAATATTTTCTACAATATTTATGTTGATTAAATATTAATAGAGCATCTTAGCTTTTAGTTTAATGCAATAGCACTTTTTATTAATGCTATTGACAAATGTTGATTAATAGACCATTTAGAAAATTTTAAAAAATAATTTTAAATTATTTATAGTGGCGCTAGGTTAAAGAAAACCGCCACTAGCGATTTTTTAAGAATTATGTATTTATACTGACTGTTGTTTAAAAAACCGTCATTCAAAATTAAGGCCCCGTTTGGTTTGGGTGACTAAAGTTTAGTGACTAATATTTAGTCACTTTTAGTCTCTAAAGAAGCAAACATGGTGACTAAATTAGGGTGACTAAACTTTAGTTCTTTAGTCACCAAAGGGGTGACTAAAAGGGACTAAAGTAGTATTTTTACCTTATTTGCCCTCTCCACTTTTTTCTTATAGCAAATATTCATTAATTAATAGGGGTAAAACAGTCATTATTCACAGCAATTAATGTTCTTTAGTCCGGTTTAGTCACTGGAACCAAATGGGTTAGTTTAGCAACTAAACTTTAGTCACTAAAATTTAGTCTAGTGACTAAAGAAACCAAACAGGGCCTAAGTTGGTAGTGACAATGTACTTAGGTCCTGTTTGGTTCCTTTAGTCACCTGACTAAATTTTAGTGACTAAAGTTTAGTCACTAAAGTAACCCGTTTGGTTCTAGTGACTAAACCTGACTAAAAAATATTAATTGGTGTGAATAATGACTGCATTATCCTTATTAATTAGTGGATGTCGGCTACACTAAGAAAGAGGAGAGGGCAAATGAGGTAAAAATCCTACTTTACTCCCTTTTAGTCACCTCTTTGGTGACTAAAGAACTTATGTTTAGTCACACTGACCATTTTAGTCACTATATTTGCTTTTTTAGAATATAAAAGTGACTAAGTTTAGTCACCTCAAGCTAAACGGTATCTTATTAAGAGAACTGACAGTGAAAATATATGGTCTCTACTGGCGTAGACCTAAATGAAAATACAGTGTCGGTTCATAGTCATGGGCTCATAATTTCATTCTTTCTTGCGCTTATATATGCATATAAAAACCCAATGGTATGTTCACGCTACCACACAATTGCGCCGTGCCGTCATTGAACAGCTTTGGGCAAGCAACCGCTTGAAGCATATACACGCTGGTTTCTTTTTCTATAGACATGAATTATTTGTGAACTGTCAGATTTTCTCCGTTTTTCAACAACAACGAGTATATATATATACTAGGTGAGTGCCCGTGCGTTGCAACGGGACCACTACATTGCAACCTTTAAGTACAAGGATTTTCCACTTGCAACGGGGCCAGAAGCTCCAATGTCTAGGAACAATTCAGAAGAGGCAGAAATCAGGAAGTGTATCAAGTCCTTCGGAAGGGCAACAGATTATTGGTTAGGTTTCTTCTTGCTTGTGAAATTGATCGAAAAGCAAAGAAGGACATTGACTTGAGACAATAGGGAGGCGAGGCAGAGTGGCCTCGCGAACGCCTGCTTTAGAGCTCAGTGGACGTTCTTCTCGTGCCACAACTTCTTCCTCAGCTTGTCCACCTGTAAGACAAAATCGAAAACGCTGGACGTCCTCAACAGAAATGCAACAGGCTTACGACTAAACACCAGGTAGAACAATACACACACGTCTTGTTGCAGTGCAGCTTTCCTGTCCCTTTGAAAATGGCTTCTGTTCTTCATGCCTTGAAGCGTCGCATTTGCGGAGGATGCCTTCATGGACACTGGCGCTATCTTCGAGCTAGGTGGCCTCCTTTGCTCCTCCATGGCCATGGACAGAGGAAACAACACAAAAAAAATTACTCACCCCAAACACATTCCTCTAACCTTCATAAGAACATTTAAGAGTACAATAAGACAAGCTCAAATAATAGTATAATATCAAGTATGCAATATATATTTGGTCTCAAAGTACAAGTTCAACCACCTTCTACAATAGGCTAACCAACTATAAGGATAACAAAATGTAGCATGTCGTAAGTATAAAACTCTCACTTGCAACTTAATATTACAGACTGAGGTTCAATACAATATGAAGCTCTTCATTGCCCCATATATTTTAAAAGAATTGCTCAAAAGAAAATACATATCTTGTTTTGTACAAGTGATCGAACATTGAGTGTCGCTAACCGTAAAAGGCAGTGCTTCAGCAAAAGGAGCACAACAACACCAACGTTTGTGTAACAAAACATACACACTTTAGCTCCACATTTTCAATGCAAGAAATAAGTAGCCACATATGGCATCATCAGTTCACCACTACTCATGTGACTACATTTTGAATGCAGGAAATAAGTAGCCACATGTGACCATATATTCTAGTGGAATGCTAACCTCTATTTTTTTAAAAGGTATTTGAATCCAACACTGACACCTGAATTTACAAAGACTGCAAGAGCAGAAGCAAGAAAACTGCATTTTAGTTGTTGTCAAATAATTGTCAATTCAAATTGCAGCTCAACATCCCAAGCGCTGTGGTGGATCAAAGTCTTCCCATGGTTCCATTATAAGCTGATCAAATAAGCTACATCGAAGTTATGCACCATCCAATCATTTGCCCACAAGACCCAAATGGGGCATTGAAGCATTCTCATGGGCATAAACTGCTACTCGGTTCATGGTGTTAACATCATAAAAACAGTATTGGGGACAATTCCGTATTTGTAAATAGACAACCTCCAAAGCTGAGTAGAAGGACTGAATCAATAGGAAATGGGCAGAAGGTGGAAGAAGATAAGCTGGTAAAATCAAGTTGGCTGAAGCAAATAGAAAACGAAGGTTATTACCTCTGAGGTTGTAATGTTGTCATGTCTTGTTCTCATGACATATCGCTAAATTTGCTAGGAGTTTGTGATGACAGGACCTTGCTTTTCGACCTAGGGAAGTACACATTTGGCGTGGCATCGTTAATATAATTTATATCTTATGTGCGAGTTGGTATATTTCAAGTGCCTGAATTTAGATAGACAATTATTAGCACATTTTTAAGTAAGGGAGTTTACTTCTTTCTGTACTCAAATAATGACAAAATAATATGGTGTCTAAACAAATTTAGACAATCGATTATTAGTATAATTAAAAAGGACAACTTATAAGAGAGAATTTACATGGTTTACTGCACTCAAACAATGACAGGATCTATGGTGCCTAACCAAGAACAGTAAATCAGGCATATCTTATAAGTAATGCAACAACCGATTTACCGAAGAACAATACAGAACAGAGCTCTAAAGTAGGAGAAGAAATTCATAACACTATCATCCTCAATGGAGCCACAGTTCCAGTTCACTTTCCCTGTCCCCCCACTTAGATAACATCTTACAAGTAATTCACCTCACAAATCCTCTCCGCCATGTTAATCAGAGCATATACTATGGAGACAACACATGTTAAAGCTGAAACTGAGGAACTGAGGTTAAAGCGCTGCCTTATTCCAATTAACCAAAATCCTTGCCCTAACCTAATGTCTGCATCAGCAGTTCTTAAGCACAACTTAACACACGAAAAGAGATCTAGGGATTGGAGTTCTTACTGGGGCCTGAGAGCACAACAAGAAGCCCCTAAATTGGATGGGTGTGGACTGGACGATGCTGTGATTGGAATATGCTAGAAATATTGAAACTAACTTGCAAGTTAACGATTTTTTTCTGGAAATTGCTGAGCTTAGAGTACACCATGCTCGCCTTCGTTGACAACATGCTGTCAAAATCCTAAAATCATAGGAAGTAGAATGAGAGAGCAATCCATGGACAGTGCAGCAGTTAATTATAAGCAAATGAAACAAAGTGTTTTTATAGGGGAGAGAAAACATTTGAAGTCTCCTAATAAACAAGAATTGATCCAAATCAGCACTAATAGAATATAATCCAGATGTCAACGACTTCATAGACATTGTTTGTTGTAGTCTACAACATATAAATTTTGCCATTGCCAAAATAGCATGATTATTAGCAATAGCAGATGGATTGTCGATTTGCTACAGCTCCTCATAATGCTTCAGTTAGTTTCTTAAGGAAGTAAACTGCAACATATAAATTTTGGAAGGAAGCAATGGTCAATGTGCCTCCTAATAAACAATTGTAAACACAAATTATGATGCGTTTGCCATCTAAAAATCCTACACCATGGACTACATCAATGTAAATTCGATGCTTGCCACACTTTCTAAGCACCATGTCCCACACTTCAAAGTTTTTTTCTAGCCTGAAGAAGTTTTCTTAGTTGCATAAGCTACAAAAACCCTTAGGCATCAACTAATTAGGAATCGCAGGATACTATGTTGCCTGCTACACCATATTAATAACACATACTATAATAATGAGCTACAAAAACCTAAAAAAATCTTGTATGTCCCATTGTTTACACAGTAATCAAAATGTGAGCATTTAAATCATAGTGTTGTGTTTCATGAGAGAACTAATAAATGCACTGATCTTCAGAAACAAATAATCCCAACAGTTGTTTTCATGAGAGAGAAGCACAGAAACTGGTACAGTGACAAGGGATCATGTACCTGACTGTGCAAGCTCAGTGTGCCGTCTAATTGGGATAGCTTCGTTATTAGCATCTCTTACAATCCAAGGAAACAGCAAGCAATATTTATTTAAGTATAAAAATCTTGCTCATGTACATAACCAGTGGAATTTAGAAAGTGATATAGTCGAATGGAAAATTCAAGAAAATAATTGTAACCTGTGGGAGCGTGGTGATGGAAATCACGAACCTTTTGTCCGTGGTGAGCCTCCCACACCAGCTTGATCATAAACTACCTATATATGACATCCAAAATTAATAGTTCTAATTTTCTTTTCAATCTTCTTCCTTAGGTTTGCACATGATGCATGCAGCCTAGATTAGCATGATTGGTCATTTGGAGCACTCCACTGTATATTAAGTCGATATTTATAACACAATTTGATCTGAACCAGGACTTGGTCAAATTCAGTTAAAATTTGGAGACTTCAAAAGTTCATTAGGTAGCTTTGAGAAAGTTTTGGAGGTGCACCCTGAAAATTGTGAAAGTTTGAAGGTAAGACATATATCTAATCAAACACTTATTCTCAGTTCATGTATTTGCAACATAGCGTTGTATTTGTGAAATGATTTTTATGTTTCTTCTAGGCTATTGGTCACATACATGAAAAATCTGGGGAAACTGAAAAAGCTATAGAAACCTTCAAGAAAGTTACCCGTATTGACCCAAAAGATCATCAGGTACTTGCTTCCCCCTCCCCTCAACCATTACTTTCATGGCTTCATGTATTCGGGTCAAAAGAAGTGCTGTAACATGGTCCCAAAATATAATTCTGCCACTAATTTGTTTCTAACATGTCAATACATAAATAGTACAACTGCTTTCCAGGATGAATGTACTGATGAAATTTTCAAATGCTCAATCTGAACATAAATTACTCCATATGAACATGGCAAAAAATATATATTTTTGAACACTGAATTTTGGTCCATCTCTGGATCTTTGAATGCTGATGATTTGGAACAATGAAGATGATGATCTAGGATGAAGTTGATTGAAAACTTGGAATGCTAGCGTCTTACAATCAGCTTTTTGTTGTCGATTTGATCTGTATTTGGTCCATGAAAGGAACACACTACATTTGCCCTAATGTGTAGTTTTGATTGGTATACAGATTTTCTATTGTTACCTTAATTATTAATCTATAATGAGAAACATTCTTTATCTTCATAGTTTCTCTCACGTCTGCTATATTTGTTTTAGAAAAGGATAAGACACCCATACCAGGCTTCATGATTGCAAAAAAAGGACATTTGTTGTTTAGCTGTTTTTTCTTTTGACTAATTTATGTGTCAGTACTACATTTTTGGGACTTACTACAGTGTCATGTATTATGAAGTTACTGGACGATAGTTTCAGAGTGATTAACCAAAAAATGAATAAAACAAAGTGTGGAAGCTGTTCAATATCAGATGATGAGTATGATGTCTATTCAAATTACTTCCTGTTTGTGTTTAGTCCTAGACTCCTAGTTGCATTCTTACTCTCCGTTATGAGGCCACACATTAACTTTACCGATCGATTATTTCATGTTTGCATATAACCTATTTTAATGAGATTATTTTGCAGGCATTTGTGGAGCTTGGTGAATTGTTGGTAGAATCTGACTGGGCTGCTGCTATGGAATACTTGAAGACAGTAAGCTTTTCAGTCAGTTCTGTATAAATTTCTATGATTCCCCCCATTTTTCTATCGAAGGACGCTCGTGATTCAGCAGAACTAATCATGAAAAGTTAGCTTTGAGCATTGTGTTGCCCTCCAAAACTGTTTGACTTAAGGCATAAATCCAAAACTGTACCTGACTGTGCAAGCTCAGTGTGCCGTCTAATTGGGACAGCTTCGTTATTAGCATCTCTTACAATCCAAGGAAACGGCAAGCAATATTTATTTAAGTATAAAAATCTTGCTCATGTACATAACCAGTGGGATTTAGAAAGTGATATAGTCGAATGGAAAATTCAAGAAAATAATTGTAACCTGTGGGAGCGTGGTGATGGAAATCACGAACCTTTTGTCCGTGGTGAGCCATGACCCCTCTTCCCGACGATGGAGCTCCCCCCAGAAAACGACTTCTATTTCACAGGTATCATTGCACATGCACTACATGATCAGACCAATGTATTCCTCCCACAGATCTTGCTGGAGACAGAAGGAAAGAACAATGGTTAAGAGAGAAATTGATCACGTGGCCCTGCTCCCTCCCACAAATCGGTCCTACACGCCTGCTCCCTCCCACAAATCGATCCTAAATTTGATGGGTGTGGGCTGGACGATGCTGTGATTGGAATATGCTAAAAATATTGAAACTAACTTGCAAGTTAACGATTTTTTTTCTGGAAATTGCTGAGCTTAGAGTACACCATGCTCGCCTTCGTTGACAACAGGCTGTCAAAATCCTAAAATCATAGGAAGTAGAATGAGAGAGCAATCCATGGACAGTGCTCCCACGGACGGTGATGATTTGATGTATATAGATGGATGGTGCAGATTGGCTGAAGGCAGAACCAGGGGGAGGCAGCCTACCCCTTACAGCCTTAATATAGAAGTATAGATTTATTAACAAACAACGATAATATGAAACAGCAGGGAAAATAACATCAATTGTGAGTTGAAGTGCTAAGATTGATGCAAGAAAATAATATCAATGCTATGCAAATTCAGAAGTTAAGTGAGAGAATAAGTGAAGCACCTGGCAGATGAGGTCCTCGGCTAGGGTGAGGACAGCAAAGGTGGCGACCTTTAGTTGCAATAGGCTTCTTATCAAGAGCCATCAAGTACCTGGTACAATTCACAAGCGCGATTTGAACGAAGTGAAGTACTCTTGGATTCTCAAATTCACACGAAAAGTACTGGGAGCGCGGTTGAATAACCATGCCAAGAAGACCCGCCAGCCTTTGGCGACGTCACCGCCCCCTACCGCTGTAGTGGAGCCGTTGCAGCAGGCGGCAGCACGGAGCAGTTGTAGGCTACCGCGTTTGCGCGGGCGGATGGCGGCTAGGCCAAACAACCATGAAGTTGAAGAACCACAAGTACCTCCCATCGTGCATTGACATATAGGACATTGGCTGGTAAAGCTTAGCTGGAGGGATTGCAGGGAGAGCTGGTGCAGGATAGACGACGCGCGGGGGTGGGGCTATGGAGGTCGTGGCGCGCGGGGGTGGGGGAGCCCTAGCGATGACGACGCATGGGGGTGGGGCGGTGGAGACGGCGAGCAGGGGTGGGGCTGTGGAGGCGACACGACGCGCGGAGGTGGGGGAGGCCGTCGACTGTGGGCCTTGTCTGGACCACAAGCAGATGGGCCTCCCAGTAAGCGTGTAATTCGTATTGGCAAGCTAAAAATAGTACCACATTGTTCACTAAATTGTGCACACATCTGTTTATAAGGTCTAGTGCGCACACAACATGTGTAGTCTTGGTTGGCCACGAGCTTTGACCCATGCAGGTAGTTTTTTTGGTAAAAATTTGGTCGCAATGCGCAGTACATATAGTTGGGAATGGGAAATGGGTCACATGCGCGGGACACAGTTGGGAATGGAAATGAAAACACAGGTTACACAGATGTGGAAGGAATGAGAATGGCAACACAGGTTCAGGAAACCGATCTGTCAGGGGGCGCATGGGAATGGGAATGGCAGAACCAGGAATGGCAGCCTACCCCTTACCGTCTTAATAGTAGTAAAGAGCTTCTTCATATTCGAAAAAAACACAATAAAATCAGGAACATAGTGGTTAGCTACCTAACAAATGAACATGTAACAAGGATCTTGTTATCAACAAAAGTACTGCATACAGACAAATGAACATGTAACAACATAGAACCGTGTATGTATACATCATTGAAGTAGCAAAAATTCAGTTACACAATCAGAGCATTTTTAGTTTATTAACGTATCAAAAAAATTGATTCCACTCAGAGCCTGTACGCTAATTAACAGAAACAAACTGTGTAACCATATATTATGATTGGTTGCCTGAACCACATGTGAATATACCAGTTTGTTTATGTTAATTGGCTTGAGAGCAGTAATGCAAATACGGCTCTAATCCATCACCTGAGCAGTAATGCAATCAATAATTATAATTGAATAAAAAACAGAAATGCAACCAATTAAAATAAAGATTGCAAGGGGAGCACAACAGAATACATGTTCTGAATATGTTGGTGCTAGATTTCCAAGTGTTGCTTCAAGCAGAGGAGCGTCTTCTTGGTCACCTTCTTCTCCAGTGCTTTCTTGTCTCTGCCAACAACAACCGGATGGGGACAGGGTCAGCGCCAAGCAACAGAGATGATATGGACATGTCGCAGAACCATCAAAGAATAAGTGCATCTCTTGCGGCTGCCGCCGCCCGTCCTAGGAGACCTTAGCGTTGGGCTTCCGCGCCGCTGCACGCTCATGATCGCAACCACGCTGCTTGCTGTGTGCGCGCAAGTGATGGATTGGAGCCGTTGTGGAACGAAAATAGCATATAAAAATGCTAAGCATCTAGGCGCGACAAATTTGCTGAGAGAGCGGAGCAGCATGGTTGTTGAGGGATTGGATTGATAGAACAAGGGGTATCTCAGTGCAAAGGGCCTCATAGGGAAGATTAGGCAATCAGCCTGAAAGTTTCAGACATATGCTTGTCATGTTTCTCAGTAACCATAGGCCCATTAGTATGAACAGAACAGGCAGTACACAGTTTCGAATGTGTAACGACAATTTGGAAGTTACAACAAAACATGTTTTTAAGGGGAAAGCATAGAAGAGACATCAACAGAAAACATCTCAACAACCAGGAACACCAAAGGGAATAATCGTGTCCCAACATTTCATAATAACCTGTACTACATGAAAAAACAATTCCCTGTCGGTATGTAGCTGAAATCACTGTCAGTTATTGAAGTAGGAGCAACAAACCAGCAAACCAACCAGTAGGGATACTTGGTGCATTTTACCTGTTCGTGTTATGAACTGGGATGATAATCATGCATCATAGCCACTTGATAACAGGAACATGCACCATGGCCAGAAAAACACATCAAAATCAAAATCAATACAAAGTACACAATGCAAATATACAATTCCATGTAATTGGCATCAAAGCCCAGTCTCTCTGGCATCCTGATTTGTTATAATTTCTAGACAAACAACACAAAATGCTGAAATCTTCACAGGAAAATTCAGACATATGCTTGTCAATTGTAACTGTATAATTGTTGGCCAACAAACTCAAAACAAAAAAAGGAAGGCAGGCCTGGAGAAAGGACAACTTGATACGACCTATAACACAAGCAAAACTTGCACAACACAGCACATTGTGCTCAGATGTGTACACTGCCCTAGGATGAATAATAAGTACCAGTAACACAGATAGATTGAAATGCAAATTAACCAGCTCCAGCAAACACACAAAGGTTAGGGATTAGCTACAAATACAGTTTGCCAAGGTCCTATAGCATTCTTTCAAATCTAAGGATAATAAACTGTTCCAACCAAGAGCCCGCAACATGATTCGACAATAATAGGTGCACTTAAATCTCCAGTTTGCAATGACACTTCACAAGAATGAGTCATAAGCTACACAAAATACTAATGTCGTGGTTTAAATACATGTTCCATCAGAAACTCTTAGCCTAGGCTGATCAAGCAACATTAAAGTTGAAATCTCTGCATGGAGCATGATGCAACGACCTAACACAATAACGAGAGGATAAAATAGAAAGGTGGGCGGCACATATTCCTTGGATCTTCTTCCCGTTGACTGGGCACTTCGGTCCGCTCGCGCGCTTCTTGGTGTACTGGTACACAAGTTTCCCACCTAATCAACTACAGCACAACAACGACACTAAGTGAATATACGAGATTAAGTGGTAACGGTGCAATATCTGGTCTAAAGGGTCCTAGATCTCAAGGGCAGATCCATCTAACTCCTAACCAAAACATGAACAAATCAGCGAGAATCCTATCTCTACAACCTGCACGAACAGAAACAACGCGGGATGAGTGCGCTGATCTTACCAGGTGTCTTGACGACGCGGGTCTGGTTCGATTTGGTGGCGTAGCTGTGCCGCTTCCGGTAGGTGAGCCACCGCACCATCTTGCCCCCAGCCGCTGCTTCCGGTAGGGAAAATGACAGCCGAGACGCACGGCGATGGGGCGGGGATTGTTGAGATGGGGGGAGCAGATCGTGGGGGGAGCAGAGTGAGGACCGCGGCGGCTCGTGGGGGAGGACCGCGGCCATCGTGCAAAACAGTAAGGCATACGACGATCGTGTCCACTATCTTTTGCTTCGAGGGTGAGGATTGAGCAGCGACAGATCGACGGTGCAGATTGGCTGAAGGCAGAACCAGGTGGAGGCAGCCTACCCCTTACACTCTTAATATAGTAGTATAGATATATATATATATATATATATAATCTAAAGTTCTAGGCTTCCAATAATTAAAAGAAGCTCAGGTCAGACGGTGTCATCTGGTTGAGCCGAACAAGGCCAGAGCGTCTATAAAAACAGCACAGACCCCTAGGAATTAGGGTTTTGGGGCATGGCGGCGGGTGCAACTGCTTGAGGCGCGAGCGAGGGCGAGCGGTGGCTGGACATCGACGACGGCTTCCTGCGGCGCGAGCCGCGAGCCGCGGCGTGAGGCACGAACGGCGGCTCCAAGTGACGTCGGCGAGCGGCGGCCCAAGGCGACGTTGGCGAGCGGCACACCAAGACGTGAGCGTCGTGGCGGCCGTGACTGCATGAGGCACGAGCGGCAGCAATCGCCCGACACCGAGCATTGATGGTTGCGGTGACCGCCCGCGGCAACATTCGAAAACGATGATCTCTGATCCGGCGCGTCTCGGACGTCCTTCGACGAAGACCACCTCCGATCTGGTGGCTTCAGAGGCGTTCATTGATCCGGTGGCCTTAGGGTCGTCCTCCAACGACGTCCTACCACCAATCCGTGTTTATGCCTTCCATAATTATGTTTTATGTCTACTACTTACACTATGTATGCATTCTGTTAAGTATTTTTGTGATGATGAACACGACGTCTCTCACGTGGCTTCGATGTTTTATGATAACCACCTGGATTCACGCACATTTGTTACATGGATATCAAACATGATATCACGCTGACCATTGTAATAACATTGCAGATTTTTATGCTTACCACTGTCAATATTTATGCTCAATATTTATGCCACCAATACCCCTCATGCATATTTTTTGCGTGCACAGTAAAAAGAAAATCCCTTACTTTATGGTGTTCATAACTGCCATTAAAATCAAATACCTTAATTTATGGTGGTCACATGAACATGGGATCTATTGGTTGAGAGTGAATCAACATTTACGTTGCTATCTATCACTATCTATGCTCCAACTTGAGGTGTCTATGCTCCAACTTGAGGATTTTTATGATCATTAATATAAGGCATCAGGGTTACCAACGCCTCTCGCTTAGGTTCGGTAGTTACATTTTTCGCTTAAAATTGAAGGTTTTTACGCTCGAACATGTAGATACGTTCACCAGAGAACCGCATGCCAGATTTTTACGCAGTATACCAAGTTGCATAATGTCGGCGTTTCGAGACCGGGGGGTCCCTGAGCCGACGAGTGAGTGTGCCGCGTGCCCCAGCCCAGATGGGTCGAGCGCGTGGGCGAGCGCGAAGGGGGGAGAGCGAGGTGGCCGGAGCCGGGTCGTGATGAGGGAGGCGGAGATCCCGCGGCCTTCGTGTTCGTCCCGCGCCCAGGTCGGGTGCGCTTGCAGTAGGGGGTTACAAGCGTCCACACGGGTGAGGGGAGCGAGCGGCCCCAAGAGAGCGCCTGCCCCTGCCCTCGTTCCCGCGGGGGCCAACCTTCTCTAAGAAGGCCCTGGTCCTTCCTTTTATAGGCGCAAGGAGAGGATCCAGGTGTACAATGGGGATGCAGCAGAGTGCTACGTGTCTAGCGGGGGAGAACTAGCGCCCTGGGTACATGCCAATGTGGCAGCCGGAGAGAACTTGGCACCCAGCTGGTGTGGTGTCGTGGCTGTCGGAGGAGTAACGGAGCCTGGCGGAGGGACAGCTGTCGAAGTGGTTGGGCCCTTGCTGACGTCCCCCTGCTTTCATAAGGGAGCTGAGGGCCGCCGTCGTCATGGTCTAGCGGGGCGCCATCATTGCCTATCTGGCGGAGCTAGCCAGATGGGACGTCGGTCTTGTTCTCTGCGGCCCAAGTCGGCTCGGGGTAGGGTGATGATGGCGCTTCCTGTTGACGTGGCGGACTTGTGCCCTAGGTCGGGCGACGTGGAGGCCCCTCCGAAGCCGAGGTCGAGTCTGTCCTGCATGGCCGAGGCCGAGCCCGAGCTCCTGGGTCGGGCGAGGCGGAGGTCGTTCGGCAGAGGCCGGGGCGGAGTCCGAGCCCTGGGTCGGGCGAAGCGGAGTTCGTCGTCTTCCGGGGCTTTAGCCCGAGTCCGAGCCCTGGGTCGGGCGGAGCGGAGTTCGCCGTCTTCCGGGGCCTTAGCCCGAGTCCGAGCCCTGGGTCGGGCGGAGCGGAGTTCGCCGTCTTCTGGGGCCTTAGCCCGAGTCCGAGCCCTGGGTCGGGCGGAGCGGAGTTCGCCGTCTTCCGGGGCCTTAGCCCGAGTCCGAGCCCTGGGTCGGGCGGAGCGGAGTTCGCCGTCTTCCGGGGCCTTAGCCCGAGTCCGAGCCCTGGGTCGGGCGGAGCTTCCTATGGCGCCTTTGGCAAGGCCTGGCTGCCTGTCAGTCTCACTCTTTGCGTTAAATGCCCCTGCGACTCGGTCGGTCGGCGCGGTGATTTAGCCAGGGTTGCTTCTTAACGAAGGCAAGGCCTCGGGCGAGCCGGAGATGCGTCTGCCGTAAAAAGGGGGCCTCGGGCGAGACGGAAACACCTCAGGGTCGGCTGCCCTTGCCCGAGGCTAGGCTTGGGCGAGGCGTGATCGAGTCGCTCGTATGGACTGATCCCTGACTTAATCAAACCCATCAGGCCTCTGTAGCTTTATGCTGATGGGGGTTACCAGCTGAGAATTAGGCGTCTTGAGGGTACCCCTAATTATGGTCCCCGACAGTAGCCCCCGAGCCTCGAAGGGAGTGTTAGCACTCGCTTGGAGGCTTTCGTCGCACTTTTTTGCAAGGGGACCAGACTTTCTCGGTTGCATTTTGTTCCGGTGGGTGCGCGCGAGCGCACCCGCCGGATGTAGCCCCCGAGGCCTCGGAGGAGTGGTTTCACTCCTTCGAGGTCTTAATGCCTGGCGTAATGTTTCGGCTGGTCTGGCGGTTCCCTCATGCGAACAGGCCGTAGCCCGGGTGCACTGTCGGGGCCCAAGTTCTCGGGCTGGTATGTTGACGCTGTCAACGGTTTGGCCGGAGCCGGGTTTGCGAGAGCAGCCCCCGAGCCTCCGCACAGGGCGAGAGGGCGATCAGGGACAGACTCGGCTTTTTTACATACGCCCCTACGTCGCCTTTCCGCAAGGAGGAGGGGGGAGAGCGCCATGTTACCCTCGATGGGCACCGAACATGGTGTCTCCGGTGAGCTGCAATCGGGTAATACGAGTGGACGTCCGTGCCCCGTTCGTTGGGGGTCGGCTAGGGGCCCGGAGGCACGCCCAAAAGTACCTGCGGGTGATCTGTCGGACCCGGTCCCCTGGCGACGGGTTCTGAGGGCTCGATGCCTCCCTCTGATGGGATTCCGTTACAGGATCGTTCCCGCTGGTCTCGGAAATGTCCTAGGGTACCTCGGGAGCGCAGCCCGAGCCTTGGTTTTGTATCGAACGTACCCCTGGTCATCCCTCGCTCGGTGTCTGAGGCGACTGTGAACCCTTCGGGGGGCCAGCCTTCGAACCCCTGATCAGTAATGGGCGCGGAGCCCGAGTAGCCTGAGGCGGTCATGGAACCTTTCGGGAGGCCGACCTTCGAACCTCTGACCAGTAGTGGGTGTCGGGCCCACGCGATCTGAGGCGGCTATTGAACCCTTCGGGGGGCCAGCCTTCGAACCCCTGATCAGTAAGGAGGCTCGGAGCCTAATTCCTTCACGAGGAAGGATCCCTTCGGGGGTATTCCCTTTCCCGGTCCCTGTTGCAAGAGATAGAGAAAGAGAAAAAAGGGAAAAAAGGATACGAATTTGAACGACGTGGCGTACCTTTTTTGGTGTGGTCGTTTTGGCGAAGGCGAAACATCGCCAGCTGCTCCTGCCAGAAACACCGCCTGTCCAGCCGCGGAGTTAATGCGACGGGGCGAGTAGTTGACGAGGCTGCCGTTCGAGGGACGGGTCGCGGGCGCGTCGTCTTCACGCCGTGAGAGGGGGTTCTCTTGCTGCCTCCGGATGGGACGTGAGCTTGGCTGACGGCGTGACCGCTGCTCCCGCGCGCCTGCCACCGTCGTTACTGCCGGCCCACTTTTGACCGCGTTTGACCGCTGCGTCAGGCTGGCGCTGCTGGGTCGCGCGCCGGGTCACCTCGGGTCACGGTATCGGTTCCGCAATCGAGGAGGTGCGGTGGTGGCGCAAGTGGTACAGTTGCTTGCATGCAGCATCCGGCGCGCCGGTCGCGCGACGCGTGGGCTTAGGCCCCCGTGCTGGCAGGTTAGGAGTCGGAGAGGCGCGGCCACTTGGCGTGGTTGCATGCCGTCTTCATGGCTGCCTGCCCCTTTCGCCCGTTGGCCTTGGCAAAAACGGAGGACCGCTTGTAACAGCTGGGTGGTTGCGTGCGCCGTGCGCGGCGGTTTGGCTTCTTCTGCTCGGAGCCGGTCTTGTATGACATGCGGGACCCAGCCCCCGCGCCACAGGGGAGGGCTTTGGAGGCGTGTTGGAGAAGACTCGGCCCGCGACGGTTGGGGGCACAAGCAGGGAGAGTCGCCTTTAAAAGGAGGGCGGTGAGAGCACCTAGAGGGGGGGGGGTGAATAGGTGATCCTGTAACACTTCAAACTTATAGCCACAAAACTTGGTTAAGTGTTAGCACAGATAAATGCCAAGTGGCTAGAGCGGAGTCTCAACAAAACACAATAACCACAGAAGATCAATCACAGAGATGGCACAGTGGTTTATCCCGTGGTTCGGCCAAGACCAATGCTTGCCTACTCCATGTTGTGGCGTCCCAACGGACGAGGGTTGCAATCAACCCCTCTCAAGCGGTCCAAAGACCAACTTGAATACCACGGTGTTTTGTTTTGCCTTTCAATATCCCGTTGCAAGGAATCTCCACAAATTGGAGTCTCTTGCCCTTACAAGTATATGATCACAAAGAAGCACAGAGTAAGGGAGGGAAGCAACACACACAAATCCACAGCGAAACGCGCACACACACGGCCAAGAATCGAGCTCACAAGAGTATCTCAAAGTTCTCACTAGAACGGAGCTCGAATCACTTAGAATGACAAACGAATGCGCAAAGACTGAGTGTGGATGATCAAGAATGCTCAAAGGTTGCTTGTGTGTCTCCTCCATGTGCCTAGGGGCTCCTTTTATAGCCCCAAGGCAGCTAGGAGCCGTTGAGAGCAAATCTGGAAGGCCATCCTTGCCTTATGTCGTCGGGGGCACCGGACAGTCCGGTGCACACCGGACACTGTCCGGTGCCCGATTTGTTTCCTTAAACAGCGAAGCCGACCGTTGCAGACCGTTGGCAGATCTGGAGCCGTTGGCGCACCGGACATGTCCGGTGCACACCGGACAGTCCGGTGCCGTCTTCCGACCGTTGGCTCGGCCACGTGTCCCGCGCAGATTGCGCGGCCGACCGTTGGCCCGGCCGACCGTTGGCTCACCGGACAGTCCGGTGCACACCGGACAGTCCGGTGAATTTTAGCCGTACGCCGTCGGCGAATTCCCGAGAGCGGCCACTTCGCGCCGAGTCAGCCTGGCGCACCGGACACTGTCCGGTGCACACCGGACAGTCCGGTGCTCCAGACCGAGCTGAGTCTTGGCTGCACACAGCCAAGTCTTTTTCTCCTCTTTTCTTTTCTTCTTCTTTCTGTTTCTAACACTTAGACAAGTATATTAGTACACAAAACCAATGTACTAAGGCTTAGAAACATACCTTTATCCTTGATTTGTACTTTGTCCACCATTTTACAATTAGGCACCTGTGTTGGGCACTAAATCACCAAAATACTTAGAAATGGCCCAAGGGCACATTTCCCTTTCAGGCGGCCCCTTCCGTAAGGCGACCATGCCTTCTTCCTCCCTTATGCATCGTGTCTTTCCACCTTTCAAGCCCCCGGATGGGGGAAACCGCCGTCTTTTCGCCCCATCGTTGGAGGAACGCAACTCCGTGGGAGTTGGTACCTTTCAGCCATCGTTCGGCTTCAAGGATTTTCATCATGCAGCCCGGCTGCACCCCTCCACCGGCGGTCACCCAAGATGGTGACCTCCAGTTTGATGGTGGGGGAAAGCGAGCCGGGCTGCGGCCTCTGCCCCTCCCTCAGCCTCAAGGATTTTCATCACTAGTGCTGGGGAGGGGAGTGTGCCGAGTTGGGGTTGGTCCCTGCGTGGGCGGCGGCTTGCTCCTTCCCTCAGTGATCGGGGGGAAGGGCGGGAGTCGTCCGTGGCGCAGACAGCTGCACCGTGCCCGGCTCTCCGAGCCGAGCGGTTTCGGAGCCGCTCCCGGTGCCGCCTCCCGCCACGGCAGCTGGAAGAGGTTCTTCCGCCGGCGCCACAGCCAAGGTTGGCCATGGACCGACCTCCAACTCTACGGCCTTCTGCCCGTCCTTGCCTCTCGAGTTTGGGCAAGGGCGGGGGCCTCCTAGCAGCAGCATCCGCCCTGAGGCCATCACTGCTGCTGTTCGGCCCCCGGGGCAGGAGTCTTCATCGTCGCCGCTGTCGGGGCGGGCGATGACATGCCGTTCGTCGGTCTTCTGTTGCTCCGCAGGCCCACCCCTATCGAGTGGGGTTGTTCGTACCTGCGGAGGGGGAACCGGAGTTCCGTTTGTAATGGCACTTTGGATGCCAGTGTTTTTTGTTCATTTCGGCTTTCGGGGCCTGAACATGTATGTGACTTCGGCACGGAGCCGTGTTTTTTCCTCATTTTTGAGCACTAAGACTCGCCTGTTGTTTGTCTGAACCGCTTCACCAAGCATGAGTCGCCCCGCGTCAAGGTGACGAGTGAGGTATCCGTATCCCGGAGGCGTAGGAGTCCCTCGGCTCGGTCGGCCCTGCTGTCCGAGGCTCCTCTAGCTTGGTTAAAGAGACCCCTCGGTCGCTCTTCGTCGAGCCGAGGCCAGGGGTAGTGATATCAGCATGAGCAGAGGCGGAGTTGGCTCGAAAATAAAACCTGGTTGGCCGGAACCTAGCCAGGTTGTCCGTTGGCTGGATCGACGTCGGAGTTGATCAGCCGAGGCTTCGGACCGGGCTGGCGCCCTCGGAAGATGGTTGGCCGAGGCCCCAGGGGTGACCGGCTGAGCCGCCTGCTCGGGCCGGGTTCTCGGAGAAGTCCCTGGCAGCGATTGCCCGGGCGTGGTGATGACGTCGCCTTCGGAGCAGAGACAGCCGTCCGAGGCTGGGTCGGGCCTCGCCGAAGGTGCCGTCGATGCCGAGGGTGTTGCTGCCCCCTTCCGGCGTCAAGACCCGAGCCTGCAGGATCAGATTGTCTTGTAGTGTGTGCTTTGTGCGGCCGTCGAGGCCAGAACACACACCCTTGTTGCGTGTTAAAGCTGCGTCTCTCTTCCTCTTATTTCGAGTATCTGGACTTTTTGTCGGTAACAGGGATGTTTGTGCGAGCGAAAGTTGCTTCTCGCGGAAGGTGAGGAGTGAGGTATCCGTATCCCGGAGGCGTGGGAGTCCCTCGGCTCGGTCGGCCTTGCCGCTTACGCGCACTTTCACTCGTCCATGAGGCCCTATCACCGACTCGGTCGGGAAGACTCGAAGAATCGCTTCGACAGAAGGGCTTCCGAACGTAGAGACTTGTTCGATCCGCGGAGCCACCTTATCCGAACGCGAGTTACTTATCACAGAAGGTGACGAGTGAGGTATCCGTATCCCGGAGGCGTAGGAGTCCCTCGGCCCGGTCAGCCTTGACTGCTTACGTGTACCCCGTCGTTTCCAGGACCCACTTTTCGAAGTAGTCAAAAAGCACGAAAGATATTCTGGTAAAAGAGATTTTTTTTTCGAGGAAAATTTTGACGCAGAGGGGGTTCCCCCCTTTTAGCCCCCGAGGGAGGGTCGGGCTTTGCCGAGGCGAGGCCGACCCTTCCTTGTTGACTAAACTTTGCGTGGGTGCGAGGTATATGAACAACTTGGAAACATCTTAAGGGTAGAAGCGACATAGCTGTTGGATGTTCCAAGCGTTGCCGTAGACCTCGCCTTGACTGTTAGCCAGCTTGTACGTTCTGGGCTTCAGAACTTTGGCGATGACGAATGGCCCCTCCCAGGGGGGCGTGAGCTTGTGCCTCCCTCGGGCGTCTTGCCGCAGCCGAAGCACCAGGTCGCCCACCTGGAGGTCTCGGGGTCGGACCCCTCGGGCGTGGTAGCGTCGCAGGGACTGCTGATACCGCGCCGAGTGTAGTAAGGCCCTGTCCCGAGCCTCTTCCAGCTGGTCCAGCGAGTCCTCTCGGCTAGCTTGGTTGCTTTGATCGTCGTAGGCTCTCGTCCTCGGGGAGCCGTATTCCAGGTCCGTGGGCAAGACGGCCTCGGCCCCGTAGACCAGGAAGAACGGCGTGAAACCCGTGGCTCGGCTCGGCGTCGTCCTCAGGCTCCAGATCACCGGGGGGAGTTCCTTCATCCATCGCTTGCCGAACCTGTTGAGGTCATTGTAAATCCGAGGCTTGAGCCCTTGTAGAATCATGCCGTTGGCACGCTCTACTTGCCCATTCGACATGGGATGAGCTACGGCAGCCCAGTCCACCCGGATGTTGTGGTCCTCGCAAAAATCCAAGAATTTTTTGCCGGTGAACTGGGTGCCGTTGTCGGTGATGATGGAGTTCGGGACCCCGAAGCGATGGATGATGTTGGTGAAGAATGCCACCGCCTGCTCGGACCTGATGCTGTTCAGGGGTCGGACCTCGATCCACTTGGAGAATTTGTCGACGGCGACCAGCAGGTGCGTGTAGCCCCCGGGCGCCTTCTGCAGAGGGCCGACGAGGTCCAGACCCCACACAGCGAAGGGCCAGGTGATGGGTATCATCTGCAGAGCCTGAGCGGGCAGGTGGGTCTGCTTCGCATAGAATTAGCACCCTTCGCAGGTGCGGACAATTCTAGTGGCGTCAGCCACCACCGTCGGCCAGTAGAAGCCTTGCCGGAAAGCGTTCCCGACAAGGGCTCGAGGCGCGGCGTGATGGCCGCAAGCCCCCGAGTGTATCTCTTGCAGGAGTTCCTGACCTTCGGCGATGGAGATGCACCGCTGGAGGATGCCCGAGGGGCTACGGTGGTAAAGCTCCTTCTCATCGCCCAGCAAGACGAACGACTTGGCGCGTCGCGCTACCCGCCGTGCCTCGGCCTGGTCGAGGGGTAGCTCTCCTCGGTGGAGATATTGCAGGTACGGGGCCTGCCAATCTCGATCAGGCGTGACCCCGCTCCGCTCCTCTTCGATGCGCAGCGCCTCATCCTCGTGGGCCGAGGGTCCCTCGGGTTGAGCCGGGGATGGCTCGGGCTGGACCGAGGTCCCCTCGGACGGGGCCGAGGGCGCCTCGGGCTCGGGCGCGTCGCTGACCTTGACCGAGTGTTGGTGCAGATCCCGGGAGAAGACGTCCGGGGGAACCGTCGTTCGCCCCTAGGCTATCTTTGCCAGCTCGTCCGCAGTCTCGTTGTAGCGCCGGGCGATGTGGTTAAGCTCGAGCCCGTAGAACTTGTCTTCCAGGCATCGAACCTCATCACAGTAGGCCTCCATCTTCGGGTCGCGGCAGTGGGAGTTCTTCATGACTTGGTCGATGACGAGCTGCGAGTCGCCGCGAGCGTCGAGGCGTCGGACCCCTAGCTCGATGGCGATTCGCAATCCGTTGATCAGAGCTTCGTACTCAGCCACATTGTTGGACGCCGGGAAATGGAGGCGTAGCACGTAGCGCAGGTGTTTCCCGAGGGGTGAGACGAAGAGCAGGCCCACGCCGGCTCCCGTCTTCATCAGCGACCCATCGAAAAACATGGTCCAGAGCTCTGGTTGGATCGGAGCCATCGGCAACTGTGTGTCGATCCATTCGGCTACGAAGTCCGCCAGTGCCTGGGACTTGATGGCCTTCCGAGGGGCGAACGAGATTGTCTCGCCCATGATTTCCACCGCCCACTTCGCGATCCGTCCCGAGGCCTCTCGGCACTGGATGATCTCCCCCAGGGGAAGGATGACACCACAGTTACCGGATGAGACTCGAAGTAATGCCGCAACTTTCGCCTCGTCAGGATCACCGCATACAGCAGCTTCTGAACTTGTGGGTAGCGGATCTTGGTTTCGGACAGCACCTCGCTGATGAAGTAAACTAGCCTCTGAATGGGCAATGCATGCCCCTCTTCTTGCCTTTCGACCACGATCGCGGCGCTAACCACCTGAGTGGTAGCGGCGACGTAGACCAAGAGGGCTTCTCCGTCAGCTGGGGGTACCAAGACGGGCGCCTGGGTGAGGAGCGCCTTCAGGTTCCCGAGAGCTTCCTCGGCCTCGGGTGTCCAAGTGAAGCACTCGGCCTTCCTTAAGAGACGGTACAGGGGCAGGCCTCTTTCGCCGAGGCGCGAGACGAAACGGCTCAAAGCCGCGAGACATCCCATGACCCTCTGTACGCCTTTTAAGTCCTTGATGGGCCCATGCTGGTGATGGCTGCGATCTTCTCCGGGTTGGCTTTGATGCCCCGCTCGGAGATGATGAATCCCAGGAGCATGCCTCGGGGCACCCCGAAGACGCACTTCTCGGGATTGAGCTTGACGCCCTTTGCCTTGAGACACCGGAATGTCACTTCAAGGTCGGAGAGAAGGTCGGAGGCTTTCCTTGTCTTGACTACGATGTCATCGACGTAGGCCTCGACCGTGCGACCAATGTGTTCGCCGAACACATGGTTCATGCACCGCTGGTAAGTTGCACCCGCGTTCCTCAAACCGAACGGTCATGGTGACATAACAGTACATGCCGAAGGGCGTGATGAAAGAAGTCGCGAGCTGGTCGGACTCTTTCATCTTGATTTGATGATACCCTGAGTAGGCATCGAGGAATGACAGGGTTTCGCACCCAGCAGTGGAATCCACGATTTGATCGATGCGAGGTAGGGGGTAGGGAACCTTCGGACATGCTTTGTTGAGACCAGTGTAGTCTACACACATCCGCCATTTCCCCCCTTTCTTCCTCACAAGCACAGGGTTGGCAAGCCATTCGGGATGGAACACCTCTTTGATGAACCCTGCTGCCATCAGCTTGTGGATCTCCTCGCCTATCACCCTGCGCCTTTCCTCGTCGAATCGGCGCAGAGGCTGTCTGACCGGTCGGGCTCCGGCCCGGATATCCAGCGAGTGCTCGGCGACATCCCTCGGTATGCCGGGCATGTCCGAGGGACTCCACGCAAAGACGTCGGCGTTTGCGCGGAGAAAGTCGACGAGCACTGCTTCCTATTTGGGGTCGAGCCCGGAACCGATCCAGATCTGCTTGGAGGTGTCGCCACTGGGGTCGAGAGGGACGGCCTTAACCATTTCCGCTGGCTCGAAGTTGCCGGCGTGTCGCTTCACGTCCGGCACCCCTCGGGAGAGGTTTTTCAGGTCGGCGATGAGGGCCTCGGACTCGGCGAGGGCCTCGGCGTACTCCACGCACTCCACATCGCATTCGAACGCGTGTTTGTACGTGGGGCCGACGGTGATGACCCCGTTGGGGCCCGACATCTTGAGCTTCAGGTAGGTGTAGTTGGGGATGGCCATGAACTTCGTGTAGCATGGCCTTCCCAATACCGCGTGGTAGGTTCCTCGGAACCCGACCACCACGAACGTCAAGGTCTCCCTTCGGAAGTTGGAGGGTGTTCCGAAGCAGACAGGAAGGTCGAGCTGTCCGAGGGGCTGGACGCGCTTCCCAGGAATGATCCCGTGGAAGGGCGCAGCGCCTGCTCGGACAGAGGACAGATCGACGCGCAGGAGCCTGAGGGTCTTGGCGTAGATGATATTGAGGCAGCTGCCCCCATCCATCAGGACCTTGGTGAGCCTGACGTCGCCGATGATGGGATCGACGACGAGCGGGTACTTTCCCGGGCTCGGCACGTGGTCGGGGTGGTCATTTTGGTCGAAAGTGATGGGCTCGTCGGACCAGTCTAGGTAGACTGGCGCCGCCACCTTCACCGAGCAGACCTCCCGACGCTCTCGCTTGCGATGCCGAGCCGAGGCATTCGCCGCATGCCCTCCGTAGATCATGAAGCAGTCGCGGACCTCGGGGAACTCTCCTGCTTAGCGATCTTCCCTTTTGTCGTCGTCGCGGGCCCTGCCACCCTCTGCGGGTGGCCCGGCCCTATGGAAGTGGCGCCGAAGCATGACGCACTCCTCGAGGGTGTGCTTGACGGGCCCCTGATGGTAAGGGCACGTCTCCTTGAGCATCTTGTCGAAGAGGTTGGCACCTCCGGGGGGCTTCCGAGGGTTTTTGTGCTCGGCGGCGGCAACAAGGTCTGCGTCGGCAGCGTCGCGTTTCGCTTGCGACTTCCTCCTGCCTTTCTTCTTGGCACCGCGCGGAGTAGACGCCTCGGGAGCATCTTCTGACGGGCGGCCCTGGGGCTGCTTGTCCTTTCGGAAGATGGCCTCGACCGCCTCCTGGCCGGAGGCGAACTTGGTGGCGATGTCCATCAGCTCGCTCGCCCTGGTGGGGGTCTTGCGACCCAACTTGCTCACCAGGTCACGGCAGGTGGTGCCGGCAAGGAACGCACCGATGACATCGGAGTCGGTGATGTTGGGCAGTTCGGTGCGCTGCTTCGAGAACCGCCGGATGTAGTCCCGAAGAGACTCTCCCGGCTGTTGCCGGCAGCTTCGGAGGTCCCAGGAATTCCCGGGGCGCACGCACGTGCCCTGGAAGTTGCCGACGAAAGCTTGGACCAAATCCTCCCAGTTGGAAATCTGCCCCGGAGGCAGGTGCTCCAACCAAGCGCGAGCAGTGTCGGAGAGGAACAGGGGGAGGTTGCGGATGATGAGGTTGTCGTCGTCCGTTCCACCCAGTTGACAGGCCAGGCGATAGTCTGCGAGCCACAATTCTGGTCTTGTTTCCCCCGAGTACTTTGTGATAGTAGTCGGGGGTCGGAATCGGGTCGGAAACGGCGCCCGCCGAATGGCCCGGCTGAAGACCTGCGGACCGGGTGGTTCGGGCGAGGGACTCCGATCCTCCCCGCTGTCGTAGCGTCCCCCACGCCTGGGGTGATAGCCTCGGCGCACCCTTTCGTCGAGGCGTGCTCGACGGTCGCGATGAGGGTGCTCGTCGCCGAGGTGGCCCAGGGCCGCAGGCGCGGTGTTGCGCGTGCGCCCGGTGTAGACCGAGGCTTCCCGCATGAGTCGGGAAGTCGCGGCACAAGGTTCCGAGGGGTACCCCTGCCTTCGGGAGGCAGAGCTCTCGGCCCGCCGGGCCGCAGCGCCTTCCAGGAGATGCTTGAGCTCTCCCTGGATTCGCCGACCCTCGGTGGTTGATGACTCCGGCATCGCGCGGAGGAGCATCGCTGCGGCTGCCAGGTCCTGACCGGTTCCGTCGGATGCGGGTGGCGGCCTGTCCCTGGCATCATTGGCGATGCGGTGCTGGAGACCCTGGGGCAGGTGACGTATTTCTCCGGCCGGGGGCTGGCTCGCCCATACCTGCCCGACGTCCCGGCGGATCGACTCGAGCGCTCCTGCCCCTCGTCGAGCCCGGCCTGCGCCCCGCGGACTTGCTCGAGCTGTGGGTCGTGACCCCCCGCCGGAACGGGGACCACAGCTAGCTCCCGCGGGATGTCGGCGCGAGGCACTGGCCTAGGGAGATCACCATCCTCCGGCATGCCGAGACGGCTGCCTCCGGAGGGATCCCCTAGCTCAACGTGGAAACATTCGTGGCTCGGGCCGCAGTCCTTGTCGTCAAGGCTGCGGCTGCCGTCGGAACAGTCGGAGAGGCAGTAGTTGCATGCGGTCATGAAGTCCCGCATGGCGCTGGGGTTGCCAGATCCGGAGAAATCCCAGCAGATGCTGGGGTCGTCATCTTCCTCGGACCCAGAGGGCCCGTAGGTCGAGACGCCCGTCAATCGGTCCCAAGGCGACTGCACACGCAACCCAAAAGGGGTTGCACTCGCCTCAACGTGAGTGCCTGCCAGAGCGAGGTCGCTAGGCGGGTTGAGGTCGAGTCGAAATGACGAAGGATGGGGATCAGTCGGTACCTTTTTGTCGACGAGGAGCGACGAAGTCACATCGGGGGCTGATCGCGCCGTCGTCTTGGGTACGAGGGCGACGTCCTGCAGGCCCTCCGTGAGTGTGCTGGCGTCGTCCACTTGCTCGGAGTCGGCGTGTTGCGGGGGGACGGCGCTCGCCTTCGCCTCAAACGCGAGGGTGACGCCCGACGCGTCCTCCGTTGGGGCACTGGGGATGTCGATTCGCTCGACAGTCGACGGAGCGCAGCCTCCCGCTCGGCCCTGGTTGCCCCGCCTCCTCCTCCGATGGCGAGGGATAGGTTGGGGCGAGCTCAAATGTCGTTCTTCCCCCACGCGGGAAAGACGTCGTCGATTCCGCCGCCGGCGGGCGGGCTGTCGGCCGCCATTGTCGCTGCCGCGCGGCGGTGGAAGGAGTATCATGTCGTAGCCACCGTCGAAAGACATGAACTCGAGGCTCCCGAAACGGAGCACCGTCCCGGGTTGGAGAGGTCGTTGGAGACTGCCCATCTGGAGCTTGACGGGAAACTGCTCGTCAACACGCAGCAGGCCCCTACTTGGCGCGCCAACTGTCGGCGTTTCGAGACCGGGGGGTCCCTGAGCCGACGAGTGAGTGTGTCGCGTGCCCCAGCCCAGATGGGTCGAGCGCGTGGGCGAGCGCGAAGGGGGGAGAGCGAGGTGGCCGGAGCCGGGTCATGATGAGGGAGGCGGAGATCCCGCGGCCTTCGTGTTCGTCCTGCGCCCAGGTCGGGTGCGCTTGCAGTAGGGGGTTACAAGCGTCCACGCGGGTGAGGGGAGCGAGCGGCCCCAAGAGAGCGCCTGCCCCTGCCCTCGTTCCCGCGGGGGCCAACCTTCTCTAAGAAGGCCCTGGTCCTTCCTTTTATAGGCGCAAGGAGAGGATCCAGGTGTACAATGGGGATGCAGCAGAGTGCTACGTGTCTAGCGGGGGAGAACTAGCGCCCTGGGTACATGCCAATGTGGCAGCCGGAGAGAACTTGGCACCCAGCTGGTGTGGTGTCGTGGCTGTCGGAGGAGTAACGGAGCCTGGCGGAGGGACAGCTGTCGAAGTGGTTGGGCCCTTGCTGACGTCCCCCTGCTTTCGTAAGGGAGCTGAGGGCCGCCGTCGTCATGGTCTAGCGGGGCGCCATCATTGCCTATCTGGCGGAGCTAGCCAGATGGGACGTCGGTCTTGTTCTCTGCGGCCCAAGTCGGCTCGGGGTAGGGTGATGATGGCGCTTCCTGTTGACGTGGCGGACTTGTGCCCTAGGTCGGGCGACGTGGAGGCCCCTCCGAAGCCGAGGTCGAGTCTGTCCTGCATGGCCGAGGCCGAGCCCGAGCTCCTGGGTCGGGCGAGGCGAAGGTCGTTCGGCAGAGGCCGGGGCGGAGTCCGAGCCCTGGGTCGGGCGAAGCGGAGTTCGTCGTCTTCCGGGGCTTTAGCCCGAGTCCGAGCCCTGGGTCGGGCGGAGCGGAGTTCGCCGTCTTCCGGGGCCTTAGCCCGAGTCCGAGCCCTGGGTCGGGCGGAGCGGAGTTCGCCGTCTTCCGGGGCCTTAGCCCGAGTCCGAGCCCTGGGTCGGGCGGAGCGGAGTTCGCCGTCTTCCGGGGCCTTAGCCTGAGTCCGAGCCCTGGGTCGGGCGGAGCGGAGTTCGCCGTCTTCCGGGGCCTTAGCCCGAGTCCGAGCCCTGGGTCGGGCGGAGCTTCCTATGGCGCCTTTGGCAAGGCCTGGCTGCCTGTCAGTCTCACTCTTTGCGTTAAATGCCCCTGCGACTCGGTCGGTCGGCGCGGTGATTTAGTCAGGGTTGCTTCTTAACGAAGGCAAGGCCTCGGGCGAGCCGGAGATGCGTCTGCCGTAAAAAGGGGGCCTCGGGCGAGACGGAAACACCTCAGGGTCGGCTGCCCTTGCCCGAGGCTAGGCTCGGGCGAGGCGTGATCGAGTCGCTCGTATGGACTGATCCCTGACTTAATCAAACCCATCAGGCCTCTGCAGCTTTATGCTGATGGGGGTTACCAGCTGAGAATTAGGCGTCTTGAGGGTACCCCTAATTATGGTCCCCGACACATAAATACCTACATGATGTAGCATAATTAGTATTAGTATATATCATAAATTGGTTATAACGAGTCTAGCTGCATGGCTGTTAGAGCGATCCTATATTTATGGAATCATCCAATTTTTGCGCGCCTACAGTGGAAACAAAAATAACTTCTAAAATTTTCGCACATGCAGTGGAAACTCCCACAATCTGTCATAATTATCGGATATACCATCAAATAGGATATGCATGCATGCACTTGCGTGTGTGCACGTGGTCCAGTGGCTGGCTGAGGTTTTTATGCTACCTCTATGAACTATTTACGCTATTTTCGTGAAGTATTTATGCTATTTGCGTAAAAAAACAGAACCGTAATTTATGGCGTGCATCCAACGTGGTGGTCGGGATGTTGGATAAGGGGGTTTGACTAACACACTGGGGAGAGGTTTGACCTGGTGCACACAGACATGGGTGGGCGTGCCGGTGCGATCCAACCAGGTCGTAGGGGTCAGCCAGGGCTTCCAATATACCTTCTCTGTATATATATATATACTCTATTCATCACCTAGGGTGATGGACCCAATAGTTCATCACCTGGAACACCTGGTGCGCGCGCGCTCGACCGACCTCGTACCCCCTCCCACGCGGCGCGCGCCCCGTGCGGCTCTATCCCACATGGCTCGCACCTCGCCACGGCTCGCGCCCCGCCCCCGACTCATTTTCTAGCCACATTAAGTTATTGTATATTGTGTATCTTCTCACTAAGGATATCTGGCATCTAATCTTTTTTTGGGGATCGATAGTTATGCGTGGACCATGATGTGATGTAATTGTGATTAATTACTAGCTCAGTTCATAGCTAGATGACAGTGTTGATTTTTCTATTGTAGGTGCTCATTAATGACTCCTGGCATCTTGTCCTTGTTGCTAATTGTTCGTGGATCTTGATGAAGTAATTGTGATTAATTACTAGCTTAGTGCATAGCTCAGGGCCGTCCTGAGAGCATCTCCAACAATGCCTTAAACTAGGGTCCTACACAGGAAAAACCACTCCAACAGTGCCTTATTTCATAAAATTTTATCAAAAAACTATAGGGCACTCTCTCAAGTGCCTCAAATATACTACGCCGTAGTGAGCTGCCTTATAATCTAGATTTGGGGCTTTACTGTTGGAGTGTGGTGTTTTGTTGGTGCCTTAAATTCTATAAAATATATTAATTTTTAAATTATAGGATATTTTTATAGGTCACGTTGTTGGAGATGCTCCGAGGGGTGCACCCCTTAAATTCAGGAACGACCTTGGCATAGCAAGATGACGGTGTTGCTTGATTCTTAATTTCTTATATGTCACGTTTGGCTCATGCCTCATTTTTAGAATCTAGCCAAACAACTATTTAATTTTGTATTGGATTCTGTGCCAGAACCTCATTATAAGTGGATATTGGGATTTGCATTTGATTTTGTGCAGTATCCGAGTTTTCAAATTTTGTATAGTGATTTCATCAAGAGTTTGACATAAAAAAAATATGAGAAGAAGACCTCACATATAGAGAAATTCTACCAAGAGTTTGATTCAAGTGCTTGCAGCTAATCTCCTTGGCACTTATTAGTATAGTATTGATCCAGTTGGGTTCTCGTTTATGAAACCAATGATTTGTTCAATAAAACTGGTAAAATGCCAGAGAACTCAAGCAGATCAGCGGATCTTGACGAATATAATCATGTAACGACTACATAATATAGCCCTCTTGTTGATGAGCGAGTTACTTAATACAGTAGAAATCAAGGAGGCACGCAGATCAACGTGAAGTCCAGTAACGGCCGGGTACTGCTTGCTCTAGTCTCGCGCGCGTCACGGAGTATATTATATATAACAATAACAGCAGCACTCACGTTGTCTTGGCTGCACGTCAGCAAATTAAAAGATGCGACAGAGATCCGAGATCATATATATATTAATTAATTAATTGTTTTAATTGATCCCGATCCTGTGACGGCGTATAGGCACGGTAGAACGTGCAGTGGTGGTGCACATTGTTTTCATATGTACCGCAAATAAAGGCGGCCTTCTAGTTCCCACAGCGAGAAAAAGCGTTCCTTTGAGATTTACACATGCATCCACTTGCACCACACACGAACGTTTCATGACAGTCACATGGTGTGCATGCACCATCATGCATGTGTCAACCAAAAAGAAAGAGCCAGCGAGCGAAGCATGGAGAGTACTGTCGGCGTTCCCGTATGAACAGCTCAAATCATGTATGATAAAACCAGTGGCGGAGGAGCCATTATAGCTAAGTGTGGCATTAGTCATACCTTACTTTTAAAAACCCTTATATCTTCCACTATAACCACAAAACAAGACGCGGTGTGGCGGATGTGTTGCCTTGATTCTAGTAGCAGGTCTTAAGTTTGATTCGCGATTCTTGCAAATTTCATTTTTTTAGCCATACCACATTTTTTCTTTGACCTCCGCTACTGTATAAAACATCTATCTGTTTGCATATGTAAAACATCTATCGGTTTGCATATCGTCATCACTAATTAACCCAATATGACATCTTTTAGAGAAGACTGTGATGAACATATATAAAAGAACGATGTAGACATATCGCTGAAGATAGCCTAAAAATCATGTTAAACACTATGAAGACCAGCCTACATTGATCCCATATATTCTTTAGGTTTAGTGCTATTGGAAGTAATCACTAAAAATGTATTTCTATTTAAATGCACTACTATAGAAAGGTCTTTACAAGCATCCATGTTGTTTTGCACATAAGAAAAAAATGATACATGGAAAATGGATGTGCGCATTCAACCAAGATAACATGCGAGAAGAGAATCATAGAACACATACCAATAGATACACAACAACAACAAAAAGAGTTGTACCATGAAGTAAAAGTAGTTGTACCAGCAACAATGTGTGCATCCAGCACCCGTGCTTCTCATGTTCATTACTAATCAATACCACAACAACAGTATGAGTTTCTCCACAGTATCCACATTGAAAGCATCTAGGCCATTTGTTTTGCTGATTAATGACAAGATATGATTATTGTGATTAATGTGTGTTTTTGCAGACGCAAATTTAATTTGGACACAATGATAATAGAATGAAGAATGGTTCGAGAAATATATATGGTCCATTGCCCTTGATTATGTATTTTGTTGTGATTTCTTTAAAGGATAAAACATAATGTTAAGGGTGGATTAGTTTTAAGTATCAATTGGAGTTAAGAGACACTTAGAGTAATTTAGAATTTTGTTTTTTCTTTAACCATACTATAAAGGAGGGTATGAACTAATAGCTTGACCTATATAAGTATAATGGTTTTTTAGTATGGTGCACAATAATTATCTTTAGCTCTAGATAGTTTAGAAGAGGCCTAAAACCAGTAATGATCAAAACTCAGTTCCAAAGTTTCAAATTTGAACAAGTTAGAAGGCTTTTTGAGGCAATGGGCCCTACGTTTTATGGTCATCAAACCCTAGTGGATTAGTCCGACGCCTCCACATATATAGCCCTAAACCATTTGATCGTTGGATCCTGTGAACAACATCTCATGAGACTAATGTGTAGGGTTTGATGGACCATGTGATTAGATCTAAGAGTTTCAGGGGTGCGTCCGACTAGTCTAATGACATGCTTGGGACTGAACAATGACATTGTTTCAGCTAGGGTTTCGTTTATAGGGTCATTAGACCTTATGAATAGTTTCCTTATCAGGTCAAAGTGGATGGATCCAACGAGTGGTGTATATTGACCATAGAAATTCTGGTGGGCATCAGACTAGTACACTGGGTCATACACGTAAGGTTTGGATGGCAATGGCGAATTCTCCATCAAGGAATGGCTCCCTAGCCCCGTTCCCACAGGGAGAAAATTTTTCCATCCCCATCCCCGCGAACACTCACGATGAAGCTTTTTCTCCCATCCTCGTCCTTGTCATGGAATTTACCCCGTTAAAAAATATAATATTTAGAGGCAAATTCAAATTGATTATATCAAATCAATATAAATTGAACAAACAACGCTTAAAATTACAAAAGACGACTATTTTAGAGTTTAGTTTGTTATTTTATAATAGCCTATGTATTGAGTTTTTAGTATAATCTTAACATATTAATGGACTATGTCAGAGAGGAAATTCTCCGGCCGGGTGGCGGAATGCACCCCCCTAAATCCTAAGATGAGGAGGGGCCTTAGCAGTTTGCTTGTCTGCTAGATGGTCGATGAACACAGGAAGACACGAGGGTTTAGTGTGGTTTAGGCCGCCGGAGCATAAAAACCCTACTCCACTATGTGTTGTATTGAGTGTCTGAGCGTCTAAGTTGGCCTGCCTTGTAACGTTGCGTGCCTTCCCTTTTATAGCTCAAGGGAGGCACGTACAGGGTGCTGAGCTCCGACATGTGGGCCCACGAGCACAATGGAAGGAAATACATTATAGGAGTAACTAATGCAAGTGGCGCCTGAACAATCTCTGGGCGCCATGTTGTCCATAGTCCGCGTAGTATTGATATGCGGCGGCAGCTTCCTTGGTAACGTGCGAGTAATGATGAGCATAGTGCATGCGGCAGTATGGGCGTGCCGCTTGCTAGTGGAATGGACAGGCACGCCGCCTATGGAATGGATAGGTCACCACCTGCCAGCGGAATGGACAGGTCGTCGCCTGCCAGCGGAATGGACAGGTCTCATTGAAAGGATCACGATGCCCAAGAGGGGGGGTGAATTGGGCTTTTCTAAAAATCAACACTAATTAAAACCTAAGCAAGAGCTAAGCAAGAGCCCAACCTCACCCCAACAACTAGCACTAAGAATATAATACTAGAAATGCAACAATGCTAAGACAATACTTCAAATACTTGCTAAACAAATACACAATGTAAAGTGCTTGAATTAAGTGCGGAATGTAAAGCAAGGTTTAGAAGACTCCTCCAATTTTTCCCGAGGTATCGAAGAGTCGGCACTCTCCACTAGTCCTTGTTGGAGCACCCGCGCAAGGGTATCGCTCCCCCTTGGTCCTCGCAAGAACCAAGTGCTCACTATGAGATGATCCTTTGCCACTCCGGCGCGGTGGATCCCTCGAGACCGCTTACAAACTTGAGTCGGGTCACCAACAAGATCTTCACGGTGATCACCGAGCTTCCAACGCCACCAAGCCGTCTAGGTGATGCCGATCACCAAGAGTAACAAGCCGTAGACTTTCGCTTGACCAAGAGAAGCCTAATGCAAGTGGTGTGTGCTCTAGGTGGCTCTCGCTAGCGCTAATGAGGAACAAACGCGGATTAAGATTCTCTAATCTCCTCACTAGGCTTTTGGTGCTTGCAATGCTCTAGCAATGTGCTAGAATAAATGTGGAGTGCAAGACATTGAATATGGTGGGTGGAAGGGGTATAAATAGCCCTCACCCACCAACTAGCCGTTACAGGCATCTCACTACGCAATGGCGCACCGGACAGTCCGGTGCGCCACCGGTGCGCCAACGGTCGTTTCCAATGGCTAGTTCTGACAGCTAGCCGTTGGACTCATGGCACACCGGACAGTGAACAGTCACTGTCCGGTGCACACCAGACAGTCCGGTGCGATGTCCGGTGCGCCACTAAAATTCAACTCTGAAACCTGCGCTCTCGGGTTTCTGTGGAGGGAAAGCCTCTGCCCTGGACCAGCCTGGCCCCACCTGGCAGAGGGTGCACCGGACAGTCCGGTGCACACCGGACAGTCCGGTGCCCCAGGGCCAGAAACACTAACTCTTGTTTTTCAGCTGATTTTAAAATCGGTTTTCGTTCTAACTTGTGAGTGAGTTCTAGAGTGACACCTAGCACTGTATGTGAGTGTGATTGTGCACCAACACTACACTAGAACTCTCTTGGTCAAACTACTCATCGACAACCCCTCTTTATAGTACGACTAAAGGAGAATAAAAGACCTAACTAAATCGCGAGTGTCCATATCTCCTTGACACTCGGACTCCGTAGACCTTCACCTTTTGTTTCGTCGTTTTAGCCGTCGCTTCAAGTTCTTATCTCCGGGATTGTTTTCACCATTGTAGTACTTCTACCTGTCATGCGACCTAACTTACCATTTGTCTCTGCAAAACACACGTTAGTCACATATAATATTACGTTGTCATTAATCACTAAAACCAACCAGGGGCCTAGATGCTTTCAATCTCCCCCTTTTTGGTGATTGATGACAACCCTACAAGTTTTGTGAGAGTAGTTTGTTTTGAAGTTTCTGTCAATAGAAAGAATGGTTAGTTATACTCAGTAATTTTTGACAGAGAGAACGTGTACCATAATAATAAGAGTGAGCGCATACACATCATAAGATTCTTGTTCATATAAAAGTGAAGTTAAATCAATGAAACAAGAACTAGAAGACTGGTGATAAAATATAAGGTGAAAACATAATACACACAGTCAATCATAAGCAACGAGAGTATATGTCGAGTTTGTGAGCCAAAAACATCAAGCTAGTACAGAGAGTAGCAAGCACATATATTACATCAAAATGACTCTCTACTAACTCTCTAACTCCCCCTAGCTCTCACAACTCATATCTCTCCCCTTTGGCGTCAAACACCAAAAGGGTACCCGAACTAAACATCTGAAGCAGGAGGAGGTGGCGGGGGCGCATCCGATCGTGGTCGAGGCAGCAGAGCGAACGCCGGCGGAGGGTCAGAGTCAGTCTCGGATCCAGGATCTGCGGTAGAAGCTAGAGCTGGTACTGACTCGGACTGAGGCCGCGCTGCAGGAGCTACCGAAACAGAAGAGGTCACAGATACTGCCACAGCAGCAGTGGTAACAGCAGATGCTGGTGGCACTGGCGGCTGCGGGCAGACAGAGCTGAGAACTGGAGAGGTGAACGCCAAAGTGACCGGCCGGAGCGGAGAGGTACCAACAGGGGGTCCTGACAAAATCGATGGCACAACAGGAGCGTGAATCGGAGGAGGTGGAGCAGACTGAACTGGAGAAACCGAGACACCAGACTGCTGTAGCATAAGAGCCATGAATGCCCTACTCTCAGCCCGATCCTGAAGTAGCTGCTGCTGAAGCGCATCCTGCCTGTCCTGCATGTTTTGAAACATTGAGAGCATCTGCTCAGATAACCGGGCCTGCTCGGCTGCCAGGTGAGCCAGAATCGAAGCAAGAGCAGGGTCCATAGCCGGAGGGGCAGCAGGGGCAGCACTAGAACTCCCAGCCTCATGATCATGTGAGCGTGGAGGCATAGGAGGCAGAGGCGGAGGAGGAACCCCAAAATCATCATCATCATCATCATCATCAGCTGCTGTACCCTGAGTGTCGAACTGACGAAGAGCTGCATCCTCGGCCTGAGAGTCAAAAACAGGAGCAGAAGCTGGCACAGGAATCTCAGGCGCTGGACGGTAGGATCCAAAAACGAGGCGAGAGGCCTCAAGGGTGCCCTGAAACCGAGGAGGCTGAATCAGCTGCGCAAAGATGTGGCACAAGTAGTGAGCATAGGGCAACTGCCGACGAGCACGAATCCCATCCAAAACGGTGTCCTCGATCTCACAAAGCAGGAAGTCCACAACGTCAAACTCAGAGTGGGAAACCAGGGCACCAAGGAGCCAAAGCTGAATATGTGTGGTAGCCTCCCTGTATCCCATCCTCGGCAGAAGAGTCCATCGGATAAGCTCATATAAATACTTGGCTGCTGTGGTGAAATCTGCCGGTGAACTTCGCGACCCATCTGAGAAGGGCGGGCGGAACAGAGCCGCGACGTGAGCTATACCCGGAGCCACACCGCCGTGAGGGCGACGAGGATGGTCAGAAGTGTCGTAGCAGAGGCTGTGAAGACGAGTCGTCGACTCGGGGAATCCAAAGAGCTGGCGGATCTGACTGGCAGTAATGGTGACATCCTCGCGCTCAAAACGAAACCTCATCCAGTGATGATCCGGGTCTATCCATACAGAGGCGTAGAAGACTCGTACCCACTCCTCAACATACCTGCCGCTGGTAGTCAGAAGGGTCTGAAGGCAAGGCAGATAGGTGAGGTGCGCCTCAGAGTCAGCACCGGCTGCAAGCAGAAAGGCTGGAAGATCGAAAAGCCGGTGCACTCGCAGAGCTATCTAAGCAGACATCTGAGCTCTGAAAAACGACTCCTGAATACGTATGCTGAAAAGGTCACCTGATGCAGGGTCTCTCTGAGCTGGTAGCCAAGACTCCATGGGTACGTATCTGAATCGACGTACCCGTGCCGCTGTAGCACGCTGAAGGTCAAACAGTCGAGGATCCGTAGCCAATGGTTGTACCTCAGTCTCATCGCGCTCCCGGAATCGAGGTGGAGGGACAGGAGGAGCTGAAGCGGGAGCGGGAGGAGGAGGAGCAGTGGAAGCTGGCATAGTGGAGGTAGTGGGTATGGCTGTGGTGGTGGATGGCGCAACAGGAGTGACGGGAGCAGGCAGGGTGGGTGGCGGAGTGGAAGTGTGAGTGGAGGAGCGCCGGGAGGCGAGACAACGAACACGATATGCGATCTGATCTGACGGAGTCTGCGGCTGATCTCCAAGCTCGGCCTGCGCAGCGGCTGCTGCAGCCGCTGCCGCTGCACAGGCTGCTCTGTCCGTACGCTGCTTCTTGCGGCCTTCCTGCTGCTCCAAGTAAACGGTCTTGCCCTTGACCTGCCTGAAGGGGCGACGAGGATCCTCATCATCGCCTCCCCCTGGCGCCGACACATTCTTCGTGCGCGGCATCCTAAACTGATGTCTGCAAATGAGAGAGAGTGACTAAGCACAGAGCGAAAATGTCCGATTGATTAGCAGAAGATGAGATGACTACCTGGAAAGCTCACACGAGAGGTGACAATCCAGGCAGAACAGGAGACGGCACACAGCCAATCAAGGTCACTGAAATGACAGAAGAGGTGAGCACGTATTAGTCACATAGTCATAAGTATATGAAATGTGAATAAATACATACACAGAGAAATATGGCACAGAAAACACGAGACGAGACGATCGATAGGTCAAACGGCGTGAAAACGACGTTTGAACGATAAATAGTGTCATAGGAGGTTTGGAATTTGAATTGAGGCACGAAACGACATGGAATTGAGCTGATACTTCACGAATAGGTTTATGTAGGTGAATATGAGTGAAGTGTGTGCTTGCTTTGAATTTAGGCGAAGAAAAGGAGATTTGGGCACTCGGCTCGGAAACGATCGCTCGAAACGGGGAATTTGGTGAATTTTAAGCCTGGGATCTCGGATTGGCGTGAAATTTGGCAAGTATGTTACTGGGAGTGTTGTGAAGGTGCCTGAAAAATTTGGGTTCAATTGGAGCATTTTTGGCTGGTTTGGGCATTTCACCGAGCACGTGACGTGCGGAGATCTAGGGTTTCGGTGAAACGGCTATTTGAGGTGGGAAAACCCTCCCGAAGGAGCTAATAACCTGCAAGAGTGTTCAAGGCACACAAAAGAACACATTCCACCAATTGGAGTAACTGGGATTCACAGGATTTGGAGAATTTCACAAAAGGTGGAAAAGGGTGCTTTACTGCCTCAGACAGAGAACTGAGAGGGAGAGAAGACAGGGGAGGAAGGGAGGCTGCTCATCGAGAAGCACTGGTCGGGGTCGCTGGAGCTCGGCCGGAGACAGGGCACGCCGGTGAGGGAGATCGCCGGTGACGGGGAGGAATCGCCAGAGACAGAGAGAGAGGGCGCTGGCAGGGAAAAAATTGAGCCTCTGGCTCGGTCTCGGGCTGGAGGCCTTTTTTTAAAACGCGATATGGGCGCACCGGACAGTCTATAGTGCCTGTCCGGTGCACACCGAACAGTCTACAGTGCCTGTCCGGTGCACACCGGACAGCGCACAGTAGCTGTCCGGTGATCCACCGGACAGCGCACAGAAAAAAGGATTTAAGCGCGCGGCTGCCGGGGCACCGGACATTGCACAGTGCAGTGTCCGGTGCACACCGGACTGTCTGGTGAGCCCAGACAGAGGGGAGTTTGGAAAATTTTGAATTTTTCTATCTAACTCTCAACCAAACCAAATCCCAACTTATAATCACACAAAATAGCACTTGTTGGGACAGGTATTGGCACCCTCATATACTTTTCAAAATATTTTGCCATAGGCTAGATAATTTTTTAGAGAAAATAGGCAAATGGTGAAATTTGCATTTTGGCTTGCACTAGGGGTTTTCATGAATGATTTGAGTTTTGAATACTCCCCCTAAGTGCAGTACCTCATGCATATTTCAAGAACCAACAATTGCATAAAAAGTAAGAATTTAAGTGCTAAAAGCTTAAAACTAAGACTTGTCAAGTTTGATCCGAGTTAAGCTTTTTCACTCGCTTTGTTGGCGGTTATCTCAACTAGGTTAGACAAGCCCTAGATGCAATACAAGAAATTTAAACATGCAATGCAAGTTTGACAACACCATTTGACATTTTACTTAAAATTTCTGAGATCAAGAATATTTAGTTCATTTCTCAACATGCAAAAGCGGGTCTTATCAAGTGGCTTAGTGAAAATATCCGCTAATTGATCTTTCGACCTCACTCCTTCTAAAATGATATCTCCTTTAGCAACATGATCTCTAAGGAAGTGATGACGGATATCAATGTGCTTGGTGCGAGAGTGTTGTACAGGATTATTAGCAATTTTAACAGCACTCTCATTGTCACACAACAAAGGTACCTTTTCTAGAACTACGCCATAGTCTAGAAGAGTTTGTTTCATATATAAAATCTGTGTGCAACAAGCACCCGCGGCAATGTATTCCGCTTCGGCAGTTGACAAGGCAACACTGTTTTGCTTTTTGGATGTCCATGAAACTAGTGATCTACCAAGCAGGTGGCATCCCCCAGAAGTACTTTTCCTATCAATTTTGCAACCGGCATAATCCGAATCGGAATAGCCAATTAAATCAAAAGTAGCTCCTTTGGGATACCACAGACCAACGCTTGTGGTGTGCCTGAGATACCTAAGAATTCTCTTAACAGCGCGAAGATGAGCTTTCTTAGGATTAGATTGAAATCTAGCACACATGCAGACACTAAACATAATATCGGGCCTAGATGCGGTAAGGTACAATAAACTACCAATCATAGAACGGTAGAGAGTTTGATTAACCGGGTTACCTCCCTCATCTAAGTCGAGATGTCCATTTGTAGGCATGGGGGTCTTGATTGGTTTGCACTTCTCCATGTTGAACCTTTTCAACAAGTCTTTGGTATACTTCTCTTGTGAGAGAAAGTTACCATCTTTCATTTGCTTGACTTGAAAGCCGAGGAAGTACGTTAGCTCACCAATCATTGACATCTCGAACTCCTTCGACATCAACTCACCAAATTCCTTGCAATGATAGTCATTTGTCGAGCCAAAGATTATGTCATCAACATATACTTGACAAATGAAAATATCACCGTTATGTTTCTTTGTGAAGAGAGTTGTCTCGACGGTCCCGATCTTGAAGCCCTTTTCGATGAGGAAGTCGCGAAGGCGCTCATACCAAGCCCTTGGAGCTTGCTTTAGCCCATAAAGCGCCTTGGACAACCTGTAAGCATGGTTAGGATATCTAGGGTCTTCAAATCCAGGCGGTTGCTCAACATATACAAGTTCATTTATGAAGCCATTTAAAAATGCACTTTTTACATCCATTTGATAAAGTTTTATCTCATAGCATGATGCATATGCAAGTAGGATACAGATGGCTTCCAGTCGAGCAACCGGTGCAAAGGTCTCTCCAAAATCTAAGCCTTCAACTTGGGAGAATCCCTTTGCAACAATTCTTGCCTTGTTTCTTACAATCACACCTTGATCATCTTGTTTGTTTCTGAACACCCACTTTGTTCCAATGATTCTTGCATCTTGTGGGGGCTTCTCCAGGGTCCAAACTTCGTTACGGGTGAAGTTGTTAAGTTCTTCATGCATGGCATTCACCCAGTCCGGATCCTGTAGCGCCTCATCTATACAAGTAGGCTCAACACAAGAAACAAAGGAGTGATGTTCAATAAAAGAAGCATGTCTATGGGATCGAGTAATAACCCCTTGTGAAGGACTCCCAACGATTTGGTTTTGAGGTTGAGCTTGAAGTAGTGATGAATTTCTCCTGTTGACCACTTGGGAAGAAGATCCTAGAGCATCAACATCTTCGGCTTGTACCCTTGCTTGTTCATGAGAGACAAATGTATCTTCATTTGCATGCCTCTCATCTTTATCATCATCTTGTGGTACATTTGATGAAGAAGGCTTGTCAATGTTTTGCACCTCTTCTTCATCTTCTTTTGGTTTGATAGCTCCAATTGGCATGTTCTTCATTGCTTCCCTAAGTGGCTCATCACCTACATCATCAAAATTCTCAAGTGCTCCTTGGGAGCCATTAGTCTCATCAAATTCCACATCATATGTTTCTTCTACCACGCCAGTGGCATGATTGAATACTCGATATGCTTTGGACTTTAATGAATAACCCAAAAGAAAACCAATATCACAACGTCTTTGAAACTTCCCTAGGTGATGGCGTTTCTTGAAGATGTAGCATTTGCATCCAAACACCCGAAAGAAGGAGACATCTGGCTTTTTCCCATTTAGCAGTTCATAGGGAGTCTTCTCAAGCAGCCGGTGAGGAAATAGCCTGTTTGATGCATAACATGCAGTGTTGACAGCTTCGGCCCAAAACCTCTCCGGTGTGTTATACTCATCAATCATTGTTCTTGCAAGAGTGATCAAGGTCCTGTTTTTCCTTTCAACAACTCCATTTTGTTGAGGTGTATATGTTGTAGACACTTCATGCTTGATCCCAATTTCATCACAGTACTCATGAATGTTGGTGTTGTCAAATTCTTTGCCATTATCACTTCTAATCTTTTTGATCTTGCAATCAAATTCATTTTGTGCTTTCTTGGCAAACTTCTTAAATATAGATGCAACTTCAGATTTGTCATGGAGAAAGAACACCCAAGTGTATCTTGAGAAGTCATCAACGATCACTAGACAGTAGAGGTTGCCACCGGCACTTACATAATTTGTAGGTCCAAATAAATCCATATGAAGTAGTTCCAGTGGCCTTGATGTTGACATGAAAGCTTTAGTAGGATGTGTATTAGCAACTTGCTTTCCAGCTTGACATGCACTGCATGGCTTGTCTTTTTCAAACACCACATCCTTTAATCCTCTAACCATGTCCTTTTTTAATACCTTCTTGAGTGTGCTCATCCCAACATGTGCAAGCCTCCTATGCCAGAGCCATCCAAGTGAAGCTTTGGTGAAGAGACAAGTTCTTAAGTCTACATCTTCTGAAGTGAAATCCACTAAGTAGAGGTTGTTGTATCTAAATCCCTTGAATACCATTGATTCATCATCCATCTTTGTTACAATAACCTTTGCTGGAGTGAATAAGCATTGAAGTCCAAGATCACAGAGTTGACCCACTGATAATAAATTGAAGCTTAAAGGTGCAACTAAGAGAACATTTGATATTGATAAATCATTTGAGATTGCCACCTTGCCAAGTCCTTGCACTTTTCCTTTTGAATTGTCTCCAAATGTGATTTTATCTTGTCCATCAACATTCTCATCAAGTGAGGTGAACATCCGTGGGTTGCCTGTCATATGTTGTGTGCATCCACTGTCAATAACCCAATGGCTCCCATCGGTCTTGTAGTTCACCTACATCCACAGACAATTCAAGCTTGAGTTTTGAGGGCCCTATATTGCATAGGACCAGTAACTCTCTCAATCAAGGACTTTGCAACCCATATTTGTCTAGGTCTACTCTTGTTTGGTGGACCTAGGAATGTAACTTTGACCTTTCCATTTGCAACCTTTCTTAGAACATAATGAGCATTGAAAGCAAATGGTCTTGAGTGCTTAGGCAAGGGAGTTGGTGGTTTGGCTTTGCAGTTGTGGGCAAAATGACCTTCATTTCCACACTCAAAGCATTTGATAGGCCTGTGAGTCTGCTTTGGCTTGTATTGAGTGGTAGCTTTCTTTTGCACAAAAGCATTGTATCCAATACCACTCTTGTTGTTTTTCATGACAGTGTTCATAAGCAGCTCATTTTGAAGGTATTGACCCTTGTTGAACTTTTGCACACTTGTTGCAAGATGTTCATTTTCACTTTTTAGTTTCTTGACCTCATTTTTAAGCCTTTGATTATCCACTGCCAACTCATTGTTGAAATCATTGTTCTCAATAGCAACCTTTCCTCTAGTAGTTGCATCAGTCAAGTAATTCTTCAATTTTTGGTTGTCTAACGTCAGGACTTCAACTTTTTCAGTCAATTCAGCATGTAGACTAGTTTGCTCTTCTTGACTCAAATCATCACATGAGGTTGCTACATCAATCTTAACAACAGGGTTAATAGCCTCATGTGTTTTGCAAGATAAAAGTTCATTTTCAACAAGAAGATTGTCATGATCAAATTTAATTTGAGTATAGTCTTCCTTGATCTTTACTAGTATATTTTGCAACTCCCTATTAGCTTCATTTAATTTATCATATTTTTCCTTAGCATCTTTGAGGGAGTTTGTGAGCTCATTTACAGTTGATGACATAGTTTTATTTTCTTCTTTTATTTCATCACTAGCCTTTATAACTATGTCATATTTTGCATTTAAAGATTCATTTTCATTTTTCAACCTATCACATTTAGCCTTTGACTTTCTAATGATTTGAGTATATTCTTTAAGCAAGTCAGCTAGCTCATCATATGAAGGTGAAGCAAATTCCTCATCACTATCACTATCACTATCATCAGTAATATCATTTTGTACCTTCCGTTCACCCCTAGCCATGAGGCATAGGTGAGAAGTCGATGATGGCGATGGTGGTGGTGAAGAGAAGTCCCCGGCGATGGCGGCAACTTTTTCATCATTCTCTTCTTCACTTGAAGAAGATCCACTTGATGACTCAATGTCAGTGAGCCAGTCACCAACAATGTATGCCTTTCCATTCTTCTTCTTGTGGAACCTCTTTTGCTTCCCATCTTTCCTCTTGAAAAATTTCTTTTCCTTCTTTTCATCGTCGCTGTCATCTTCTTTCTTGCCCTTGAACTTGTTCTTCTTGGACTTGGTACATTGATGAGCAAGATGACCAAGCTCTCCACAGTTATAGCAATCCATCTCAGAGATGGGCTTTCTTTTGCTGGAAAAGAATTTCTTCTTTCTTGAATCAAATTTGATGCCTTCTCTGTTGAGCTTCTTTAGCATCTTGGTGGTCTTCCTCACCATCAAGGCAATGTTAGCATCAAGATCATCATCACTTGAGGATTCTTCCTCAATTTGTACTTTGGATTTTCCTTTTCTTTCATGATTTGCTTTGAGAGCCAAATCCTTTCTTTTGGAAGATGATTCTTCTTTGTCGTTGATGTGCATGTACATCTCATGAGCATTGATCTTTCCCAAAATCTGTGTAGGTGTGGTAACTGTAAGATCCATTTGATGTAGCACAGTGACAATGTGTCCATATTTGTCTATTGGGAGGACACTGAGAATCTTCCTCACAACATCCGGTTGTGAGATTTGAGTAAGCCCCAATCCATTAACTTCCTCTACAAGAATATTGAGACGTGAGTACATGGCATTGGCATTTTCATTAGCAAGCATTTCAAAAGAATTTAACTTTCGCATGGCTATGTGATATCTCTCCTCACGCTCACTTCTAGTTCCTTCGTGTAGAGCACAAATGTCCATCCACAAATCATGAGCATTTTTATGATTTCTTACTCTATTGAACACATCTTTGCAAAGGCCTCTAAAAAGGGTGTTTTTGGCCTTAGCATTCCATTTCTCATAATTGAACTCATCACCTACAAGATTTGTGCGATCTCTAGGTTCGGGGAATCCTTGTGTGGCGGCTTTATAGACACCAATGTCTATAGCCTCTAAGTATGCTTCCATACGAATTTTCCAATAAGGAAAATCGTCACCATGAAAAACGGGAGGAGGTCCATCCCCACCGGACATCGTAACTCTAGCGGTTAAGCTAATCTATGAGCAACAAGGCTCTGATACCAATTGAAAGGATCACGATGCCCAAGAGTGGGGGTGAATTGGGCTTTTCTAAAAATCAACACTAATTAAAACCTAAGCAAGAGCTAAGCCTCACCCCAACAACTAGCACTAAGAATATAATACTAGAAATGCAACAATGCTAAGACAATACTTCAAATACTTGCTAAACAAATACACAATGTAAAGTGCTTGAATTAAGTGCGGAATGTAAAGCAAGGTTTAGAAGACTCCTCCAATTTTTCCCAAGGTATCGAAGAGTCAGCACTCTCCACTAGTCCTCGTTGGAGCACCCGCGCAAGGGTATCGCTCCCCCTTGGTCCTCGCAAGAACCAAGTGCTCACTATGAGATGATCCTTTGCCACTCCGGCGCGGTGGATCCCTCGAGACCGCTTACAAACTTGAGTCGGGTCACCAACAAGATCTTCACGGTGATCACCGAGCTCCCAACGCCACCAAGCCGTCTAGGTGATGCCGATCACCAAGAGTAACAAGCCGTAGACTTTTGCTTGACCAAGAGAAGCCTAATGCAAGTGGTGTGTGCTCTAGGTGGCTCTCGCTAGCGCTAATGAGGAACAAACGCGGATTAAGATTCTCTAATCTCCTCACTAGGCTTTTGGTGCTTGCAATGCTCTAGCAATGTGCTAGAATAAATGTGGAGTGCAAGACATTGAATATGGTGGGTGGAAGGAGTATAAATAGCCCTCACCCACCAACTAGCCGTTACAGGCATCTCACTGCGCAATGGCGCACCGGACAGTCCGGTGCGCCACCGGTGCGCCAACGATGCGCCACCGGTGCGCCAATGGTCGTTTCCAACGGCTAGTTCTGACAGCTAGCCGTTGGACTCATGGCACACCGGACAGTCCGGTGCGATGTCCGGTGTGCCACTAAAATTCAACTCTGAAACCTGCGCTCTCGGGTTTCTGTGGAGGGAAAGCCTCTGCCCCGGACCAGCCTGGCCCCACCTAGCAGAGGGTGCACCGGACAGTCCGGTGCCCCAGGGCCAGAAACACTAACTCTTGTTTTTCAGTTGATTTTAAAATCGGTTTTCGTTCTAACTTGTGAGTGAGTTCTAGAGTGACACCTAGCACTGTATGTGAGTGTGATTGTGCACCAACACTACACTAGAACTCTATTGGTCAAACTACTCATCGACAACCCCTCTTTATAGTACGGCTGAAGGAGAATAAAAGACCTAACTAAATCGCGAGTGTCCATATCTCCTTGACACTCGGACTCCGTAGACCTTCACCTTTTGTTTCGTCGTTTTAGCCGTCGCTTCAAGTTCTTATCTCCGAGATTGTTTTCACCGTTGTAGTACTTCTACCTGTCATGCGACCTAACTTACCATTTGTCTCTGCAAAACACACGTTAGTCACATATAATATTACGTTGTCATTAATCACTAAAACCAACCAGGGGCCTAGATGCTTTCACTCATTAAATGCAGGGGCGACACACCGCCTGCCAGTGGGATGGATAGGCGACGCGCCTTACCCTCAATAAATGCAGAGGTCGCGTAACCCGGAGGCCTTACGTCAGGCTCCGCCCGTTGGCTTACGTCACGTGCAGTAGGCCACGAGGCAGCATCGGGTCTCCACCTGGGCGGGGAGCAGAAGTGTATGCGGACAGGTCCGCACCAGACTAGGTCTGGACACGTGTCGGTACTGGACCCCTGCCTGGGTCCTGTTCAAGGCCTGGGTATGTTCTGTCCTGAGACCTTGGGACCCCATTGTGGGTAGCCCGGACCCCATACAAGAGGGTCTAGATCCCATTCCAGGGGTCCGGCTTGCACACGTGGAGGTCCTAGACCAACCTCGGGGGTCCGAACTGTATATCCAGGGGTCCGGCGCTCTCCCGTGGGGGTCCGGACTTACTGTTGATGCTTTGGAGTATATCACCTTCTCTGGACACGTGGCGGCTTCGGACCCGTCCATGTGGTGGAGTCGGGCATTGCTGTGGACCCAGAACAGTTGCCTGAGACTGGGGCGGGTCATGGTATGGTCCCACACATAGCACCTTTAAACATGCGACTAAGTGATAGCCGCGTGGGCACTGCATCTTTATACAGTAGTAAGGGGTACGCTAGTTTCAGGGTATCGACAGTGGCCCCCGGGCCCACCTCAGGGGAGGATGCGAGCCTGCAGGTAGGGCCAAAGCTTGTTCCATGCCTCAATATGGCCTGAGCGGTGATTGGGGCACCATCTTAGCACGCCTGCTAATGCGCCACATTAATTCATCACATCTGTCGACGCACACACTGTCAATTGCCATTGGTCACATCAACTGCCACATCTGTCTCCGCGGCTGACTGACCCACGACCCCACGTCTAGCGATTCCATCAAGCCACGCGCGGGGTGCCTCATTGCCGCCGCCTTGGTTAAAAAATATCTTTCTACAGTGGCCCGGAAGTGGTGCGCGATCGTGCACGGTGGTTCGCTCCTCACGTGACAGTTTGCTTCTTCTGCACTCGGAGACCGGCACACCAGCTGTATGACTTGTGAACCCGATCCCCCGAGTCAGAGACTGGGCCGCCTCGGCGCTAGGTGCGCGTCGGACGGGATTCCCTGCAGCGTCTCGGGGCGCGAGCGGGAGAGTCTTCCTTGAAAAGGGATTCACCCCGCGTGCAGCAGTTACGCTTTCGCATTCTCTCCCGATCGCTACGCCCTTTTGCCTTCGAGCTCTCTGTGCCCTTTTGCATTCACGCTCTCCTGCTCTACACCCACGCCGCCGCCGACGCCATGACTTCGCTCGGCCATCTCGACCGCTTCCAGTCTGAGGCGGCACTCAATCTGGTGCATGGCCTGCTTGGGTGGACCACGCCGGGGCTCGCCAGAAGAATTTGCGCTAGAATCGTCCCCCTCGGCGGCCTCGTCGCCGGGGAGTTCGTTCTGTTCGTCTCCTATATCTCCTGCGGGTTGGCGCTGCCGATCTCGCCTTTCTTCCTGCTGCTGTTGGAGGAGTTCGGGCTCCAGCTCCAGCTCCAGCACCTTACGCCCCACTCCATCCTTCAAGCGGCCATCTTCGTCCACCTCTGTGATATGTTCGTGGGGGTGGCCCCCTGCACCTCCCTCTTCTGCCATTTCTTTATGTTGGTGAAGTCTGGGAAGGCCAAGGACCATCTCGGTGCCTACTACTTCCAGACGAGGCCAGATTCGGCCGTGGCTTACATTCCACCCTCGGTGGCGCAAGGTGGGAAAACTAGCGCATCGACTGGGTGATCGTCAGCACCGAGGCCAATGACCGCCTCGCGCTGTCGAGCGACGGACCAACACTCGACCGGAAGCAATGGAGAGGCAAGCCGTCCCTTGCGCTAGAGCTCCTGCCCGTGTTGGACAGGATCAAGGGCTTGGCAGCCGGTGGTCTGACCTCGATGCACATGGTCGGCGATTTCCTGAAGCACCGGATCATGCCGCTGCAGAGGAGGCCGCGTCTGTGCTGATGGTTCACTGGCCCAAATGACATTGGCACGATCCAGTGCGGGCTGGGGACCGACCTGTCCTGGGAGGAGCTGGAGCTTCTGGTGAAGGGGATTACTGGTGAGTCCTTTGTCCCCGAATCTTTGATACTCCCCTAGGACATCCCGGCACTGTGTGATGATCCAAGGCTGCGAACGGCGGTCCTGGCCATGTTGCCGACCCTCGACGAGAGCGGCGTGGTAGTTCGTCAGACCGGCGGTCGGGACCCCCTCCGCGGGATCCAGATCCCCGATGTACCGGCTGTGGGTCCCTAGCCCGCCGATGCGGCCCCCAGCCCCTTGGACAAGGGTAAAGGGGCTGCAAGCAGCACCTCCGCCCTAGTTGGTTCCGGGGGTCAGAGGAGGAGAGGCGTCGCCGGTTGCATCACACCGATGGGTCACTTGCCTCGGACCCCCCCAGAAGCGCTAGAGGACTGCTGGCGGGGCCGAGGAGGCCAGCTCTCAGGCCCCCAGCATGCAGAGGCATGCTAGCCCCCCGGTGCCACCGACATCGCCACCACCACAGCAACAACAGTAGCAACAGCAGTGGACGTCCCGCTTTTAGGGTCGCTGGAAGGTCCAGGGCCCCAAGTAAGTGTAGCCCCTTTTTCCACGAGTGTAGTTATCATGCCAATGGGTCTTAACCCATCCTTTGTTTGCCAGGGCTTCCTCCCCCTCTGCTCCCAAGGTCGCGCCTCCTCCACCGGATACTATGCCCGCTGACGGGTCTGGCTCTCAGCAGCAGGCATCTGCTGGGAGTGGTGCCGGTGGTCCGCCCCCGGCTGCTGCCACCGAGACAGCGCCACCGGGCTCCCGTGCTCCAGCTGGGGGTCCGGAAGCAACGACACCAACGCCAAGCGGCGTCGCAGCGGTAGGGGAGGTCCCAACTGCGCCGACGGCTACCGCAGCCTCAACGACAGCGATGCCGTCGAGTACACCGTCGGTAGCGGTGGAGGAGGTCCCAACTGCGGCGACTCCTACCGTCGAGGGTGACGTGAGGGGCGCGTCTAGCTCCATCCCGCCGCCCACTCCGGAAGAGATGGAGGTGGTTTTTGGGCGGCGGCTCCGGTCCCGCGCCGAGCCAGAAGCAGCTCTAGTTCCCCTCCCCTAGGTGATGTCTCGTGCCCATCAGGCTCTTCATGAGACCGAGGCGGCGATCCGGTGGGAATGGGAGGCGTTGGAATCTGAGCACCAGTGTCTCAGCGACTGGCGCACCCAGCTAGAGGAGCGCACCAAGGCGGCGTCCCACCAGTTCACCTTTGAGCGGACCGAACTCACGCGGGACCGCAAAGACTACAAAAAGGACCTCCAGAAGGTGTACGCCAGGGAGCTGGAGGTGTCTCGATGGGAGAAGAGGCTGACCAAGAGGGAGGAGGCCCTGAGCTAGAGGGAGGCTCTCACCATGGAGCTTCGGGCCAAACTAAAGGCCCTGGACCAGACCTTGGAGGCCCAGCGGGCCTAGCAAGTGGAGGCCATAGAAAAAATCAGAAAATGGGAGCAAGAGCTAGAGGACAAGGCCAGCGACATTGCCCTCGCCGAGGAGAACCTCAAGGAGAAGGATGCATCCTTGGACAGGCGGGCGGTGGACCTTGCCAGGCAAGAGACAGACCTCGCCTTCTAGGAGGAAATGCTTGAAAGGCGGGGCAAGTTGCTGGCCGAGCATGAGCTGGAGGCGGAGGAGAAGGAGAAGAAGCTGGAGGAGCGGATCCAGCAGTTCCAGGCGGCGCAGGCGGCACCGGGCCCCCAGGCGGTAGAGGCCACCAGGAAAGCTCTTGAAGACCTTCAGGCCGAGCATCACGCCGGGGTCCAGCGCATCGCCGCATGGGCCGGCGAGGCGAGCACGACACTGGTGCCGCTAGGGATGAGTCCCATCCTGGTGTTAGAGCTACCGACGTCCATCTCCGACGCGCTCCCGGTGCTGGACTCCGCCGCCGATCGCCTTCGACGCCTAGATCAGGTTCTTGGTGCCCGCTTGGAGGCCGAGGGCGACAGGCTCTGCTGGGCGATGATTGAGTATATCTTGATGTGCTTCCGGAGCCACGACCCAGCCATATCCTTGGAGCCGGTGATCGCTGGTCCGGTGGCTGCCACTAAAGATGCCGCCCGGGAGGGCGTACAAGATGTCGTGGAGCTAGTGGCTGAGCGTTTCTAGCGGGATCCTACTGATGATGAGTAGTCCATTCTACAAAGACAAAACAAGGGTTCCGCTGGGGTGTGGCTTGTAATAACTTTTGGTTTTATAAGATACTTTTGAGAAGTATTAATTTAATACCGTCAAAACTTATTTGTATGCTATTTGTGTTTGCTGTATGTAGCGTTACCACCTTCTCTCTGGTACTCGGCCCCCCTGGGATGCAGGCTCGATGTGTCGAGGCTGGATACCAGTATACCTAAGAGAAGACTAGCTACCCGGTCCCCAGGGGGTAGTCTCCGCGGTTTGAGACTACCTGCGTCTGGATCGAGACCTAGACCTGCACACAACTTTGGCTAGGAAGCTTTAGTAGTACACCCATAGGACCCCAACTGGTATCTTTTATCCTTTGATTCATGCGACAAGACCTACAGGATTTAGACTAGGAAGCCAATCCGTATTTCCGGACCCCCTAGATCATAGCTCCAAATACTAGGACACCCGTCGCAGAGTGGTGGAGTGTGTAGGCTTAGGGTGCAGGACTAGGCTAAGCGGCTACACAACTCCGGACCACCCCAGGAGGCATGTGTCCATTCTCTAGAACCAGACCCTAGGTTGCCGGACCCATAGGACTATAGTTCCAAATACTAGGATACCTGTCACTGAGTGGTGGAGCGTGCAGGCTTAGGGTATGAGACCAAGCTAAGCGGCTACACAACTCCAAACCACCCCAGGAGACGAGTACCCATTCTCAGAACTGGCCCCCAGGCTGCCGGACCCCCCTGCTGAGGGGTCCTAAACTGCAAGCCTAGCTACTCAATTCAGATGTCATTATACTAGCAAGGGTGGGAACTGTATGGGTGGGTTAGATAATGCTCATAAATTGAAGCAGACTAAAAACATCACAAAAACAAATATGGGGGTGAATCTTTTCTTTATAACTTGATATTCATGAGTGTAGGCCAACAGACCGGGTTTATGAGGGCGGACCTCACCGGGTTGACTTACATATATGCGCAACTTAGTTACAAAGGAAGAAAACTGAATCCCCAAGTTTGTTTTTATGGGTAAAACTTACGGAGATGCTCTATGTTCTAGGGATTGGGAAGAGGCTCTCCTTCAGTTGTAGCGAGGCAGACACACCTGGGTCGGCATATTTCTATCACCTTGAAGGGTCCTTCCCAGCTGGGGGAGAGTTTGTGGAGCCCTTCTTGGTTCAGTACTCGCCTTAGGACCTGGTCCCCGACCCTGAGCTCCCTACTATGCACGAACCGTTGGTGGTAGCGCCTGAGCGCTTGGTTGTACCGTGCATTTCGGATCGTCGCTCGCCATCTGCGCTCATCGATGAAGCCCACGTCCTCACGCCGTAGCTGTTCCTTCATAGACTCATCGAAAGCTTGGACCCGTGGGGAGCCCATAATGATTTCTGAGGGAAGGCAGGCTTCAGCCCCGTAAACTAGGAAGAACGAGGTCTCCCCGGTAGCTCGGGTGGGTGTGGTCTGGTTCCCCCATAGCACGAACGAAAGCTCATTGACCCAATTTGCACCATGCTTTTTCAAGCAGTCATAGGTGCGTGTCTTGAGCCCCCTGATGATCTCTGCATTTGCCCTCTCCGTCTGGCCGTTGCTCCTGGGATGAGCCACAGACGCAAAGCAGAGCTGGGTTCCGATGCCCTCGCAATACTCTTGGAAGAGCCGACTTGTAAACTGGGTCCCGTTGTCCGTAATGATATGACTTGGGACCCCAAATCTACAGACAATCGACCTGAGGAAAGCAACAGCAGCACCCTGGGTGATATTGACCATAGGGGTGGCCTCTGGCCACTTTGTAAACTTGTCGATGGCGACGAAGAGGAAGTGGTACCCGCCGACGGCTCTGGGAAATGGTCCTAGGATATCCACCCCCATACGGCGAATGGCTAGGAGGGTGGAATCATCTGCAGAGCCTGAGTTGGTGTGTGTGTCTGTTTTGCGTGGAACTGACACGCCTTACAGGACTTTACCATCTCAGCTGCATCCTGGAGGGCGGTTGGCCAGTAGAAGCCATGCCGGAAGGCCTTTCCGACCAGCGTGCGGGATAAAGAATGACTTCCGCACTCACCTCCATGGATCTCTGTGAGCAACTCACGGCCCTCCTCCTGGATGATGCACCGCATGAGAATGCCGTTGGCGCCGCGATGGTAGAGATCCCCTTCCACCATCGCATATCGCTTAGCCAACCGCACTATGCGCTTTGCGGAGACATGGTCTTCAGGAAGGATATTTTCCTTCAAGTAGTCCCGAATCTCGGAGATCCATGCATCGGGACCACTCTAAGATACTGGCCGTGGCGCTAAGGGGTAGGCAGGACCCCCTGTAGCACACACAACCTTTGGTGGGTTCTGTAGAGGCACGCCACCGGGACCGCCAACTTCGAGGTGCTAGTCTCGCCCCCTTCACCCAGTTCGACAGGCTGGGCGGTGGGTCTCAGCTGCCATCTTTCGAAGACGCCCTCGAGCACGGGTGCCCAAGTTGATGCCCTCGTGGAGAGTTCATCTGCCGCCGAGTTATCAGCCCGAGGAACATGTTGCAGTTCTAGGGCCGTGAAGTCCTTCTCCAGCTTCCTTACGTGGAGGAGGTAAGCTGCGAGCCTGGGCTCGTTGCAGCTACATTCCCCGCAGACTTGCTTGATGATCAGCTGGGAGTCCCCCTTCACAAGGAGCTGGTGGATCCCCAGGGATAGGGCGGCCGACAAGCCGAAGATCAATGCTTCGTACTCTGCCATGTTGTTGGTGGCCTTGAACTCGAGGTGCACCATGTACTTCACTTGATCTCCGCTTGGGTCGATGAGGACCACCCCAGCCCCGCCAACTTGCTGGCAAGAGGATCCGTCAAAGAAGAGCGTCCAGTGGGGCTCAGTGAAGAACGGACCCCTGGGCTCCGCAGGTGTGGGGTCCAAATCGGGATCCAGACCCCCAGGAGTGCTCGGGGGAGGTGTCCACTCCATGATGAAGTCAGCCAGCACCTGACTCTTGATAGCGTGGCGAGGCTGGAAGTCCAGCTAGAACTCAGCGAGCTCCGTGACCCACTTGGCGATGTTGCCTGTGGCGTTAGGGTTCTGGAGGATGGCCCTTAAGGAGGTCACCACCACGACCCTATGTGCCTAGAAATAGTGGCGCAGCTTCCTGGACGCAATAAGTACAACATAAATAAGCTTGTGCATCTCAAGATACCTAGCCTTTGCCTCATGGAGGACCTCACTGACGTAGTAGACCGGCCTCTGAACGGTCCGGACCCCTGCGGGTGGCCCCGGGCCCTCAAGGTCTGTGGTGGTTGGGCCACCACCTTCTCCTAGGGGAACCTCCTGACTCCCCTAGGAATGCTGCTCCATCCTTTCGACGACCAGCACCATGCTCACCACCTCTGCAGCCGCTGCAATATACAAGTACAGCGGCTCCCCTGGCTCCGGAGCTACCAGTATCGGCAGGGACACAAGGTGCTGCTTCAACTCTTGAAAGGCTTGTTCCGCCTCTTCGGTCCAAGAGAATGGGCCGGACTTCCGCAATAGCTTGAAGAAGGGTAGCGCCCTCTCAGCCAGCCTTGAAATGAAACGGCTAAGGGCAGCTAATGACCCTGTAAGCTTCTGGACGTCCTTGATACGGGCCAGAGGCCTCATTGCCTCAATCGCTTTGATCTTCTCCGGGTTTGCTTCAATGCCCCGGTGCGAGACCAGGAATCCCAGCAACTTCCCAGCGGAGACACGAAAGACGCATTTGTCTGGGTTCAGCTTTGTGCGTGTTGCCCGTAGCTTGTCAAAAACCAGGGTCAGGTCTCCCACTAGAGTCGACCCCCTCTTAGTCTTGACTATGATGTCATCGACATATATCTCTATCCTGTCCCTGATCAGGTCCCCGAAGGTCTTACTCATCGCCCGTACAAATGTTGGAAAGGCGTTTCTTAGACCGTAGGGCATTACAACATAGCAGTAAAGCCCATCCACTGTTACAAAAGCGATATGCTCCCTATCTTCCCTAGCCATCTAGATCTGATGGAACCCAGAGTAAGCATCTAGAAAGGACAAGAGGTCGCACCCGGAGGTAGAGTCCATGATTTGATCTATGCGTGGAAGTGGATATGGGTCCTTGGGACAAGCCTTATTCAGGCTAGGGTGTAGTCGATGCACATCCAAAGCTTCCCATTTGCCTTTGGAACGATGACTGGGTTGGCCAGCCACACAGGGTGATGGACCTCTTCGATAAAGCCGGCATCTAGCAGCTTCCGGACCTCCTGGCGAATGAAGTCCTACCGCTCAACGGACTGTCTCCGAGGCTTCTGACTCACCAGCTTGGCGTCGGGGTGGATCTTCAGATGGTGCTCAATCACCTCCCTGGGGATCCTAGGCATCTGTGATGGTTCCCAAGCAAAAACGTTGACATTTGCCCGGAGGAAGGCGACGAGCGCGAGTTCCTATTTCTCCCCCAGATTGCCCATGATGCGGGTGGTCTGGGAGGAGTCCGCGCCGACCTGGATGGTCTTGACGGGTCCACCATCTGCTCTGGACGGCTGCACCTTTGGCACCTTGGCAGGCACCTTGGTTTCGGAGGTCGAAGGGTTCTTCCCTCCGTCGTCCGGGCGAGCAGCTTCTACCGCTAGGGCGTGCAGCTTCTCGACAGCCGCCACCGTAGCGGCACGGTCACCTTCCACGGTGAGGACCCCAGCAGGGGACGACATCTTGAGGACCAAATACCCATAATGGGCAATGGCCATGAACTGGTACAGAGCCGGCCTACCAATGATGGCATTGAAGGGGAGGTTAACCTCTGCGATGTCGAACTGGACGTTCTCTGTGCGGAAGTTTTCCTCGGTCCCGAATGTTACCGGGAGGGCGATGCTCCCTAGGGGATACACCGGTTGTGGTCCCACTCCGAAGAATGGAAGAGAGGGTCCCAGTCGGAACCCCGGGATCTATAGCTACTTAAATGCAGCGTGGCTGATGACGTTGAGCCCTGCTCCGCCGTTAATCAGCACATGGTGCAGTCACATGTTGGCGATGATAGGGGCAGTGATGAGCGGTAGTATACCGGCCCCTGCCATGTTGTCGGGGCAGTTGGATGCCCTAAAGGAGATAGTGGTGCTCTTCCACCGCTAGTGTGGAGCTGCCTTCGGGACCCCTGGGACTGCCGAAAGGACCTCTCGGCGCAGAGACTTGACGTTCCTGCGGGAGGTGAGCTGCTAGCTCCCACCATATAAGACGTACAGCTTCTTGCGACGGTCGCTCTCACCACCAAAGTCAGAGTCTCCAGTGAAGACGTCCTTCAGGACCCCCTCAGGTGACTGATACACGAGGTCCCGTTCTCCCGCGGCTACATCACCGTCGTCGACCCTCTCCTTGCCAGGCCAGCGACGAGGTGGGGAGCCATCCTTGGAAGTCTGCTCGCGCCGCTTGCTGACGCACTTCGCGAGCTTGATGATCTCGCGGCACTCCGAGGCGCTTTGGCGACTGTTGGGGTGCATAGGGCATGAGCCGCTATTGCCTCCCTATGGTCGTGGGCGCTTGTTGCGCTCGTTCCGGCCCCCAGTCGCAGTTGCGATGACCGGAGCAGCAGACTGCGGCCTCTCGTGGCCGCGGTTCCTCTTCTTTTTCTTTTTGCCATCCTGGGTGACGGCACCTGAGCCACCCGTCTGGGCAACCATGGTCTGTGGTGCCAAGTGCCATGCACGGCCCTCGGCAGCCCTAACACACTTGTCTGCCAGAGCGAATAGCGTGGTGACAGTTTCCACGTCATGCGTGGCCAACTTCTCCAGCATCTTCTCATCACGTACCCCCTGACGGAAAGCGGTGATGATGGAAGCATCAGAGATACGAGGTATAGTTCCTCATACCTTAGTGAAGCGGGAGATGAAAGCACGGAGAGTTTCGCCGGGTTCCTGCCTCACTACATGGAGGTGAGCCTCCACGCCATGCTGCTGATAAGCACTGGCGAAGTTCGCTGTGAACCGCGCATAGAGCTCTTCCCAGGAGTAGATTGATCCCAGGGCGAGGTTCATGAGCCAGGTCCGGGTCGGCCCAGACAAGGCTACATGGAAGTATGTTGCCATTACAGCAGTGTCTACACCTACTGCCGTAATGGTGGTGACGTAAACCTGCAAGAATTCCAACGGGTTTAACATACTGTCGTACTTCTCCGGCAGGTGTGGCTAGAACTTGGATGGCCAAGTCACCGCACGGAGATGACCCGCTAGTGCGGCGCAGCCTACACCGGCCAATGGGACACTCGCCTGAATTCGGGCACCCCTTGGAGTTTGTGGTGCGACCGCAGTGAAGTCTAGGTCGAGGTTGCGACCCTCGATGTTTTGCCGGCGCTCACGCGCCCTCTCCAGAGAGACTCAGGCATCCTCGCCCGCACGCCTATGGTTGAGTTCCGCCCGCAGGTCATCAGGCCTCTCCAGAGAGTCTGGAGCGTCCTCTCCCACACGCCTGCGGTTGAGCTCCGCCCGCAGGTCCTCAGTCGGTGCGGCCTTCACCGAGGATGAGCGCATTGACGTTGACGCCTCGTGCTGACGCCGGAATGACCAAGGCCTGGGCCTGGCCGAGCCAGATTGTGCCATGCCAAGGAGACGATCGACATCGTCACGCCATTGCTTCATGGCCCCGTCGAGGCCGTGGAACTTGGAGGGTGGCGTAGCAACTCCCTGGCTGCAGACAACGCCCCAGGAGCAACTCCTGACGGAGCTCAGGACGTTTGCGCAGGCGTGTGCTGCTGCGCAGCGTGCACAGCAGCAGCACCAGGCGCAGGGCGATTGGTGCTTCATGGCATGGAAGATGCAGCTTCTTCCTCCATCAGGAAGTCTTCAGAAGCCGGGTCGTGGTGCTCGACGATCTGAACCATCGTGTCGAGCAGAAAAACAGGCGAAAAACCTAAAGCCGCCCCTACCTGGCACGCCAAATGTCGGAGAGGAAATTCTCCAGCCGAGTGGCGGAATGCACCCGCCCTAAATCCTAAGATGAGGAGGGGGCCTTAGCAGTTTGCCTGTCTGCTAGATGGTCGATGAACATAGGAAGACACGAGGGTTTAGTGTGGTTCAGGCCGCCGAAGCATAAAAACCCTACTCCACTGTGTGTTGTATTGAGTGTCTGAGCGTCTAAGTTGGTCTGCCTTGTAACGTTGCGTGCATTCCCTTTTATAGCTCAAGGGAGGCACGTACAAGGGTGCTGAGCCCCGACATGTGGGCCCACGAGCACAATGGAAGGAAATACATTATAGGAGTAACTAATGCAAGTGGCGCCTGAACAATCTCTGGGCGCCATGTTGTCCGTAGTCCGCACAGTATTGATATGCGACGGCAGCTTCCTTGGTAACGTGCGAGTAATGATGAGCATAGTGCACGCGGCAGTATGGGTGTGCCGCCTGCCAGTGGAATGGACAGGCATGCCGCCTGCGGAATGGATAGGTTGCCACCTACCAGCGGAATGGACAGGTCGCCGCCTGCCAGCCGAATGGACATGTCTCATTAAATGCAGGGGCGGCACACCGCCTACCAGTGGAATGGACAGGCGGCGCGCCTTACCCTCAATAAATGCAGAGGCCGCGTAACCCGGAGGCCTTACGTCGGGCTCCACCCATTGGCTTACGTCACGTGCAGTAGGCCACGTGGCAGCATCAGGTCTCCGCCTGGGCGGGGAGCAGAAGTGTATGCGGACATGTCCGCACCAGACTAGGTCTGGACACGTGTCGGTACCAAACCCCTGCCTGGGTCCTGTTCAAGGCCCGAGTATGTTCTGTCCTGGGACCTTGGGACCCTATTGTGGGCAGCCCAAACCCCATACGGGAGGGTCCGGATCCCATTCTAGGGGTCCGGCTTGCACACGTGGAGGTCCTGGACCAACCTCGGGGGTCCGGACTGTATATCCAGGGGTCCGGTGCTCTCCCGTGGGGGTCCAGACTTACTGTTGATGCTTTGGAGTATATCACCTTCTCTGGACACGTGGCGGCTTCGGACCCGCCCATGTGGTGGAGTCGAACGCTGCTGTGGACCCAGAACAGTCGCCTGAGACTGGGGTGGGTCATGGTCTGGTCCCACACACAGCACCTTTTACCACGCGACTAAGTGATAGTCGCGTGGGCACTGTGTCTTTATACAGTAGTAAAGGGTACCCTAGTTTCAGGGTACCGACAGACTAATTTAGATCAAGAGAAGTTCGTGAGGCGGATATGCGGGGAACGGTGACGAGGGATGATCCCCCATGCCCGTCTCTATGAACCCAACATAGACTAAAATTTCGCCATTTTGATCCCCTGGTTATGGGGACTAAATTACCATATTAAAACTTGTAGAAAAAAACTCTAAGCCTATGGTGGGGTCTAATTTTTACAGACGGATTCAGTTATCAAGCGCCAGTGCTATCTCTATAGGAAGTTACTTAAGAAAACCACTAGTAGAAATCATATTTCTACATACGGATTTTTAAAAACCGTCAATAGAAATCATTTTTATCTTTTTTGAGTTTTTTAAATGACCTCTTATAAAAAACAAACAAAATAAAAGTTGTAGATATCTAAAAGTTATGAAACTTTGTAGTTGACAACTTTTTTATTAAAAATTATTCCGACTCTAAAAAATCGCATCTAAATTTGTTAAATTTAAAATTCTAATTTTGCAAATGACCTCGAATAAAAAAGTATCAAAATAAAAGTTGTAGAACTTCAAAAGTTATTCAACTTTGTAGTTGACAACTTTTTTATTTGAATTTGTTTATGGCCTCAGACAATCAATTTATACTCGGTTGGTTATAATATGTGGGTAACAAAACTGTAATATAAACATAAAGTATGTCATAGGTGGAGTGGTAGAGGAGGTTTCACGCGAGGGTGAGGTTAGTGTGAATAGCAAAGGATTTCCTCCCCATGGATCCCATCGAACTCTTTGGTCACCAAACCAGCCCTAATATGGGAATTCCCTTTAGAAAATCGAGTATCGAATCTCCATTGCTATCTCAACCTAAGACTAAGTTTAAAACGGCTATTTCTGACATAGTTGTACAAGAGTTATCATCATGTCTAGTGATACCCTATGGTTTGGTCCGATTGTGGTTGTCAGACGGTTCAACTATCACAAACTCAACATGAATTGGCAGTAACGATAAGTTGGCATATTGAGGGCTATAAATACCCCACGTCCGGTCGACGCACTAGTTTTGTCCTATTTAATAGCCAAAACAAATCATATAGTGTGAGATAAGAAGCTATTACATAATGAGGAACTTGAGTGACAAATTTTATAAAATTAGAGGCCTCATTATTGCAAATAAGAGCGATTAATATGCAGACATTATTGTCATTGGTCTTCATAGAGTCACTGAGTTAGGTGAAAGTTTGTGTTTATTACTCTTGGTGATTAGCACCATGCTATCATCTATATGATTTGATGGTGATCAGCGAAGATGACGTGAATGATTCGGCTCGAGAAATGTACACGGTCGCAAGCAATTCATCATGGCAGATTGGAAAAGAACTAGCACTAGGTCCTTTTACAGTGCATTGTTACTTGAACATGGCAGCGGATGACTTGGGATCAAACCCGATGATCAACACTAGCCTCGGCAGGCAGACGCCGTCGACGCACCCAAACGCGGTGCCAAAGAACCTGATTTTAGTGAGCGCAGCACGATCCACCAACCAAATTCCATTTGGGTATATTAACACAAATCAAATAAAAACCATTCAGAAAATACGCACAATGTTAGATAAAATCATTCCTAAAAACAACAACATTTGCACTTCCCTGTATCGGCGGCGACAATGGCGTGCCAATGCCACCCCCTATGGCCCCAGGATCCCGCAGCTAGGAAACAAACCGCTACCGACAAGGCAATGCGACTTCCTTTACTGGCGACGTGCCTGGACCTCGTCGGCGAGGTGGAGAGAGAGAGGCTTCGTGGGATCGGAGATCCGAACGACAGGAACAACACCGGTCATCTCGATGGCCCTCTAAAATATATAAAAAATTATGATATATGTAAATATGTATGCTCTAATTTTAGTTGTAAAACAAAAACAAATACAATAATATATTTAATGTAACATGTCAAATAATTATTGAGAAATAAAATCGACCAAAATAACTATATATCTGTACCTTGGAGTTAATATAATTACCTTTATGAAGAATTGAACTCTATGACATCTATTGCTTCTCATGAAAAGATACTTCTTGGGACATTTCTTGATGCAAAATCATCGAAGACTATATTAACATCAAAAGTGTCCAAGATATCCTTCAACTTCGTTGACATCAACATTAGTTGAAACGCCAAAGAATTTATGTAAGCACCCTTTTGCGATTCGACCAATTGATCTTCATGTTTTCTCTTTTTTTATTTTTTAATAACGTGACAATGATTTCGTGGACATCATCTAAGACCTAATCAGAAAAAGAAGTAATTGTTTCACTAAAATTGAAATGTTACAACTAAACAGTGTCGGAGCCAGGATCTCTCTAAATATAGGGTCGGATATAACACTAAAAACGATATATGAAACTTTAGACATCAAAAGCTAGCTCTTTCGACAACTAATCATATTGACCGATATATGAAGCTTTAGAGGCTATTCGGTCCAAAAGTAGGGCTCAAGCCCTATTGGCCATAGGCCTGTCTCTGCGGCTGCAACTAAATATTTAAGACGGTAGATAAATAAAGAAGTTAAAATTTTAAACAATATGTATGATGTGGAACACGGACAGTTATGATCAAGTGCACATCACTGAAATTAATTTTTTTTAAAAAAAATATCTAAGAGATTAAGACGCTAGCAGTAGCAGTTAATTCACTAATGCAATCACCATTCACGGATTCATCAAATCACCTGGGCCTGGGCGGTGGATGCTTCCGCGCCTGACCGATGGATCGCTGGCCTAGCCGGCTGGCCATTGCCGATCGCTGAGACAGTGACTCACTGAGACGCCCGATCGCTGAACGCTAAGACGCTGACGCAGAGCATTGGCGAAGACCCGAGTATGGAAGTCGAACGACTGGCGGTGGCGGCGGATTACGGCCGGCGCCCCGTGACGTCTGGTCGATGCGAATGCGACGTCTGGCGTCCTAGATCTTACCCCTACCATCTATTATATTTTGGACCCTCTCCATCGGTCCATCCTCGACCCCCGGCGGTCGTGTCTGTTGCATGGTCTCAATCGGCCCTGAGCAGGAAATGGTTTGGTTCCTGCCACCGGCGGCGGCGACTGGCAAAACCATGGGTTCTGTGTTACTGTGTACCCGAATCCCGTGTGCACGCGACGAAGAGACTCAAGAGAGCCGGAATGGTGGTACGGATGAGGGGAGTGTCATTGCATGCTTTTTATTCTGCGAGCTTCGGTGGCAGGCCAGCCGACCGAGTTCAGCGACACCGCCTGATCGTGATAATGGCGGACGCTTTCTGGGGCAAGGTGGTTGCGCACTCCCATCAGAGATCCGCTCGCTCTTGCATCAGGAGGCACACACATAACGCATTCCACCATATTGTTGGAAATTCGGACAATACTACTGTTCTGGAGCTGAAGCAATAAATTTGAAGGAAGCTTTATAGAGCTGATCAATTTGCGATGATAGCTATGCTTGGTTCAGCTTTTCTTTGGCAGGATTTTTTTGAGAACGGAGAGAAACTAAAATGTCGTGAGAATTACACACACGGAGGAGACCAAGAGTCTACTAACTACTAAGAGCTTAGTGTAGACCGCCCTCGCCTCCGCGCGCCCGACCTCCGCCAATCCTGCCTCTGCCCGCCTGACCTCCGGAATCCTCGCCGCCGCAAACCGCCTGCCAACCCCACCCCCGCCTCCGCCCGCCCCGCGCTCGACCTCCGGAATCCTCGCTGCCGCAAATCTTTCCACGAATCACGCCGCGACCATCACAATCCGTTCGCCGCGTCCCCCAACAATCCCGAGCCCCCGCCGCGATCTGTCCGTCGCTCGCCCCTCCCCCCCTCACGTGATTTGCAGTCCTGGCCCACGCCCGAGATCACCGTCGAGCCCCCTCCCCTCGGGTCCCGTACCCCCACCCAAGATTGTAGATCTGCGCCCGATGTGGGTGGGCGTGGGGCTGCGTCGAGCGCGTGGCAATGGCGAAGGGCGAGGGTCCAGCGATCGGGATCGATCTCGACACCACCTACTCGTGCGTCGGCGTGTGGCAGCACGACCGGGTGGAGATCATCGCCAACGACCAGGGCAACCGCACCACGCCGTCCTATGTCGCCTTCACCGACACCGAGCAGCTCATCGACGACGCTGCCAAGAACCAGGTGGCCATGAACCCCCACCAACACCGTCTTCGGTACGTGCTCACTCCTAGCTCTGCCTTGCTGGTGCCACTTCCATGTTTCTCTCAATGCTTAGAGCCTCTTGTATGCGCGAGTGCTTTAGTTGGATCAATGGATGTACAGTTTAAATTCTGAAATCGTGCTCTCTATATGCTGAATAATTATCGTGCTCTGTAGTAACAGACATAGGAACATGTACTCAAAGATAGAATCTACTCAAAAAATATGAGCAGCGTGTAATTTGGTCTTGTTAGTAAATATAATTTGGTCATAGTGGTACTTATGCTCCTGTTGTTGTTATAGGACGCTTATTCAGAAGTTTGCTGTTAAATTCACGATAGGAATGCATACTATAGGTGGATAGTATAGTTGGTTAGTCTGCGTAGCTTACTATGTGTCAAAATTAGATACTCCTAATTTCTCCTTCGTGTTTGTTTGCTATTAAATTGTTACTGCCTGAATAAAAAACATCTAATAACTGACATGATTTTGATGTTTATCTCTGCTCGTTGGCTGTTGCAAAACTTAAGTGTGCCCTTGTTGTAAATTCTTGTTGGCTGTTACAGAGTTTAAGATGTTTTTTCCTTAAGTAAAACTATGTATTACCAGAAAACTAAGCAAATTGGCAATCAAACTAACTAATTAGTGAGGGGTAAGTTAGTCTAATTGCCAGACTCCTTATTTGGTTCTAAAATTGCTTGGATGCCTTGTATTTCAGGATGGATGGAGTGTTTTTTTGTTGTAGTTATCTATTCTATCTGATAGCTACTTGTGCCATTCTATAGCACTCTGCAGATGATTTGCTTCAGTACGTAGTGGCTATTTTTTCTACTACACTAGTTAAAGAAAAACAAAGAAAAGAAAATCTGCATGTGTACATAGATCCTGTGGTACGATGTGGTGGTGTGCCTGGATATACTACTTCATCCCCGTCCACTTCATCAAGAGGAGGCCACTACACTTGGGTAGTACGATGTGCTGGTGTCCCTGGATTTTTATTTGTGTGTGGTCGAGCTGTTCCTAGGCCCGTTCAAGGCCATGCATGTCTATCTGTGTGCCGAGGGTAACATAGAGGACACTGTCCGCCAGGCTAGCTGGCAAGTCGCCCCCGTAGCTTCATCTTCATTGAGGGGATTGGGAACAAGAGGAGGCCACTGCACTTGGGACTTTGAAAACTTATAGATAGTTATGTAAGTTTCTAATTGCTTATTTGTTTAATTTGCTAATTGATATACTATAATCTTCTGCTGCTGATTCATACAACATAGGGAACCTGAGAGTCATGGGGCTTCACCTTCTATCCGTGTTTTTACTGAACACAGTTGGACATACTTGGTGTCTGTTTTTTTCTGCTTAACATCATATGTATGATCAACAATTATAGAAGGTAACATTTCTGTTCAACACACTTCTCGAATAAGAATTTGTTATTTTCTAGAATTTTCAGTGACCTTTATATATGGTAGGTTATCAAGAGCGAAACATACTCATAAGTTAATTGTGCCATTTACATAAACTGCAGGCTCGAGACGTCCTTTCAACTTTTATTCTTTGCTGCTCTTATTTGTTTATCTTGAATGTATGGTCAATAGGAATACAAATGTTTATCTGTAGTCTGCTTAATATACTTGTGCTAGGCAGTTCTTTCGACTTTCAAATTTCCCCAATGCGCATGCACCGGATATTCCCCAATGCTGGAGGTTTTGGCTTTATGGAGACTTCCTGTTCATCTCTTTTGTCAACTGCACCTGAGAATCAACCCGCACTTAGTGACTGCCTTGAATGGTCCCATGCAGTCAGACATTAGGTACGCGCACACTCTCTAATGTCTGACTAGGTACGTGCCCATGCACGGACAACTCATAATTTGTAGCATTAGTTACGTGCACACTCTCTAATGTCTGGCAACAACAATTAATTTTAGTAGTATGCATCTTTGTAGTACGTGCACACTCTCTAATGCCAGATCTGGGAGTTCAACACCTCCGCAAGAAAAACGACGACATCGCCCGCGGCACTGCACAACGGCTCAGTCGAGGCACCCAATGCCTATTAGTGCGAGGAACACAATGTCACAATCCAATAGAGGTTTACTGTAGTTCGTTCTGAAGAATTATGGGTGTATTATTTGATTGCTTATGCATTATACAGTTTAGTTGTAGAATTTGTGACACCTGATTTGCATCTCTAGCTCCTTCACAGTCATGTAACAGACAAGGTAATTATTCTATTTGGTTCATATGGATTAATTTTCTGAGTCAATCTTTTCAGGGTGCCTAGGCTTCAAATTTGGGTTGGCTCCGCCACTGCCCGGGTGTGACTACGAGCACTGGCTCATCGTGATGGACAAGCTCGGCGGGAGGGCGCCAGCAAGTAGCATATGATCGAGCATATTTTACGGTATTGCACTTTGAAATCTAGCATCTATACCCAAAATGCTTAAAAGCCAACATATTTTTTTAACAATCAGCTATTTAGTACAGTTGTTATAGGCTACATACTTAAAAGCCAACATATTTTCTCTAACTTTTCTTCTTCATTTTCTTAGAGGAGAGCTTCATGTTCATGGTAACCTGAAATCCACTTGTAAATAAATAAATAGGTGTGATATTTTCTCATTATTTTTCTAGTTGTAAAATGATGAATATTGGACTGCCAAGTTTTTTGTTGTTTGTTCTTATGAGTTTTTTCCCTCCTTGAGTCTGTCGGGTAACGCATACTTGATATTGTTGCTGTTTTGTCTCCATGAGTTCATAGTTTGCTGGAATTTTTGTTGATATTTCTTGTGGTTAATGCCGCCCATTGATTCAATACACCTTGGCTTTCCCTGCCATGTTACATGAAAATAAATTAAAATTGTCTCTTGAGTCTTGATTACTAAATATTTTTTATCATAACAATTTCATACCCTTGTAATCTTCATTAGTTTGATTGTAAAATAAAACCATTTAATGCAAGGTCTGCTGCAAATTACTACCTCCGTTCTTGAATATTTGTTGCCCGCTAAACCATGACAAATAAAAAAGAACGGAGGAAGTATATTGCTGAAAATATATTTTCCTTGATCTAAGGAGAGGTCCAAGGTTTGGTGCCCCTTGTATGATTTTTTTCTGTAAACTTCGTTCAGTCTGTTTCAGTCATGCAATGTCGATTACTACCTCTTTACATGAAATTCATGTGTTCGATTGACTTATTTTGTACTCAATGTTTCGAGTTACAGTAAGCACAATATTTTTTGTTCAACAGATCAAACTGAAGAACATGTTGTACCACACAGCTAGGATAAACTCCCTGGCTTGGTCACCGGACAGTCGATTGGTTGCCACTGGCTCACTGGACACCTGTGCAATTGTCTACGAGATAGACAAGCCAATAGCCAGTCGCGTCATTATCAAGGGAGCTCATCTGGGTGGAGTTCATGGTTTAACCTTCCTGGAGAATGATACTCTGGTGACTGCCGGCGAGGATGCTTGCATTCGTGTTTGGAAGGTGGTGGAGTAATAGGTTACTCATTATTCTGGTGTGCATTGAAAATGTCTTTGCTATTCATTGGAATAAACTTCTTTCTTTTTCTGTGCTTGTGGTACGGTTGCTGTTACCTGACAGGACATAGCATCGCTGTTGCCTTCTCAGCGATTTGTGCTCTAAATTTCCTTTACAATTCTTTTTTGAGTTGTATTGTTTTTGCTTTTTTTTCCAGAAATAAAGACTCCTTTGTAAGTGTATCCCTGTATCTAATTTTGTCAGAAGCTGTGAGAATATAGGGATACTGCTGTTGCTTTTCTCCCCCGGGTCTTGAAATAGTCGGTAATAACTGGTTTCACTGTGGTGATAGTCAGGACAAGATTGCAGTTGCAACAGTATACTCCTGTTGCAACGCACGGGCAACACCTAGTTATATGTATGTGTTGATTTTAAGCGGTTTTTACTAAAGGTTCTGGTAGAAACGGGCAAAAAAAAAAACTGGACGTTTGAAATCCACAGCAGTTAACAAACACCCACGACGACTCCTTAGGTATTGATCGATGTACCGTTTAAAGAAAGAATACAACTTCACAAAACTGCAAATCCTTTCAGATTCTCAGCCCATATTTTTTACCCCTGGTGATAGCACTAACAAAAAAGGTCCGTTATTATACATCCTTCTTTTGTGACATGTTGATAAAAACCTCTTAAAACTAACCGATACGGTGCGTGCCAACACAGCGCCACAGGAGTCATCGTGAAATGGTTGATAAAAACCTCTTAAAACTAACACACACGGTACGGTGCGTGCCAACACAGCGCCACAGTGGGTCATCGATCACATACTGTACTACTGTACTTCTATGGTGGCTGATGACTCTCGTTAGCCCCTGTACTTTATTGGATATGGCAACGGAGAATCTCTCTCGTCGGTGAATAACTCTTCGTACCTGCTTCCACGACAATAATAAATTCTCTGTGGAAATTCTCACAAACGCTTGCGGAGGACATTTATTCCTCATCCCCGTTCACCGTTCCCATTTAAATTATAATTAGAACATACATCCTTTGTTATTAATACAAAACATTTTCACTTATACATATTGTTAGATGTAAGAAATTATTATGTGCAAATCAAAATGAACACATTTGTAATGATTGACCTTTTGACAAGCTAATTATTTATTTTTATCAGTAACTAGTACATGAAAACATCGTCACGCACGGGTTTAATAGGTCCAAGCGAGAATGAGGGGATACTTCTCCGTCTTAATCCCTGTTTACACGTCGGAGAAAGAATTTTACCCTCTTATATCTGCATGGGAGAAGAAACTTCTCCATTACCATCCTCTAATGGAGTAATTTCACTTTACCAATGTCCAATGCCAGCAACCTGCTATGTAAAAAGGTTAGCAACTGTTTCACGGCCAGTGACAGGTTTGTAGTTACTGACATTCAATTGTGGTGACAAGCAATTCAACATTATCCATTTGATCATGTATAAACAGTCAAAACCAAAAATATACCGTAAACACAACAAGAATGAACTCTAGTATTTCTGGTACGTCAAATAACATGAGAATGGATCAGGTTTCACAAATGCATAGCTGAAACTAGCAAAGAGGCAAAAGATGAAGCGGATGATTGATGCCAACTTTTCATATATACAAAACTGACAATTATGTAGATTTCTCATCCAAATAGCTTATTTACTAAAAGCTTATCTTAACAAAATAAAAAAAATGCATGACTTGCGCATGTTCTCCAAAAACGATTTCTCGACACTGATAACACTACTGTGACGGCCTCTTTTGCAGTAATTCTGCCAGGTGCCAGCAAGCATGGTTACCTGGATCTACTGCAGCAAATGCACAATATGTCGGTACTCAGTAGTGAACGAAGTCTCACAAGTGTTGAGATCACCAGGCTGAATGAGCCGTTGCTACCATTTCTCTTATCATTGGCAGTTTTCAGCAGGTCGCAAGTTACCGGTTAAACTAGCTGGTTACGATAATCAGCTTACAACACAAGAACCGCCCAAGTTTCAGTATTGCTCTATGCTTGGAACAGGCACGGTGGTCTGAATCATTCATCAGTGACACGAGCCATCCAAGCAATAAATAAATTATACGATCCATGCCATACCTAAAGAATACTCATTTGGGTCTAAGTTGCTAAAAATGCAAAACCTTTGAAGCCCCTCTACTAGTTACACTAGAATTATGGACAACCTCCTGTTTGATAAGAAAGTTATATTTCCCATCTCATCCAGTTCCACGATTTTTTTTGGTTATCAGCATTCAGAAACACTTTCAAGTTTAGAAAATTGTATGGCTTTGACCAGGAATTTCCACTGGCATTTCTGGTGCCACACGCAATGAGTTGGCGAAGATGTTTGCTTGTCTGCAAGGGTGCGTCATTTCAATCAAGTTCCCTTCTTGCGGATATATGTTTAGAGTTCACAAACAAATACATTCCCTGCTAATCCTATTTCGCCTTCTCATCAGTTCACCCAGCAAATATACAGTAACTTTTCTGACATTTTGCCCATCTATAGCAAACAATGTGACAAATGGTTTCAGGATGCACAGTAGTTTAGGAGTAAATTGCAGGAATTCTCCTTTCTATAGAAATAAAAAGTCCGACATTTCTCTTTTTAACATTATAATTATTTAGATCTATTTCAACACAGGTGCCAGCTCAGTAGCTGTTTCATCATTCCATATCAATCACCAGCCATTACCACATCAAAGTCAAGAAGGCACATAGAAGCCAGGAATCATCAATAAGGAAAAAAAACTATGATCCACTCTTATCTGAGCTTAAACATCTGAGAAACTGTCCTCTGAGTTTAAACATATGAGAAAATATCATCTTGTCTTAAAACAACACTACATTACTACCAAGAAAACATGCATCGAAGGATCTGCTCACCCTCGCAGTTACCTCTAATAAGAACAAAGCTAAACTGAAATTCACACCTTGGCCCAAGCTACAGCGAGATGCTAGATTCAGCGATCAGAAATTGAGATGTTCAGTCGAAATCTGGCACCAAGATCGCCTTCTCTGCCGCCTCCTCGCCCTCTTCATCGCCTTGCGCCCGTCTGGGTTCACTGACCCCTTCTCGCACCCCCTCGACACATCCATCATCCTTCCCCAGCTTCTTCTCCCTGTCCCTGGGCTGTTCCCCGACCACCACGACTGTATCCTCCTCTTCTGCGCGCCCACCGACCACTACCGCGTCCTCGTATCCGCCTCCGCGTCCTCCGCCGACGACCACGACTTCGTCGACGCTGCCGACGCCCGCAACGCCGCCGCCGACAAGGGCGACGGGGGCGGCCCCGCAGTCGAGTCCGGCGTCATCCACGCAGCCTCCTCCGCGTGGTGCCGAGACGCAGTCCTCCTCGTCGGAGTCTTCGGAGAAGGGCAGCCGGGCGAGGCGGGAGGAGACGGCCGCGGCAGCGAGGGAGAATGCCTCAGCGATAGACTCCGGTGGGAGCGCGCAGTCCTCGAGCCCCGCGTCTTCCAGCCGCGGCGGCCGGATGGGCACGCCGCCGCCTACAGTGAGCTCTTCCTCGCCCGCCATTGGATTCACCGCCCGCTTGCGTCGAAGCTTCGAGGTTAGGGACGGACCTACCGTAACAACTAGGTGGAGCGGCCGCCCCCAGGTAACCGCCGGCGCCGGCTCTAGTACCCTTACGGCCCCAGTCCTCAGATCTGCAAGATGGAGCGCTGTCCGAGCCGCTGCCCGCTGCCACGGATGAGGCGTGTTGCTGAATGAAGCTGCACGTCGTGTAGAGGAGAACCCTGATGTTACGGTGGAGATAGCTATACCTACGTTACCATGGATCACCAGATCCGCTCCCTTCACTCCTATCAGCAGTAAAGGCGTAAGAAGATGTAGATGATCCATCTCTCTTCCCATAAGCAGGACAGAAGAAACACACGAGACACATGATATAGGGTTGGGCCTCTAACCTCTTTCTCTTCTCTGTATTATAAGGGGGTATACATATTCCTTATATAGAGATGTGAGACCCCTCAGGGGTAAAGCAGGTATTTGCCCATATAACCCTAACTAGGGTTACTTAAAACTCCCCTTGGGCGAATCCACGACCAACACATGCCTCGTTAAAACTCCGAAAAATCCAGTGGGAAAAATGTGGAGAAATAGTGCATGGTGATACAAATTGCATTTGCACTTTGTTGCCTCGTTAAAAACCTCATGTGAGAAACTTCAAGAAAACTTACCAAGGAAAAAAGAGTACAACAGCTGTCATCGTGATAGATTTCGATCCTCTGGGATCTAGATTCTATCGAAGCTTCTACAAGGGCTAACTTTAGAAATGTGCTCCCCCTGATCCTTACAAAACCGTATCAATATAGCACAACATCTTCTGGAAGTATATGCACATAGAGATTTAGCAAACGGATTGCATACTGTTGCAAGGATTATATCAGGAACTTCACCTCTACTCACTTCTAGGATATACGAGGTAAGTACACGTATCAACATAAACAAGCCACTTTGACTGATGGTGTTCGATCGACTGGATTTTTATATTTGATAGGAACTTCCATAAAGGTTCGCATATTGATCATCAAGCTGATGCCTTCAGGGCTTAGAATATGACATTTATTGTCTCAAGATTGTGATCAATATAAGCATTCGCTCTCCCTCACGATAACATATGTCAAAGTCGTTATCCGTCATAACTCAAGCATACTCTTCAAGATATATGTCTCGTTGTTGATATGTAATAACGAGAATGGATGAGGTTGGGGTGCTATAATTTTCTATCTTACACCACAATTTATACATAGTTGTGCAAAGCAAATAACATGTCCTTAAATAGGACTTAGGAGATAATATAGTTGCAATAGTACATATTCTAAATATGACACATTGCTCCAGACGTTCATCCATTGCAACATCTATGATGGTGTAATAAAAGTCCATCAAAGATCGTAATCTATTAGGGATTTTTCATCGATCAGATACATCATTATAGTCTGTCATTCTGGCACAATGGGGATATTTTACCAGTAACACCTAAACCTTATAGGTTTCTGCCATCAGGGCTTTAGAGGATACCGTAATTCTACATCTAGTGGAAATTACCATGAGTAAAACTCATGGAATACACATGTGCTTATTCGGTGAACTTCAAGTCCTTTGGTACCTCATCTTATTCCTTTTTGGGTCTGTATGGGTCTTTATCCCTTTATAAGGATTATCAAACTCTGGTGTTTAACACAGACTTTATTTCTTCTGGAAAGGTTCTATCAAGGAACTATAATCTCATCTAGGAGATATTCTCTCTACATAGGAGAGTGCTCATTCGTCAGGAATGTATTATTCGGTACGAGATTTATATGTTGCGTATTTATAATTCAAAGATATTAGTCCTCCTAGGATCTCATGATGGATCTTCAGAATCCTATCGACTGCATATTTTAATTCATGCCATTTGCCAGATATATTACATAGCGGAACTATGTTTATTCAACACATATGTGGGATGGATCTCTCACAAGACCACTTGAACCATTTGCATTCACCACACATTATTTCAGTAGTGCCCATAAATGTCCGAACTTCAAGCTCGCGACTTTTATTTTGCGATTATTAGTTCAGCCTCGATTGCATTTATCAATGACCCGATAAGAGAGCTTAAAGCACTCATGCCTATGACTTTGTTTTGGATCCATTTGCAATCTAGAGAGGCAATATAGGTGTTGACATATTTGTCTCCCACATTTAATAATGTCGGTGTTTCGAGACCGGGGGGTCCCTGAGCCGACGAGTGAAGTGTCGCTGCGTGCCCCAGCCCAGATGGGTCGACGCGAGGCCGAGCGCGAAGGGAGGAAGTGAGGTGGCCGGAGATGGGCGTGAGAGAGGTGGAAATCCTGCGGCCTTCGTGTTCGTCCCGCGCCCAGGTCGGGTGCGCTTGCAGTAGGGGGTTACAAGCGTCCACACGGGAGAAGGAGCGAGTGGCCTCACATGAGCGCCCGTCTCGTCCTCGTCCCCGCGCGGCCAACCCTCTCTAAGAGGGCCCTGGTCCTTCCTTTTATAGGCGCAAGGAGAGGATCCAGGTGTACAATGGGGGGTGTAGCAGAGTGCTACGTGTCTAGCGGAGGAGAGCTTGCGCCCTAAGTACACACCATCGTGGCGGCCGGAGAGATTTTGGTGCCCGGTGTGTGTGATGTCGTGGCCGTCGGAGGAGCGCTGGAGCCTGGCGGAGGGACAGCTGTCGGGGCCGTCGAGTCCTTGCTGACGTCCTCTTGCTTCCGTAAGGGGGCCGAGAGCCACCATCGTCAGGGAGCGTGCGGGGCGCCATCATCGCCTATCTGGTGGAGCGAGCCAGATGGGACGCCGGTCTTGTTCCCCGTAGCCTGAGTCAGCCTGGAGTAGGGTAATGATGGCGCCTTCTGTTGACGTGGCCGGTCCGCGCCCTAGGTTGGGCGATGTGGAGGCTCCTCCGAGGTCGAGGTCGAGTCCGTCTTCTGTGGCCGAGGCCGAGTCCGAGCCCTAGGTCGGGTGAGGCGGAGGCCGTTGGCTGAGGCCAGGGCGGAATTTGAGTCCTGGGGCCGGGCGAAGCGGAGTTCGTCGTCTTCTGGAGCTGAGCCCAAGTCCGAGCCCTGGGTCAGGCGGAGCGAAGTTCGCCGTCTTCCGGGGCTGAGCCCAAGTCTGAGCCCTGGGTCGGGCGGAGTGGAGTTCGCCGTCTTCCGGGGCTGAGCCCAAGTCCGATCCCTGGGTCGGGCGGAGCGGAGTTCACCGTCTTCCGGGGCTGAGCCCAAGTCGGAGCCCTGGGTCGGGCAGAGCGGAGTTCGCCGTCTTCCGGGGCTTAGCCCGAGTCCGAGCCCTGGGTCGGGCGGAGCGGAGTTCGCCATCTTCCGGGGCTTTGCCCGAGTCCGAGCCCTGGGTCGGGCGGAGCAGAGTTTCCTATGGTGTGCGGCCGAGCCTGACTGCCTGTCAGCCTCACTCTGTCAAGTGGCACCGCAGTCGGAGCGGTGCAGGTGGCGCTGTCTTTCTGTCAGACCGGGCAGTGGAGCGGCGAAGTGACGGCGGTCACTTCGGCTCTGTCAGCTGAGGGGCGCGCGTCAGGATAAAGGTGTCAGGCCACCTTTGCATTAAATGCTCCTGCGATTTGGTCGGGGTTGCTTCTTGGCGAAGACAGGGCCTCGGGCGAGCCGGGAACGTGTTCGCCGCTGGAGGGGGGCCTCGGGCGAGGCAGAGATCCTCCGGGGTCGGCTGCCCTTGTCCGAGGCTAGGCTTGAGCGAGGCGTGATCGAGTCCCTCGAATGGACTGATCCCTGACTTGATCGCACCCATCAGGCCTTTGCAGCTTTGTGCTGATGGGGGTTACCAGCTGAGAATTAGGAGCCTTGAGGGTACCCCTAATTATGGTCCCCGACAGTAGCCCCCGAGCCTCGAAGGGAGTGTTAGCACTCGCTTGGAGGCTTTCGTCGCACTTTTTTGCAAGGGGACCAGCCTTTCTCGGTTGCGTTTTGTTTCGGTGGATGCGCGCGAGCGCACCCGCCGGGTGTAGCCCCCGAGGCCTCGGAGGAGTGGTTTGACTCCTCCGAGGTCTTAACGCCTCGCGCAATGCTTCGGCTGGTCTGGTCGTTCCCTCATGCGAGCTGGCCGTAGCCCGGGTGTACGGTCGGGTTCCAAGTTCTCGGGCTGGTATGTTGACGCTGTCAACGGTTTGGCCGGAGCCGGGTTTGCGAGAGCAGCCCCGAGCCTCTGCACAGGGCGAGAGGGCGATCAGGGACATACTCGACTTTTTTACATACGCCCATGCGTCGCCTTTCCGCAAGGAGGAGGGGGGGAGAGCGCCATGTTGCCCTCGGTGAGCGCCGAACATGGTGTCTCCGGTGAGCTGCAGGCGGGTGATCCGAGTGGACGTCCGTGCCCCATTCGTTAGGGGTCGGCTAGGGGCCCAGAGGCGCGCCCAAAAGTACCTGCGGGTGATCTACCGGACCCGGTCCCCTGGTGACGGGGTCCGAGGGCTCGATGCCTCCCTCCGATGGGATTCCGTTACAAGATCGTTCCCGCTGGTCTCAGAAATGTCCTAGGGTACCTCGGGAGTGCAGCCCGAGCCTTGGTTATGTATCGAATGTACCCATGGTCATCCCTCGCTCTGTGTCTGAGGCGGCTGTGAACCCTTCGGGGGCCAGCCTTCGAACCCCTGATCAGTAGTGGGCGCGGAGCCCGACTAACCTGAGGCGGCCGTTGAACCCTTCCGAGGGGCCGGCCTTTGAACCTCTGACCAGTAGTGGGTGTGGAGCCCACGTGCTCTGAGGCGGCTGTTGAACCCTTCTGAGGGGCCAGCCTTCGAACCTCTGATCAGTAGGGAGGCTCAGAGCCTGGTTCCTTCACGGGGAAGGATCCCTTCCGGGGTATCCCCCTTTCCTGATCCCTGTTGCAAGAGAGAGAAAGAGGAAAAAAGGAAAAGGATGCGAAATCGAACGACGCGGCGTACCTTTTTTGACGCGGTCATTATGGCGAAGGCGAAGCGTCGCTCGCTTCTCCTGTCAGAGGCGCTGCCTGTCCCGCCGCGGAGTTAATGCGACAGGGCGAGTGGTTCGCGGGGCAGCCGTTGCGCGGGCGCGAGCCGTTCGAGGAACGGAACACGGGCGCGTTATCTTCACGCCGTGAGAGAGGGTTCTCTCGCTGCCCCCGGATGGGACGTAAGCTTGGCTGACGACGTGACCGCTGCTCCTGCCCGCCTGCCACCGCCATTACTGCCGGCCCGATTTCGGCCGCATTGACCGTCGCGCCTGGCTGGAGCCGCTGGGTCGTGCGCTGGGTCGCCTCGAGTCGCGGTATTGGTTCCGCAGTCGAGGAGGCGCGGTGGTGGCGCAGGTGGCGGTGCAGTTGCATGCACGAAGCATTCGGCGCGCCGGTTGCATGACGCGTGGGTCTGGGCCTCCGTGCCGGGCGTGTTGGGAGTCGGAGAAGTGTGCCCACTTGGCGTGGTTGCATGCCGCCTGCACGGTTGCCCGCCCTTTCGCCCGCTGGTCTGGGCAAAAGTGGAGAGCCGCTTGTAACCGCTGGGCGGTTGCACGCACCGCGCACGGCGGTTTGGCTTCTTCTGCTCTGGGCCGGCTTGCATGACGTGTGGGACCTAGCCCCCGCGCCGTAGGGGGAGGACCTTGGAGCGTGTTGGGGAAGACTCAGCCCACGACGGCTGGGGACGCAAGTAGGGAGAGTCGCCTTTAAAAGGAGGGTGACCCTCTTGGAAGGTGACCGTATCTTCGCGCTCCCTTATGCATTGTGTCTTTCCATCTCCCAAGCCCCCGAATGGGGGATATCCGCCGTCTTTCCACTTCGTCGTTGGAGGAACGCAACTCTGCGGGAGTTGGTACCTTTCAGCCGTCGTTCGGCTTCAAGGATTTTCATCATGCAGCCCGGCTGCACCCCTCCGCCGGCGGTCACCTAAGACAGTGACCTCCAGCCCCTGGATGGGGAGAGGCAAGCCGGGCTGCGATCTTGGTCCCACCCTCAGCTTCAAGGATGTTCATCATCCCCGCTGGGGTGGAGGCCGGGTTGAGCCGGAGCTCTACCTCCCGCGCGGGTTCGTGGGTCGGCCTCTCCCTCGGCGTTCGAGGGAGAGGGCGCTCACTGGCCCTGCGGGCGGGTCGGACTTCGACAACGCGGGGCCGGTCGACGGCGGGTGTCGTCAGCCTCAGCGCGTCGGGCTCGTCGGCTTGGCTCCTGGTGCCCCCTCCTGCCGGAAGGCGGCTGCCGCGCCGTGTACACGGGAGGACCGCCCAAGATATCGCGCGCTGCCAGGGCGGCGTTCGTGTTCTGGGGCGGTTCTACCTTTGCACCGGTACGGCGCCTCCACGCGGAGGTCGGTGCCTCACTCGCCCGGGAGGATTTGAGTGGGGATCTGCCGGAGGGCTGACGGCCCCTGTCGTCGGTGCCAAGGTGGAGGCGGCTCGAGAAGTCCCCGTTGCCGATGGGATCACCGCCACCATCCGCGCTTCAGGCCTCCGGCTCTTTGTACTTGTCCTCGCCCTTCGAGCGTCGGCGTGGGCGAGGGCAAGATTGCAGCAGCATCCGCCCTGAGGCCCTCGCTGCTGCAGTTCGGCCACCCGGAGCGGGGGCCATTGTCGTTGCTGGCGGAGCGGACGACGGCGAGCCGCCCATCGGTCTTCTGCTGCTCCGCAGGCCCCTCCCCCATTGAGTGGGGTTGTTCGTACCTGCGGAGGTGGAACCGGAGTTCCGTTTGTAATGGCACTTCGAATGCCAGTGTTTTTGTTCATTGTGGCTGTCGAGGCCTGAACGTGTATGTAAATTCGGCACGGAGCCGTGTTTTTTCCCCATTTTCGAGCACTAAGACTCGCCTGTTGGTTGTCTGAACCGCTTCACCAAGCGTGAGTCGCCCCGTGTAAAGGTGACGAGTGAGGTATCCGTATCCCAGAGGCGTAGGAGTCCCTCGGCTTGGTCAGCCTTGTTGTCCGAGGCTTCCCTTGCTTAGTTGGAGGAAAACCCTCAGCCGCTCTTCGATGAGCCGAGGCCAGGGGTAGCGGTGCCAGCGCAAACAGAGGCAGAGTTGGCTCGAAAAGAAGACCAGGTCGGCCGGAGCCTGGCCGGGTCATCCGTTAGCGGGACCGACGCCGGAATTGATCTGCCGAGGCCTCGGGCCGAGCGGATGTCCTTGGGGGATAGCTAGCCGAGGCCCCGGGGTGACCGGCCGAGCCACCTGCTCGGGCCGGATCCTTGGAGAAGACCCTGGCGGCGATGGCCCGGGCTTGGTGATGACGTTGTCCTCCAGAGCGGAGACCCTTGGACCGCGTCGCCGTCCGAGGCTAGGTCGGACCTCGCCAAAGGTGTTGTCGACGCCGAGGGTGCTGCTGCTCCCTTTAGCCATCAAGATCCGAGCCTGCAGGATCGGATTATCTTGTAGCGCGTGTTTTCTGCGGTCGCCGAGGCCGAAACACATCCTCGCCGTATTGTAAAGCCGCGTCTTCTTTCCTCTTGTTTCGAGTATCTGGACTTTTTTGTCGGTAACAGAACTGTTTGTGCGAGCGAGAGTTGCTTCTCACGGAAGGTGATGAGTGAGGTATCCGTATCCCGGAGGCGTAGGAGTCCCTCGGCTCGGTCGGCCTTGCCGCTTACACGCACTCTTACCCGTCCATGGGGTTCTGTCACCGACGCAGTCGAGAAGGCTCGAAGAACCGCTCCGGCAGAAGAGCTTCCGAACGTGAAGACTTGTTCGGTCCGTGGAATCACTTATCCGAACGTGAGTTACTTATGGCAGAAGGTGATGAGTGAGGTATCCGTATCCCGGAGGCGTAGGAGTCCCTCGGCTTGGTCAGCCTTGGCTGCTCACGTGTACTCCGTCGTTTTCAGGATCCACTTTCGAAGTAGTCGAAAAGCACGAAAGATATTCCGGCAGAAAAGATCTTTTTTCGAGGAAAATTTCGATGCAGAGGGGGTTCCCCCCTTTTAGCCCCCGAGGGGGTCGGGCTTTGCCGAGGCAAGGCTGACCCTTCCTTGACGACTAAACTTTGCGTGAGAGCGAGGTATATGAACAACTTGAAAACATCTTAAGGGTAGAAGCGACGTAGCTGTTGGATGTTCCAAGCGTTGCTGTAGACCTCGCCTTGACTGTTGGCCAGCTTGTATGTTCCGGGTTTTAGAACTTTGGCGATGACGAACGGCCCCTCCCAGGGGGGCGTGAGCTTGTGTCGACCTCGGGCATCTTGTCGCAGCCGAAGCACCAGGTCGCCCACCTGGAGGTCTCGGGACCGGACCCCTCGGGCGTGGTAGCGTCGCATGGACTGCTGGTACCGCGCCGAGTGTAGTAAGGCCTTGTCCCGAGCCTCTTCCAGCTGGTCCAGCGAGTCTTCTCGACTAGCTTGGTTGCTTTGGTCGGCATAGGCCCTCGTCCTCGGGGAACCGTATTCCAGGTCTGTGGGCAAGATGGCCTCGGCCCCATAGACTAGAAAGAACGGCGTGAAGCCCGTGGCTCGGCTCGATGTCGTTCTCAGGCTCCAGACCACCGAGGGGAGTTCCTTCATCCATCGCTTGCCGAACTTGTTGAGGTTGTTGTAAATCCGAGGCTTGAGTCCTTGTAGAATCATGCCGTTGGCACGCTCTACTTGCCCATTTGTCATGGGATGAGCCACGGCGGCCCAGTCCACCCGGATGTGGTGATCCTCGCAGAAGTCCAGGAACTTTTTGCCGGTGAACTGGGTGCCGTTGTCGGGGATGATGGAGTTTGGGACCCCGAAACGATGGATGATGTTGGTGAAGAACGCCACCGCCTGCTCGGACCTGATGCTGTTCAGGGGTCGGACCTCGATCCACTTGGAAAATTTGTCGATGGCGACCAACAGGTGCGTGTAGCCCCCGGGTGCCTTCTGCAAGGGGCCGACAAGGTCCAGACCCCACACAGCAAAAGGCCATGTGATGGGTATCGTCTGCAGAGCCTGAGCAGGCAGGTGGGTCTGCCTTGCGTAGAACTGACACCCTTCGCAGGCGCGGACAATTCTAGTGGCGTCGGCCACCGCCGTCGGCCAGTAGAAACCTTGTCGGAAAGCATTTCTGACAAGGGCTCGAGGTGCTGCGTGGTGGCCGCAAGCCCCCGAGTGTATTTCTCGGAGGAGTTCCTGACCTTCGGTGGTGGAGATGCATCGCTGGAGGATGCCTGAAGGGCTGCGGTGGTAGAGCTCCTTCCCTTCTCCCAGCAAGACGAACGACTTGGCGCGCCGCGCCAATCGCCGAGCTTCGGCTCGGTCAAGGGGTAGCTCTCCTCGGTGGAGATATTGCAGGTACGGGGTCTCCCAGTTTTGATCAGGCGTGACCCCGCTTTGCTCCCCCTCGACGCGCAGCGTTTCGCCCTCGGGGGCCGAGGGTACCTCGGGCTGAACCGAGGGTGCCTCGGGCCGAGCTGAGGGTGCCTCGGACTGTGCCGAGGGTACCTCGGGCTGGGCCGAGGGTGCCTCAGGCTCGGGCGCGTCGTCGATCTTGACGGAGGGTTGATGCAGATCTCGGGAGAAGATGTCCGGGGGAACCGTCGTTCGCCCCGAGGCTATTTTAGCCAGCTCGTCCGCAGTCTTGTTGTAGCACCGAGCGATGTGGTTGAGCTCGAGCCCGTAGAACTTGTCTTCCAGGCGCCGAACCTCATCGCAGTAGGCCTCCATCTTCGGGTCGCGACAGTGGGAGTTCTTCATGACTTGGTCGATGACGAGCTGCGAGTCACCGCGAGCGTCGAGGCGTCGGACCCCTAGCTCGACGGCAATCCGCAACCCGTTGACCAGAGCCTCGTACTCAGCTACATTGTTGGACGCCGGGAAGTGAAGGCGTAGCACGTAGCGTAGGTGCTTCCCGAGGGGCGAGATGAAGAGTAGGCCTGCACCGGCTCCTGTCTTCATCAGCGACCCATCAAAGAACATGGTCCAGAGCTCCGGTTGGATCGGAGCCGTTGGTAGCTGGGTGTCGACCCATTCAGCCACGAAGTCCGCCAAGACCTGGGATTTGATGGCCTTCTGAGGGGCGAACAAGATTGTTTCGCCCATGATTTCCACTGCCCACTTTGCAATCCTACTCGAGGCCTCTCGGCAATGGATGATCTCCCCCAGGGGGAAGGATGACACCACAGTCACCGGATGAGACTCGAAGTAGTGTCGCAACTTCCGCCGTGTCAGGATCACCGCGTACAGCAGCTTCTAAACTTGTGGGTAGCGGATTTTGGTTTCGGACAGTACCTCGCTGACGAAGTAGACTAGCCTCTGAACGGGCAATGCATGTCCCTCTTCTTGCCTCTCGACCACAATCGCGGCGCTAACCACCTGAGTGGTCGCGGCGACGTAGACCAAGAGGGCTTCTCCGGCAGCTGGGGGCACCAAGATAGGCGCCTTCGTGAGGAGCGCCTTTAGGTTCCCGAGGGCTTCCTCGGCCTCAGGGGTCCAAGTGAAGCGCTCAGCCTTCCTTAAGAGGCGGTACAGGGGTAGACCTCTTTGGCCGAGGCGTGAGATGAAGCGGCTCAGAGCCGCGAGACATCCCATGACCCTCTGTACGCCTTTCAAGTCCTAGATGGGCCCCATGCTGGTGATGGCTGCGATCTTCTCCGGGTTGGCTTCGATGCCCCGCTCGGAGACGATGAACCCCAAGAGCATGCCTCGGGGCACCCCGAAGACACACTTTTCAGGATTGAGCTTGACACCTTTCGCCTTGAGACATCGGAATGTCACTTCAAGGTCGGAAAGGAGGTCGGAGGCTTTCCTCGTCTTGACTACGATGTCATCGACGTAGGCCTCGACCGTGCGGCCAATGTGTTCGCCGAACACATGGTTCATGCACCGCTGGTACGTCGCGCCCGCATTCCTCAAGCCGAACGACATGGTGACATAGCAGTACATGCCGAAGGGTGTGATGAAAGAAGTCGCGAGCTGGTCAGACTCTTTCATCCTGATTTGGTGATACCCTGAGTAGGCATTGAGGAAAGACAGGGTTTCGCACCCAGCAGTGGAATCCACGATCTGATCGATGCGAGGCAGAGGGTAGGGAACCTTCGGACATGCTTTGTTCAGACCAGTGTAGTCTACACACATCTGCCATTTCCCCCCTTTCTTTCTCACAAGCACAGGGTTGGCAAGCCATTCGGGATGGAATACCTCTTTGATGAACCCTGCCGCCATTAGCTTGTGGATCTCCTCGCCTATGGCTCTGCGCTTCTCCTCGTCGAATCGGCGCAGAGGCTGCTTGACGGGTCGGGCTCCGGCTCGGATGTCCAGCGAGTGCTCGGCGACATCCCTCGGTATGTCGGGCATGTCCGAGGGACTCCACGCGAAGACGTCGCCGTTCGCACGGAGAAAGTCGACGAGCACTGCTTCCTGTTTGGGATCGAGCCCGGAGCCGATCCGGACTTGCTTGGAGGCGTCGCTGCTGGGGTCGAGGGGGACGGACTTAACCGTCTCCGCTGGCTCGAAATTGCCGGCATGACGCTTCACGTCTGGCACCTCCTTAGAGAGGCTCTCCAGGTCGGCGATGAGGGCCTCGGACTCGGCGAGGGCCTCGGCGTACTCCACGCACTCCACGTCGCATTCGAACGCGTGTTTGTACGTGGGGCCGACGGTGATGACCCCGTTGGGGCCCGGCATCTTGAGCTTGAGGTAGGTGTAGTTGGGGACGGCCATGAACTTCGCGTAGCAGGGCCTCCCCAATATCGCGTGGTAGGTTCCTCGGAACCCGACCACCTCGAACGTCAGGGTCTCCCTTCGGAAGTTGGAGGGTGTTCCGAAGCAGATGGGAAGATCGAGTTGTTCGAGGGGCTGGACGCGCTTCCCAGGGATGATCCCATGGAAAGGCGCAGCGCCCGCCCGGACTGAGGACAGATCGATACGCAGAAGCCCGAGGGTCTCGGCGTAGATGATGTTGAGGCTGCAGCCTCCGTCCATGAGGACCTTGGTGAGCCTGACGTCGCCGATGACGGGGTCGACGACGAGCGGGTATTTCCCGGGGCTCGGCACATGGTCGGGGTGGTCGGCTTGGTCGAAGGTGATGGGCTTGTCGGACCAGTCTAGGTAGACTGGCGCCGCCACCTTCACCGAACAGACCTCCCGGCGCTCTTGCTAGCAGTGCCGAACCGAGGCGTTCGCCGCTTGCCCGCCGTAGATCATGAAGCAGTCGTGGACCTCGGGGAACTCTCCTGCCTGGTGATCTTCCTTCTTGTCGTCGTCGCGGGCCCTGCCACCCTCCGCGGGTGGCCCGGCCTTGTGGAAGTGGCGCCGAAGCATGAAGCATTCCTCAAGGGTGTGCTTGACGGGCCCCTGGTGATAGGGGCACGGCTCCTTGAGCATCTTGTCGAAGAGGTTGGGACCTCCGGGGGGTTTCCGAGGGTTCTTGTACTCAGCGGCGGCGACAAGGTCCGTGTCGGCGGCGTCGCGTTTCGCTTGCGACTTCTTCCTGCCCTTCTTCCTGGCGCCGCGCTGAGCTGACGCCTCGGGGGCATCTTCCGATGGGTGGCCCTGGGGCTGCTTGCCCTTCCGGAAGATAGCCTCGACCGCCTCCTGGCCGGAGGCGAACTTGGTGGCGATGTCCATCAGCTCGCTCGCCCTGGTGGGGGTCTTGCGACCCAGCTTGCTAACCAGGTCACGGCAGGTGGTGCCGGCGAGGAACGCGCTGATGACATCCGAGTCGGTGATGTTGGGCAGCTCGGTGCGCTGCTTCGAGAATCGCCGGATGTAGTCCCGGAGAGACTCTCCCGGCTGCTGTCGGCAGCTTCGGAGGTCCCAGGAATTCCCGGGTCGCACGTACGTGCCCTGGAAATTGCTGGCGAAAGCTTGGACTAGGTCGTCCCAGTTGGAGATCTGCCCCGGAGGCAGGTGCTCCAACCAGGCGCGAGCGGTGTCGGAGAGGAACAGGGGGAGGTTGCGGATGATGAGGTTGTCATCGTCCGTTCCACCCAGTTGGCAGGCCAGACGGTAGTCCGCGAGCCACAGTTCCGGTCTCGTCTCCCTCGAGTACTTTGTGATAGTAGTCGGGGGTCAGAACCGGGTCGGGAACGGCGCCCGTCGTATGGCCCAGCTGAAGGCCTGCGGACCGGGTGGTTCGGGCGAGGGACTCCGATCCTCCCCGCTGTCGTAGCGTCCCCCACGCCTGGGGTGGTAGCCTCGGCGCACCCTCTCGTCGAGGTGGGCCCGACGATCGCGGTGATGGTGCTCGTTGCCGAGGTGACCCGGGGCCGCAGGCGCTGTGTTGCGCGTGCGCCCGGTGTAGACCGAGGCTTCCCGCATGAATCGGGAAGTCGCGGCATGATGTTCTGAGGGGTACCCCTGCCTTCGGGAGGCGGAGCTCTCGGCCCGCCGGACCGCGGCGCCTTCCAGGAGATCCTTGAGCTCTCCCTGGATTCGCCGCCCCTTGGTGGTTGATGGCTCCGGCATCGCGCGGAGGAGCATTGCTGCTGCAGCCAGGTTCTGGCCGACCCCACTGGATGCGGGCGGCGGCCTGACCCTGACATCATCGGTGATGCGGTGCTGGAAGCCCTAGGGTAGATGACGCATTTCTCCGGCCGGAGGTTGGCCCGCCCATGCCTGCCCGACGTCTCGGCGGATTGGCTCGAGCGCTCCTGCTCCCTCATCGAGCTTGGCCTGCACCCCATGGATTTGCTCGAGTTGTGGGTCGTGACCCCCCGCCGGAACGAGGACCACAGCTAGCTCCCGCAGGATGTCAACGCGAGGCACTGGCCTAGGGAGATCACCGTCCTCCGGCATGCCGAGATGGTTGCCTTCGGAGGGACCCCCTAGATCGACGTGGAAACATTCGCGGCTCGGGCCGCAGTCCTCGTCGCCGAGGCTACGGCTACCGTCGGAACAGTCGGAAAGGCAGCAGTCGCATGCGGTCATGAAGCCCCGCATGGCACTGGGGTTGCCAAGTCCGGAGAAATCCCAACAGACGCTGGGCTCGTCATCTCCCTCGGACCCAGAGGGCCCGTAGGTCGAGACGTCCGTCAGCCGGTCCCAAGGTGACCGCATACGAAACCCCAAAAGGTTCGGATTCGCCTCTACGAGAGCGTCCGCCAAAGCGGAGCCGCTAGGCGGGTCGAGGCTAAATCCGAAAGGCGTGGGATGGGAATCGGTCGGTACCTCTTGGTCGACGGGCGGTGATGAGGTCACGTCGGGGACTGACTGCATCGTCGTCTCAGGTACGAGGGCGACACCCAGCAAGCCTTTCGCGAGCGTGCTGGCGTCGTCCGTTTGCTCGGGATTGACGTGTCGTGGGGAGACAGGGCTCGTCTTCGTCTCAAGCACGAGGCTGATGCCCGGCGCGCCCGCCGTTGGAGTGTTGGCGTTGTCGACTCGCTCGACGGCCGATGAGGCGCCGCCTCCTGCTTGGCCTTGGTTGCCCCGCCTCCTCCTCCTCCGTCGACGGGGAAGAGGACGGGGCGAGCTCGAAGGTTGTTCTTCCACCACGCGGGGAAGACGTCGTCGATCTCGCCGCCGGCGGGCGGACTGTCGGCCGCCATTGTCGCTGTCGCCCGGCGGTGGAAAGAGTATCATGTCGTAGCTGCCGTCGAGGGACATGAACTCAAGGCTCCCGAAACGGAGCACCGTCCCGGGCCGGAGAGGTTGCTGGAGACTACCCATCTGGAGCTTGATGGGAAGCTGTTCGTCAACACGCAGCAGGCCCCTACCTGGCGCGCCAACTGTCGACGTTTCGAGACCGGGGGGTCCCTGAGCCGACGAGTGAAGTGTCGCTGCGTGCCCCAGCCCAGATGGGTCGACGCGAGGCCGAGCGCGACGGGGGGAAGTGAGGTGGCCGGAGATGGGCGTGAGAGAGGTGGAAATCCCGCGGCCTTCATGTTCGTCCCGCGCCTAGGTCGGGTGCGCTTGCAGTAGGGGGTTACAAGCGTCCACACGGGGGAAGGAGCGAGTGGCCTCACGCGAGCGCCAGTCTCGTCCTCGTCCCCGCGCGGCCAACCCTCTCTAAGAGGGCCCTGGTCCTTCCTTTTATAGGCGCAAGGAGAGGATCCAGGTGTACAATGGGGGGTGTAGCAGAGTGCTACGTGTCTAGCGGAGGAGAGCTAGCGCCCTAAGTACACGCCATCGTGGCGGCCGGAGAGATTTTGGCGCCCGGTGTGTGTGATGTCGTGGCTGTCGGAGGAGCGCTGGAGCCTGGCGGAGGGACAGCTGTCGGGGCCGTCGAGTCCTTGCTGACGTCCTCTTGCTTCTGTAAGGGGGCCGAGAGCCGCCATCGTCAGGGAGCGTGCGAGGCGCCATCATCGCCTATCTGGTGGAGCGAGCCAGATGGGACGCCAGTCTTGTTCCCCGTAGCCTGAGTCAGCCTGGAGTAGGGTAATGATGGCGCCTTCTGTTGACGTGGCCGGTCCGCGCCCTAGGTTGGGCGATGTGGAGGCTCCTCCGAGGTCGAGGTCGAGTCCATCTTCCGTGGCCGAGGCCGAGTCCGAGCCCCTAGGTCGGGTGAGGCGGAGGCCGTTGGCTGAGGCCAGGGCGGAATTTGAGTCCTGGGGCCGGGCGAAGCGGAGTTCGTCGTCTTCTGGAGCTGAGCCCAAGTCCGAGCCCTGGGTCGGGCGGAGCGAAGTTCGCCGTCTTCCGGGGCTGAGCCCAAGTCCGAGCCTTGGGTCAGGCGGAGCGGAGTTCGCCGTCTTCCGGGGCTGAGCCCAAGTCCGAGCCCTGGGTCGGGCGGAGCGGAGTTCGCTGTCTTCCAGGGCTGAGCCCAAGTCCGAGCCCTGGGTCGGGCGGAGCGGAGTTCGCCGTCTTCCGGGGCTTAGCCCGAGTCCGAGCCCTGGGTCGGGTGGAGCGGAGTTCGCCATCTTCCGGGGCTTTGCCCGAGTCCGAGCCCTAGGTCGGGCGGAGCGGAGTTTCCTATGGTGTGCGGCCAGGCCTGACTGCTTGTCAGCCTCACTCTGTCAAGTGGCACCACAGTCGGAGCGGCGCAGGCAGCGCTGTCTTTCTGTCAGACCGGGCAGTGGAGCGGCGAAGTGACGGCAGTCACTTCGGCTCTGTCAGCTGAGGGGCACGCGTCAGGATAAAGGTGTCAGGCCACCTTTGCATTAAATGCTCCTGCGATTTGGTCGGGGTTGCTTCTTGGCGAAGACAGGGCCTCGGGCGAGTCGGGAACGTGTTCGCCGCTGGAGGGGGGCCTCAGGCGAGGCGGAGATCCTCCGGGGTCGGCTGCCCTTGTCCGAGGCTAGGCTCGAGCGAGGCGTGATCGAGTCCCTCGAATGGACTGATCCCTGACTTGATCGCACCCATGAGGCCTTTGTAGCTTTGTGCTGATGGGGGTTACCAGCTGAGAATTAAGAGCCTTGAGGGTACCCCTAATTATGGTCCCCGATAAATAATGATCTCCGTTATTTCCCAAAACGAAAGATTCATTGGTCCGTATTCCCAGCACAATTATATTGCGCGCATTGCTAGGAATTTCATCATCAAGTTGAACCTCTTCATGAGGCAAATCACCATCAGGGTGAATTAATCGGAGGAAAGTTTTCACAGACCACGTGAATCTGCAATCAGAACATATGCTTTGACTAAGGCTGATGGATCATATTCGCAGGCATCCCCGAGAATAGATCAAATACCAATAAGTCAAATGTGGATATGATATTAATCCCGGGTATATCCACATCTACATCAGGTAGAAGCATTCAGACCAATATGGTTACTCCTCAACGATTTCTGGCAAACTCCATATACACAGGAGTACACATCGAACGACAGGTTCAGTTTGACTTTTGTGCGTTTAATAGAATATTGAGGCATTAAATTATATGGGCATTCCTCCCCCTAATGCTGAGATGTTCTAAAAACATGCAGATAAAATCCTCAACCACAATCATCCAGTTGTGGCCAATGTATGCTATTGTGGTGATTTATTTGGGAAATATTATGCACATTACAGATAGGGGTTTTATGCAGTGAGCTTTGGACTTAGATTAATGTAGTGGCATGAATACTACATATTTGTCCTTCAACATGAAGGGTTAGTGAAAGTCGCCTAGAGGGGGGTGAATAGGGCGAAACTGAAATTTACAAAGTTAATCACAACTACAAGCCGAGTTAGCGTTAGAAATCTAAACGAGTCCGAGAGAGAGGGTGGAAAACAAATCGCAAGCAAATAAAGAGTGAGACACAAGGATTTGTTTTACCGAGGTTCGGTTCTTGCAAACCTACTCCCCGTTGAGGTGGTCACAAAGACCGGGTCTCTTTCAACCCTTTCCCTCTCTCAAACGGTCACTTAGACCGAGTGAGCTTCTCTTCTCAATCACACGGGACACTAAGTCCCCACAAGGACCACCACACAATTGGTGTCTCTTGTCTCGATTACAAGTGAGATGTTCACAAGAAAGAATGAGAAAGAAAAGAAGCAATCCAAGCGCAAGAGCTCAAATGAACACAAATGTCACTCTCTCTAGTCACTATTTGATTTGGAGTGATTCCGGACTTGGGAGAGGATTTGATCTCTTTGGTTGTGTCTAGAATTGAATGGTATAGCTCTTGTAATGTGTTGGAAGATGGAAAACTTGGATGCAATGAATGGTGGGGTGGTTGGTGTATTTATAGCCCCAACCACCAAACTAGCCGTTTGGTGGAGGCTGCTGTCGCATGGCACACCAGACAGTCCGGTGCGCCACCGGACACTGTCCGGTGCGCCAGCCACGTCACCCGGCCGTTAGGGTTCGACCGTTGGAGCTCTGACAGGTGGGGTCTTCTGGCTGTCCGGTGGTGCACCGGACAAGTCTTGTAGACTGTCCGGTGCGCTTGCTGCACGTGCTCTGACCTCTGCGCGCGCAGGCGCGCATTAAATGCGTTGCAGTCGACCGTTGCACGCGAAGTAGCCGTTGCTCCGCTGACACACCGGACAGTCCGGTGTGCCACCGGACACTGTCCGGTGTATACACTGGACGGTCCGGTGAATTATAGCGGAGCGGCCTCCATTTTCCCGAAGGTAGCGAGTTCAGCGTCGAGTTCCCTGGTGCAGCGGACACTGTCCGGTGGCACACCAGACAGTCCGGTGCACCAGACCAAGGCACACTTCGGTTGTCTTTGGCTCTCTTTGTTTGAACCCTTTCTTGGTCTTTTTATTGGTCTATTGTGAACCTTTGGCACCTGTAAAACTTATAATCTAGAGCAAACTAGTTAGTCCAATTATTTGTGTTGGGCAATTCAACCACCAAAATCAATTAGGAAAAGGTGTAAGCCTATTTCCCTTTCAATCTCCCCCTTTTTGGTGATTGATGCCAACACAAACCAAAGCAAATATAGAAGTGCAGAATTGAACTAGTTTGCATAATGCAAGTGCAAAGGTTGCTTGGAATGAAACCAATAAATATTACTTACTAGATGCGCATGGATGTCTTTTTCTTCTTATTAACATTTTGGACCATGCTTGCACCACATGTTTTGTTTTGCAAAATGTTTTGGAAATTCTTTTCAAAGTTCTTTTGAAAATAGTCAAAGGTAAATGAATAAGATTTTGAAAAGCATTTTCAAGTTTTGAAATTTTCTCCCCCTGTTTCAAATACTTTTCCTTTGACTAAACAAAACTCCCCCTTAATGAAATCCTCCTCTTAGTGTTCAAGAGGGTTTTAGATATTAATTTTGAAGAGGGTATTCCAATTTGAAATTATATCAAAATAAGATACCGATTGAAAAACTTCTTTTAATACAAATTAAAAGACTACATTTTTTTGAAATTGGTTGGTGGTGCGGTCCTTTTGCTTTGGGCTAATACTCTCTCCCCCTTTGGCATGAATCGCCAAAAACGGATGCTTGAATGAAATATAAGCCCTTTTAAACTACTCTCTCCCCCTTTGGACGGAAGTAAAGGAGTGAAGATTATACCAAAGTTGGAGAGTTAGTGCGGAGCGACGACAAAGGATGAATGATTCGATGGAGCAGGAGTGGAAACCTTGTCTTCGCCGAAGACTTCTTTTCCCTTTCAATCTATGACTTAGCATAAAATGGACTTGAAAGAACACATTAGTCATAGCATATGAAAGAGATGATCAAAGGTATATATATGAGCTATGTGTACAAAACATCAATAAAAATTTCTAGAATCAAGAATATTTAGCTCATGCCTAAGTTTAGTAAAAGTTTGTTCATGCAATGGCTTGGTAAAGATATCGGCTAATTGTTCTTTGGTGCTAACATATGCAATCTCGATATCCCCCTTTTGTTGGTGATCCCTAAGAAAATGATACCGAATGGCTATGTGTTTAGTGCGGCTATGCTCAACGGGATTATCCGCCATGTGGATTGCACTCTCATTATCACATAGAAGAGGAACTTTGGTTAATTTGTAACCATAGTCCCTAAGGGTTTGCCTCATCCAAAGCAATTGCGCGCAACAATGGCCTGCGGCAATATACTCAGCTTCGGCGGTTGAAAGAGCCACAGAATTTTGCTTCTTTGAAGCCCAAGACACCAGAGATCTTCCCAAGAACTGGCAAGTCCCTGATGTGCTCTTTCTATTTATTTTGCACCCTGCCCAATCGGCATCGGAATAACCAATTAAATCAAAAGTGGATCCCCTGGGGTACCAAAGGCCAAACTTAGGAGTATAAACTAAATATCTTAAAATTCGTTTTACGGCCCTAAGGTGAGCTTCCTTAGGATCGGCTTGGAATCTTGCACACATGCATATGGAAAGCATAATATTCCGGTCGTGAAGCACATAAATAGAGTAAGGAACCTATCATCGACCGGTATACCTTTTGATCTACGGATTTACCTCCCGTGTCAAGGTCGAGATGCCCATTGGTTCCCATGGGTGTCTTGATGGGCTTGGCGTCCTTCATCCCAAACTTGGTTAGAATGTCTTGAATGTACTTCGTTTGGCTAATGAAGGTGCCCTCTTGGAGTTGCTTGACTTGGAATCCTAGAAAATACTTCAACTCCCCCATCATAGACATCTCGAATTTTTGAGTCATGATCCTACTAAACTCTTCACATGTAGATTCGTTAGTAGACCCAAATATGATGTCATCAACATAAATTTGGCATACAAACAAATCATTTTCAAGTGTTTTAGTAAAGAGTGTAGGATCGGCTTTCCGACTTTGAATCCATTAGCAATAAGAAAATCTCTTAGGCATTCATACCATGCTCTTGGGGCTTGCTTGAGCCCATAAAGCGCCTTAGAGAGTCTATAACATGGTTAGGATACTCATTGTCTTCAAAGCTGGGAGGTTGCTCAACATAGACCTCTTCCTTGATTGGTCCATTGAGGAAGGCATTTTTCACGTCCATTTGATAAAGCTTGAAGCCATGGTAAGTAGCATAGGCAAGTAAAATGCGAATTGACTCAAGCCTAGCTACGGGTGCATAGGTTTCACCGAAATCCAAACCTTCGACTTGGGAATATCCCTTGGCAAGAAGTCGAGCTTTGTTCCTCGTCACCACACCATGCTCATCTTGTTTGTTGCGGAAGACCCACTTGGTTCTACAACATTTTGGTTAGGACATGGAACTAAATGCCATACCTCATTCCTCGTGAAGTTGTTGAGCTCCTCTTGCATCGCCATCACCCAATCCGAATCTTGGAGTGCTTCCTCTACCCTGTGTGGCTCAATAGAGGAAACAAAGTAGTAATGCTCACAAAAATGTGCAACACAAGATCTAGTGGTTACCCCCTTTTGAATGTCACCGAGGATGGTGTTCACGGGGTGATCTCGTTGGATTGCTTGGTGGACTCTTGGGTGTGGCGGCCTTGCAACTTGCTCATCCTCCTTGTCTTGAACATTTGCATCTCCCCGTTGATCATTGCCATCTTCTTGAGGTGGCTCATCTTCTTGATCTTCTTCTTCATCATCTTGAGCCTCATCCTCATCTTGGGTTGGTGGAGATGCTTGCATGGAGGAGGATGGTTGATCTTGTGCTTGAATGGGCTCTTCGGATTCCTTAGGACACACATCCCCAATGGACATGTTCCTTAGCGCGACGCACGGAGCCTCTTCATCATCTAATTCATCAAGATCAACTTGCTCTACTTGAGAGCCGTTAGTCTCATCAAACACAATGTCACAAGAAACTTCAACTAGTCCAGTGGACTTGTTAAAGACTCTATATGCCTTTGTGTTTGAATCATATCCTAGTAAAAAGCCTTCTACAGCCTTAGGAGCAAATTTGGACTTTCTACCTCTTTTAACCAGTATAAAACATTTGCTACCAAAGACTCTAAAATATGAAACATTGGGCTTTTTACCGGTGAGGAGTTCGTAAGATGTCTTCTTGAGGATTCGGTGTAGATACAATCGGTTGATGGCGTAGCAAGCGGTGTTGACCGTCTCGGCCCAAAATCGATCCGAAGTCTTGTACTCATCAAGCATGGTTCTTGCCATGTCCAATAGAGTTCTATTCTTCCTCTCCACTACACCATTTTGTTGTGGCGTGTAGGGAGAAGAGAACTCATGCTTGATGCCCTCCTCCTCAAGGAAGCCTTCAATTTGTGAATTCTTGAACTCTGTCCCATTATCGCTTCTAATTTTCTTGATCCTTAAGCCGAACTCATTTTGAGCCCATCTCAAGAATCCCTTTAAGGTCTCTTGGGTTTGAGATTTTTCCTGTAAAAAGAATACCCAAGTGAAGCGAGAATAGTCATCCACAATAACAAGACAGTACTTCTCCCACCGATGCTTATGTAAGCGTTCGGGCCGAATAGGTCCATGTGGAGGAGCTCGAGTGGCCTGTCAGTCGTCAAGATGTTCTTATGTGGATGATGAACGCCAACTTGCTTCCCTGCTTGGCATGCGCTATAGATCCTGTCTTTCTCAAAATGCACATTTGTTAGTCCCAAAATGTGCTCTCCCTTTAGAAGCTTGTGAAGATTCTTCATCCCAACATGGGCTAGTCGGAGATGCCAGAGCCAACCCATGTTAGTCTTAGCAATTAAGCAAGTATCGAGTTCAGCTCTATTGAAATCAACTAAGTATAGCTGACCCTCTAATACTCCCTTAAAAGCTACTGAATCATCACTTCTTCTAAAGACAGTAACACTTGTATCCGTAAAAAGAAAGTTGTAGCCCATTTTACATAGTTGGGAAACAGAAAGCAAGTTGTAATCTAATGAATCTATAAGAAAAACATTGGAAATGGAATGGTCAGGTGATATAGCAATTTTACCCAATCCTTTGACCAAACCTTGGTTTCCATCCCCGAATGTGATAGCTCGTTGGGGATCTTGGTTTTTCTCATAGGAGGAGAACATCTTTTTCTCCCCTGTCATGTGGTTTGTGCACCCTCTATCGATGATCCAACTTGAGTCTCCGGATGCATAAACCTACAAAACAAATTTAGTTCTTGATTTTAGGTACCCAAATAGTTTTGGGTCCTTTGACATTAGATACAAGAACTTTGGGTGCCCAAACACAAGTCTTTGATCCCTTGTGTTTGTCCCCAACATACTTGGCAACTACTTTGCCGGATTTGTTAGTCAAAACATAAGATGCATCAAAAGTTTTAAATGAAATGCTAGGTTCATTTGATGTACTAGGAGTTTTCTTCTTAGGCAATTTTGCACGAGTTGATTGCCTAGAACTAGATGCCTCACCCTTATACATAAAAGCGTGATTAGGGCCAGAGTGAGACTTCCTAGAATGAATTCTCCTAATCTTATGCTCCGGATAACCGGCAGGGTACAAAATGTAACCCTTGTTATCCTAAGGCATGGGAGCCTTGCCCTTAACAAAGTTAGATAATTTTTTAGGAGGGGCATTAAGTTTGACATTGTCTCCCTTTTGGAAGCCAATGCCATCCTTGATGCCAGGGCGTCTCCCACTATAAAGCATACTACGAGCAAATTTAAATTTTTCATTTTCTAGCTCATGCTCGGCAATTTTAGCATCTAATTTTGCTATATGATCATTTTGTTGTTTAATTAAAGCCATGTGATCATGAATAGCATCAATGTCAACATCTCTACATCTAGTGCAAATGGAAACATGCTCAACGGTAGATGTAGAGGGTTTACAAGAATTTAATTCAACATCTTAGCATGTAATATGGCATTTTCATCTTTAAGATTGGAAATGGAAGCATTGCAAACATTTAATTCATTAGCCTTAGCAATTAATTTTTCATTTTCACTTCTAAGGCTAGCAAGAGAGACATTTAATTTTTCAATCTTAGCAATAGAAATAGCATGATCATTTTTAAGATTGGCATATGAATCATCACAAACATTTGAATCAACCTTAGCAATTAATCTAGCATTCTCATTCCTAAGGTTGGCAATCAAATCATGGCAAGTTCTTAGCTCACTAGTTAATTTTCCACATTTTTCCATCTCTAGAGCATAAGCATTCTTAACCTTAACATGCTTCTTATTTTCCTTAATTAGGAAGTCCTCTTGGCTATCCAAGAGATCATCCTTATCATGAATAGTGCTAATCAATTCATTTAACTTCTCTTTTTGTTGCATGTTAAGGTTGGCAAAAAGAGTAAATAAATCATCCTCATTATCACTAGAATTAGCCTCATCACTAGAGGTGGCATATTTGGTGGAGGATTTAGATTTAACCTTCTTCTTTTTGCCGTCCTTTGCCATGAGGCACTTGTGGCCGACGTTGGGAAAGAGAAGTCCCTTGTTGACGGTGATGTTGGCGGCGTCCTCGTCGGAGGAGGAGTCGGTGGAGCTCTCGTCGGAGTCCCACTCCGGGCAAACATGGGCATCGCCGCCCTTCTTCTTGTGGTACCTCTTCTTTTCCTTTCTTCTCCCCTTCTTGTTGTCGCCCCTGTCACTGTCACTAGAAATAGGACATTTTGCTATAAAGTGACCGGGCTTACCACACTTGTAGCAAACCTTCTTGGAGCGGGGCTTGTAGTCCTTCCCCCTCCTTTGCTTGAGGATTTGTCGAAAGCTTTTGATGATTAAAGCCATCTCCTCATTGTTGAGCTTTGAGGCGTCGATGGGGAGCCTACTTGGTGTAGACTCTTCCTTCTTCTCCTTCGTTGCCTTGAATGCGACGGGTTGTGCCTCAGGCGTGGAGGAGGTGCCTTGCTCGATGATTTTTTTGAGCCTTTAATCATTAGCTCAAAGCTCACAAATTCCCCTATTACTTCCTCGAGAGACATTAGCTTGTATCTAGGATCACCTCGAATTAATTGAACTTGCGTAGGGTTAAGAAAAACAAGGGATCTTAGAATAACCTTGACCATCTCATGGTCATCCCATTTGGTGCTCCTGAGGTTGCGCACTTGATTCACCAAGGTCTTCAAGCGGTTGTACATGGCTTGCGGATCCTCTCCTTGGTGAAGCATGAAGCGACCAAGCTCCCCCTCGATCGTCTCCCGCTTGGTGATCTTGGTCACCTCGTCTCCTTCGTGCGCAGTCTTGAGAACGTCCCAAATTTCTTTTGCACTCTTCAACCCTTGCACCTTATTATACTCCTCTCGACTTAGAGAGGCGAGGAGTATAGTAGTGGCTTGGGAGTTGAAGTGATGAATTTGGGCCACTTCGTCCGAATCATAGTCTTCATCCCCTACGGATGGTACCTGTACACCAAACTCAACAACGTTCCATATGCTTGTGTGGAGTGAGGTTAGATGGTGCCTCATTTTGTCACTCCACATATTATAATCTTCACCGTAAAAAACCGGTGGTTTGCCTAGTGGAACGGAAAGTAAAGGAGTACACTTTGAAATACGAGGGTAGCGTAGGGGAATCTTACTGAACTTCTTGCGCTCATGTGAAAGGGAAATGTGCCCTTGGGCCATTTCTAAGTATTTTGGTGATTTAGTGCCCAACACAGGTGCCTAATTGTAAAATGGTGGACAAAGTACAAATCAAGGATAAAGGTATGTTTCTCAGACTTAGTACATTGTTTTATGGACTAATGTATTGTGTCTAAGTGCTGGAAACAGAAAAAATCGAGTTGGAGAAGAGATGGCTCGAGCAGCCAAAGTCTGCCCAGTCTGGGTGCACCGGACTGTCCGGTGGTGCACAGGACAGTGTCCGGTGCGCCAGGCTGGCTCGGCGTGAAGTGGCCGCTCTCGGGAATTCGCCGACGGCGTACGGCTAAAATTCACCGGACTGTCCGGTGAGCCAACGGTCGGCCGGGCCAACGGTCGGCCGCGGAATCTGCGCGCGACACGTGGCCGGGCCAACGGTCGGAAGGGGGCACCGGACTGTCCGGTGTGCACCGGACATGTCCGGTGCGCCAACGGCTCCCAGATCTACAACGGTCGGCAGCGCCATTTTAGGAAGGAAATCGGGCACCGGACAGTGTCCGGTGTGCACCGGACTGTCCGGTGCACCCGACAACAGAAGGCAAGATTGGCCTTCCAGATTTGCTCTCAACGGCTCCTAGCTGCCTTGGGGCTATAAAAGGGACCCCTAGGCGCATGGAGGAGTACACCAAGCAACCTTAGAGCATTCTTGATCATCCACACTCAGTCTTTGCGCATTCGTTTGTCATTCTCAGTGATTCGAGCTCCGTTCTAGTGAGAACTTTGAGATAGTCTTTTGAGCTCGATTCTTGGCCGTGTGTGTGCACATTTGGCTGTGGATTTGTGTGTGTTGCTGTCCTCCCTTACTCCGTATCTCTTGTGAATCTCAAGTGTAAGGGCGAGAGGCTCCAAGTTGTGGAGAATCCTCGCAAACGGGATATTGAAAGGCAAAGCAAAACACCGTGGTATTCAAGTTGGTCTTTGGACCACTTGAGAGGGGTTGATTGCAACCCTCGTCCGTTGGGACGCCACAACGTGGAGTAGGCAAGCGTTGGTCTTGGCCGAACCACGGGATAAACCACTGTGTCATCTCTGTGTTTGATCTCTTGTGGTATTGTGTTTTGTTGAGACTCCTCTCTAGCCACTTGGCGATTATTGTGCTAACACTTAACAAGTTTTTGTGGCTATAAGTTTAAGTTTCACAGGATCACCTATTCACCCCCCCTCTAGGTGCTCTCAATTGGTATCAGAGCCGTTCTCTTCACAAAGGGACTAACCGCCCGAAGAGATGGATCCTAAAGGGAAGGGAATCGTGATCAACGACAAGGAGAAGGAGTCCTTCGTCAACGAGCCAAAGGACGACAAGACTACCGACTCGGGCTCGGGGCACAGACGCAAAGAAGGGAAGAAGAAGAAGACAAGACGCATCAAGGAGATCGTCTACTACGACAGCGACGAATCTTCCTCTTCCCAAAAGGACGACGACAACGACTACAGGAAGACGGTCAATTCAAACTTTTCATTTGATTATTCTCGTATTCCACATAGTTCGAATTCGCAATTGCTTTCCATTCCTCTTGGCAAACCTCCACACTTCGATGGGGAGGACTACGGATTTTGGAGTCACAAAATGCGTAGTCACTTATTCTCTCTCCATCCAAGCATATGGGAGATTGTAGAGAATGGAATGAAATTTGATAGCTCGGATAGCCCTATGCTTATAAATGAACAAATTCATAGAAATGCACAAGCTACTACTGTTCTCTTAGCATCTTTGTGCAGGGAAGAGTACAATAAGGTGAGCGGCTTGGACAATGCCAAGCAGATATGGGACACCCTCAAGATCTCTCACGAGGGGAATGACATCACCATGCTCACCAAGATGGAGTTGGTGGAGGGCGAGCTTGGACGATTCGCGATGATAAGGGGCGAGGAACCGACTCAAACTTACAACCGGCTCAAGACCCTTATCAACAAAATAAGGAGCTACGGAAGCACGCGATGGACGGACCACGACGTTGTCCGCCTAATGCTAAGGTCCTTTACCGTTCTTGATCCTCATCTCGTAAACAATATTCGTGAGAATCCCAGGTACACGATGATGACGCCCGAGGAGGTACTCGGAAAATTCGTAAGCGGGCGGATGATGATCAAGGAGGCGAGATATGTGGACGACGCTCTAAACGGTCCAATCAATGAACCTCAACCCGTTGCTCTCAAGGCAACGAGGAGCAAGGAGGTGCTTCCGAGCAAGGTGGCGCAAGTTGAGGCGGCCGGGCTAAATAATGAGGAGATGGCCCTCATCATTAAGCGCTTCAAGACGGCGCTTAAGGGTCGCAAGGGACAGCCAAGCAAGACCAAGACAAAGGAGAAGCGCTCGTGCTTCAAATGTGGTAAGATTGGTCATTTCATTGCTAACTGTCCCGATAATGAAAGTGACCAGGAAAAGGGGAACAAAAGGGAGAAGAAGAAGCATTACAAGAAGGCCAAGGGCGAGGCACATATCGGAAAGGAGTGGGATTCGGATTGCTCCTCCTCCGACTCCGACAATGAAGGACTCGCCGCCACCGCCTTCAACAAGTCATCCCTCTTCCCCAACGAGCGTCACACTTGCCTCATGGCAAGGGAGAAGAAAGTAAGCACTCATGATACTAGTACTTATGCTTCTTCAAGTGAGGATGAGTCTAGTGATGATGATGAGATAGATTACTCATGCTTATTCAAGGGATTAGATAGATCTAAAATTAATAAGATTAATGAGTTGATTGATGCTTTGAATGACAAGAATAGATTACTAGAAAAACAAGAGGATCTTTTATATGAGGAGCATGATAAATTTGTTAGTGCACAAAATTCTCTTGCTCTAGAAATTAAAAGGAATGAAATGCTCTCTAGTGAATTATCTACTTGTCATGAAACTATCTCTACTTTAAAAGGTGTTAACAATGATTTAAATGCTAAACTAGTAGAAGCAAATAAATCCAACTCCTGTGTAGAAATTATTGAAACTTGCAATAGGTGTAAAGATTTTGACATTGATGCTTGTAGTGAACACCAAGTTTCAATTTCCAAACTTAACGATGAATTGGCTAGTCTTAATGCTCAACTTAAGACTAGCAAGAGTAATTTTGATAAGCTAAAATTTGCAAGGGATGCCTACACAATTGGTAGACACCCCTCAATTAAGGATGGACTTGGCTACAAGAGGGAAGCCAAGAACTTGACAAGCCATAAGGCTCCCATCTCCGCCAAGGAGAAAGGGAAGGCCCCTATGGCTAGTAGTGTGCAAAAGAACCATGCCTTTATGTACTATGATAGAAGACAACCTAGAAATGCTTATAGGAGTTGTAATGTATATAATGCCTTTGATTCTCATGCCATGGTTGCTTCTAGTTCTTCTTATGTGCATGATAGGAATGTTGGTAGGAGAAATTTTATTCATAATATGCCTAGGAGAAATGTTGTTAATGTTCCTAGGAAAGTTAATGAACCTTCTACAATATATCATGCTTTAAATGCTCCTTTTGCTATTTGTAGAAAGGATAGGAAGATAGTTGCTAGAAAATTAGGGGCAAGATGCAAGGGAGACAAAACTTGCATTTGGGTCCCTAAGGATATTTGTGCTAACCTTGCAGGACCCAACATGAGTTGGGTACCTAAGACCCAAGCCTAAATTTGCCTTGCAGGTTTATGCATCCGGGGGTTCAAGCTGGATTATTGACAGCGGATGCACAAACCATATGACGGGGGAGAAGAAGATGTTCACCTCCTACGTCAAGAATAAAGATTCCCAAGATTCAATAATTTTCGGTGATGGGAATCAAGGCAAGGTAAAAGGGTTAGGTAAAATTGCAATCTCAAATGAGCACTCTATCTCTAATGTGTTTTTAGTAGAGTCTCTTGGATATAATTTGCTATCTGTCAGTCAATTATGCAATATGGGATATAACTGTTTGTTTACAAATGTAGATGTGTCTGTCTTTAGAAGATGTGATGGTTCACTAGCTTTTAAGGGTGTACTAGACGGCAAGCTTTACTTAGTTGATTTTGCAAAAGAAGAGGCCGGTCTAGATGCATGCTTAATGGCTAAGACTTGCATGGGCTGGCTGTGGCATCGCCGCTTAGCACATGTGGGGATGAAGAACCTCCACAAGCTTCTAAAGGGAGAACACGTGATAGGTCTAACCAATGTTCATTTCGAAAAAGATAGACCTTGTGCAGCTTGTCAAGCAGGGAAACAGGTGGGAGGCTCTCATCACACCAAAAATGTGATGACAACATCAAGACCCCTGGAGCTGCTACATATGGACCTCTTCGGACCCGTCGCCTATCTGAGCATAGGAGGAAGTAAGTATGGTCTAGTTATTGTTGATGACTTTTCCCGCTTCACTTGGGTGTTCTTTTTGCAGGATAAGTCTAAAACCCAAGGGACCCTCAAGCGCTTCCTAAGGAGAGCTCAAAATGAGTTTGAGCTCAAGGTGAAGAAGATAAGGAGCGACAACGGGTCCGAATTCAAGAACCTTCAAGTGGAGGAGTTTCTTGAGGAGGAGGGGATCAAGCACGAGTTCTCCGCTCCCTACACACCTTAGCAAAATGGTGTGGTAGAGAGGAAGAACAGGACGCTCATAGATATGGCGAGGACTATGCTTGGAGAATTCAAGACCCCCGAGTGCTTTTGGTCGGAAGCCGTGAACACGGCTTGCCACGCCATCAACAGGGTCTACCTTCACCGCCTCCTCAAGAAGACGTCGTATGAGCTACTAACCGGTAACAAACCCAATGTATCTTACTTTCGTGTATTTGGGAGCAGGTGCTACATTCTAGTGAAGAAGGGTAGAAATTCTAAATTTGCTCCCAAAGCTGTAGAAGGGTTTTTGTTAGGTTATGACTCGAATACAAAGGCGTATAGAGTCTTCAACAAATCATCGGGTTTGGTTGAAGTCTCTAGCGATGTTGTATTTGATGAGACTAATGGCTCTCCAAGAGAGCAAATTGTTGATTGTGATGATGTAGATGAAGAAGATGTTCCGACGGCCGCTATACGAACCATGGCGATTGGAGAAGTGCGGCCACAGGAACAAGATGAACGAGATCAACCTTCTTCCTCAACAACGGTGCATCCCCCAACTCAAGACGATGAACAGGTTCATCAAAAGGAGGCGTGCGATCAAGGGGGAGCACAAGATGATCACGTGATGGAGGAAGAAGCGCAACCGGCACCTCCAACCCAAGTTCGAGCGGTGATTCAAAGGGATCATCCCGTCGACCAAATTTTGGGTGACATTAGCAAGGGAGTAACTACTCGATCTCGATTAGTTAATTTTTGTGAGCATTACTCCTTTGTCTCTTCTATTGACCCTTTCAGGGTAGAGGAGGCCTTGCTAGATCCGGATTGGGTATTGGCCATGCAGGAGGAACTCAACAACTTCAAGCGCAATGAAGTTTGGACACTGGTGCCTCGTCCCAAGCAAAATGTTGTGGGAACCAAGTGGGTGTTCCGCAACAAACAGGACGAGCACGGGGTGGTGACGAGGAACAAGGCTCGACTTGTGGCAAAAGGTTATGCCCAAGTCGCAGGTTTGGACTTTGAGGAGACGTTTGCTCCTGTGGCTAGGCTAGAATCAATTCGTATCTTGCTAGCATATGCCGCTCACCATTCTTTCAGGTTGTACCAAATGGATGTGAAGAGCGCTTTCCTCAATGGGCCAATCAAGGAGGAGGTGTACGTGGAGCAACCCCCTGGCTTCGAGGATGAACGGTACCCCGACCACGTGTGTAAGCTCTCTAAGGCGCTCTATGGACTTAAGCAAGCCCCAAGAGCATGGTATGAATGCCTTAGAAACTTCTTAATTGCTAATGCTTTCAAGGTTGGGAAAGCCGATCCAACTCTTTTTACTAAGACTTGCGACGGTGATCTTTTTGTGTGCCAAATTTATGTCGATGACATAATATTTGGTTCTACTAACCAAAAGTCTTGTGAAGAGTTTAGCAGGGTTATGATGCAGAAATTCGAGATGTCGATGATGGGCGAGTTGAACTACTTCCTTGGGTTTCAAGTGAAGCAACTCAAGGACGGCACTTTCATCTCCCAAACAAAGTACACGCAAGACTTGCTGAAGCGGTTTGGGATGAAGGACGCCAAGCCCGCAAAGACTCCGATGGGGACCGACGGACACACCGACCTCAACAAAGGAGGTAAGTCCGTTGATCAAAAAGCATACCGGTCAATGATAGGGTCTTTACTTTATTTATGTGCTAGTAGACCGGATATTATGCTTAGCGTATGCATGTGTGCTAGATTTCAATCCGATCCTAAGGAGTGTCACTTAGTGGCAGTGAAGCGAATTCTTAGATATTTGGTTGCTACGCCTTGCCTCGGGCTCTGGTATCCAAAGGGGTCTACCTTTGACTTGGTTGGATACTCAGATTCCGACTATGCTGGATGTAAGGTCGATAGGAAGAGTACATCAGGGACGTGCCAATTCTTAGGAAGGTCCCTGGTGTCGTGGAACTCTAAGAAACAAACCTCCATTGCCCTATCCACCGCTGAGGCCGAGTATATTGCCGCGGGGCAGTGTTGCGCGCAACTACTTTGGATGAGGCAAACCCTTCGGGACTTTGGCTACAATCTGAGCAAAGTCCCACTCCTATGTGACAATGAGAGTGCTATCCGCATGGCAGAAAATCCTGTTGAACACAGCCGCACAAAGCACATTGACATCCGGCATCACTTTTTGAGAGACCACCAGCAAAAGGGAGATATCGAAGTGTTTCATGTTAGCACCGAGAACCAGCTAGCCGATATCTTTACCAAGCCTTTAGATGAGAAGACCTTTTGCAGGCTGCGTAGTGAGCTAAATGTCTTAGATTCGCGGAACTTGGATTGAATTGTAGCATACATGTATTTATGCTTTTGATCATGTTCCTTTTTTGCATTTTGTTGTTAAGTATGGTGCTCAAGTTGTACAAACACTCCCTGGACCTCACAAGTCCGTTGCAAAGTGATGCACAGTTTTAGGGGGAGATGTGTTACAACTTGACCCTTTGAGACTAACCATATGCTTGAGTTTGCTTGTTTTAGTCTCAAAGGAGAATTGAAAGGGAAAAGGTGGACTTGGACCATGAAAGACTTCCACTGCACTCCGATGAGAGGGTAACCTATTCCAAGTTCATCTAATGAACTCTTATTGCCATTTGCTCTTAATTGAAGATTTTGGTGAGGCAATAGGGTTATAGGGCCAAGATTGATCCCGTTTTGGTGCTTGATGCCAAAGGGGGAGAAAATAAAGGCCAAAGCAATTAATGGATCAGCTACCACTTGAGAAATTTTGAAAATAGTAGATTAGAGCTTTTGGTTTGTCAAAACTCTTTTATTGTCTCTTATGTCAAAAGTTGGCCTCTTGTGGGGAGAAGTGTTGATTATGGGAAAAAGGGGGAGTTTTTGAAATCTTTGATCAAATTTCTTTGGAAAACCTCTCTTTATGTCTCTACAAGTGATTTTGACTTAGAGATAGGAATTTGAGTTTGATTTGCAAAAACAAACCAAGTGGTGGCATAGAGTGATCCATATATGTCAAAATTGAATCAAAATAATTTGAGTTCTTATTTGAAGTGTTTTTGTACTTGTTCTACTTGCTTTATGTTGTGTTGGCATAAATCACCAAAAAGGGGGAGATTGAAAGGGAAATGTGCCCTTGGGCCATTTCTAAGTATTTTGGTGATTTAGTGCCCAACACAGGTGCCTAATTGTAAAATGGTGGACAAAGTACAAATCAAGGATAAAGGTATGTTTCTCAGACTTAGTACATTGTTTTATGGACTAATGTATTGTGTCTAAGTGCTGGAAACAGAAAAAATCAAGTTGGAGAAGAGATGGCTCGAGCAGCCAAAGTCTGCCCAGTCTGGGTGCACCGGACTGTCCGGTGGTGCACCGGACAGTGTCCGGTGCGCCAGGCTGGCTCGGCGTGAAGTGGCCGCTCTCGGGAATTCGCCGACGGCGTACGGCTAAAATTCACCGGACTGTCCGGTGTGCACCGGACTGTCCGGTGAGCCAACGGTCGGCCGGGCCAACGGTCGGCCGCGGAATCTGCGCGCGACACGTGGCCGGGCCAACGGTCGGAAGGGGGCACCGGACTGTCCGGTGTGCACCGGACATGTCCGGTGCGCCAACGGCTCCCAGATCTACAACGGTCAGCAGCGCCATTTTAGGAAGGAAATCGGGCACCGGACTGTCCGGTGCACCCGACGACAGAAGGCAAGATTGGCCTTCCAGATTTGCTCTCAACGGCTCCTAGCTGCCTTGGGGCTATAAAAGGGACCCCTAGGCGCATGGAGGAGTACACCAAGCAACCTTAGAGCATTCTTGATCATCCACACTCAGTCTTTGCGCATTCGTTTGTCATTCTCAGTGATTCGAGCTCCGTTCTAGTGAGAACTTTGAGATAGTCTTTTGAGCTCGATTCTTGGCCGTGTGTGTGCACATTTTGCTGTGGATTTGTGTGTGTTGCTGTCCTCCCTTACTCCGTATCTCTTGTGAATCTCAAGTGTAAGGGCGAGAGGCTCCAAGTTGTGGAGAATCCTCGCAAACGGGATATTGAAAGGCAAAGCAAAACACCGTGGTATTCAAGTTGGTCTTTGGACTACTTGAGAGGGGTTGATTGCAACCCTCGTCCGTTGGGACGCCACAACGTGGAGTAGGCAAGCGTTGGTCTTGGCCGAACCACGGGATAAACCACTGTGTCATCTCTGTGTTTGATCTCTTGTGGTATTGTGTTTTGTTGAGACTCCTCTCTAGCCACTTGGCAATTATTATGCTAACACTTAACAAGTTTTTGTGGCTATAAGTTTAAGTTTCACAGGATCACCTATTCACCCCCCCCCTCTAGGTGCTCTCATCATGGCGCTTAGAAGTTATGGACGGCGCGTCGGAGCCGGAGATGGATGGCAATGAAGAATCAATCTCGTAGTAGACCACCTTCCTCATCTTCTTTTTCTTGTCGCCACTCCGATGCGACTTGTGGGAAGAGGATTCCTTCTCCTTCCCTTTGTTGTGGGACTCTCCCGATGGAGCCTTCCCGAGGCTTGTAGCGGGCTTGTCGCTGGTCACCATCTCCTTCTTGGCGTGATCTCCCGACATCATTTCGAGCGGTTAGGCTCTAATGAAGCACCGGGCTCTGATACCAATTGAAAGTCGCCTAGAGGGGGGGTGAATAGGGCGAAACTGAAATTTACAAAGTTAATCACAACTACAAGCCGGGTTAGCGTTAGAAATATAAACGAGTCCGAGAGAGAGGATGGAAAACAAATCGCAAGCAAATAAAGAGTGAGACACAAGGATTTGTTTTACCGAGGTTCGGTTCTTGCAAACCTACTCCCCGTTGAGGTGGTCACAAAGACCGGGTCTCTTTCAACCCTTTCCCTCTCTCAAACGGTCACTTAGACCGAGTGAGCTTCTCTTCTCAATCACACGGGACACTAAGTCCCCGCAAGGACCACCACACAATTGGTGTCTCTTGTCTCGATTACAAGTGAGATGTTCACAAGAAAGAATGAGAAAGAAAAGAAGCAATCCAAGCGCAAGAGCTCAAATGAACACAAATATCACTCTCTCTAGTCACTATTTGATTTGGAGTGATTCCGGACTTGGGAGAGGATTTGATCTCTTTGGTTGTGTCTAGAATTGAATGCTATAGCTCTTGTAATGTGTTGGAAGATGGAAAACTTGGATGCAATGAATGGTGGGGTGGTTGGGGTATTTATAGCCCCAACCACCAAACTAGCCGTTTGGTGGAGGCTGCTGTCGCATGGCGCACCGGACAGTCCGATGCGCCACTAGACACTGTCCGGTGCGCCAGCCACGTCACCCGGCCGTTAGGGTTCGACCGATGGAGCTCTGACAGGTGGGGTCTTCTGTGTAACACCCCTGGTGTTACTATAACTAAAACTTGAGCATGGCATCATAAGCATGGGCATTGCATATGTTTGATACACCTAGAGTGCATTCACTAGGCAAAAATTTCAAACAAGTTGTATTGTTTTACTGTTTTACAAATAGGACCCTGGTTTAAGGACTTAACCCTAAATAGTGGTTAAAGGGGCAAAACTTAATCCAAGTTGAGAAAAACTTTAGGGCTTGTGAGAAAAGTCATAAAATATCCCCAAACACTAAGTTGAATCACATTTATACCCCTGGGATGCCAGAAACCCTAATTGGAACCCTGGAAAACCCTAAAACCAAAACCCTAGGGGCTTAAGTGCAAAATTAGTCCACTTTTGGGCTAAAGTGCAAAAACCAAGTCACATAAGTATTCTAAGTCAGTTGGATCACAAATATGTGATTTTGCAAGCCAAACCCTAAGTTTTGGACCTAAATGCAAAATGGACCTCACAAGAGTTTATTTCTAAGTCTGAAAGTTAGTGAATTGGCTCAACTTTGGGGCTTTGTATCTTTCTGGATATAGAGTTTTTGCCCTAGGTCACCACATCAAAGTTGAAGACCAATAATAGGAGAACAACTTTGCTAAAGGATGCAAGCATAGTTGTTATGAGAAATTTGCAGAAAAACCCAGTCCAAAACTGGCTGTCAGACTGTTTGAAGCTGAATTTCAGAATTGCAGTGCTATGAGGTGAACTTTGAGCTCAAATCCAAGTATGATCCAGTGCTCAAATGTGATCAAGTCCTATAGTTGAATTGTAGCTGGTATGTAGCACTACAACTTTGATGCAGTGACTTGGGGGTGTTGCCACAGGATTTTGGAAGAAAATTGACCCACAACATCGTCTGTCAGACACCCTGATGAAGCAAAGCCCATGGTACAGTGTTCTACCGGATCAGATCAACCACCGTGGAAAGATCTCCCCGCCGGCGACCGCTTTGCCGGGATTGGTGCCGCGGCCGTGTGGATATCGCTCACCTTGAAAAGATCTTCACCGCCCATGTGCTGGACGTCGCTCCGATAACTCACCACCGTCTTCCTCTTCTGCTTTGTGGCTTGCACGGATTACCTCGCCGTCGACCGCCGCCTCTCGGCCGGGTGCCGCGTGGCTCTACACTTTCACCGTGTCGCCGTGACCTTCTCTGACCCCTCCGTGGCTCACCGGAGTTACCGCCACGTCGTGGCCACGTACTCGCGAAGCCTGTGTTTCTTCCTCCTCTCCGGCCGTCGACGCATCGCGGTCAAATTAAGAGCCACCGCTCTCGGAGCCTTTAAATTGAGCCCACCGGTAGCTTCGTAACCTCATCGCGTACCTCGACGTCCAGTATTGCTCCCAGTGGTTCACCGACGAGCCTCAATTTCGCGTTTCCCCCAAATTCACCCAAAACACCGCAAGAACTTAGCCCTCCCGTGGCCAGCTCGTTCTGGTACGTCGCCAATCGATTCGAGTATCGTTTTCGTGCCTATGCATGCTCGTGTTGCTCACAGTGGCGTCCGTTTGCTTAGTCCGGCCATGGTTGTATGGGAACGTGTGCTCCCGTGCTCGGTTTCCGCCGTGCACGTGGACCGGCCGTTCTCGAGGTGTTCGGGTTGCATTGGCGTGCGTTCCGGGGCCGTTGTAGGTCCGTGAAGCCCCTCCGGTAGCTAGCTTGAACCATCGTCGCCGATCATGGCCAGTACGGATCACGGCAGGGATGAACGGGAGCGTGCTGTGACCAGGGGCTATCGCGGGGAAGAAATAGAACCTTGAGGGCATTTCTGCAAATCGTCAGTGACTGTGTACAATAGTAAAAGGACCTTTTTCGGATTAACCAGAGGCGCGAGGCCCTTTCTGCAAAACTGCCTGGGCGCGGACGCGCGCGCGCGGGCGCGAGCGCTGTTCTCCCTGGACCTGGGCTTGTTGGGCCAGAATCGGCCCAGTACTGTTTTATCGTTTTCCTTTTTCTTTTACAGCAGAACTCTAGAAATCTGTAGAAAATAGTAGAAAAATCCTAAAATTATGAGACCAATTTTCCTAGGCTTGTTATTTTCCATAGTATTTAATAAAAATAGTTTTATGATTTTTAGTTTGAACAGGGAATTTTAGGGTATTTAAAATAGCCTAAACTATTGATTCTGGATTTTTAGAAAATAAATAATAAGCCCAAAATTTCCCAAACTTTTTATGTGAGCTTATCACATTATTTAGAAGCCATGGGTAGAGTTTGGTTTGATTTGGACCTTGTTTGATCACTAAACCCAAAACCACCCCCCCTGCTCCATGAACTCCTTTACTGACTCCGGAAACCCTAGGTTCTCGGAGTACCGTGAAGGAAAGTTGTACTCAAGACATAAATAATAAGTTTATGTTACCTTTGCATCCTCATGAGCATTCCATGACATCCATTCTTATGCATGTATATGATTATATTAGAGCAAGAAGAAGAAGAAGAAGTTTTTGAAGAAGGGATACCACCCACCTCTGATCCCCAGGCAGACAACTGCTTCTATTTTGATATCTGTGGATCCGAGCAGGACACCTCTGATAACAAAGGCAAGCCCCGGTGCATGCAACCCCTTTCCTTGTGTTTTTAAATACTTTTCGCACACTTAAGTCTAGTGAAATGTGCATTAGGTTCATAGGAGTTACTTGAAACCCTTTGATGCATTGCTTTCCTTGATATCCATACCTGTTTAGATACTTCGGTGAAGTATCAAAATTATGATTTACAAAAATGCTTAGCCTTGCTTAGATCTTGTGGATAGAGGTTGTCCTCAATTTAACCATGGAGAGGATGACTTCTACCTACAAGATTATTTTTCATTTGGAGCAATGATGGGATCTTACTGCAAAGTTCCCTATGATGCTCTTTCATCCTCAGGAACAGACACAATCCTAAGGATGGAAATACGTAAATTGAGACTTGGGGGTAGGAACAGGTGATGTTCTACCCAGGTTGGTTAAGGATTAACGCGTATGTAGGCGTGCTGACCGAGGACCCTTTAACTGGTCACATGCCTCGTCATGGGTAAGCCTTGCCTCGGGCAGACTAAGGCCGGAATAAGATAACACGAAATGGGAGTGGAGCGGTGGCGAGAGTAGCGTGTACCCTCCGTGGCAAGAGGCTGGACGGTGGTGTATCTGTGCTCTCGGTTTGCGTGAACCTGATCCGGTCTTAAGAACCCCGGTGGCGGGTTGACATATGCAAGGGTTAAGTGCTACATATGTCGTGTGATTGGAGATCCTCAGCTGAGTATAATCGATTCGGATCGCCGTACCTTCGCGGTTATGAAGACTTGGTCACTTTTCTACAACCTAGAGTCAGGATGTGAAAATGATGGATAAAAATGATGTTGTCTTGATGTGATGCGAAATTAGACTAGATACAAATGGAGTCTATTAATACTTAATATGGCGTTAAAAGATTGAAAGTAAGGACTCACTTTAGTAAGCAACTTCTGCGAAAATATAAGTTGATTTTTGCTAAAGCCTCCCCTTGACTCCTAGTTATCCAGCATATCCTTGAGAGTCTTTTCCTTAGTCGGGTAAGACTTGCTGAGTAATTCCATACTCAGGGTTTATCCCTTTGTTGTTTTTAGGTGGGGAAGTAGCAGACTTTTGCTGCTTCTGTGCTAAGGTGGTTCCCAAGGGAGAAAACCAAGACTGAAGTGCGGGAGGACTCGGTCCTCCATCTAGAATCTTTTGTTTATAGTCCTTCGGGAGAAGTTTGTGTCTCCCTGGTTTGTATAATTATTACTTTTATGCACTCACTTTGAAGCTGGTCTGTAATAACTTAACTTGAGCTTACTTTTGGAAATAAATGTAATTTTATGTAATTCGCTTCCGCATATCTTTACCTCCGATGATCTGTAATGTCTGCAAGACGGGTGAAACGTTCCTGGTGAGGTAAGAAAAGATACCGAGCTTGTCAAGTAACTTAGGAACATCTACAGGGTGTCTGATGTCTGTTGGACAAGGACAACTGTAGGTGGGCCTGATTACTTGGGAGGTTCCGTCACAGCTGGTATCGGAGCGTAGCCCTTCTTTGCAGATCTTATGGGACATCTTCAAAAAGATTTTCAAAAGTCTTACCTAAAGATTCTTTTCTCTTCTTACCTAAGTATTCTGAAGAGTTTATCTTAAAGACCAGATAGGAAGAGTGCAATGTATAGAAGGTTGAATCAACCAAGGTTGATTCTGTACTTACTCATGCATCATGCTAAGAATTATACTAATAAATTTCCCCCTTAGAAAATGCCGCCGCGCACAAGGAAGACCGCGCGTAAGTCGACTGGACCAATCGGAGTACCTCGACATCAACTTGCTCCGCGAGATGTAGATAGTAGTAGCGGGAGCAATGATCCTATAGGGGATCTGGAAGCAGAAGTAAGCAGGCTCCAATTGGAACTCCGCCGCAGGACAGCTATATGGATTGGAGATGGTGACCGTATCAATGAGTTACGAAGAGACGTTCGCCATCTACAAGACCAGCTGGCCGATCGGGATTTGGCACTCGATTGGGCTGTTCAATCTCGTTCATTGGCATGGGCCAAGGAGGCAAGGGCTCAGGCCCGAGTTAAAGAACTCAGCACAGCTGTCGATAACCTGCAGGTTTACTGCAATACATTACATGAGGAAGTCCATGTGCTCTACTCGCAACTACACCCTAGTGAGCCTACACCCTCTGCTGAGGCGGAAGCTGGACCTTCTCACGTCGCGGGACGCGCGTTGGGTGGGGAATTAGACCTGTATGAACCCCCTCCTTCTTTGAGGTTGGTTGACGTCTGGACTCCCACACCTGATGATGAAGCCGCCAAAAGCAATGGAAAACAGGACTAGTGGTGTAATAAGAGTAGAGTAGTGTATTGTAGGGTGTACTGTTATATTAGAGTAGTGTATTGTAGGATGTACGGTTGTATAATAGGTTAAACTTTTGTAAAATGGGTAATGTATCCTGTTGTGTAATGTCGAGTCTGTACCATTACTTTTTACAGTAATGTAAAACGGAAGGTTTTCTTTGGCACATTATGTTTATTCAAATGTTTTTGCCTCAGATGCCGACCCGGACTCGCGGACAGGATGCAGCCGGAACATCCGGGGGTCGGGATGCTACCCCGAATCCACCTCCCGTTCCACCCACGCTTGCCGAGGCAATCGCTGCCTTGGTAAATGCTACAGCCGACAATACCCGCTTCCTGAGGGAGATGGCGGGTCAGCAACAGCTCCAGCAACAAGCAGGAAGAGGATTTCAATAGGGTCCCCGTGAGACCACTTATCTAGATTTCTCCGAGACTCGTCCGCCTCTCTTCGTCAAAGCAGAAGATCCGCTCGAAGCCGACGAATGGATAAGGGTCATTGAACAGAAATTTGGCCTTCTACGTTGTTCGGAAACCCAGAAGCCGTTGTTTGCGGCACAGCAACTCCGAGGCCCTGCCAGCACTTGGTGGGGGAACTTTGTGGCCATCCAACCGGACAACCATCAAATTACATGGAATGAATTCAAAGCAGCATTCCACGAGCATTATATTCCTGAGGGGGTGCTGCACATGAAGCAAGAAGAGTTCATGAAATTGAAGCAAGGGGGAGATACTGTTAATCAGTATCTCAACAAATTCAATCACCTGTCACAATACGCAATTGATCAGGTGAACACAGACTTGAAGAAAAGGAATTGTTTTATGAGAGGTCTGAACGACCGGATGCAGCGAAAAATGGCTGCATGTATTGATCTTACTTATGGAAAGGCTGTCAGCACAGCCTTATCTATGGAGGCCAAATATGCAAGTTCTGGGAAAAGTAAGGGATTCAGTGGTGATCGGCCTAATCAGGGCCCGGTAAAGAGGCAACGGTTTATTCTCCGGCCCTCTAACCAGAATCGTTCAAGTGCACCATCTTTCCCTTTCAAGCAGCCTATAATTATTCGTCCCAACAAAGCCCCTACTGTCCAAAGTCAGCCGGGTGCCCCAGGCACTCGAATCCCTGCTCTGCCAAGTTCGTCAACTGGATGTTTTAACTGTGGCAAATCTGGGCACTTTATTAAAGATTGTCCCTATCCTCGGCAAAATCAGGCCAATAATCAGCAAGGATCGGGAAATTCAGCTCCAGGCAAGGGAAGTACTTCGGGCAAGAATACCAAAAAGACGGGGCGAGTATATTATACGCAAGTGGCTACCACACCGGAGGGAGAGCCGGTGATGATGGGTACGTTCCCTGTGGCCAGTCACCCTGCAATAATTCTTTTTGATTCTGGTGCTTCGCATACCTTCATTAGCAAGACATTTGTGGAGCAACATCACATTACATGTCATGAATCAAAAGAGGGTTTTAAAATTCATTCACCTGGGGACACATTTTTACTAAAGAAGTGGCCTATGGAGTGCCAGTAACTATGGCCGAACGGAACTTTCCTGCTAACATGATTGTTCTAAAAGGCCAGGATATAGATGTAATTTTGGGGATGAATTGGTTAACTCAACACAAGGCAATTCTCAACACTGAACTCAGAACCGTCAGGTTGAGTTATAATCAAGAAGAAATTCTCCTGTCTCTCCCCAAAACCAATCCAGCCAAAGCTTCTGGTAGAGTCTTTGAAGCCATTGTACCGGAGATCAAGAACATTCCGGTAGTATGTGAGTTTCCAGATGTATTTCCGGAAGATTTGCCTGGACTGCCCCCTGAAAGAGATGTAGAATTTGTAATTGAGCTAAAGCCCGGTACGGCTCCCATTTCCCGAAGATCGTACCGTATGCCCCCTAATGAATTGGCGGAATTGAAGATTCAATTACAAGATTTACTGAATAAGGGATTTATCCGGCCAAGCTCGTCCCCTTGGGGTTGTCCCGCCATCTTTGTGAAGAAGAAGGATCAAACCTTGCGCATGTGCGTGGACTATCGGCCCCTGAATGAGGTCACTATCAAGAATAAGTACCCTCTTCCAAGGATCGACATCTTATTTGATCAACTGTCTGGGGCGAGGGTATTTTCTAAAATTGATCTCAGGTCGGGCTATCATCAAATCCGTATTCGGCCCGAGGATATACCAAAGACCGCATTTACTACGCGGTATGGATTGTTCGAATACCTAGTAATGTCTTTCGGGCTCACAAATGCTCCTGCCCACTTCACCTATTTGATGAACTCGGTGTTCATGCCCGAGTTAGACAAGTTCGTGGTGGTCTTCATCGATGATATTTTGATATACTCTAAAAATGAAGAGGAGCATGCTCAGCACCTACGGATTGTATTGACGCGCCTGAGGGAACATCAGCTGTATGCCAAGTTCAGCAAGTGCACGTTCTGGCTGGAGGAAATTCAATTTCTGGGGCACGTGTTGTCAGCCAAGGGAGTTGCGGTAGATCCTAGCAAAGTCAAGGATATTCTGGAGTGGAAACCTCCAACGACTGTTCACCAAGTCCGGAGTTTTCTTGGACTAGCGGGATACTATCGCAGATTCATACCTGATTTTTCTAAGCTTGTGAAGCCAATCACAAGTTTATTGAAGAATGATACTAAGTTCAATTGGTCTTCTAAATGTAATGAAGCCTTTGAGCAACTGAAGACACTATTGACCACTGCTCCGGTATTGGCTCAACCGGACATCACTAAACCTTTTGATGTATATTGTGATGCGTCAGGCAGTGGACTCGGCTGTGTGTTAATGCAAGAAGGCCGAGTAATTGCGTATGCTTCAAGGCAGTTACGCCGGCATGAGGAGCACTATCCAACTCATGATCTGGAGTTAGCTGCGGTGGTTCATGCCCTGAAAATATGGCGTCACTATCTGCTGGGAAATATCTGCCATATATATACAGATCATAAGAGTTTGAAGTATATATTTACCCAGTCAGAGTTAAATATGAGGCAAAGACGATGGCTTGAGCTCATTAAAGACTATGAACTGGAGATCCATTATCACCCAGGCAAGGCCAATGTGGTGGCAGATGCATTGAGTCGCAAGACTTCCTGCCACTGTCTTATGGTAAAGACCTCCGAAAACACTTTGTGTCAAGAAATGGAAAAGTTAAACCTGGGGATAATCCAGCAAGGGACTCTGAATCAACTAAAGCTTGAGTCAACCATTTTGCAAAGGATAATTGATGCTCAAAAGGATAATCTGGGCATGAAGCACATACGAGAGAAGATCAGGGCTGGAACAGCCCAATGTTTCAAGGAAGATGATCAAGGTGTGCTATGGTTCAACAACCGCATAGTAGTGCCGAAGAGTGAAGAACTCCGCCAACAAATCTTAGATGAAGCGCATCTTAGTCGCTATTCTATTCATCCGGGAAGCACTAAGATGTATCATGATCTGAAACAACATTACTGGTGGACGAAGATGAAGATTGAAATTGCACGCTATGTGGCTAAGTGTGACACTTGCAGACGTGTCAAGGCCATACACATGAAAGCTGCCGGTCCATTGCAGTCATTATCAATACCAACATGGAAATGGGAAGACATAAGCATGGACTTCATCGTGGGATTGCCCAGGACGGCCAAAGGGTATGATTCTATTTGGGTTATCATTGATCGACTCACCAAGATTGCCCACTTCTTACCTGTCAAGGTCACATATACAGTAGCCACTTATGCAGCATTATACATTGCCCGTATTCTCAGTCTACATGGTGTTCCGAAGACTATAGTGTCGGATCGTGGACCTCCATTCGTATCCAAGTTCTGGGAAGAACTTCATAAATCCCTGGGTACTAAGTTGCTCCACAGTTCGGCATATCATCCTCAAACCAGTGGACAGACTGAGAGAGTAAATCAAATCCTTGAGGATATGCTGCGGGCATGTGTTCGGGACTTCCCGCAAAAATGGGATGAATGTTTGCCCCTAGCAGAGTTCTCATACAATAACAGTTATCAGGAAAGTATCAAGATGGCACCTTTTGAAGCATTATACGGACGTCGGTGTCGAACTCCGCTAAATTGGTCTGAACCTGGAGAAAGATACTTCTTTAGGCCTGATATGGTGAAAGAAGTCGAAGAGAAGGTTCAGAAAATTATTCATAATATGAAGAAAGCTCAGACTCGACAAAAGAGTTATGCAGACCGACGACGACAACCCTTATGTTTTCTGGTAGGCGATTATGTCTACTTGAAAGTTTCACCAATGAAGGGTGTATCGCGTTTTGGGGTTAAAGGAAAACTTGCACCCAGGTACATTGGTCCACTCCTGGTACTTGAGCAATGTGGACCAGTGGCATACCGACTTCAGCTCCCCGAAACATTGTCTGCTGTGCATAATGTGTTCCATGTGTCACAATTGAAGAAGTGTCTTCGGGTTCCCGATCGAACCGTTGAAGTGACTGATGTTGTCCTGGAACCAGATTTAACGTACTCGGAACATCCCATTCGAGTTCTGGATCAAAAGGACAGGGTTACCCGGAGAAAGACTCTTAAGTTTTATAAGATACAGTGGAACCAGCATTCGGAAGAGGAGGCTACATGGGAAACCCAAGACTTCTTAGATAAGAATTTCCCAGGCTTTCTAGCCTCTTGTAAGTTGTAAAGTTTGTATAGCTGTGTAATAAAGGAATGAACCCCCACACCACCCCTGCCTTGTACCAGAAATAAGGAAATAAAAATATGACACATTTCCTTTTCCATTACTCACCCTAGGACTTTAAATCTCGGGACGAGATTCTTTTATGGGGGGAAGGATGTAACACCCCTGGTGTTACTATAACTAAAACTTGAGCATGGCATCATAAGCATGGGCATTGCATATGTTTGATACACCTAGAGTGCATTCACTAGGCAAAAATTTCAAACAAGTTGTATTGTTTTACTGTTTTACAAATAGGACCCTTGTTTAAGGACTTAACCCTAAATAGTGGTTAAAGGGGCAAAACTTAATCCAAGTTGAGAAAAACTTTAGGGCTTGTGAGAAAAGTCATAAAATATCCCCAAACACTAAGTTGAATCACATTTATACCCCTGGGATGCCAGAAACCCTAATTGGAACCCTGGAAAACCCTAAAACCAAAACCCTAGGGGCTTAAGTGCAAAATTAGTCCACTTTTGGGCTAAAGTGCAAAAACCAAGTCACATAAGTATTCTAAGTCAGTTGGATCACAAATATGTGATTTTGCAAGCCAAACCCTAAGTTTTGGACCTAAATGCAAAATGGACCTCACAAGAGTTTATTTCTAAGTCTGAAAGTTAGTGAATTGGCTCAACTTTGGGGCTTTGTATCTTTCTGGATATAGAGTTTTTGCCCTAGGTCACCACATCAAAGTTGAAGACCAATAATAGGAGAACAACTTTGCTAAAGGATGCAAGCATAGTTGTTATGAGAAATTTGCAGAAAAACCCAGTCCAAAACTGGCTGTCAGACTGTTTGAAGCTGAATTTCAGAATTGCAGTGCTATGAGGTGAACTTTGAGCTCAAATCCAAGTATGATCCAGTGCTCAAATGTGATCAAGTCCTATAGTTGAATTGTAGCTGGTATGTAGCACTACAACTTTGATGCAGTGACTTGGGGGTGTTGCCACAGGATTTTGGAAGAAAATTGACCCACAACATCGTCTGCCAGACACCCTGATGAAGCAAAGCCCATGGTACAGTGTTCTACCGGATCAGATCAACCACCGTGGAAAGATCTCCCCGCCGGCGACCGCTTTGCCGGGATTGGTGCCGCGGCCGTGTGGATATCGCTCACCTTGAAAAGATCTTCACCGCCCATGTGCTGGACGTCGCTCCGATAACTCACCACCGTCTTCCTCTTCTGCTTTGCGGCTTGCACGGATTACCTCGCCGTCGACCGCCGCCTCTCGGCCGGGTGCCGCGTGGCTCTACACTTTCACTGTGTCGCCGTGACCTTCTCTGACCCCTCCGTGGCTCACCGGAGTTACCGCCACGTCGTGGCCACGTACTCGCGAAGCCTGTGTTTCTTCCTCCTCTCCGGCCGTCGACGCATCGCGGTCAAATTAAGAGCCACCGCTCTCGGAGCCTTTAAATTGAGCCCACAGGTAGCTTCGTAACCTCATCGCGTACCTCGACGTCCAGTATTGCTCCCAGTGGTTCACCGACGAGCCTCAATTTCGCGTTTCCCCCAAATTCACCCAAAACACCGCAAGAACTTAGCCCTCCCGTGGCCAGCTCGTTCTGGTACGTCGCCAATCGATTCGAGTATCGTTTTCGTGCCTATGCATGCTCGTGTTGCTCACAGTGGCGTCCGTTTGCTTAGTCCGGCCATGGTTGTATGGGAACGTGTGCTCCCGTGCTCGGTTTCCGCCGTGCACGTGGACCGGCCGTTCTCGGGGTGTTCGGGTTGCATTGGCGTGCGTTCCGGGGCCGTTGTAGGTCCGTGAAGCCCCTCCGGTAGCTAGCTTGAACCATCGTCGCCGATCATGGCCAGTACGGATCACGGCAGGGATGAACGGGAGCGTGCTGTGACCAGGGGCTATCGCGGGGAAGAAATAGAACCTTGAGGGCGTTTCTGCAAATCGTCAGTGACTGTGTACAATAGTAAAAGGACCTTTTTCGGATTAACCAGAGGCGCGAGGCCCTTTCTGCAAAACTGCCTGGGCGCGGACGCGCGCGCGCGGGTGCGAGCGCTGTTCTCCCTGGACCTGGGCTTGTTGGGACAGAATCGGCCCAGTACTGTTTTATCGTTTTCCTTTTTCTTTTACAGCAGAACTCTAGAAATCTGTAGAAAATAGTAGAAAAATCCTAAAATTATGAGACCAATTTTCCTAGGCTTGTTATTTTCCATAGTATTTAATAAAAATAGTTTTATGATTTTTAGTTTGAACAGGGAATTTTAGGGTATTTAAAATAGCCTAAACTATTGATTCTGGATTTTTAGAAAATAAATAATAAGCCCAAAATTTCCCAAACTTTTTATGTGAGCTTATCACATTATTTAGAAGCCATGGGTAGAGTTTGGTTTGATTTGGACCTTGTTTGATCACTAAACCCAAAACCACCCCCCCTGCTCCATGAACTCCTTTACTGACTCCGGAAACCCTAGGTTCTCGGAGTACCGTGAAGGAAAGTTGTACTCAAGACATAAATAATAAGTTTATGTTACCTTTGCATCCTCATGAGCATTCCATGACATCCATTCTTATGCATGTATATGATTATATTAGAGCAAGAAGAAGAAGAAGAAGTTTTTGAAGAAGGGATACCACCCACCTCTGATCCCCAGGCAGACAACTGCTTCTATTTTGATATCTGTGGATCCGAGCAGGACACCTCTGATAACAAAGGCAAGCCCCGGTGCATGCAACCCCTTTCCTTGTGTTTTTAAATACTTTTCGCACACTTAAGTCTAGTGAAATGTGCATTAGGTTCATAGGAGTTACTTGAAACCCTTTGATGCATTGCTTTCCTTGATATCCATACCTGTTTAGATACTTCGGTGAAGTATCAAAATTATGATTTACAAAAATGCTTAGCCTTGCTTAGATCTTGTGGATAGAGGTTGTCCTCAATTTAACCATGGAGAGGATGACTTCTACCTACAAGATTATTTTTCATTTGGAGCAATGATGGGATCTTACTGCAAAGTTCCCTATGATGCTCTTTCATCCTCAGGAACAGACACAATCCTAAGGATAGAAATACGTAAATTGAGACTTGGGGGTAGGAACAGGTGATGTTCTACCCAGGTTGGTTAAGGATTAACGCGTATGTAGGCGTGCTGACCGAGGACCCTTTAACTGGTCACATGCCTCGTCATGGGTAAGCCTTGCCTCGGGCAGACTAAGGCCGGAATAAGATAACACGAAATGGGAGTGGAGCGGTGGCGAGAGTAGCGTGTACCCTCCATGGCAAGAGGCTGGACGGTGGTGTATCTGTGCTCTCGGTTTGCGTGAACCTGATCCGGTCTTAAGAACCCCGGTGGCGGGTTGACATATGCAAGGGTTAAGTGCTACATATGTCGTGTGATTGGAGATCCTCAGCTGAGTATAATCGATTCGGATCGCCGTACCTTCGCGGTTATGAAGACTTGGTCACTTTTCTACAACCTAGAGTCAGGATGTGAAAATGATGGATAAAAATGATGTTGTCTTGATGTGATGCGAAATTAGACTAGATACAAATGGAGTCTATTAATACTTAATATGGCGTTAAAAGATTGAAAGTAAGGACTCACTTTAGTAAGCAACTTCTGCGAAAATATAAGTTGATTTTTGCTAAAGCCTCCCCTTGACTCCTAGTTATCCAGCATATCCTTGAGAGTCTTTTCCTTAGTCGGGTAAGACTTGCTGAGTAATTCCATACTCAGGGTTTATCCCTTTGTTGTTTTTAGGTGGGGAAGTAGCAGACTTTTGCTGCTTCTGTGCTAAGGTGGTTCCCAAGGGAGAAAACCAAGACTGAAGTGCGGGAGGACTCGGTCCTCCATCTAGAATCTTTTGTTTATAGTCCTTCGGGAGAAGTTTGTGTCTCCCTGGTTTGTATAATTATTACTTTTATGCACTCACTTTGAAGCTGGTCTGTAATAACTTAACTTGAGCTTACTTTTGGAAATAAATGTAATTTTATGTAATTCGCTTCCGCATATCTTTACCTCCGATGATCTGTAATGTCTGCAAGACGGGTGAAACGTTCCTGGTGAGGTAAGAAAAGATACCGAGCTTGTCAAGTAACTTAGGAACATCTACAGGGTGTCTGATGTCTGTTGGACAAGGACAACTGTAGGTGGGCCTGATTACTTGGGAGGTTCCGTCACATTCTGGCTGTCCAGTGGTGCACCGGACAAGTCCTGTAGACTGTCCGGTGCGCCTGCTGCGCGTGCCCTGACCTCTGCGCACGTAGGCACGCATTAAATGCGTTGTAGTCGACTGTTGCGCGTGAAGTAGCTATTGCTCCGCTGACACACCAGACAGTCCGGTGTGCCACCGGACGCTGTCCGGTGCATACACTGAACGGTCCGGTGAGTTATAGCGGAGCGGCCTCCATTTTCCCGAAGGTAGCAAGTTCAGCGTCGAGTTACCTGGTGCATAGGACATTGTCCGTTGGTGCACCGGACACTGTCCGGTGGCACACCGGACAGTCTGGTGCGCCAGACCAGGGCACACTTCGGTTGTCTTTGGCTCTCTTTGTTTGAACCCTTTCTTGGTCTTTTTATTGGTCTATTGTGAACCTTTGGCACCTGTAAAACTTATTGTTGGGGGCCTTTGGCTTTGGAAGGTCCTCAAAAACATGATTTAACAATGTTTTCCAAGAGAAATATGCAAACAGGTACCTTTGAAGTTAGATTGCGGGTATACAAAAGCACGGTTAAAGACGAAGCTTGACTGGGACGAAAGGTGATCACGACGAAGGATAAGACGATCATGAAGCTATATGCAGAAAAGCTTCGGCATAAGGCAGAAAAGGGGAACCGACTTAAAGATGAAAAACCAAATTAGACCTCGAAGAATTACTATAGGGTTATTGTTAAATGTAAAGGGTATTAATGTAATTTTGCATGGGCTGCGACCCGTGCCTATAAATAGGTGAACAGTATTCCTGTACTGTTCACGCTGATTTGGCATTGACTTTTGCGTCACACTTGTACTTTTACCTTCTCACAAGATGAAGGTACATTTGTAATTTGATATCATTTCTATTCTTCCATCATAATAAAATAGAAATGATTTGTCAATGATACATAATCGTTCATGTTAACTTATATGCTTCATATGATTCCTTCTTCATTATTATATTTTATGCTGATGAAGGTATGTCCTTCATAACCTTCGTCCAAGAATCATTATATCTTTAGGGAAATAATGCTTCGAAGGGCGAAGGATATTAACATTTAACATTTTGTGTTGCCTTGTTCTTAATTCCAAGCATTTGAGAACAAGTCTCCAACATTGGCGCCCACCTCCGGTGAACTCACTTCCATTTCTTGAGTTTTGAACAACTTCGGCAAGCATCACCTTCGTCATGCCGCCGAAAAAAGCTTCAGCGACAGGGGCTGGTACTTTACAGCCGCTGGATCCCAATCAGGATGTCCTTTCTCTCAGAGAGGCCCGAAGCCAGAAGAGGAAGGCTGCTAGTCCAACACCTCCGGAGGATGACCTGGATCAGGAGATCCAAAACCTGGAGATCCTTCAGCAACAGGTGCAACACAAGAAGGAGAAGATGGCTCGTCTAGCTGATCTTCAGAGACAGATAGACGAAGCTTCTGAGGAGGTTCGTCATCTTGTTCAAGATGATCAAAGCCGAAGGCCTCCACGCAGAGAGCTTCATCAGGAAGGCTTCCACAATGAGGATGACTGGTATGAAGATTTCCATCATGGAAACTTTGCTTTTGATGATGCTTCTCCTCTCTCAACAGAATTGCAGGCTACACCATGGCCACAGTCTTACAAGCCACCCCAGCTCCCCATGTATGACGGTCACACAGACTCGAAGCAATTCCTAATGAGCTATGAAGCAACCATATCTTCGTATGGTGGCAATACGGCAGTCATGGCAAAATCTTTCGTCATGGCCGTCAGGAGCGTCGCCCAGACTTGGTACTCTTCTCTTCGGCCAGGGACAATCACTTCTTGGCAGAAGTTGAAGGATATGCTGATAACTAGTTTCCAAGGGTTTCAGACGAAGCCAGTCACTGCTCAGGCTCTCTTCCAGTGTACCCAGGACCATGAAGAGTACCTTCAGGCGTATGTCCGGAGGTTTCTGTGCCTGAGGGCACAAGCGCCAACAGTGCCCAATGAAATTGTCATTGAGGCCATGATTAAGGGGCTTCGGCCGGGACCATCAGCGCAGTACTTCGCCAGGAAGCCACCACAAACGTTGGAGAAGCTGCTCCAGAAGATGGACGAATACATTCGAGCTGACAATGACTTCCGCCAAAGAAGGGAGGAAGCATTCAGGTTCTCCGAAATGACCAGGGGCTTCGGAGGAAGATTTCACCCGAGGCATGTTAGGTCAATCCATAACTTTGCTCAAACTGATGACCGAGGGAGCCAGCAGCAAAACAACACTCTTCACAAGCTTCGGCCCAACAGCAGAGTTCTTTTCGGCCGCCAGCGCAAAGGGGCAGAGGCGCCAGGGGCTTCGGGGGAAGGTTTGGAGACCAGCCAAGAAAAATATATTGCCTATTCTGTGGTGAAGACAAGGGCCATACTACTAGGATGTGCCATGTTACCATCCAGAAGCAGAAGGAAATAGCGGAAGCAGCAGCGCAACAGAGTCAGCCGAAGCAGGTCATGCATACTGCTTCGTATCATTCACCTTATATTCCAGAATATGTAGGCAACCACCCTGCAGCTTCTGTTGCTTCGGCGAGCCAACCCCAAGCATCTTGGCAGCAACCTCCACCGCCACCGCCGACCCAGCGAGGACAACAGCCAGAAGGGAGTCAGCACAATCATCTTCAGAGGGATTTCATAGAGGGGTCCGAAGCTCGCACAGTCAACAGCACGGTGCCAGAGTCGAAGCACATTTATTGACAAATATCCTACCTCAACAACAGTTCTTTTGCATCTTCTACATTCACTATTACCCTTTTGTCAATAAGAAACAATTATGAAGAGTTTAAATGTCTTTTATTGAATTTCAATTCCCTGTAATACTTTCGTTTTCTACTATAATAAAAATATGTTTTTTCCATAGGCTTGAGTTGCCGAAGCATACGAACTTATACTGATTTGGAGGACCCTTGAATTACCAAAAACTTGATCTAACGCACACAGTACAAATTGTTCGAAACAGTAAAAAGTCGTTCCTAAGGGAGCGCAGTGTAAGTTTTCTAAACCTACAGCGAAAAATAAGCGCTGATTCCGCCGAAAGTAAAAGGCGAAGAAGCTCCTAAGGGAGGCTTACAGCAAAAAATAAACGCTGATTCCGCTGAAAGTAAAAGGCGAAGAAGCTCCTAAGGGAGGCTTACAGCGAAAAATAAACGCTGATTCCGCTGAAAGTAAAAGGCGAAGAAGCTCCTAAGGGAGGCTTACAGCGAAAAGTCAGCGCCGATATAAAAAGTGTGTGCGCTTTATTACAGGGATATATATCTGTGGCACAAATATCATTTTGCATGGCATAACATCATCACATCATTTTTGCATAACATAAGCATCATACAGCATAATGCATCTGGAACAAGAAGGGGATACAGTGTTGACTTGCGGAACATATTTTGGAAAAGAGAAAATCGTGCTAAGGCACAAGACAAATCGAGATGAAGTGTAGCCACATCGGAAACGCAACACAAAACTTTTTTATAGCTTCGGAAAATATTTCACGAAGCTTGGACATTCCTGAGATATAGAAGGGATTTTCTTCACGAAGCATGAAAAGAAGGGAAGGTGTTTTTTCGCCGAAGGCTCAAAAAGCGGTATGTATGCAAAGTTTCATGCATCGTAAAGAATTAAACTATAAATAGATTATATATTACATTTAAAGTTACAATATATTACACATCTTTACGCTTCAAATGTTTCTACAATAGCATTTAATCCTCTTTAAGTACTATCTCTGCAGCTTCGTTCAATAGTTGGTTGACAACCTTGTCCATAATGGCTTCAGCCATTTTTCTAATTTTATCGTCCCCCTTCGGGTGGGGGCCCGAAAATGTCTCAGCAGGTTCTGGGGGAAGAAAAGATACGGCTATATTACTATTACAAACCGAGAGCAGAGTCTGGAATTAAAAATTACAGCATAATAAAAACCACTAATTAATACCTATTTGCCCTTCGGGCTCTGTACTTTTTTCGGTAGCTTCCGCTATTTTTCTAGCATCGTGGATGCCTTTTTCACTCCTTTGAATAATTTCTTGCGCCGATTCTCGGTCGCTGTTATCCTAGATATCGGTGAAGAATTTCCCACCAACCATGCTTGCTTCGGGTGAGGGGTCTTTAATGTCTTCAGAAGACAAGGTAGCTTCGGACTGCGCTAGGGATTTTACATGCTCGCAGCCTTTCCTCTCCAAAACAGCAGCAATCCCCCTAGCACCCGAAAAAGCGCAAATGTCACCACGACTATTCAAAATTTCCTCGAAGGCCTCTGCTTCATGACTGATCCACTCCATTGGGCCTTCAGGATTGCCTCTTGAAAAATTCTCTTCACTAGAGAATGCGCCAACGCTGGCGAAGCTAGATTTTATCTTTTTGACGCACTCTATGGATTTAACATAACATTTCCTCTGGGATGCACGAAGCTCTTTAATACTCATCTCTAAATGATTCGCCAGTTGATCACTAAGCTCGCGTTTTGTTTCTTCAAGTATACGCTCTTCTTTATCTCTAGCTAGCTGTTTCTGAAGATCTTTAATTTCACGTCTTTGGGCTTCGGCCTGGGCCTTTGAGGTAGCTTCGTCCTTCTTTACCTTGTCCACCAATGTGAGCAGAATTTTATCCTTTTCTAGAGCTTCATTTCTCAGTTTAATAACTTCTGATCATAGGTTGTTGAACGCAATTTCATAGCTCTCATCTTCGGCACTCTTTTGTGCTCTCAATGCGTTGCTTAGAATTAAACCCTATATGTAAAAAGGTTGGTATAAGAACAAAAGAATGAGCTACGAATTATAAAATTTGTAAACATCCAATTCTCATACCTTCAGGCTATTATACGCAAGACTATCCGCAAGATCCTCCTTCGTCATAGCACATAATCCAGCCTCAAGCTTCGGAAACCCCATACTTCTAGACATCTCCCGACAGACGGATAATTCTTTATTGTCTGGGAGGCAGTATAGGAAATCCTCTTCGTCAGTCCCATTGAACACTAGTGCCCCCTTAGGATATTTCAATTCTTTGGCATAGTGATTAGCTTCAAAAACTTCTTCTTCCGATAACTTTTTCCCCGAAGCATGACACACAATATAATCGTATATTTTGGAAGTTGCTTCGGGGACAGCAGTATCAATTTCTTCGACCAAAGTAGGCTCTGACATTTTCATTTCTTCAGTTGCCCTTGCAATTTTTGTTTCTTCTGCTTCCAAAGGTATTACCTTGGTTGGTTCTGAAAGCCCGGTTCCAACTTCAGTTTGTTGCTTCGGAGCCTCAGCAACGGATACTTCAGCAAGCCCCTCAGAAGTTTCAGCAGTCTTCTTCAGGGTTGTGCTTGGAAGTTTAATTGTTTCCAAAACATCTAACACATTAACCATTCTTTTTCTTTTTGGGGTCGCTGTTGGCCCCTTTTTAATTGTTGTTGCTTTAATTTCTTCTGAGGGACTCAAAATTTCTGATATTTTTGTTCCCTCAGTTGATGCTTTTGCTTCTTCCATCTTTTCTACCGATGGAGCTTCGGCCACCTCTTTGATTTCTGGTAACAGAGTCTTTGGTTCTTCCAATTCTTTTGTAATTGGCACTTCGGCCAGCTCTTTGGCTCCGGGCAACGAAGTTGATTCCTTAGCTTCGGGGGCTGAAGATGCTCCGCTGCCGAATTCAGGCACTGTGGCTAGTTCAATGTAACGTGGCCGGTGTGTGAGAACTTTCACCCCTTTTCTCTTCGGCGCTGGCTCGATAGGAGCAGCTGGAGCAGTTTCTTTCGCATAAACTGTACCTTTCCTTTTCTGCCCCCGCACTGGATAATGGTAGTCGGGGTACACGAACCCGATTGCATCAAAAACTTGGTTCAGTCTTTTCTTTCTTCGGCCTCCGAAGGCTGCTGACATTGCAGTATCTTCGACCTTCGAGTATGCCCCAAGCAATTCATCACTTACGGTTTCAATGCTCTTTAACCAATCATCATCTGGTTCAATGAATTTGTCTCCATACTTGAATGTATACTTCAGCCTGACTAGCCCACCTTCGTCAGTTTCTTTAACAGTCTCTTTCGGCATTTCCCAATTATCTGCAAGAGGCCATACTCTGAAGGCAATGTGTTCTTGTATCAAATCCCTTGTCCCGATAAAGGAGCAGACTACGCCGAAGGCCCGTTGGCATTCTTCGGCTACTTTATCCATTTCTACCTTCGGTTTCCGGAATCCGAAGCGCTGCCAGATGGGGCGCATGATGATATCCTTAATATCTTCTCGAACCTTCAAATCATTTTTTACATAGAACCATTCTTTCATCCATTCTCTGGGCCATCTCTTCCGAAAGGTGGGCACGAGACAGCTTGATCCAGAGCGAGCACCAAAGTTGTAGCAACCAAAGATGTTATGATACTGCTCTTTACCCCAGGGTTTCGTTTCATATAACAATTCATGTATATTGCAAAAGCTTTTCGCACTTGGCTCTAGACCTTGACTCTTCACAGCCCAGACGAAGATTCCCATTCTTATTATTGCTTCAGGGGTAAGTTGATGAAGGTAAACCTGATATATTTTCAGAACTTCTACCACGAATCTGCTTAGAGGGAATCGTAGCCCAGCTTTTAAAAAGCTTCGGAAGATAACGACTTCATCATCTTCAGGGCTCGGCACAGTTCTTTCTCCGGCATCTGCTCTCATAATGGACATATCTCGAAAGTATCTCCCCTTCATGTTTTCAAGGTGACTTTGCCCAATAGTTGATTTTCCGAAGACTGAATGGCTTGGTCGCCATGGCCGATCTTCGGAATCTTCACCCCCGCTATCTGCATCGTAACTGTCACTCTCACCAGTATCTTCAGATAAACCTTCTAAAATCTCCCTTGTAATCTTCTCCGTATTCGTCTTCGCCATTGACTCAAGAAAACCCAGATGCATCTCTTCAGAAAGGCTCAGCTTCATTTCGGCAGCAACCTTCTTCTCCTCAGACATTCCTTCGGAATTCTTGCCTCTCGCTTCCGAAGCTTAAAACTAGGGAGGCAACCAAATATTTGTAGGCAGAAAACTATTTGAGCAGGAAAAACAGATGGCAAGAGAGCATGCCCAATAAATTGTGGCGAGCCCGTATTTATAAACCTATTATGTCGGAGACTGGAGGGCCCCATTTGCCAATGACTGTTGCTATTCTAGCAAAAGGAAGGTGTTTTTTCGGACCTTCGGCTTATAGCCTTCGTCCATTTCGCAATCTGAATTTATGATTCTAACAAATTAATATTGCGAGGGGCTACTGTTGGGGGCCTTCGGCTTTGGAAGGTCCTCAAAAACATGATTTAACAATGTTTTCCAAGAGAAATATGCAAACAGGTACCTTCGAAGTTAGATTGCGGGTATACAAAAGCACGGTTAAAGACGAAGCTTGACTGGGACGAAAGGTGATCACGACGAAGGATAAGACGATCACGAAGCTATATGCAGAAAAGCTTTGGCATAACGGCAGAAAAGGGGAACCGACTTAAAGATGAAAAACCAAATTAGACCTCGAAGAATTACTATAGGGTTATTGTTAAATGTAAAGGGTATTAATGTAATTTTGCATGGGCTGCGACCCATGCCTATAAATAGGTGAACAGTATTCCTGTACTGTTCACGCTGATTTGGCATTGACTTTTGCGTCACACTTGTACTTTTACCTTCTCACAAGCTGAAGGTACATTTGTAATTTGATATCATTTCTATTCTTCCATCATAATAAAATAGAAATGATTTGTCAATGATACATAATCGTTCATGTTAACTTATATGCTTCATATGATTCCTTCTTCATTATTATATTTTATGCTGATGAAGGTATGTCCTTCATAACCTTCGTCCAAAAATCATTATATCTTTAGGGAAATAATGCTTCGAAGGGCAAAGGATATTAACATTTAACATTTTGTGTTGCCTTGTTCTTAATTCCAAGCATTTGAGAACAAGTCTCCAACACTTATAATCTAGAGCAAACTAGTTAGTCCAATTATTTGTGTTGGGTAATTCAACCACCAAAATCAATTAGGAAAAGGTGTAAGCCTATTTCCCTTTCAGTTAGTCTCAACATCCAGCGAGACACGAAACAACAAGTTGCTTCGTGGTTACAATTCTGCAAACTTATTGTTAATATTACCAAGTGCACAGTCAATCATTAAGATTTAGACTGATATGCGCAACACTATTTTATCCATACGAGTCCTTCAGGTGCTCATGCATACCATTCGTCGTTTGGAGCCAGTAGTTGACTTTAGATCAACAAGTAAAATGACCATCAGGGTCTAACGCTCACAAAGACATTCACTAGTTACATTGTGCTTTTAAGCACATAGGAAAAATGTGTGTGTTTATATTGGTAGTGAAGTGCACGGCATCAGGCCAATGCTGCCAAGCAAATATTTTTATATGCAGAGATGTATAGTCCAACTCATTTTTATCACTGCCCATGGTTTACCCAATTACTCATACGACTCTGAAATTGGGTATCGATTTATGCAACATTTTTAGGTATTATACTTTTGAGAGAGAACTAATAACAATAGTCAATTATTTGTGATGCTGCCAGCAGGGCAAACATTTCTCCTCATATTATATACCAATTTGTTCTATAAAGCATTATTTCGATCTCTTCGTTGTTCGGCAAAAAGAGAAGCTTTAGAATAGAACAAACAAGGCCAAGAATTCATTTTATCTGGGAAAATCACCATATAACTAGCTTTTGATGAAGCAAATAATGATAACTGCTTGGCAAGAACGAAACAATACTGGTATCCGCCTAGGATCCATCTTCAACAACAGATAGTACTGCTCTCATACGAAGAAATCATAAGGAGTACAGAGGATACAATAGGTCTCTACAAGATCTTCATATTTCTATCACAAATTACCATCACTGACAGTATTGCGGTCGAGAATTGTGGCTCTTCCAACGCCAAGAACCAAGGACAAATTAATGCCTAATGTAGCTTCAAGCTCTGTGGTGATGTGGGATTCCATGGCTATTTTTGTACTCTTCTTACTTCTGGTAGATCAGATATAGATTATGGTAAGCATGCCAAGGGGTGGAATACAATGTAGTTCTGCTACATAAACCCCCAGATATATGTCTATTCAGAATCGACCTTTACCATTTGGTTTATAGTATATACCATACCAGTCAAAGGACTATCTGAAAGCTCTCTTGTGGGTTTTGGTGTTTGGATGACAACCTAATTAAAGGACTAACAAGTGTGCTAAGTGTTGAACAAGTGCTTTATGTAAAGCTAATATGGTTCAACACAAGTGAACAAGTGTGATGGTCCAAAGACTGAATTATTTATAGATAATGGACATTGCTTAAGTGAGACTCGATGTGCATAACTCAGAGACAACCGACCAAGCCAAGGATGGAAGCAAGAAGAGCTTCGAGATACCGAGTGCACAGGAGAAAGTCAAGGAGACCAGGAACCCAAAGCCAGGGGTGAAGAAGAAGACTTGCAAAGTCAAGGTTGATCTTGTTGAGAGTTATGGTGCATCAAGGAACACTACATAAGAACATGACTTACAACCAATGAGGTAACATCTAAAATTATGTGGTGGAAGTCATAAGGCTCAAGACCAAGCTCAAAAAGTGAACAAGGTCACTGGAAGGAGAACCAATGTCAAAATCAGAACCGGAAGCAGCCCAAAAGAGCTAAGTGCACCTTGACCTTTAGTTTGGGTTGTTCCTATGTTTGGAGATATTCTATGTGACTTTTGCAGGATGTTGGAGCTCAGAAATGTCAATCTAGATCAAGTCAAGCTGACTTGACGTTTTATGAGTCCAACATCAATCTCAATCATGCCAAATGCTAAAGAAGTGAAAATCAAAGAGAAGGTATGTTTCTAGACATAGTACATTGGTTTTTGTGTACTAATATATTTGTCTAAGTGTTAGAAACAGAGAAGAGAAGAAAAGAAAAGAGATGCAAAAGGCTTGGCTATGAACAGCCAAGACTCAGCTTAGTCTAGCACACCGGAGTGTCCGGTGCGCCAGGCTGAACTCCGGTGAACAGGCCACTCTCGGGAGGAGTTTGGCGGCGTACAGCTATAATTCACCGGACTGCCCGGTGGTGCACCGGACTATCCGGTGAGCCAACGGTCGACTGCGCCAACGGTCGGCAGCGCGATCAGCGGGCGACACGTGGCCTGAGCCAACGAATAGTTGGAGCACCGGACTGTCCGGTGTGCACCGGACAGTGTCCGGTGAGCCAAGACGACCGTTGCTCCAACGGTCAGATGAGCCTGATTTGGAAGGAGATCACGCACCAGACAAGCTACAGGAACTGTCCGGTGGTGCACCGGACTGTCTGGTGTGCCACCCGATAGAAAGCAAGTTTTGCCTTCCAAAATGGAATCCAACGGCTCCTAGGCCCCTTGGGTCTATAAAAGGGACTCCTAGGCGTCTCCAACATGAACATAAGGGCAGCCAACAATAGTGTACATCACTCGAATAGATTCTCACTCTCCCTCTTGTGTGTATCTCTCTAGTTTGTGTAGAAGGCAAAGTTATAAGCCTTTAGAGAGTGGAGAAGTGCTGCTAAGAGCTAGAGCAAGGTCTTGAGCGTATCGTTACTCTACCGGAGTGCTGTCAAGAAGACTGTAAGCAGCCACGGCTTTGTTGTAACCAAACTCAACATAGTGGAAGGCTCTATCTGTCATACTGACAGATCTGAGCAAACGGAGGAAGGAGTTGAAATAGACTCCAAGCCCAGGTGTGGCTAACTCCAACAAGGACTAGGCAAGCATTTTAGGCTTGGCCGAACCTCAGGATAAATCCCTGTGTCTATGTGCTTCGCTCTGTATTGTGTGTTGTCTCTCTGTTCTATCTACTCTTTATATATGCATTTCAATACTTATGTGTGGTACAAGTTATATTTGAAGTGCAGGGCATTTTGAGACAGGATCTTCTATTTCGCTTCAACTTACTCGAAGGGTCATCCATTCCACTGCGATCCAACCTTCGAGTAGAGTAAGAATTTTAGTTTTCAAGTGATAATTTTTATCCGCCTATTCACCCCCTCTAGGCGACATCTAGATCCTGTTCCAGGGCAAAGGGAACTTTCAATTTGTCGGCGTTTCGACCCCGGGGGGTCCCTGGACCGATGAGTAAATTATCGCTGCGTGTCCTAGCCCAGATGGGTCGGTGCGAGACGGAGACACAAGGGGGGAAACAGTATGGGGAACCGTGGCCTCGTGTTGTCCTGCGCCCAGGGCGGATGCGCTTGCAGTAGGGGGTTACAAGCGTTCGCGAGGGAGAGAGAGAGAGGGGGCGTGAGACTACGCGTCAGCCCGTTCTCCCGCGCGGCCACCTTTTCGTACGAGGGCCCTGGACCTTCCTTTTATAGACGTAAGGAGAGGGTCCAGGTGTACAACGGGGGGTGTAGCAGTGTGCTAACGTGTCTAGCAGAGAGGAGCCAGAGCCCTATGTACATGCCGACGTGGCTGTTAGAGAGGTGTTGGAGCCCTGTTCATGTGGCGTCGTGGCCGTCGGAGGAGCGCTTGAGCCCTGTAGAAGCACAACTGTCGGGGCTGTCGGATCCTTGCTGACGTCTCCTTGCTTCCGTAGGGGGCTGAGAACCGCTGTTGGTGCTGAGGTGGTGGCTCCTCCGAGGTCAAGGTTGAGTTCGAGCCCGGAGGTCGGGCGAGGCGGAGACCGTCGTCCGGAGGTCGAGGTTGAGTCCGAGCCCGGGGGTCGGGCGAGGCGGAGACCGTCGTCCGGAGGTCGAGGTTGAGTCCGAGCCCGGGGGTCGGGCGAGGCGGAGACCGTCTTCCGAGTCGAGGTTGAGCCCGAGCCCTAGGGTCGGGCGAGGCGGAGACCGTCGTTCGGGGTCGAGGTGGAGTCCGAGCCCTAGGGTCTGGTGAGGCGGAGATTCCTATGGCGCCTAAGGCTGGACTTGGATGCTGTCAGCCTCACCTTGGCGGGTGGCACAGCAGTCGGAGCAGCGCAGGCGGCGCTGTTTTCCTGTCAGGTCAGTCAGTGGAGGGGCGAAGTGACTGCGGTCACTTCGACCTTGTCGACTGGAGAGCACGCGTCAGGATAAGGTGTCAGGCGATCCTTGCATTAAATGCTCCTGCGATCCGGTCGGCTGGAAAGGCGATCTGGCCAAGGTTGCTTCTCCGCGAAGCCTGCCCGAACTGGGCCTCGGGCGAGTCGAAGGTGCATCCGTTGCTTGAGGAGACCCTCGAGCGAGGGCGAATCTGCCTTGGTCTACCGTTCCTGCTCGAGGCTGGGCTCGGATGAGGCGAGATCGTGTCCCTTGAGTGGATGGAGCCTTTGACCGGAATTGCGCCCATCATGCCTTTGCAGCTTTGTGCTGATGGGGGTTACCAGCTAAGATTAGGAGCCTTAGGGGTACCCCTAATTACAGTCCCTGACAGTAGCCCTCGAGCCTCAAAGGGAGTGTGGGTACTCGCTTGGAGGCTTTGCCTCAATTTTTTGCATGGGAACCGACCTTTCTCGGTTGCATTTTGTTCCGGTGGGTGCGCGCGAGCGCACCCACTGGGTGTAGCCCTTGAGGCCTCGGAGGAGTGGTTTGACTCCTTTGAGGTCTTAATGCCTTTCGTGATGCCTCGGCCGGTCTGGTCGTTCCCTCATGCGAACTGGTCGTTGCCCGGGTGCATAGTCAGGTTCCGAGTTCTTGGGCTGGTATGTTGACGCTGTCAACGGTTTGGCCGAAGTCGGGTTTGCGAGAGCAGCCCCCGAGCCTCTGCACAGGATGAGAGGACGGTCAAGGGTAGACTCGGCTTTTTTCATACGCCCCTGCGTCGCCTTTCTGCAAGGAGGAGGGGGGAAAGCGCCATGTTGCCCTCGGAGGGCGCCGAACATGGTGTCTCCAGTGAGTTGCTAACGGGTGATCCGAGTGGACGCCCGTGCCCCGTTCGATAAGGGTCGGCTAGTGGCCCAGAGGCACGCTCCAAAAGTACCTGCAGGTGATTTGCCGGACCCGGTCCCGTTCGATAGGGTCCGAGGGCTTGATGCCTCCCTCTGATGGGATTCCGTTACAGAATCGTCCTGCTGGTCTCGGAAATGTCCTAGGGTACCTCGGGAGCGTAGCCCGAGCCTTGGTTATGTATCGAACGTACCCAGAGTCATCCCTCAGTCTGCGTGCTCTGGGGCGACTGTCGAACCCGTCGGGGGCCAGCCTACGAACCCCTGATCAATAGTGGGCGTGGAGCCCGAGTGGCCTGAGGCGGCTGTCGAACCTTTCCGAGGGGCCAGCCTTCGAACCTCTGACCAGTAGTGGGCGCGGAGCCCGAGTGCTCTGAGGCGGCTGTTGAACCCTTCCGGGGGGCCAGCCTTCGAACCTCTGATCAATAGGAGGGCTCGAGGCCCGCTTCCTTCGCGGAGAAGGATCCCTTTCGGAGTATCCCCTTTCCCGGTCCCTGTAGCAAGAGAGAGAAAGGGGAAACAAAAAAGGATACGAAATCGAATGTCGTGGCGTACCTTTTTTGACACGGTCATTATGGCGGAGGTGAAGCGTCGCCTGCTTCTCCTGCCAAAGGTGTCGCCTGCCCTGCCGCAGAGTTAATGCGATGGGACGAGTGGTTCACGGGGCAGCCGTTGCACGGGCCGTTCGAGGAACGGAACACGGGAGCGTCGTCTTCACGTCGTGGGAGAGGGTTCTCTTGCTGTTCCAGGAGGGGACGTGAGCCTGCAGACGATTTGACTGCTGCTTCCGCCCGCCTGCCACCGCCATTACTGCCGGCCCACTTCTGGCCATATTGACCATCGCGCCTTCTCCCACGGATGACTGACCCGTGACCGGCGTGCCTGGTTGGCACTGCTGGGCCGTGCGCAGGGCTACCTCGAGTTGCAGCACCGGTTCCGTAGTCGAGAAGGCGCGGCGCTGGCGCAAGTGGCGCTGCAGTTTTTTGCACGTAGTAACCGGCACGCCGGTTACATGACGTGTGGGCCTGGGCCTCCATGCTGGACGCGTCGAAGTCGAAAGGGTGCGCCCCTTGGTGCAGTTGCATGCCGCCTGCATGGCGGTCCGCCCTTTCACCCGCTGGTTTGGGTGAAGACGGAGGAATGCTTGTAACCGCTGGGCGGTTACACGCTCCGCGCGCGTCGGTTTGGCTTCTTCCGTCCTGGGGCAGCTTGCATGTCGCGTGGGGCCCAGCCCCCGTGTCGTAGGGGGAGGACCTTGGAGCATGTTGGTGAAGACTTAGTCCGCGACGGCTGAGGACGCGAGCGAGGAGAGTCGCCTTTAAAAAGGGATCGACCTCCTGGGTGGTAGCCATGCCTTCGCACTTTCCTCCTGCGTCGCGTCCTTCCGCCTTCCGAGCCCCCGAATGGGGAGCGCCCGCGTTGTCTTCGTCTCGTTGTGGAAGGAGCGCAACCTCGTGGAGGTTGGTACCTTTCAGCCATCGCTTGTCTTCAAGGATTTTTGCCGTGCAGCCCGGTTGCATCCCCTCGCCGATGGCCACCCAAGACGGTGACCACCAGTTCGATGGTGGGGAGAAGCAAGCCGGGCTCCGGCCTCCGCCCTGCCCTCAGCTTCAAGGATCTTCGTCATCCTTGCTGGGGCAGAGGGCGAGCTGAAACGAAGCTCTACCTCCCGTATGGGCCGGCGGGCCACCTCCTCCTTCAGCATTCATGGGAGAGGGCGCTCACCGGCTTAGCGGAAGGGGCAGACTTTGATAACGCGTGGCCGAGCGGCCGCAAGCGTCGTCAACTCCAGCGTGCCTGGTTCGCTGGCTTAGCTGGCTCTGGCACGGCTTCCGATGCCACCTCCCGCCGCTGGGCGGAGTGCGGCTATCTACCCGCCGTACGGGCGGCTGTTGCGCCGCGCGCACCGGGGGATCGCCCAAGACGTCACGCGCTGCTAGGGCGGCGTTCGTGTTCTTGGGCTGTCCTACCCTTGCTCCGGCACGACGCCTTCACGTGGGGGTCAGTGCTCACCCGTCTAGGAGGACTTGAGTGGGGATCTGCCGGTGGACAGGTGGCCGGAGAAGTCCTCGTCGCCGACGAGATCGCCGCTGCCATCTGCGCTCCGGGCCTCCGGCTCTTTGGCTTTGATAGCTTGTCCTCGCCCCTCGAGTGAAGACGTGGGCGAGGGCCTTGTCGCAGCAGCGTCTGCCCTGAGGTCATCGCTGCTGCTATTTGGCCGCCCGGAGCGGAGGTCGTTGTCGCGGGAACGGAATCGGAGTCCCGTTTGTAATGGCATCTTGAGTGCCGGCGTATGTTCATTGCGGTTGTCGGGGCCTGAACATTTGTGTATTTGGGCATAAAGCCGTGTTTCTTTCCCATTTCGTGCACCAGGACTCGCCTGTCGGCTAGCTGGACCGCTTAACCAAGTGTGAGTTGCCCTGTGCGGAAGGTGGCGAGTGAGGTATCCGTATCCCGGAGGCGTAGGAGTCCCTCGGCTCGGTCGGCCTTGCCGCTCGAGGCTTCTCTTGCTTAGTGAAGGAACCCTCGGCTGCTCTGCGATGAGCCGAAGCCGGAGGCAGCGGTGTCAGCATGGACAGAGGTGGAGTTGGCTGGAGAAGAAACTTCGTCGGCCCGGGAGTAGGGGGACTTCCCAGGCCGAGGAGGCGTTGCAGTGGCGGCTGGGACCTGGCCAGGTCGTCCACTAGCGGGACTAACCCTGGAGTCGGGCTACCGAGGCCATGAGCCAGGCTGGTGTCCTCGGGGGACAGCTGGCTGAGGCTACGGAGCGGCCGGTCCGGTCGTCTGCTTGGGCCGGGTTCCCGGAGGAGACCCTGGCGATGATGGCCCAGGCGCGGTGCTGACATCTTCCTTTGAGTTGGAGATCCTCCGACCATGTTGCTGTCCGAGGCTAGGTCGGATTCCGCCGAAGGTGGAGTCGATGCCGAGGGTGCTGTTGTTCCCCCTACTGACGTCTGAACCTGCAGGGACAGTTTGTCTATAGTGTGCGTATGTTTTTTGCGGCCGCCAAGGCCAAAACATATCGTCGTCGTGTTGTAAAGCTGTGTTTCTTTTTCCCCTTGTTTCGAGTTTCGGGACTTGTTCGTCGGTAACAGAATCGTTCATCCGAGCGTGAGTTACTTATCATAGAAGGTGATGAGTGAGGTATCCATATCCCGGAGGTGTAGGAGTCCCTCGGCTCGGTCGGCCTTGCCTGCTTACGTGTACTCTTACTCGTCCGTAGGATTCTGTTATCAATATAGTCGAGATGGCACGAAAAATCGTTTCGGCCGAAAAAGTTTTCGAGCGTTAAGACTTGTTCGATCAGCGGAATCCCTTATCCGAGCGTGAGTTACTTATCGCAGAAGGTGATGAGTGAGGTATCCGTATCCCGGAGGCGTAGGAGTCCCTCGGCTCGGTTGGCCTTGCCTGCTTACGTGTACTCCGTCGTTTTCAGGATTCCACTATCGAAGTAGTCGAAAAGCACAAAAGATGTTCTGGCAGAAAGACTTTTTCCGAGGAAAATTTTAACGCAGAGGGGGTTCCCCCCTTCTAGCCCCCGAGGGAGGGTCGGGCTTTGCCGGGGCAAGGCTGACCCTTCCTTGATGGTTAGACTTTGCTTGGGTATGTAAACGAGGTACATGAACGACTTGAAAACATCTTAAGGGTAGAAGCGACGTAGCTGTCGGATGTTCCAGGCGTTGTTGTAGACCTCGCCTTGACTGTTGGCCAGCTTGTATGTCCTAGGCTTTAGAATCTTGGTGATGATGAACGGCCCTTCCTAGGGAGGCGTGAGCTTGTGGCGCCCTCGGACGTCTTGTCGTAGCCGAAGCACCAAGTCACCCACCTGGAGGTCTCGGGACCAAACCCCTCGGGCGTGGTAGCGTCGCAGAGACTACTGATACCGCGTCGAGTGTAGCAAGGCCATGTCCCGAGCCTCTTCCAGCTGGTCAAGTGAGTCTTCTCGGTTTGTCTGGTTGCTTCGGGCGTCGTATGCCCTCGTCCTCGGGGAGCCGTATTCTAAGTCTGTGGGCAAGATAGCCTCGGCCCCATAGACTAGAAAAAACAGCGTGAAGCCCGTGGCTCGGCTTGGCGTCGTCCTCAGGCTCCAGACCACCGAGGGGAGTTCCTTCATCCACCGCCTGCCGAACTTGTTGAGTTCGTTGTAGATCCTCGGCTTGAGTCCCTGTAGAATCATGTCGTTGGCACGCTCTACCTGCCCATTCGTCATGGGGTGAGCTACGGCGGCCCAGTCCACCCGGATGTGGTGGTCCTCGCAGAAGTCCAGGAACTTTCTGCCAGTGAACTGGGTGCCGTTGTCGGTGATGATGGAGTTCGGGACCCTGAAGCGATGGATGATGTTGGTGAAGAACGCCACCGCCTGTTCGGACCTGATGCTGTTTAGGGGTCGGACCTCAATCCACTTGGAGAATTTGTCGATGGCGACCAGCAGGTGCGTGAAGCCCCCGGGTGCCTTCTGCAAGGGACCGACGAGGTCCAGACCCCACACAGCAAATGGCCAGGTGATGGGTATTGTTTTTAGAGCCTGAGCGGGCAGGTGGGTCTGCCTTGCATAGAATTGACACCCTTGGCAGGTGCGTACAATCCTAGTGGCGTCGGCCACCACGGTTGGCCAGTAGAAACCCTGTCGGAAGGCGTTTCCCACGAGGGCTCGAGGTGCTGCATGATGACCGCAAGCCCCCGAGTGTATTTCTTGCAATAACTCCTGACCTTCGGCGATGGATATGCATCGTTGGAGGATGCCTGAGGGGCTGCGGTGGTAGAGCTCCTTTCCGTCACCCAGCAAGATGAACGACTTGGCACGCCGCACCAGTCGCCGAGCTTTGGCTCTGTCGAGGGGTAGCTCTCCTCGGTGGAGATATTGCAGGTATGGGGTCTGCCAGTTTCGATTAGGCGTGACCCCATTCTGCTCTTCCTCGATGTGCAGTGCCTCACCCTCGGGGGCTGAGGGTGCCTCGGGCGGGGCCGAGGCTGCCTCGGGCTGACCTGAGGGCGCCTCGGGCAGAGCCGAGGCCTTCTCGGGCTCAGGCATGCCGTCGGTCTTGATGGAGGGTTGATGTAGGTCTCGGGAGAAGACGTCCGGAGGGACCGTTGTTCGCCCTGAGGCTATCTTAGCCAGCTCGTCTGCAGTCTCGTTGTATTGTCGAGCGACGTGGTTGAGCTCGAGCCCGTGGAACCTGTCCTCCAGGCACCGAACCTCGTCGCAGTAGGCTTCCATCTTCGGGTCGCGACAGTGGGAGTTCTTCATGACTTGGTCGATGACAAGCTGCGAGTCGTCACGAGCGTCGAGGCGCCGAACCCCTAGCTTGATGGCGATGCGCAACCCGTTAACCAGAGCCTCATACTCGGCCACGTTGTTGGACGCCGGAAAATGGAGGCGCAGCATGTAGCTGAGGTGCTTTCCGAGGGGTGAGATGAAGAGCAGGCCTGCGCTTGCTCCTGTTTTCATCAGCGACCCGTCGAAAAACATGGTCCAGAGTTCCGGTTGGATCGGAGCTGTTGGAAGCTGGGTGTCGACCCATTCAGCCACAAAGTCCGCCAAGACTTGGGACTTGATGGCCTTCCGAGGGGCGAACGAGATCGTCTCACCCATGATCTCCATCGCCCACTTTGCAATCCTACCCGAGGCCTCTCGGCACTGGATGATCTCCCCCAGGGGGAAGGATGACACCACAGTCACCGGATGAGACTCGAAGTAGTGTCGCAACTTTCGCCGTGTCAGAATCACCGCGTACAGTAGCTTCTGAATTTGCGGTAGTGGATTTTGGTCTCGGACAGTACCTCACTGATGAAGTAGACCGGCCTCCGGACGGGCAATGCGTGCCTTTCTTCTCGTCTCTCAACCACGATCGCGGCGCTGACCACCTGAGTGGTAGCGGCGACGTAGATCAAGAGGGCTTCTCCGGCAGCAGGGGGGACCAGGATGGGCGCGCTTGTAAGGAGCGCCTTCAAGTTCCCGAGGGCTTCTTCGGCCTCGGGGGTCCAAGTGAAGCGCTCGGTCTTTCTTAAGAGGCGATACAGGGGCAGGCCTCTTTCGCCGAGGCGCGAGATGAAGCAGCTCAGAGCCGCAAGGCATCCCATGACCCTCTGTACTCCTTTCAAGTCCTTGATAGGCCCCATGTTGGTGATGGCCGCGATTTTCTCCGGGTTGACCTCGATGCCCCGCTCGGAGACGATGAACCCCAGGAGCATGCCTCGAGGGACTCCAAAGACACACTTCTCGGGATTGAGTTTTACGCCTTTCGCTTTGAGACACTTGAATGTCGTTTCAAGGTCGGAGAGGAGGTCGGAGGCTTTCCTCGTCTTGACTACGATGTCATTGACGTAAGCCTCGACCGTTCGGCCAATGTGCTGTCCAAACACGTGGTTCATGCACCTTTGGTATGTCGCACCCGCATTCCACAAACCAAATGGCATAGTAATGTAGCAGTACATGCCAAAAGGTGTGATGAAAGAAGTTGCGAGCTGGTCGGACTCTTTCATCCTGATTTGGTGATACCCTGAGTAGGCATCAAGGAACGACATGGTTTCACACCCAGCAGTGGAATCCACAATTTGATCGATGCGAGGCAGAGGGTAGGGAACCTTCGGACATGCTTTGTTTAGACCAGTGTAGTCTACACACATCCGCCATTTCCCACCTTTCTTTTTCACAAGCACAGGGTTGGCTAGCCATTCGGGATGGAATACCTCTTTGATGAACCCTGCAGCCATCAGCTTGTGGATCTCCTTGCCTATGGCTCTGTGCTTTTCTTCGTCGAATCGGCGCAAAGGCTGCTTCATGGGTCGGGCTCCAGCTGGGATATCCAGTGAGTGCTCAGCGACATCCCTCGGTATGCCTGGCATGTTCGAGGGACTCCATGCAAAAACCTTGGTGTTTGCGCGGAGAAAGTCGACGAGCACTGCTTCCTATTTGGGGTCGAGCTCGGAGCCGATCCGGATCTGCTTGGAGGTGTCGTTGCTAGGGTCGAGAGGGACGGACTTAACCGCCTCTGCTGGTTCGAAGTTGCCGACGTGGCGCTTCGTATCTGGTGCCTCCTTGGGGAGGCTTTCCATGTCGACGATGAGGGCCTCGGATTCGGCGAGGGCCTCGGCGTACTCCACGCACTCCACGTCGCATTCGTACGCGTGTCGGTACGTGGGGCCGATGGTGATGACCCCGTTGGGGCCCGGCATTTTGAGCTTGAGGTATGTGTAGTTGGGGACGGCCATGAACTTGGCGTAGCATGGTCTCCCCAGCACCGCGTGGTAGGTTCCTCGGAACCAGACCACCTCGAACGTGAGGGTTTCCTTTCGGAAGTTGGAGGGAGTCCCGAAGCAGACGGGCAGATCGAGTTGTCCAAGGGGCTGGACGCGCTTCGCTGGAATGATCCCGTGAAAGGGTGCCGCACTGGCCCGGATCGAGGACAGATCGATCTGCGAGAGCCCGAGGGTGTCGGCGTAGATGATGTTGAGGCTGGTGCCTCCGTCCATGAGGACCTTGGTAAGCCTGAACGTTGCCGATGACGGGATCAACAACGAGCGGGTACTTCCACGGGCTCGGCAAGCGGTCGGGGTGGTCGCCTTGGTCGAAGGTGATGGGCTTGTCGGACCAGTCTAGGTAGACTAGCGCCGCCACCTTCATCGAGCAGACCTCCCGACGCTCTTGCTTGCGGTGCTGAGCCGAGGCGTTCGCCACTTGCCCACCGTAGATCATGAAGCAGTCATGGACCTCGGGGAACTCCTCTGCCTTGCGGGCTTCCTTCTTGTCGTTGTCGGGGGCTCTGCCACCTTCCGCCGGTGGCCCGGCCTTGTGGAAGTAGCGCCGAAGCATGACGCACTCCTCAAGGGTGTGCTTGACAGGACCCTGATGATAGGGGCACGACTCCTTGAGCATCTTGTCGAACAAGTTGGCACCTCCGGGAGGCTTCCGAGGGTTCTTGTGCTCGGCAGTGGCGACAACGTCTGCGTCGGCGGAGTCGCGTTTTGCTTGCGACTTCTTCTTGCCCTTCTTCCTCGCGCCGCGCTGTGCGGACGCCTCGGGGACGTCATCCGGCTGGCGCCCCTGAGACTGCTTGTCCTTCCGGAAGATGGCCTCGACCGCCTCCTAGCCAGAGGTGAACTTGGTGGCGATGTCCATCAGCTCGCTCGCCCTGGTGGGAGTCTTGCGACCTAGCTTGCTCACCAGGTCGCGGCAAGTGGTGCCAGCGAGGAACGCGCCGATGACATCTGAGTTGGTGATGTTGGGCAGCTCGGTGCGCTGCTTCGAAAATCACCGGATATAGTCCCGCATGGATTCTCCCGGCTGTTGGCGGCAGCTTCGAAGATCCCAGGAGTTCCCAGGGCGCACGTATGTGCCCTGGAAGTTGCCGGCGAAGGCTTTGACCAGGTTGTCCCAGTTGGAGATCTACGCAGGAGGCAGATGCTCCAGCCAGGCTCGGGCGGCGTCGGAGAGGAACATGGGGAGGTTGCAGGATGATGAGGTTGTCATCGTCCGTTCCACCCAGCTGGCAGGCTAGCCTGTAGTCCGCGAGCCACAGTTTTGGCCTCGTCTCCCCCGAGTACTTGGTGATGGTAGTCGGGGCCTAGAACCGGGTCGGGAACAGCGCCCATCGTATGACCCGGCTGAAAGCTTGCGGACTAGGTGGTTTGGACGAAGGGCTCCGATCCTCCCCGCCGTCGTAGCGTCCCCCACGCCTGGGGTGGTAGCCTCGGCGCACCCTCTCGTCGAGGTGGGCTCGACGGTCACGGCAATGGTGCTCGTTGCCGAGGCAGCCTGGGGCCGCAGGCGCTGTGTCTCGCGTGCGCCCGGTGTGGACCGAGGCTTCCCGCATGAATCAGGAAGTCGCGGCGTGATGCTCTAGGGGGTATCCCTGCCTTCGGGAGGCAGAGCTTTCAGCCCGTCAGGACCGCAGCATCCTCCAGGAGATTCTTGAGCTCTCCCTGGATACGCCGCCCCTCGGTGGTGGATGGTTCCGGCATCGCCTGGAGTAGTATTACTGCTGCAGCCAGGTTCTGGCCGACCCCACTAGAAATCGGGGGCAGCCTTGCCCTGGCATCGTCGGCGATGCGGTGCTGGATGTCCTGGACTAGATGACGCGCTTCTCCGGCCGGTGCTCGGCCTGCCCGCTCCTGCCCGATGTTCTGCCGGAGATGCACAAGTTGTCCTGCTTCCTCGTCGAGCCTGGCCTGCATCTCGCGGATTTGCTCGAGCTGTGTGTCCTGACCCCCCGCAGGGACAAGGACCACAGCTAGCTCCCGAAGGATGTCAACGCGAGGCGCAGGCCTAGAGGGATCGCCGTCCTCCGACATACCAAGGTGGTTGCCTTCGTCGAGACCCTCTAGATCGACGTGGAAACATTCGCGACTTGGGCCACAGTCCTCGTCGCCGAGGTTGTGGCTATCATCGAAGCAATCGGAGAGGCAGTAGTCACATGCGGTCATGAAGTCCCGCATGGCACTGGGGTTATCGAGCCCGGAGAAATCCCAACTAGAGTCGGGCTCGTCGTCTTCCTCGGAACCCGGGGGCCCGTAGGTCGAGACGGCCATCAATCTGTCCCAGGTTGACCACATATGGTACCCCGGAAGGTTCGGATATGCCTTTATGAAAGCGTCCACCAAAGCGGGATCGCTTGGTGGGTCGAAGCTGAATCTAAAAGGCACAGGATGGGAAACGGACGGTACCTCTTGATCGACGGACGGTGACGAAGTCGTGTCGGGGATGGACTGCACCGTTATCTCAGGTACGAGGCTAACGCCTAGCAAGTCCTTCGCGAGCGTGCTGGCGTCGCCCGTCTGCTCGGGGTTGGTGTGTCGTGGGGAAACGACGCTCATCTTTGTCTCAGACGCGAGGTCAACGCCCGATGTGTCCCCCGCTGGGGCGCCGGCGTCGTCAACTTGCTCGACAGCCGACGAGGCGCCGACTCCTGCTTGGCCACAATTGCCCCGCCTCCTTCCCTGTCGACGGGGAAGGTGACGGGACAGACTCAGATGCTGTTCTTCGGCCACACAGGGAAGACGTCGTCAATTCCGCCGCCGGTGGGCGGGCTGACGGCCGCCATTGTCGTTGTCACGCGGCGGAGGAAGGAGTAGCATGTCGTAGCTGCCGTCGAGGGACATGAACTCGAGACTCCTGAAACGGAGCTTCGTCCCGGGTTGGAGAGGTTGCTGGAGACTCCCCATCTAGAGCTTGACGGGAAGCTGTTTGTCAACATGCAGCAGGCCCCTACCTGGCGTGCCAACTGTCAGTGTTTCGACCCCGGGGGGTCCCTGGACCGACGAGTAAATTGTCGCTGCATGTCCCAGCCCAGATGGGTCAGCGCGAGACGGAGACACAAGGGGGAAAACAGTATGGGGAACCGCGGCCTCGTGTTGTCCTGCGCCCAGGGCGGATGCGCTTGCAGTAGGGGGTTACAAGCGTTCGCGAGGGAGAGAGAGGGGGGGCGTGAGACTGCGCGTCAGCCCGTTCTCCCGCGCGGCCACCTTTTCATACGAGGGCCCTGGACCTTCCTTTTATAGATGTAAGGAGAGGGTCCAGGTGTACAACGGGGGGTGTAGCAGTGAGCTAACGTGTCTAGCAGAGAGGAGCCAGAGCCCTATGTACATGCCGACGTGGCTGTCGAAGAGGTGTTGGAGCCCTGTTCATGTGGCGTCGTGGCCGTCGGAGGAGCGCTTGAGCCCTGTAGAAGCACAGCTGTCGGGGCTGTCGGATCCTTACTGACGTCTCCTTGCTTCCGTAGGGGGGCTGAGAACCGCCATTGGTGCTGAGGTGGTGGCTCCTCCGAGGTCGAGGTTGAGTTCGAGCCCGGGGGTGGGGCGAGGCAGAGACCGTCGTACGGAGGTCGAGGTTGAGTCCGAGCCCAGGGGTCGGGTGAGGCGGAGACCGTCGTCCGGAGGTCGAGGTTGAGTCCGAGCCTGGGGTCGGGCGAGGCGGAGACCATTGTCCGGAGGTCGAGGTTGAGTCCGAGCCCGGGGGTCGGGCGAGGCGGAGACCGTCTTCCGAGTCGAGGTTGAGCCCGAGCCCTGGGGTCAGGCGAGGCGGAGACCGTCGTCCGGGGTCGAGGTGGAGTCCGAGCCCTGGGGTCGGGCGAGGCGGAGATTCCTATGGCGCTCGAGGCTGGACTTGGATGCTGTCAGCCTCACCCTGGCGGGTGGCACAGCAGTCGGAGCAGCGCAGGTGGCGCTGTTTTCCTGTCAGGTCAGTCAGTGGAGGGGCGAAGTGACTGCGGTCACTTCGGCCTTGTCGACTGGAAGCACGCGTCAGGATAAGGTGTCAGGCGATCCTTGCATTAAATGCTCCTGCGATCCGGTCAGTTGGCGAGGCGATCTGGCCAAGGTTGCTTCTCCGTGAAGCCTGCCCGAACTAGGCCTCGGGCGAGTCGAAGGTGCGTCCGTTGCTTGAGGAGACCCTCGGGCGAGGTGCGAATCTGCCTTGGTCTACCGTTCCTGCTCGAGGCTGGGCTCGGATGAGGCGAGATCGTGTCCCTTGAGTGGACGGAGCCTTTGACCGGAATTGCGCCCATCAGGCCTTTGCAGCTTTGTGCTGATTGGGGTTACCAGCTGAGATTAGGAGCCTTGGGGGTACCCCTAATTACGGTCCCCGACACAATTGGTATCGGAGCTTAGGCCTCTCTAGTGTGGGCTTAGCCGTCTGGAGATGATGATGTCGTCACAAGAGGTAACTGTAGAATGTCTTAATTCTGATGGCTCTAACTATGCATCCTGGTCTTTTCATTTACATAATACTTTTAGGAGTTTAGGTCCTGAAGTAGAGCAAATATTTGATGCTAGTGTTTTGCCCATCAATATTGATATGAAAAATCCATCTGAGCATGATTTAAGATGTCTGCGTCAAAATTATCAAGCCTATGACATCCTAGTCAATTCCCTTAGCAAGGATGTTTATTTTGCTGTCATAGGTAGTAATAGTGATGTTCTTGTCGATGCTCATGATCTATGGACTAGAATTAAAATAAAATATTCTAAGTCCAAATGTACTACTTCTACTCCCTATGTTGCTTGTGGTACTAACCTTTCGAAGGGAGAAGAAAAACGATGGCAACCAAACGATGAATCCACCTCGCCGACAGGTTCGTCTTCCACTAGTTATACATGTCTTGTTGCTAACAATGAGAGTGGAGATGAAAGCAATGATGAGGAGGAATATGAGGATGAAGAGTCTACATCATCACAAGGTACATTTTCCTATTTTGCTTCCACTGATAATAATGACAGGGAAAATGAGACCAATGATGTGAAAGAAGAGGAGATTCGCCGGTTCTACACCCATCTCAACAATGAAGACAAAGCGCTCTTGGTTAAGCTGTTGAGAAGGAACAAGGAACAAGGCGAGACGCTTCTCAGGCTAGAGGAGACTCTAATCAAAACCAACGATAGCCTGGAGAAGATGACCAAAGAACATGAGGAGCTAAAGTACTCTCATGGGAATTTGGTCCAACGGTATGAATCTGTTTTAATTGAGCAAAGAAATAATCATGATGTATTATCTAATGTTGCTCAACTTAAAACTGAAAATTCTATGCTTAGGAGTCAAGTAGAAATGATAAATTTAGAAAAACTTGCTCTAAGTGAAAAGTATGATATGTTGTCGTATTCTCATAGTAAACTAGTTGATGACCATATCATGCTTGATGTTGCTCATAAGGTTGTAATTACGAACTTAAATTCATGTGAACCTCATTCTTGCATACGTGCGCATTTAGATAATATATCACCATGTGCTAACCCCTATTGCTCAAAAAGGCCAACTTTTGAATAAGCATCAAGCTGCAGGGTCAAAAAGAAAATTGCTCAGGAACAAGAAACAAAGACAATTAAGGAGAAGACACCATGCTCGACTTCCTCAAGATATCTACGAACACGTGGTGAAGAAGCTTGAGGAAGTAGAAACCGCAGCAAGGGTCAAACTCCTTGAGAAAGATGTTCCTAAAGCAATAAGTGAAGCAATCAACATGAGACAAGAAAAAGGTAATGATTCAATTAGTAATGTTATTTGCACTAATAATCTCTCTATGTCATCCAAAAGCAAAAAGAGAAGAGGAAAAAGGAGGTGCTTCAAGTGCAAGAGATTAGGTCACCTCATTGCTTCTTGTCCATACAAAGACAAGGACGAAGGGATAAGGAGATGTTTTGGATGCAATGAAAAGGACCACATGATCACCTCATGTCTGGTCATAAAGAATCAAGGACGTGCACCCTCCAAGATGTAAACCCACTTTGTAATTGCTAGATAAAATACCAATAGAGAAAACAATTTCTCTCTTTATGTGAGTTTGATCTTTATGCATCATCATATGTGAACACCATATTCAAAAATAAATAAATAACTAATAAAAGACTTACCATAAAAATGTGCATCATGTTGGTCCTTTATTTTGTGTGCATGTTGTGGCAATATAAAAGTAATGTGATAAGAAATATATTACATTCCCAAGTGGAAATTTAGAATTTAAAAGAAATCCTAGAATTAAGAAAAGAGAGAAGGAGGAGGTTATACAAAATAGAGGAAAATAAATGTATGAAAGAATACATTTTGTCCCCACTAATATTTTAATTTAAGTGTTTAACCCAGTTAAGAAGCTCACAAACAAGTTTGAATTCAAATTGGGATTTAAATTTGAAAATAGGAAATAAAACATAAAAAGAAAAAGAAAGAGGAGCTTACCTGGGCCTCTGTCGCGCATTTCGGCCCACCCAGGAAACCCTCACCGCGCGGCCCAAACCTCTTCCACGCGCGCTGCCGCGTGGGGCCCACTGGCCGGTCTCGCCTCCCCGCGCCCTCTCGCGCTCGCTCCACTGGCATGTGGTCCCGCGTGGTCAGCGTGTTCTTCTCCACGGATCTCGCCAGTGTTGGCACGTTCGCGCCGTCCAAGTCGCCGCGATGATCGGGGAGGCCGTTCCCAACCTCAACTCGTGGGTCCGTGCTCAGCCAGCATATTAACCCGCACCGAGTCCCGGTTTCGTTCGCCCCGTCCTCGCGCTTGAACCCACGACTCGCGAGCTCGCCCTTTAGTTTTGGAAGCCGCCGCCGCCGCCTACGAATCTCGGCACCGGTGGTCGTCTGGCCTCCATGTTGGGCCTGGGTGGGTCGTCGGCACTCGGGGTTGCTATCCGTGTCAGCAATCGAAGGGGGGGAGGCCGCGGAGTCGCGGCAATTTCTCGCCGTCGATCGGATCTCCGCCGCAAATAGCTCCGCTCCGCGACCGGCCCGTTGCAGTTCGTCTCGACTGGTGAGAACTCCACTCATACCTTCGCCAACTCCTTTTCAGTGTGCAGCACGGTTTAATTTGGTTTTGGGTTAGTGGCTGGCCGGGTAGCGCGCTCGCCGGCGAGGCTCCACCGCAGGGGGGAAAGCCAGCCCCGCTGCCTGAGGTTGAAGACGACACGCAGTAACCATAGATCGGTTCTCGGACGGCTAGGATTAGTTTTGGCGTACCGATTCACTGCAATGGATCGGGGTCGTCGATCTGTCGATCTATGGCTTGGATTAGATCATAGCATACCCTCGTCGCTCGGCAGGATTTTGGCCCTCAGATCTGAATCCAGCGATCCGCGAAGCGCGCGGAATTAGTTTAACCCAGATCTAATCTAGCGCGTTCATTTCTAATCGAACGGCTGAGGCTACGCCATACCCCTTCGGCCGCAAGTTTTGTAAAAGAAACCCTGGAAAACCGAGGAATCAACCCGCCGTCCTATTTCCACTGTTCTCTGTGTCTGGGACGACTTGCACCGAGCCCCCTGTTGTTATCAAATATTGAGGCCCAGTCCAGGACCTTATAAAACCAGAGAAAATGTTTATTAAATGGATTTTTAATAGGAAAATAATTACTAGAACTTTATAAATTCATAGAAAATTCATACTAACTCCAAATTAATCCATTCCAGTTCCTAAAATTTTGTAATTTTATTCTCTAGCATTTAGTGTCTCTGTTTTGGCATTAAAACAGTAAGAAATTTATTTATCACTTAATCTTATTTAAAGCACATAAAACCTTTGAAAATGCATAACTTGAAATCTATAACTTAGAAAATTATGATTCCAGTTCCTAGGTTTTTATTTTAATATGTAGAATATCTCTGTGTATTTTATTTATATGTTTGGTGTAATGTTAATTTCTCTATATACACTGTGCTTGTTTGTATTGTGGCGAGTAGAAGAGCCCGTGACCGAGGATCCTGGTGAGCAGCAGGTTGAAGTAGCTGAGCAGGAGCTCATTGCAGGCAAGTTGTGCCCTTGGCCACTTTTTACCCAATAATGTTCTTTAATATCACATACTCATGCATAGGTTAATTTTGATGGGACCCAATAGGTCACCCTAGATTGTTTATCTCATTACCTTGTTTACCCCTGAATCACTTGGGTAGTTTGCTATTGCTTTATATGGTTTTGGGATAATCATTTATTACCTCTATGTTCCAATTCTTGTTGTTATTCTGTTTATGTTCATGTTGATATCATTAATGTTAATTGGAACATAGAGCTTAACTTGAGAACCACGTGCCACCACAAGGGAGGAATGGGACCCCTTGGCTGACTAATTAGGAAAGCTAGTGGAAGACTACCTTACCCGAAAGGGGCAAGGGCAGTAGGGGAGTGGTCAGTGTAGGGAGGTCCCTGGTTGATTTTGCTGGGATGGCAGTCAGCCAGGAACCCTGCATTGGAACTTCCTATAAACTGTAGCGGGTTTTCGGAAGCTAGTGGAACTTTGTAAAGGCCTCGTAGTGTTGCCCTGCCGCGCTTCCTAGGTAGAGGTGTATGGGATTCATGACCCCTTGGCAGATGGGTAACATGACTTGTGGGTAAAGGGTACAACCTCTGCAGAGTGTAAAACTGGTATAGTAGCCGAGCTCGCGGTCATGAGCAGCTCAGGACTCTCTGATGTTTAAATTATGGAACTTAAATTCAATTTTGTCATTTGCATTGCATGGGTTTGTTATTAATTTTGTTCTATTACTTTACTTATGGTTTGGTATTTACTTACACTTAGTAACTGCTAATAAAATTTTGACCAACTACTTAAAAGCAATGCTCAGCTCTAACCCCTGTCATTGATTAAGCCTTACACATCACATGAACTCACACCTTTGTGAGTTTATGTCCACTGGTTCCCCACAACTTGTTGAGCTATGATCATGTGTGAGCTCACCCTTGCTGTCTCACACCCCCCCCCCCACAGGAGATGATCAGGTGGTTCAGGAGGAGCCGCCTAACACTGAGGAGTTCGATCTGATCTAGGTGGCGTTTCCCAGTCGACATTGGCGCCGACGATCCTTAGTTCGTTTTATCTTTATTATTTCATTTTGTAATAAGTCTTCCGCTATGTAATAAATACTCTGATGATTTTTGACATTTATCTCTATACACTCTGTTATTATATGTGTTGTCTTCTTGGCGCATGTATGAGATGCACCTGGCTTTGTTCCTTAAAGCCGGGTGTTACAGAAGTGGTATCAGAGCAAATGTTGACTGTAGGACGAAACCTAGATAGAAATGGACAAAACCCTTACCTACTTACCTTACTCTGATTCATTCTATACTTATCTTGATCCTGTCTCACCTTCTACTGTTCTACTTTGATCATTCTTACCTTTTCTACTCTGAGACAAGATGGATTTCACAACTTGGAATCCTACATTTATGAACTTCTTAAGAGTTAGGGAACCCAAAACAAAAGTTAAAACTATTTTCTTAAAAAAAATGTTGGTTGATTGTGCTGATGCTAAATGTCTGATTTGCTTCTTTGATTGACTGAATTAGTATAGATGGACATTTTAGCATGTACCACTATAAGGTATTGTATTAGCTTTAGTAGGTGAAATATTAATCTGCTTAGCTAATAAATCCCCCAAAGTAACATGATTGTAATTACTGCCTTGTCTACTGCTCTTTCTTACCATATGTATCTAACTCAGATGGTCAATACCAGGAGGGGTGGTGGAATTGATTTGCCTCCTAATCGACATACTCGGAGGATATATAGACAACCTCAGCCACAGCCTGCAGAGATGAATCCTCCTAATCCTCCACCAGGCGGAGTTGACCCACTGGTTGCTGCTCAGATGGCGGTGATGCAGCAAATGGCAGACACCATGGCTGATATGCGTGCTCAGATGCAGCAAGAACGCCAGGAGATGCGTCAGGAAAGAGAAGATATACGCCAGGAGTTGCGCCAGGAGCGAGATGAGATACGCCAGGAAAGGAGGGCGCAACAACAGCAACTGCAACAATAAATGCAACAGCAGCAACAACAGCAACAAGTGCCACTGCCTCCACCACCACCACCAGTTCCACCCCGAGACAAGCATAGAGAGTTCATGAGTCATAAGCCACCTACATTCGCTAGCTCACCTGATCCACTGGACGCGGATGATTGGCTGAAAGCAATTGAGAAGATGCTCACCATTGCACAATGCACTGACCGGGAGAAGGTTTTATATGCTTCTGGACGTCTGATTGGTCCTGCTGCTGACTGGTGGGATTCTTATACTGCTGCCCATGATGCTGCGGATACTATTACTTGGGCAGAATTCAGTACACAGTTCAGAAACTACCATATTCCAGCTGGTATGATAAAGATCAAGAAGAAGGAATTTCTGTCGCTAAAGCAAGGAAGTATGTCAGTCAGCGAGTACCGCGACAAGTTTATTCAGTTATCCAGATATGCCCCTGAAGAAGTTGCTGAAGACGAGAGGAAGCAAGAGCATTTCATTGAAGGACTTAATGGACCACTGCAGTATGCTCTTGTGGCACACACATTTCCATCATTTCAGAGGCTGCTTGATAAGGCACTGGCTATTGAACACAAGCGTGTTCAGCTGGGAGATTTGAAGAGAAAGGCAATATCTCAAGGACAAGGAAGCAGCAGTGTTCGTCCTCGCTACAGTTCACCACAGGGTACACCGACTCGACCCGGAGGACCACGCCCAGTTCAGCAATCACCACTGAGGACTCCACCTCCTCGACAGGCTACCCCTACTGGCACCCCGACAAAGTTTTCAGGACAGAGTCCGGGCACTCAATGTTTCAAGTGTGGGAAGATTGGTCATTATGCAAATGTCTGCCCACAGAGGATTGCTACTACTCCAGCTCAGAACAGGCAGCAAACACCAAGCTCTGGCAAGGGATATTCTATTGCCAAGGTTAATCAAGTCAGCGTTGATGCTACTCCGGATGGAGGGGACCTCGTAATTGGTATGTTTTATGTTAATGCAATTCCTGCAACCATATTATTTGATTCTGGTGCTACACATTCATTCATGTCTGCTAGATATGCCAACACAAATGAAATACCACTGCTAAATATGAGAAAACCCATGATAGTAATTACACCTAAAGGGCCTGTTGAAGCGAATCAAATGACACGTAGATTGACATTAACCATTATGGGTAGAGAATTTGGAGCTACTGCTATAATATTAGAGTCAAGCAGTATAGATTTGATCCTTGGTATGTCATGGCTAAGAAAGGCAAAGGCCGTTATAGCATGTGGTAGAGGTACCGTAGAACTCACTACTACTAAAGGAGAAAGGTTTCAAGTTAACATTGCAGTAACCTCCTCATCTATGCGTGCAATGTTCTTTATGCCTGAGGAGTTTGTTGGTGACAATATCCGGGTGGTTAGAGATTTTCCGGATGTCTTTCCAGAGGAGTTACCAGGGATGCCACCTGATAGAGAAGTTGAGTTTGTTATTGACCTCTTACCTGGAACCGCCCCTATTTCTAAACGGCCATATAGGATGTCCGTAGAGGAGTTGAAGGAGCTTAAAAAGCAGTTAACTGAGTTACAAGAGGCTGGGTACATTCGTCCGAGTTCCTCACCATGGGGAGCACCGGTCTTGTTTGTACAGAAGAAGGATGGATCGCAACGGATGTGTGTGGATTATAGATCTCTTAATGATGTTACAGTGAAGAACAAGTATCCGTTGCCCCGTATTGAGGATTTATTTGATCAGATGCGAGGTGCAAGAGTATTTTCGAAGATTGATCTCCGATCCGGTTACCATCAGATGAGGATTAGACCATCGGATATTCCCAAGACGGCTTTCTCGACTAGATATGGATTATATGAGTTTACTGTTATGTCGTTTGGATTAACCAACGCACCAGCCTATTTTATGAACTTAATGAACAAGGTGTTTATGGAGTATTTGGACAGATTCGTCGTGGTATTCATCGACGATATTCTTATTTATTCTCAGAGTGATAGTGATCACGAGGAACATCTGAGGTTGGTGCTACAGAAGCTACGAGATAATCAACTCTATGCCAAGTTCAGCAAGTGCGAGTTTTGGATTGGCGAAGTGCCATTTCTTGGTCATATTATTTCTAATGGAGGAATAGCAGTGGATCCTGCTAAGGTTAAGGAGATAATGGAGTGGAGAGTACCCACTACAGTTACTGAGATTCGAAGTTTCTTGGGATTAGCAGGCTATTATCGAAGATTTATTGAAGGATTTTCTAAGATTGCTAAGCCTATGACTTCGCTTTTGGAGAAAGGAAGAGAGTTTAAGTGGGACGAGAAGTGTCAAGACAGCTTTGATCTATTGAAGAAGAGGTTGATGTCGCCACCAGTATTGGTTATGCCAGACCTACAGAAAGGATTTGATATCTATTGTGATGCATGTGGCCAAGGCTTAGGATGTGTGCTCATGTAGGAAGGTCATGTGATTGCATATGCTTCTCGTCAGTTGCGGAAACATGAATTGAATTACCCCACTCATGACTTGGAATTGGCAGCCGTTGTGCATGCGCTTAAGATTTGGAGACATTATATCATGGGGACCAAGTGTCAAGTGTATACGGATCATAAGAGTTTGAAGTATATATTCACTCAGAAGGATCTCAACCTTAGGCAACGCCGTTGGTTGGAGCTTATTAAGGATTATGATTTGGAGATTCACTATCACCCGGGCAAGGCAAATTTGGTCGCAGATGCCTTGAGTCGCAAGGAGCATGTTCATTCAGCTATTGTTGCCCAGCTACCCGATGAGATTGTTGAGGATTTCAGGAGACTTAACCTGGGGGTAGTTGCTCATACTGAAGGAGTTACTATTGATGTGGAACCTACTTTGGAGCAAGAGATCCGCAAAGGACAAATTGATGATGCTAAGATAAAAGAGATTAAGGATCTGATTACTGAAGGTCGAGTTCCGGAATTCACGGAAGATGAGCAGGGCACCATATGGTTCAAGGACAGGATGTGTGTTCCTGATGTTAAAAGCCTTCGAGAGACTATATTGAAGGAGGCCCATGACTCGGATTATTCTATTCATCCTGATAGTACCAAGATGTATCAGGATTTGAAACGGAAATATTGGTGGTATGGATTGAAAAGAGATGTAGCTGCACATGTAGCTATGTGCGATGTATGTCAAAGAGTTAAGGCTGAACACCAGAGGCCAGCTGGACTACTGCATCCACTGAAGATACCCGAGTGGAAATGGGAAGAGATTGGTATGGATTTCATTACTGGATTGCCTCGCACCCAGAAAGGATATGATGCTATATGGGTGATTGTGGATAGATTGACTAAAGTAGCTCACTTTATTCCTGTCAAGACTACTTATAAAGGTTCTCAGCTAGCAGAGTTATATATGGCTCGGATTGTGTGTTTGCATGGAGTACCAAAGAAGATCGTGTCTGATCGAGGATCGCAGTTTACCTCAAGATTTTGGAGAAGCTTTCATGAGAACATGAGTACGAAGTTGAATTTTAGCACGGCTTATCACCCTCAGACTGATGGACAGACTGAAAGGACTAATCAAGTATTGGAAGATATGTTGAGAGCTGGTGCCCTTCAGCATGGAGGGAGTTGGGATAAGAGTCTGCCTTATGCTGAGTTCTCGTATAATAATAGTTATCAGGCCAGTCTGAAGATGTCACCTTTTGAGGCTTTGTATGGGAGGAAGTGCAGAACTCCTCTATATTGGGATCAGACTGGAGAGAGACAGTTCTTTGGGCCTGAACTGATTCAAGAAGCAGAAGAACAAGTTCGAATAATTCGAGAGAATTTGAGAGTGGCTCAAACCAGGCAAAAGAGTTATGCTGATAATAGAAGGAGACCATTGGAATTTGAAGAAGGAGATTATGTGTATCTCAAGGTGTCACCACTTCGTGGAATGAGGAGATTTAAGGTTAAGGGCAAATTGTCCCCTCGCTATATTGGACCATTCTTGATCTTTAGAAGAGTTGGGGAGATGGCATACCAACTCGAGTTACCTGCTAGTCTATCAGATGTGCATAATGTATTCCATGTGTCTCAACTAAAGAAGTGTCTCCGTGTCCCTGAGGAACAGTTACCAATGGAAGAGCTCAGTGTTCAGGGTGATTTGACTTACACGGAGTACCCGATTAAGATTTTGGATACATTGACTCGAGTTACAAGAAATAAGGTGATAAAGATGTGTAAAGTACAATGGAGTCACCACGGTGAAGATGAAGCAACATGGGAAAGAGAAGAAGAGCTTCGCATAGATTTTCCCCACCTTTTCCCTAGATCTTCTTAAATCTCGAGGACGAGATTATTTTTAAGGGGGGTAGGATTTGTAAACCCACTTTGTAATTGCTAGATAAAATACCAATAGAGAAAACAATTTCTCTCTTTATGTGAGTTTGATCTTTATGCATCATCATATGTGAACACCATATTCAAAAATAAATAAATAACTAATAAAAGACTTACCATAAAAATGTGCATCATGCTGGTCCTTTATTTTGTGTGCATGTTGTGGCAATATAAAAGTAATGTGATAAGAAATATATTACATTCCCAAGTGGAAATTTAGAATTTAAAAGAAATCCTAGAATTAAGAAAAGAGAGAAGGAGGAGGTTATACAAAATAGAGGAAAATAAATGTATGAAAGAATACATTTTGTCCCCACTAATATTTTAATTTAAGTGTTTAACCCAGTTAAGAAGCTCACAAACAAGTTTGAATTCAAATTGGGATTTAAATTTGAAAATAGGAAATAAAACATAAAAAGAAAAAGAAAGAGGAGCTTACCTGGGCCTCTGTCACGCATTTCGGCCCACCCAGGAAACCCTCACCGCGTGGCCCAAACCTCTTCCACGCGCGCTGCCGCGTGGGGCCCACTGGCCGGTCTCGCCTCCCCGCGCCCTCTCGCGCTCGCTCCACTGGCATGTGGTCCCGCGTGGTCAGCGTGTTCTTCTCCACGGATCTCGCCAGTGTTGGCACGTTCGCGCCGTCCAAGTCGCCGCGATGATCGGGGAGGCCGTTCCCAACCTCAACTCGTGGGTCCGTGCTCAGCCAGCATATTAACCCGCACCGAGTCCCGGTTTCGTTCGCCCCGTCCTCGCGCTTGAACCCACGACTCGCGAGCTCGCCCTTTAGTTTTGGAAGCCGCCGCCGCCGCCTACGAATCTCGGCACCGGTGGTCGTCTGGCCTCCGTGTTGGGCCTGGGTGGGTCGTCGGCACTCGGGGTTGCTATCCGTGTCAGCAATCGAAGGGGGGGAGGCCGCGGAGTCGCGGCAATTTCTCGCCGTCGATCGGATCTCCGCCGCAAATAGCTCCGCTCCGCGACCGGCCCGTTGCAGTTCGTCTCGACTGGTGAGAACTCCACTCATACCTTCGCCAACTCCTTTTCAGTGTGCAGCACGGTTTAATTTGGTTTTGGGTTAGTGGCTGGCCGGGTAGCGCGCTCGCCGGCGAGGCTCCACCGCGGGGGGGGGGGGGGGGGGAAGCCAGCCCCGCTGCCTGAGGTTGAAGACGACACGCAGTAACCATAGATCGATTCTCGGACGGCTAGGATTAGTTTTGGCGTACCGATTCACTGCAATGGATCGGGGTCGTCGATCTGTCGATCTATGGCTTGGATTAGATCATAGCATACCCTCGTCGCTCGGCAGGATTTTGGCCCTCAGATCTGAATCCAGCGATCCGCGGAGCGCGCGGAATTAGTTTAACCCAGATCTAATCTAGCGCGTTCATTTCTAATCGAACGGCTGAGGCTACGCCATACCCCTTCGGCCGCAAGTTTTGTAAAAGAAACCCTGGAAAACCGAGGAATCAACCCGCCGTCCTATTTCCACTGTTCTCTGTGTCTGGGACGACTTGCACCGAGCCCCCTGTTGTTATCAAATATTGAGGCCCAGTCCAGGACCTTATAAAACCAGAGAAAATGTTTATTAAATGGATTTTTAATAGGAAAATAATTACTAGAACTTTATAAATTCATAGAAAATTCATACTAACTCCAAATTAATCCATTCCAGTTCCTAAAATTTTGTAATTTTATTCTCTAGCATTTAGTGTCTCTGTTTTGGCATTAAAACAGTAAGAAATTTATTTATCACTTAATCCTATTTAAAGCACATAAAACCTTTGAAAATGCATAACTTGAAATCTATAACTCAGAAAATTATGATTCCAGTTCCTAGGTTTTTATTTTAATATGTAGAATATCTCTGTGTATTTTATTTATATGTTTGGTGTAATGTTAATTTCTCTATATACACTGTGCTTGTTTGTATTGTGGCGAGTAGAAGAGCCCGTGACCGAGGATCCTGGTGAGCAGCAGGTTGAAGTAGCTGAGCAGGAGCTCATTGCAGGCAAGTTGTGCCCTTGGCCACTTTTTACCCAATAATGTTCTTTAATATCACATACTCATGCATAGGTTAATTTTGATGGGACCCAATAGGTCACCCTAGATTGTTTATCTCATTACCTTGTTTACCCCTGAATCACTTGGGTAGTTTGCTATTGCTTTATATGGTTTTGGGATAATCATTTATTACCTCTATGTTCCAATTCTTGTTGTTATTCTGTTTATGTTCATGTTGATATCATTAATGTTAATTGGAACATAGAGCTTAACTTGAGAACCACGTGCCACCACAAGGGAGGAATGGGACCCCTTGGCTGACTAATTAGGAAAGCTAGTGGAAGACTACCTTACCCGAAAGGGGCAAGGGCAGTAGGGGAGTGGTCAGTGTAGGGAGGTCCCTGGTTGATTTTGCTGGGATGGCAGTCAGCCAGGAACCCTGCATTGGAACTTCCTATAAACTGTAGCGGGTTTTCGGAAGCTAGTGGAACTTTGTAAAGGCCTCGTAGTGTTGCCCTGCCGCGCTTCCTAGGTAGAGGTGTATGGGATTCATGACCCCTTGGCAGATGGGTAACATGACTTGTGGGTAAAGGGTACAACCTCTGCAGAGTGTAAAACTGGTATAGTAGCCGAGCTCGCGGTCATGAGCAGCTCAGGACTCTCTGATGTTTAAATTATGGAACTTAAATTCAATTTTGTCATTTGCATTGCATGGGTTTGTTATTAATTTTGTTCTATTACTTTACTTATGGTTTGGTATTTACTTACACTTAGTAACTGCTAATAAAATTTTGACCAACTACTTAAAAGCAATGCTCAGCTCTAACCCCTGTCATTGATTAAGCCTTACACATCACATGAACTCACACCTTTGTGAGTTTATGTCCACTGGTTCCCCACAACTTGTTGAGCTATGATCATGTGTGAGCTCACCCTTGCTGTCTCACACCCCCCCCCCACAGGAGATGATCAGGTGGTTCAGGAGGAGCCGCCTAACACTGAGGAGTTCGATCTGATCTAGGTGGCGTTTCCCAGTCGACATTGGCGCCGACGATCCTTAGTTCGTTTTATCTTTATTATTTCATTTTGTAATAAGTCTTCCGCTATGTAATAAATACTCTGATGATTTTTGACATTTATCTCTATACACTCTGTTATTATATGTGTTGTCTTCTTGGCGCATGTATGAGATGCACCTGGCTTTGTTCCTTAAAGCCGGGTGTTACACAAGATGACCCTCACCAAGGAAAATGATAAACAGCAAGCGTCATGTCGGGTTGAGCGACGTTTCTGCTACATGTGTGGTGAGCATGGTCATCCACCTAAGGTATGTAATAAAGGTAAGGTTCCTAAGCTAGTAAATTTGTCTCAATCTTATTCGCTTAGGAGACCCAAATCATACATGTGTGCTAGATCAATAATGAGATCTCCTAGAACTAGCACAAAGGCGATTTGGGTACCAAAGGGTTTTTTGGATGATCGTTATGGACCCATCCCGAGATGGGTACCAAACTGTGCCAACTAGATCATGCAGGTGCCTCGAGATGGACTGGAGACCATGGGAAAGCTTAAGATGGTTAATTCAAATCCTATGCTTAAGCTGTCAATTTCTATTGTCTATTCTTTTTGACCCAAGGTTGAATTATTGTGCAATCTTAACCCCATGTTCATCTCAAGTTAAATAAGTTGTAGAGGTCTTTAATCATTATTGGTGAATCAAGCAAAGGACCTTGATGAGAATATGCAACTTGCTCTCCAAAGGACGGTACCCGTGTATATTAAGTACATTATTGCAAATCAGTATTGCTCTTAAGTTTGATTGTTGTGCTAACTGTCCTTGGAGTAGTATGCTTTTGAGATTGCCTGTGTTGAATACCTTTCAATGAATGGTTCATGAGTTCCAAAATCATAATAATGCTTGATTAATCATGATTGTGCGTTCTAGATGCTATATCTTTTGAATCATGCAATGGGTACCCTTTCATTTGATATATTCACCATGATTAACTCTCTGTGTGTTCATGGATAAACCTGTATCTTTTTGTAAGTAATGCTATATGGTTTTTAATGATCAATCTATGTGCAAGCATGACATTTTGTTTAGTCTATGTTCACATGATTACCCTAGTTTGGTACTATGTGTATACCAAATCCATGTTGTGTCTCTAATGCACCCTCTTGAGCTATGAGGTGCATGAGAAAAAGGAGCTCTAAATTGGTGACAACGAGTGCTCTCATGACAATTCAGGTAAAAGGCAAAGGTATGGAGAATGGAACTATGCAATTTCATTAAATATCTTGAAATTCCATTGATTGTGATCATAGCTATGTTCTTGCCATTCATTTGGTAGTATCTTGTCGTAGGTGCCTTATGCCTTAAAATGTTGTTTCCCTTGGTGTACCTAAGAAAATTCTTCTTAATCTTGGTATACTTAGACATTGCGCTTTATATGCATGATCTTGTCGTTTTCAATTGGTATATGTGGTACAATGATTATCATGTATGCATTGTTGTATTAAGTCAACTATTCAATTGGTATCTCTTTGTGATGAAATTGATAGAGTATGCCTTGACCAAGATATGTTGTGATCCCCTCTAGTTCTGAGGATGCTAGAATGTGCAAAGTGCAAGTCATTCAAATAATTGATGCACAACTTTAGGGGGAGCACACATAACTTGTGTCTTTTAAGACTAATTGTTTCATGAGTGATCTTGTATAGTCTCAAGGTGGAAAAGAGAAGATGAGCAAGAAATGGAGCAATCAGGACTTGGGTACCTCCGTAAGTCAAGTAGTTGGTATCTTAAGTTGTGAGTAATTGCATATGTTTAGGTTGCTCAGGCTCTATAATAATCCATGATACTAGATGCTTATCTTTAAATATCATGGAGCTATGACAATAATGATTTTTAATTGGTAGCCTTGGTAGTGTGCTTGAATTGATATCTTTTGGTAATCACTAGAATAGAAGCTTCATCTTGTGCCACAATACTATAACTTGTTCTAAGTCTGGTGTCTTAGCAACAAGAAAAAGTCAGGATAAAGGATTAGGCACAAGTGTGAAGGAGCTTCCTAGAGATTAAACTATCAAGATGGAAAATACATCAACAGGGTAATGGTACAAAAGGAAGTGTTAACCTTTTTTGTGTATTTGTATCTTCATTTTCCTCCAATGCTTGTGTTGCATATGTTTAATGTGTAAGGGGGAGTAATGTTAGTGTGTTGTATTTTACCTACTAAATACCCTGCTGTCCCTTGACATCATCCTATGTTCTTGCTTGAATATGGTTTTGGTGTTTGATGTCAAAGGGGGAGAATTTGTGCATTAAAGCTTACCTCAACCTGAAAGCTTATCTTAAAGGGGTTTCCAAGGAAGGATGTGTTGGTGCGTGTGTTATTGATAATTCTTATCATATGCTTCTTGTTGTATTATATGGTGATAATGCAAATTTAGTGCTAAATTGGCATGTATTATATTTATCCTGTAATAGACATTCATGTGGTTATGGTGCTTTAAAATTGCTTTAAATTGGTATTTAAATGGTAAATAATGGTAGGTTGATATTCCTGTGGTATATCCATTTAATTGGTGTTTAACTCTGATTCTGTGCATATGAGTAATTATCGACAATGCATCCCACAGATGCTAAGGTGTAGTAATGCTTCGAATTAGCCTAAGTATGTGCAATTTGGCATATAAGGCCAAAGTTAAGATTTTCATGATAGGGGGAGCATTCTATAAACTCAGGATTCAAAATTTGTGCTTTAAATTTCACTCTTATGTAAGCTTTAATTGTGTTGCCATCAATCACCAAAAAGGGGGAGATTGAAAGCTCTCTTGTGGGTTTTGGTGTTTGGATGACAACCCAATTAAAGGACTAACAAGTGTGCTAAGTGTTGAACAGGTGCTTTATGTAAAGCTAATATGGTTCAACACAAGTGAACAAGTGTGATGGTCCAAAGACTGAATTATTTATAGATAATGGACATCACAAGAAGGATGGACATTGCTTAAGTGAGACTCGATGTGCATAACTCAGAGACAACCGATCAAGCCAAGGATGGAAGCAAGAAGAGCTTCGAGATACCGAGTGCACGGGAGAAAGTCAAGGAGACCAGGAACCCAAAGCCAGGGGTGAAGAAGAAGACTTGCAAAGTCAAGGTTGATCTTGTTGAGAGTTATGGTGCATCAAGGAACACTACATAAGGACATGACTTACAACCAATGAGGTAACATCTAAAATTATGTGGTGGAAGTCATAAGGCTCAAGACCAAGCTCAAAAAGTGAATAAGGTCACTGGAAGGAGAACCAATGTCAAAATCAGAACTGGAAGCAGCCCAAAAGAGCTAAGTGCACCTTGACCTTTAGTTTGGGTTGTTCCTATGTTTGGAGATATTCTATGTGACCTTTGTAGGATGTTGGAGCTCAGAAATGTCAATCTAGATCAAGTCAAGCTGACTTGATAATTTATGAGTCCAACATCAATCTCAATCATACCAAATGCTAAAGAAGTGAAAATCAAAGAGAATGTATGTTTCTAGACTTAGTACATTGGTTTTTGTGTACTAATATATTTGTCTAAGTGTTAGAAACAGAGAAGAGAAGAAAAGAAAAGAGATGCAAAAGGCTTGGCTATGAACAGCCAAGACTCAGCTCAGTCTGGCACACCGGACTGTCCGGTGCGCCACGCTGAACTCCGGTGAACAGGCCACTCTCGGGAGGAGTTTGGCGATGTACGGCTATAATTCACCGGACTGTCCGATGGTGCACCGGACTGTCCGGTGAACCAACGGTCGACTGCGCCAACGGTCGGCAGCGCGATCAGCGGGCGACACATGGCCTGAGCCAACGAATAGTTGAAGCACCGGACTATCCGGTGTGCACCGGACTAGTGTCCGGTGAGCCAAGACAACTGTTGCTCCAATGGTCAGCTGAGCCTGATTTGGAAGGAGATCGCGCACCAGACAAGCTACAGGAACTGTCTGGTGGTGCACCGGACTGTCCGGTGCGCCACCCGACAGAAGCAAGTTTTGCCTTCCAAAATGGATTCCAACGGCTCCTAGGCCCCTTGGGTCTATAAAAGGGACTCCTAGGCGTCTCCAACATGAACATAAGGGCAGCCAACAATAGTATACATCACTCGAATAGATTCTCACTCTCCCTCTTATGTGTATTTCTCTAGTTTGTGTACAAGGCAAAGCTATAAGCCTTTAGAGAGTGGAGAAGTGCTGCTAAGAGCTAGAGCAAGGTCTTGAGCGTATCGTTACTCTGCCGGAGTGCTGTCAAGAAGACTGTAAGCAGCCGCGGCTTTGTTGTAACCAAACTCAACAGAGTGGAAGGCTCTATCTGTCATACTGACAGATCTGAGCAAACGGAGGAAGGAGTTGAAATAGACTCCAAGCCTTGGTGTGGCTAACTCCAACGAGGACTAGGCAAGCATTTCAGGCTTGGCCGAACCTCAGGATAAATCCCTGTGTCTGTGTGCTTCGCTCTGTATTGTGTGTTGTCTCTCTGTTCTATCTACTCTTTATATCTACACTTCAATACTTATGTGTTGTACAAGTTCTATTTGAACTGTAGGGCATTTTGAGATAGGATCTTCTATTCCGCTTCAACTTACTCGAAGGGTCATTCATTCCACCACGATCCAGCCTTCGAGTAGAGTAAGAATTTCAGTTTTCAAGTGATAATTTTTATCCGCCTATTCACCCCCCTCTAGGCGACATCCAGATCCTGTTCCCGGGCAAAGGGAACATTCACTATCCCAAGTCAATTTAGCGACTATAAGTATTTAAATTCTGAGAGATGTATGCAACACAAGCATAGAGGTCCTAGATAGGCCGAGTAAAGTGGTTCGACTAGAACACACAATGTTTTTTCACACCAATATAGTGAAATTTTTCTCAAAATAACCTATGCTCGCAATCTATGTGTTGCTAGGGGTTACATGCCCTTTTATCTTAGAATTTGCTTCATGTCGTTCAGCGACAAAGAGAGCAATGTGTCAACAACTGGTTGAGCAATATATGACTGAAATTTCTAGCCTTTATTCATTTGGCAAGGTCATATTGCTTACTAATAGAATCCCAATTTGTGATGTCTTCTGTGTCAAAAAGGCTTTCATGCATCATAGTATATACCTTCGGGTTACTTCGAGTAAAACTTTATGCATGAGGAGAGAGCAGATAATTAACTTATCTGTGTTTTATTGTATTTCAGTTTAATTTCCCAGATGTCCAAGCTATATAGAGCTTGATATAGTTGTTGTGGCCACTTGGCGATATATATAAATATATGATGTCACACAACACAATCAAATAAAATATAGAGCCAAATAAAATTGTTTATGAAGGTTGCGCTATGATGTGGCTTCAGGGGCTTGAACAACCCACCACAATCCACACGAGTACAAGCTCTAGCGTCTGGTGTCAACGCGTGTGCGGCTATCAGGGCTACGACAACACATCCAACCTTCGTAATAAGCGCAACAGACACAATTATGGCTCGGTAATCGGGGTACACGATAAGTCCACGCAACATGCGCAACAGGCGCAATTGTGGCTCAATGATCACGGCAGACAGACAGTGCCTACAGGGCATGCGAAAAATACGCGACTCAGTGATGACGGTTCGACTCAACGGGAGTGGTCCGATTAAGTGAGAGTGCGACATAGCAATCACATGACGCAGCCAAGTTCGAACGGCACAAATACTGCGTCGTGTTGCTAGGGCGCAGTCAATATTCAGCTTATGTCATAACTCAACCGATAATAACATAGCTTGATCAGTGTGTCCGAGTACCCCTATAATATTTAACCGCTCGATGTGAGTCAAAAACTCAATATAATATAAATATTTAGAGCGATTTAAGTATGCACAATACAACCTTCGTATGTATTTTAATTTTCTGCTAAGTATCTGCTACGAGAAATAAAAGCAGAAAAATAAACACCAAAATTAATGCAAGAGCCTAACACATCAGGTGTAAAAGCCATTTCCATGTATTTTTCTACTAATTATTTGCGACTAGAAATAATTAATCAAAGTAGAAATTGCAACACAAAACATGCTTGATTCTATTTATTATTTTCATCAGGGAAAATAGGTTGAAATAGCTTGAAGCATGTATATAAACTAAAACATGTATAAATTTAACACAAATTCATTCATATAAAATATGAATTAAAATGTATAAATGGAGAGATTTTTTCCACCACTTGCTAGTTCGCCATGCATGCTAGACGGTCGCCCTCCCTAGAAGCATGTGATTTTCTTTGACTCAGCCACGTGCGCCGGTCACCCTCCCTAGGAACATCCAATTTTCTTTGACTCGGCCACATGCACCCAGCCGCTCCTGCAGCCGGTAGATTCGCCAGGCCAAAGCATAGCCGTCACCAACGGCCAAGCCGCATTGGCTGGGATTCTACCGGAGCGCATGGCAGCGCGTGCGATGATCCATTTAATTTGGCAGGGTGTAGACCGGGTCCACCATAGCCACGCACACAAGCGTGTTGTAGCCGCTTTCTTCTCAACAGCAAGCAGCAATGCAGGCAGCACGTACGGGACGCGATGCCACGGCTGCACGAGGGCCATTGGGTCGAGGTTGCGGGCAGCGACCCTGACGCGGTTCGACTCATGCACAACAAACGGTTGCAGGCACAACTTCGGCTCAGGCGTAAACCCAACACGGCGCGCGGCTGCTGGCGCGGGCGTGGTCTCGGCGTGCGGGCGCGACTATCGTCGCGGCCATCAGGGCTGCTCCGCGATGGCGTGCGAGTGGTGTAGATCTCGTCCTGATTCTATTCCGATTAATCGAATAACAGAAAACATACTGGTCGCGTAGAGGGAGAATCAAAGCCTGTCGCGTAGGACAGTTCGGCTAGGCCGGAGACCTGCCGGATTGATGGAGAGTCGGTGCAGATCGGATCCCGCAGCAACGTTGAGGTATAGCGTGCTGATAACGTGTTGAGAACTACGTTACCATGGATCACCAGATCCGCTCCCTTCCCTCCCATCAGCAGTAGAGGCGTAAGAAGATGTAGATGACCCGTCTCCCTTCCCATAAGCACGACGGAAGAAACACACGAGACACAGGATATAGGGTTGGGCCTCTGGCCTTTTTCTCTTCTCTATATTATGAGGGGGTGTACATGTTCCTTATATAGAGATGTGAGACCCCTCAGTGGTAAAGCAGGTATTTGCCCATATAACCCTAACTAGGGTTACTTAACAATACGGAGCGGTTTCATCTAAATTTTTCTTATATCATTTTTTCGTCATATCATCAACATTTCATCCCCTACTTTTTCATCTACCACAGTGGTTCTCTCTATATTTTCCTCCTATACCCCCATTACAACCATAAAATATCATTTTTATACCTACTTTTTATCTACAATCAATTTTTCATCTACTAACAATAGGGGTGGGCACTTTTTTACCATAAACCAAAAACCGAACCATACCAAACCGAACCGAAATTTTGGTTTTTCGGTAGTTCGGTTCGGTTTCGGTTTTTGTATCTTAGAAGTTCGGTTTTCGGTATCGTAATCGGTTTTCACCGTATACCGAACCGAAATACCAAAAAACCCAAATACCAAACTTTATCAATTCTAAAATTTGACTATTCGATTATGTGAACTAAATGTGTGAAGCAATTAAATTGTTATTCACTTATTTATATGTGATGTATGATGTATCTCTAAATATTTGTACCTATATAATTTTTACTTTTAAAAATTCTGTGTAATATATCATATAAACTTGTTATATGTGTTGTCTTGAATATAAGTTTGGTATTCGGTTTTTACTGAAAAACCGAAGTAAAAAAACGAAACCGAACTTTTCGGTTTTTCATTTTCTAGAAAACCGATCGGTTTCTAATGTCTAGAAAACCGAAGTTTTTTTAAACCGAAAAACCAAACCAAAGTTTCAAAAAAACCGAATGTCCAGCCCTAACTAACAATTACCCGTGGAATCATTGCTACAGGAATGAACTGTGTTGTAGGGTATAAACAGTGACACGCTATATCCAGAGGGAGAGAAGGGGGACAACGCGTAGGGGGCCTGCAGGGGCAGCGCTGTAGCCGTGGGGTGCCCCCTGCAGGCGCCATGCAAGGGGAGAGGGCTGCCCAGCGGCCACCGCTGCAGCCAGTCTAAGGCTGGTGTTGTCGGTGCCTCCTCTCTACAAAGAATGCAACATAATACTAGTAAAAAATTCGACAGCACCTACCCTACACAGGGAGGTTACTAAAACCAACAAATTCACACCACGTTAATCACGATTCAATGTCATCATTTCACAATAACAAAATCAATAGTAATCTTACTAACTACATTACTCACTAATAATCTTACTAACTACAATACTCACTACTAATCTAACTAACTACATTACTTACTACGATTACTAACTACATTAGTTACTAACTAATACCGTAACTAACTAATGTATTAAGTAATGTAATAACTAAAAAATTATTAGCACATTTGCATACCGAACGGTGAAGGAGCAGCGGGGGAGGGAGGCACAGCGGCAAGCCAGTGCGACGGTGGAGGGAGGAAGGTGGGGGACGGCGACGACGGTGGAGGGAGAACGATGGGGGAGGGAGGACAACAAGGGAGGGCGGCGGCACTTGCACACGGCGCGGTGGAGGAGGGCGGGGCGTGACGGGGGCGTAGGAGGGCGACGTGGAGGTGGAGGCCGGCACAGCGGAGGGAGGCGGCGATGGAGGTCGTCGCGGGGGAGGGAGGCGACGGGGGTAGAGAGGGAGACGGCAGGGTAGAGAATGAGATGGAGAGGAGCCAAGTGGGACCGTATAAAGGGGGTCGACACCAAGATCTATGGCGCCGAGATCCACGGCGCCGAGATCCATGGCGCCGACCCCTGTCCACGTCAACGCCACGTGGAGCCATGCAAGACAATTTAGGCGCCAAACTAATTAGCGCCGACACGTTGTAGCTCGACCCCAATAGTGATGGCGCCGAGCTAAGAGTCCAGTTTAAAATGAAACTGTAAAGGGCATATTTGTAAAAATAAAACCCAAAAAGGACTAAAATGCAAAAAAAGACGGTTGTCTAAACTTGGGCCTGGCCGGTTGCACGCTTGCCCAACTCGAGAAAAAGCTAAGACTATCTCCAGTGGACTTTCTATCTTAAACTTTACTCTAACAGTATAATCTACAAAATAATACTTTGTACGGCCAGTTTACACGGCATGCTTGAGATGGCCTAACAAGCATGTGTGTGAACACAAGGTTGACTTGACCCTTATAGTTTGGGTTGATGATGAGTGATTGTCAACGGATAGCAATCTATGGTACTGAGTGGACTGACTAGAGTGTGAGATTATGTTTGTACAACTATGTCGGACGACTTGTGATGTGCAGGTGTGGAGTACAGTGACAATTGTCGACGGCTGAGGTGAAGGTCATGTGGGCTCGTGCTGATGGACTGAGAGCGATGAAGGTCCCATAATATGCTACTTTTTCGTTATCTCTTTCATTTAGGATTTTGTCATCAAACAAGCCAATATTTTATTTGCATAATGTTTAAGTTTAATTGGCATATCATATTATAGAATGTTTATACGTTTTTTTCTAATATATTGCATAATCTTTATATAGGTTCTATATTTATTTGCAATTTTTTTGATTTTATCTGATATGTAGCTGTTGACACCTTTTTGGAGGCGCCAATTACTCAAGAGAACCAGCGGCGGTGCTCTCTGGTCAGGCGCGGACGGTCCGCGGCACAGGGCCGGACGGTCCGCGACCTGGCGTGAGGCGGCGGTGCTCTCTGGTCAGGCGCGGACGGTCCGCGGCACAGGGCCGGACGGTCCGCGACCTGGTGCAGGAGCCCGGGTTCCCTGCCTGACGGCCGGACGGTCCGCGCCCTAGGGCCGGACGGTCCGCGCGTACGCAGGGGCGGCGGATGATCGCCGGCAGCGCCTAGATCTCGCTCCCGGGAGGGACCCCGTCGGGGAGGAGAGATCCTAGGAGTTGTCTAGACTCGGGCAGGCCGACCTAGACTCCTCTAATCGACGTAGAGTCGAGGAGAGGCGGAGAATTTGGGGATTGGAAGGCTAAACTAGGGCTAAACTAGAACTACTCCTAAGATAACATGCGAAATAGAAGTTGTATTGATTCGATTGTTCATTACAAATCGGCCGTATACCTCTCTATTTATAGAGGAGGGGGGCTGGACCCTTTACAAACTAATTTCCGAGCTTTTCCCATGATTTTAGCTAACAACCGTAACACAAAACTCGGAACCCTAATCTGTTCTGCGCACTTGCGAACCGTCCGGCCCCCAGGCGCAGGACTGTTCGGACCGCGGACCGTCCAGCCTCAGGGCCGGACCGTCCGCAGGCTCAATTATGGTTCAAACATATGCCCCCCTGCCTTTTGGTGGAGCTGGGCGAACCAAAAGCAACTAACTCGATGTGCTCACATCGGTTCTCTTAGGCATCTTGCCACATACTAGGATGGTACTGCTTGAGGAAACGCCCATTCAAAGCCTTAGGCAAATCCTTGCCTTGTAGTGTTTGTAGCAAATAGGCGTTGCCAGACATCACCTGTTTTACTTTATAAGGACCCTCCCAGCTTGGCGACCATTTTCCAAACTTTCGGTCTTTATTCCTTAGAGGTAAGATGGTCTTCCACACCAGATCTCCTATTTGAAATGACTTTGCTTTGACCTTCTTGTTGTAGGCCCTGGCTACCATAATCTTGTCCTTTTCTATTGCTCCCAAAGCTATCACCCTCTTGTCGGTCACCTCATCAATATTATCCATCATTGAATTATAATAATCAGTGAAAGTTAAATCATTTTGTCTGGCGAACCTGACAGCATTCAAACTTATTTCCACAGGCAATACTGCTTCCTGCCCATAGACAAGCTCAAAAGGAGATACTTTAGTAGCACTATGTTTAGATATTCTATGAGCCCATAAAGCCTCGGACAAAATCTTATGCCAATGTTTAGGATTATCAGATATCTTCTTTTTTATCAAATTAACCAATGTCCTATTACTATACTCGGCCTGTCCATTGGCCTGAGCATAATATGGAGATGAATTAAGCAGCTTAATTCTGTATAATTCAGCAAATTCACGTACCTCCTTTGACATAAAAGAAGTCCCTTGATCTGTAGTCATGGTCTGGGGAATGCCGAATCTATGAATAATATGCTCAGTTATGAACTCAATTACCTCCTTGTGCGTCATGTTTTTCAGAGCAACGGCTTCAGTCCATTTGGTGAAATAGTCAGTGGCAACTAACACAAACCTGATGCCCCTTTGATGATGAAGGATGAATTTCTCCAATAAAGTCTAATCCCCATTCCTCTAAACGGCCAAGGCTTGATGATAGGATGCAATTCGGCTGCAGGGACCAACTGTAGGTCGCCGAATTTTTGACACACTTGGCATCCCTTGTAGTACTTGAAACAATCAGCTATCATACTAGGCCAATAAAAACCAGACCTTCGCAACAACCACTTCATCTTTGGAGCCGATTGATGAGTACCACAAATTCCTTCATGTACTTCGGCCATGGCTAATATAGCATCATCTGGGCCCAAGCACTTCAGCAGGACGTCACTGACTGTTCGGCGGTAAAGTTCATCACTCATCAAAACATACTTGAAAGCTTGTTCGCCGAATGTTCTTATCTGTCCTAATATTGGGATTTCGTAAATAATTAAGTATAGGTGTTCTCCAATCACTTACATCGGCTTCATTGTCAGCCGAATCGATTAAGAGAACATTTCTGGAAACCCCGGACGGTCCGGCGTCGTCACGCGGACGGTCCGCGACCTGGGAATTTGGCTCTGCACTGGTTATCGGAATTTCAGTTTTGTGAAATTTCCCTCTCTTTATCCGATAACCTGATGCATCTTGTGCCAAATCGTTAGCCCTATGATTCTCAACTCTAGAGATATGTCGAATACTGAATTCGTCAAAAGAATGGATTATGCTCCAACATTTTTCAAGGTAACTATTTAGAGTACTATCAAAACATTGATATTCTTCTAACACTTGTTGGACAACCAGCTGAGAATCACCAAATACCTTCACATGTTTTACTCCCATACCATTTAAAAGTTCTAAGCCGAATAGGAGGGCCTCATATTCGGCTTGATTATTAGTGCAATAAGTTTTCAATCGGCTAGAGAAGTCAAAGGAGACATTACTTGGTGAAACAAGCACAATGCCAATTCCTTGCCCTTCATTGCAAACCGATCCATCAAAATATAAAGTCCAAGGAGTAATAGTGAGGTATGACATGTCTAGTTCATGAATATCATTAACCCGATGTTCTACAATAAAATCCGCTACGACTTGGCCTTTCATAGATTTCAATGGTTCATAGGCCAAGTCATATTCTATGAGTGCATAAGCCCACATACCAATTCTACCACTCATAATTGGGCTTATGCAACATGTATTTGATTACATCGGCTTGACTAGAAATAGTGCAATGACTAGACAGTAAATAACATCTACATTTGGTGCATGCATAAAACAAGCATAAGCATAACTTTTCAATAAAAGTGTACCTTGTTTCAGCATCCACCAATCTTCGGCTTAGATATGTCACCACATGCTCCTTCCCCTCAGTTTCTTGTGTCAGAACAGCCCCAATAACCTTGTCTTCAGCTGCAATGTATAATCTGAATGGCGCTCCTACTTGTGGTGCTTTTAACACGGGAGCCGAAGACAGGTATTTTTTAATGAGATCAAATGCTTCCTGTTGCTCTGTCCCCCAAGTGAATTCAGCATCATTCTTAAGCCGAAGGATAGGGGTGAAGGCATCAATCTTCCCGGCTAGGTTAGAAATAAACCTTCGTAAATAATTCACCTTGCCGAGAAACCTCTGCACTTCGACCTTACAAGTCGGAGGCCCCACATTCCGAATAGACTTGATTCGGTCAGGATCTATTTCTATACCATGTTCATGGATGACAAATCCTAAAAACTTACCAGCCGACACTCCAAAAGCACACTTACGTGGGTTCATTTTCAAACCATACCGACGCATTTTATCAAAGGCTTTGCGCAAATCAGCTATATGAGAACTAAACTCAGCCGATTTGACTACAATATCATCAATGTAGACTTCCACAGTGTTTCCTAACAACTCATGGAAGATCAGATTCATAGCCCTCTGATAAGTAGCACCAGCATTTTTAAGACCGAATGTCATGACAACCCATTCAAATAAACCAATGAAGCCTGGACATATAAAGGCCGTTTTAGACGCATCTTCTTCGGCCATGAAAATCTGATTATATCCGGCATTACCATCAAGGAAGCTAATAATTCTATTTCCTGATGCATTATTGATTAATGTGTCGGCTATGGGCATGGGATATTCATCTTTAGGAGTTGCTTTATTTAAATTACGAAAATCAATGCATACTCTAAGCTTACCTGACTCCTTCTTCTCCACCGGCACAATATTGGAGACCCACTCTGCGTATCTGCAAGGTCTAATAAAATTAGCTTCTAGCAGCCGGTGGATTTCGTCCTTGATTCATGGGAGAAGATCTGGACGAAATGTTCTAGCTTTCTGCTTGAAAGGTCTGAAACCATACTTAATAGGCAGCCGATGTTCGACAATCTCTCGGCTTAGTCCAGGCATTTCAGTGTAATTCCAAGCAAAACAATCTGAATATTCCTTCAATAGACCGATCATCTCATTTCTAGAATCGGTCTCCAGGGCCTTGTTCACAAAAGTCGGCCTTGGAGTTTTACCATTTCCTATGTCAATCTCCTCCAAAGGATCAGCCGATGTAAACCCCTGTCCTAGTTTATCAAGATCTCTGAATTCCTCTATCATGTCCCCCACAGAGGAATCAGATGATCTTTGTGTGATGACGGACTTTCCGGTCTCGGGGACCGGATCATCCGTAATATTATCTTTTCGCTGTGGTAGATGTTCGGTCTTAAAGTCCGAACTGTTTTGTGAAAGACCGGACCATTCGGCTTTGAGAGCCGAATTGTCCGTGATCAACGACTCATGAACTTTGTGTGTATTCATCATTTAAACTTTATTTAGGATTTAGCCGATTCTCCATCGGCTCCAGCATTACAGGAATGAAACCTTTCTTATCTATACTTATGAACTGATAATCAGAAAAATCTACTCCTGTGAGACATGTAGCAGTCTCATAAGTCCAGAGTACAGGAGCATCGGCCACAGCGATGCAGGCCGATACATCAGCATGTACTTGTTCTATATCATCGCCTACCCATTGTATTAACATTTGATGTAACGTAGAAGGTATACATTGATTGGCATGAATCCAATCTCTGCCTAGAATTAAACTGTAATTTCCTTCTACATCAGCGACGAAGAACGCAGCAGCAAGGGTCTTAGTCCCGATGGTTAATTCAACGGACGTGACTCCCCTAGCTTTAATCGAACTATCCCCAACACCGCTGAGGGTCATGTTGGTTTTGACAAGTTCGTCATCTTGTTTTCCTAATTTTCTGTATAATGAATAAGGCATTAGATTTACAGCCGCCCCTCCATCTACCAACATCTTAGCAATCGGTATTCCATCAATGTGACCGCGCACGAAGAGCGGCTTTAAATGATTTACCGATTCCTTTGGTTTAGTAAAGGCGGCTTCTTTAGGCCCAAAATCAAATTGTGCAACAACAGGTTCATCGTCGCCGACGATAGTACAATCGGCAGAAAATGTAATAATATTTACATCCATACCTGGGCGTTCTGGAGAAGCCTCGTAGTCGACCAGGTCTTCTCCCAGCAGGTCGTCCTACTTCCATTGATGTTGTTGTGTCGTTGGAGGCTTCCTGATGAACGGCGGACTGTCCGCACGCGGGGGCCGGACGGTCCGCGCCTGGTGCAGGTTGTCCAGAGGCTTCCTGGTGAACGGCGGACGATCCGTGCGTGGGGGCCGGACGGTCCGCACCTGGTGCAGGTTGACTTTCTATTTCTGTGGCCGTTTGTTTTTTCTCAACGGCCTTCGGTCTCCATTTCTTTTGCGGTGGCGGGTATAGTGGATGTGTGTCATTAAATGTCTTTTCCGCCTCCTTCTCCTGGCTCTCCTTTGCTCTTAGGCGCTGTAATTTTCTCTTTTGGGATCGTGTCAATCCCGCTGGGCACCATCGAGGCATGGAGTATTTTGGATCGACTGTTTTGATGGTAGCCGTATCCTTTTCGGTTGTGTTGGCCGATCTGCCGAAAATCATCGGCCCTTTATTGTCTCCCTGTATGACAACATCTGCAGTACCTATTTTGATGATGTCCTTTTTTGTTGTTCTTTGAGTTGCTACAGGCATATGCCCCCCTGCTGGATTGGTCGGCCTTGAAGGTCGAGTAGTCCGGCAATCCTGTTGGGTTTGTGCCTGGTGACCGGATTGAGCAGTGCTCAATCGGTCTTGTACCGGTGGCGTCAACCTGTCAAAAACAGATGTTTGGGGTGCCCCCCAGGCGGGGTACTGTGGCATCCCAAATGGATATGGTGGCATGCCCCACATTTGATTTGGGACATATGGCGGAGGTAAATATGTGTATGGATATGGCATAGGTGGATATGGAGGTGGAGGTGTCCATGCAGGTAAGTTAGGTCTCACTTGTATAGTATGACCTTTCATTTCTTCCGATTGGTGGGGTGGTCCAATCGGCCTGACCTGGCGCTGCTCATGAATGGGTGAGCGGGGTCGCTTTGCTGGCCGGTCACTGGGGCCGGCCTTCTTTTTTACGTATTTAGACAATAATTGATCAAAAGTTGGGCCGGCTTTAACCAACCGACCAGCTGCCTTGAATGTATTTGTTTTCCACGTACCTATCTCTGGTCGTCGTGGTTTGAAAGTATGTGGCCGTTGTAAGTCCTGAGTACGGCCGGACCATCCGCCGGAGCTCTCCGGACCGTCCGGTGGGGTCCCAGACCGTCCGCGCCTACGTGCCGGACCGTCCGGGATACGCAGCACGGGTTCCTGCATCTGTCCCCCTGTCTGCGCTTGCCCCCCAGTACTGAAGGCTGTGATGGTCACCTTTAGGGTCTCCCCTCCATCGGGAGTCTTCTCGGCTACCACTTTCCTGCAAGAAACTTTATGATCCTCATCGGCATTTTTAGAATTGCCGATGATTGCCTCTTTGCCTTTGCCTTTATCGGCCGTGTTTGGCCGAACCAGGACTTTCTTGCCCTCAAAGTCGATCACGTTCATTGGAAAGGGCTCTGTATCCACCTGCATTTCCTGAAATTTCAATCGTCCCTCATTAATGGCCGATTGAATCTGTCGTCGGAATACATTACAATCATTAGTGGCATGAGAAAATGAGTTATGCCACTTGCAGTATGCACGACGTTTTAGCTCGTCGGCGGATGGAACAGTGTGATTTATTTTAATATTGCCATTTTTGAGTAATTCGTCAAATATTTTATCACATTTACCAACATTAAACATAAACTTAACCTCCTCTTGCCGTTTCTTTTGAACCGGCTGCAAGGAGGAACAAGCCGAGGATTTGGCCTGTTTTGGCCAAATCATTTCAGCAGCATATACTTCTGCTGATTCGTCATCTGAGCTACTTTGGTCGCATTCTACTATATGTATGTTGTGACGCATTGTTTTAGTAAAAATTGGATGCCTTCTAATCTCTCTTTTAAATAATATCGTAGACCATTAAAGGCTAATCCTACTAGCTGTTTTTCTGCTAAATGAATTTGAAAGCATCGGTTTCTTGTATCGCGGAATCTCTGGATGTAATCATTAACCGATTCGTCTTTTGTCTGTCGCAATGACACTAAATCTACCAAATCCAATTCATAATCACCGGAGAAAAAATGATCATGAAATTTTTGTTCTAGATCCCCCCATGATGAAATGGAATTGGGAGGTAAAGTGGCATACCATGCAAACGCGGTTCCTGTTAGCGATAATGAAAATAAACGCACGCGAAATGCCTCTGTGTCTGCCAATTCTCCTAATTGTGCTAAGAACTGGCCTATATGTTCACGCGTGTTTTTCCCTTGATCACCCGAAAATTTCGCGAATTCGGGTATTCTAGTTCCCTGTGGGTACGGGTGGTGATCAAATCGGCTGTCATAAGGTTTCCGATATGATTGCCCCCCAGGGACCATGCTTACTCCGAGCTTATCTCGGAACGCCCCGGCCATTTCTTCCCTCACTATATCAATGGCAGCCGGTGCAAGACCACCGGCTCTCTGGTCAAACATAGGTGGGGTTGGTTGCATATTAGTATGTTGTCGTTCCCCCCATTGGTTTGAGCTACGTGGTGCATTCCCATTTGCCCTATATGGCTCATAGGTTTGATCGTTTCTTTCCGGCCTTTTAGGTGGGGCCGGAAAGCTTTCCTGGGCTCTGGATCCTGAATTAATGGGCTGGTGCATTGCATAATGTGATGGGAAGTGTTGCTGGGACGGGCGAGGATTCAGGTAATAATCCTCCTCAAAAGACACATGCGCGGACTGTCCGGATATGTACCCGGACCGTCTGTGGTCATATGCGGACCGTCCGTCATTGTATGCGGACCGTCCGACTGGGTAATTTGGGTTCTGTGTCATATGTGGTGGCTCGGGCGCATATCTAGGTAACTCATTAAAAATAGGCCCAACTGTTGTTGGCCCGGACGGTCCGCGCTCACGTGCGGACGGTCCGGGCATGTGCAGATTGGCTGGTTTGCTGCCGATTTGCGGTTGCTTAGGGTATGTGTCCATCGGCATCCCATAAAGGGGTTGTGACTGGTCGTGACAACCTGTAGCCGATGTGTTACGCGCGTTATCTCCTAACTCAACCTCGTGCGAAGGAAAATTTGCGGTACTAGATTTATCGAATGCACGTACTAGTCTCTTAAGATCGCTTTGCATACCCCCTATGATGTTCTGCATTTGTTCACGCTGATCTTCTACATAATTTCTAAGAGATTGCAGATCGTTGGTATTACTTACATTGGGGATATCTGGCGTGGGTTGGAGCGAAGCCGGATCCGTCGCCCGATGTCGGACGACCTTGTTGTTCCTGTCCACTTTGAAGTTGGCCAAGAACTTTGCTTTCGCCTCCTGGATCATCCGCTCCTTATGCTCCTCAAACTGGAGCTGCTCGTCAGCCGGCAAGGTTTCCCAAGTCGGCTCTATGATGTTGCTTAGAGAAATATCAGAGCTATCCTTTGAACCGGCCATTGAGGGCCGATTTGATGAGCCTAGATGTTTGGTCCCCAGCGGAGTCACCAAAAAGTATGTTGACACCTTTTTGGAGGCGCCAATTACTCAAGAGAACCAGCGGCGGTGCTCTCTGGTCAGGCGCGGACGGTCCGCGGCACAGGGCCGAACGGTCCGCGACCTGGCGTGAGGCGGCGGTGCTCTCTGGTCAGGCGCGGACGGTCCGCGGCACAGGGCCAGACGGTCCGCGACCTGGTGCAGGAGCCCGGGTTCCCTGCCTGACGGCCGGACGGTCCGCGCGTACGCAGGGGCGGCGGATGATCGCCGGCAGCGCCTAGATCTCGCTCCCGGGAGGGACCCCGTCGGGGAGGAGAGATCCTAGGAGTTGTCTAGGCTCGGGCAGGCCGACCTAGACTCCTCTAATCGACGTAGAGTCGAGGAGAGGCGGAGAATTTGGGGATTGGAAGGCTAAACTAGGGCTAAACTAGAACTACTCCTAAGATAAAATGCGAAATAGAAGTTGTATTGATTCGATTGTTCATTACAAATCGGCCGTATACCTCTCTATTTATAGAGGAGGGGGGCTGGACCCTTTACAAACTAATTTCCGAGCTTTTCCCGTGATTTTAGCTAACAACCGTAACACAAAACTCGGAACCCTAATCTGTTCTGCGCACGCGCGGACCGTCCGGCCCCCAGGCGCGGACTGTCCGGACCGCGGACCGTCCGGCCTCAGGGCCGGATCGTCCGCAGGCTCAATTATGGTTCAAACAGTAGCAGAATATGGCCGTTCTAGAACGACTCCCAAATCTAATTATAGTATAAAATATTTTCGCCATCTAAGTTTTGTATGCTAACATGTCTATTTCCTAAAGCCATTGCACAATATACCCCATCAGTCCTAAAATATAGCTCTTTCTAACATTTTTTCTGTCCATATTCGAATGAATGATAATGAATTTGGAACGGAGTAAATACATTCATTAATAATATAATTGTTGTATATATCAGAGACTATATCCTCCCGAATGGCTAGAATCAACATTGTAGATGCTCGAGGTATGGGGCTTGGGACATCAATGTTCACACAAGTGAAGTAATGACCGCTGAAGGACATCAGCTATGGACTTTATGGTAGTGTCATATAGACTTCAAAATCCCTATTATTGATAGTACAACTGGGGACCACACAAAAAATCATGCAGTTGGGCAATAGATGACGAGCAAGATAGGTATCGTGTTCAATATAATGCTGAATTATTCATATTCACTTAAGGGCATTGGGTATCATGTCTGATTTCTTATTCTTCAAGATATAAGTTTAACGTGGGTGTAAACGGTGTGGCAAAAGGATTGTTGGATAGAGCCAAAACGGTGTGGCAAACTCATGTATGATATCATAGTTGTATTTATTTATGGTTATTATTATATGAACCTTATTAGATTTTTTTCCTTCGATCGAATATTATGCTTGCAATCCTTTTCGGGGAGGTTTGCAATCCTTTTCGGGGAGGTTCTGTAATTATGCTTGCAATCCTTTTCGGGGAGGTTTGCAATCCTTTTCGGGGAGGTTCTGTAAGGGTGCGTTTGGTTGCAATGACATGAGTTTACCATAATTGTATAGAACCTCTCTTTTTTAAAATGGCAGAGTCCTGCATTTCACTGTAGTTACAAAAGAATTGACCAAATTTTTATTAGGGACAACAGACCCGAAAACATTACAATCGCTCGGTTTATTAAAGGGGAAAACGACGAAAAGCCTAGACACAACCATCCAGACAACTAGTCCCAAGTAACCCACTTACATACACATAAATTCTATACAACTATGTAGCAGTGCATCTCTATGCGCCAATCAAAGGGTATCACCAGCAAGCCACCTTGAAAGCATAGCAAGGCATTGCCTTGGCATGTACTCTGGAGCAGTATGCCCAGCACCCTGCAAAACCCAAATTAGTCGGTCTGATTTCTTTCTCTGAGTTATATATGGTCAGCATGGCTTTTCTTAGCTACAAACCGTATCACAGACCAACCATGCCATTTGATATACCAAACCAAGAAAACCAGCACTTAACTGGAAATTTAGATGAAATTAGGAACATCCAATGCTCTTACCTTCACCGTTGCAAATGTGAGGTTATTTGAGTACAGCATTGTATATCTGCACATAACATATATATGTAATGTCAGATTGATTGTTTCATTTTTTTTCCTGAGGGTGATAGTTGCATGTCTGAGATCCTACTGGGCCCCAGTAAAAAGCACTCTTATTAACATGCAGTGGAAAAAAGATTGACTTACCCTGCAACTTGCCCATCAACATACCATGGTCTCCAGTCATCCACAATAGAGAAATTAAGTGACCTAATCCAGGATTGTGTGCCAATATAAGGTACAGCCATGTCATGATCACCACTGTAAACTAGACTTTTGTATCCTTTGGTGGTCACATCCAAATGGTACTTCACTGAACTCTTAATATCTTTCAAATACGGTATGTCCGTGTTGCATCTTAACCATAGGGGAACTGTTCCCTGCATTGTAGGGCATAATTATACCAGAGTGTTTTACATCCACTTTACCTTTACAAATCATAATGAAATAAATTGGGCTAACACTTCCACATGTTAAAGGGAACAAAGGGGGCACAAACAAGTTGTGTTCAAAACAACTTAAAATCTTGCCAGTAGCGAGTTACTAATGAATCTGGCGTGATAGTGTTGGCCATAATAATGTTTGGAAGGATGCAGAAACAGGTTGTTCTGCATCAGCTTCAGGCTTTCATACCTTGTGAATCCCAAGAGCCTCCCTCACTGTGGCATTGTTTGCCCATATTCTAGACAGTGTATATAGCATTGTCTGCAAAGAATGGTATGATGTGAAATGTTAGGCATAATATGGTGTACTGCTGAATAAGTTAAAACCTCATCTAGGCACAAACTCTGCACTCTGTAGAAATCTCAGACAAGTGAAGCCCTTCTGCAGTGAAGTCTGGTAGCTGCTGCATCTTCTGAACACCTAAACTCGTCTTCAGCTTGAGAACATTGTATTGGTGAGGGCTTGCGTAAGCACAGCGGGGCTCCAGAACGTGAAACTCAGATATATCCTTGACACACTACACAAATAGAAGAAACTGTGTATCAATCGTTTATCAATTGCTTGGTAACCTGTAGCAGTGCCACTCAACAAGTGAAAAATGTAAAAATAATAATCTATTAGTGGTCATGCCTCATCTATGGCATCAAGACTATTTCTGCACTGGATGCTTTGGCTGCCTGTTGTCTCCTCCACGGCAACTCTTCTTGTATGACTGAAAATTGCAAATAAGCCAACATCATTAATACGGATACCAATTTATAGTTTTTTTTCTGAAACAATGGTAGGAGCTCTCTCTTTCAATTAAGACGAAATGAAAGGGTTGCCAAACATGATGCCTACCCGGACACACGAAAGGCTAACCCACCCACGTGACACAGTAAAGTATAAAACTAATGTGAGTCATCATTGGCGAACAAGGTTGCATAACAGTCAATAGTTTCGACTTCCCATGGCAGGCCCCAAGATCCACCCTAGTGATGCCAGTCAGATGGGGCCAAGCAAGAGGCCGCTACAAGTCATCGTCAAGTCATCGTTGCCAAGCTCAAGCACATTGTAAAGAGCAACTCTGACTTCCCATCTCAAACCCAAGACCTGCCCCGGCGGTTGCCACACCTTCCATACACCCAATTGTCAAAGAAGGGTTCACCCCATGTCATCGTTGCTAAGCCACATCCCTAGACGTGGCAGCTCTGGCTTTTCGTTGCAAGACCCACTTCCACACATCAACTGAGCGCCAAGAAGTGAAGGTCAACTACAGAAGGTGACACCAAAACTAAGATGAATTTCCAATAGCAGCGTCTTCAGGAAGGACATGATGCCAACACCGCCACTATCGCTCATCCAAGAAATGGATAGGGTATTCACCCTTGGAAGACAATGCTAGAGGAGAAGAACATGACAACGCCAATAGGGAAAGCAGCGCCCACATGTATCATCGTCGTCAAGGCATGACCCAATATGTAGTCCCCCTAGTACCACCGCTGTCGTCATTGTCCCGCTACCATTGTTGTCCTGCATCTTCACAGAGGTCCCTTTAGAAGGGCATCGTCGCATCGATGTGCTGACTACGCACAGTAACCGCACAACGACGTCAGCCACCATCCCCTCCGACAGGCATCTTACAGAGCTGTGTTTTCAACTGTCTAGGGTGGCGAATGTAAAAATAATCAAGACACATCTTTTGACAAAGACATGTCTCTTGGCTCTATACTCAAGATAGAAGACATAGTTGATTGATGCATTGGATTTATTTGCGAACACAAGGTTGACTTGTCCCTTGTGGTTTGGGTTGATGATGAGTGATTGTCAATGGGTAGCACTCTAGGATAGTCAGTGGACTGACTAGAATGTGAGGTTATGCTTGTGCAACCATGTCGGTCGGCTTGTGGTGTGCATGTGTGAAGCACAGGGACGATGGTCGACGGTTGAGGTGAAGGTCATGCAGGCTCGTGTTGATGGACTGAGAGCGATGAAGGGCGAATGCTAGATCTTGACTGACGGATCAGAGCAGCTAGGTGACTAGCCGTGGTGGTTGTCTGGCTGACACCTGGGACACGCACTCGCACGAGGACATGGCGGAGTGGGTCGTGTTGCTGGCGCAGTCGAGGACTAGTGGGACACGTGTCCAGGACATGGGGGACGCACGCGGTGCGAAACTCACGGCGGTTTTGTGGTTGAGCCTCAAAACCACACAGTGCTACGGACGACGGGTTTTTGACTGGGTTTGCCCTCAAAGCCTGATGGTGGCAGTTCCAACGGGAACTGGAGGCGACACGTGGCGTGATCATGGAGGGTGTGTCAAGGCGAAGCAACTCCGTGTGAAGAGCGTGGCCGTCAGATAAAAACTCCAAGAGTTAGTCCATTTCACCCACGGTGGAGTGGATAGGCTCTATCTAGACTAGAAAATAGAAATAACCCTCTATAAATAGAGAGGTAGGGCTGGTTAGTTCAACATCTCTTAGGCTTAGTTTCTTTTGGCTCTTGTTTTAGAACTCTTAGTTTTCCTCTCTAGGTTTTCGCCAGTTTAGCCGGGAGATCCGCAACGATTTTGTTCTGTCGACGGTGTCTTGTAATCTGCAACGATTAATCCAAGGAAGGGTCGCCGTTTCGGCCCACATGTTTTGGTTGGCTTCAATCTTAGTTTGTTCCCTTACTGAATTTTTGAAGTCTTGTGTTCTTGAGTTCTTCCCTTCCCCTTGTCTTGAGGATTTGTGGAGAACCTTCGAGTTATTGTGTTCCGGATGCTGTTGGGATTTGTTGATGGGTGAGATATACGCTTAGGATCACTTCTTATGCCATGTTGGTGCAGTTTGTAGTTGTGATCTTAGCTGCTCTTGTTTTGAGTTCGTTCTAGAAAACCCCAACAAACCCGATTATGTTCGTATTTTTAGATCTGCGGTTGATTCACAAGTTCGATTGAGCTCAAAATTTGTGGAGACCTTGGAAACTTATTTGTTTAGATGTGTGTAAAATTTCATTTCAATCGGAGTTCGTTTGGCTCAGTTTCACATCCGAGAACAAAATTTCGTGCTGCTCAAATCAACACTTGTTCGCGACATGGTTTTGGGCCGATTCGGACTTTTCGATGTCCTGTTTGCCATCCGTTTGTTTTGCTGATCTCGTGTGTGCGTGAGGAACATTTTGAAATCATGAGATCACTAGTTTGCTGATATGGTTTGAGAGCTTTCTTCATCTCAATTGAAGTGAAGTGCTCAATTTCAGTTTTTAGCAGCAAAATTTGATTGGCTCCCATTCACCCCCTCTGGTCGCCTCACCGGTCCTTCATTATTAAACACTCTAATTTATGCAATGAATATAGTAAGACACAAGTTTTAGACACAAACATTGTATCACACTGTGTCTTAGTTATGTCTTGTGTTTAGAGTATCGTGCAAGGGGTTCAAGGTTGTACATGCCCTTATAGTCAGTCTTAAAATATTCAGTGCGTACCCAACAAACACAGAAAATCATGCAGGTTACAACAAGAATATTTAATGGTCATAATTAAGTCTACCCTTGTTACCTTGTACATTTGGTCAGATATGAGAGCCATCTTATGAGCAAATGGAATTTTCGATGGCCCATCAAAGTTTGATAGATCTGTGAATGGATTTCCAACGAGGCAACCCTGAACACCGTATGCAAAATTAACAGGGGAATTCTGTCCTCCAAAAATAGGATAGCAGTTTGGGAACTCAAAGTATCCCTCTATATGTTTTTGCTGCTGACAGTATAATTTTCAAACCTTTAGATTCATTGTAGGTTTACTACCAACAATTTTCAAACCTGGAAAAGGCAAAGGCATCATGACACAAAATCAAATTGTTGATGAGGCAAAAGGAAATATGCATGTATAATACCAGAAAAAAGGCAACAAAAACTGACAGGGAAAAAAGAAACAAAAACTGAAGGTTGAGGAGCGATGTTACCCTTAGCAATTTCAGAAGTGACGGTAGGCACAATCATACCAGCGTATGAATCACCGCCAATGTAAAGTGGATTGGACAAGAACTCTGGGTGCTCGTCAAACCACTGCAAAGTTATTGAGAAAGAAAGACACGAAACACAACTTACAATTCAACATCTTTGCTTATTGAAGTTATTATTGTGACAAGCATATTCCAGTTTATGTTTAGTAGCAATATATAGATGCACATGGGATTGAAACTAGAGCAGGGGGATAGAACCTTCTTGAGAAAGACCAGAATATGGCTGACAGCTTTTGTGTCACTTGAATTGTATCCTTGCTCTTTGACAGAGTATGAAAATCCAGCTCCAACCGGGGAATCAAGAAAAATGATATTGCTCACCTGATTACCATGCTATTAATTAGACTGATTCAAATCCAATCCCATGAGAAGCTGCATATTCTGCCAAATAAGAAAGTGCATTTAAATAATTCAACCTTGGTCCAGGACTCAGGTCTGTACACCAGCTTAGGCAGGCCACCCATGTAGCTGTCAAGGTCGAAACTGAGAGGGCCTAGAAATTAGTTTAGGGATGCACAAATCATCGTTAAGATTGTGCAGAGTCAGATATTGTCGACATTTTGGGTGTGTTACAAAATTGATCATCGCATCTATACCTTTATTTCAGTACACACATAAATAAAGCATACTTTTACAAATGAATTCTAAAAATAGTTTTTTAACGATACTTGATGAGCTTTTTCTACAGCCATTAGAGATCATTATTTTTTAGAAAGCAACTACATCCAATGAAGCATAAGGATCCCCTATGCGAAGAGGAGGTACCAAAGTTGCCAAAGCACATTTTGGCCCCGAGAAATTCAGTAGCAGAGTAATTGTGCTGTGCCTCTTTGAATTAGCAGCACGTCAGTAGGAGGCGACCATACGCACCAATCTGATAGACGAGGCCGGTGAAGGAAGTGCATCCGGGGCCGCCGCTGAGCCAGAGCATGACCGGGTCGTCGGCTGAGGAGCCCTCGGAGAGGGTGAAGTAATAGAAGAGGCGGACGCCATTGTCCTCGTCCACCTCCACGTACCTGTACGCCCGCCGGCCTGTGAGCCATAGCTAAACACGCTGATAGAAATCGAAGAGGTTAAGGGCTCAGAGCCACATGCAGAGAGCAGACCCAGTTCGGAGCTGGAAGGGGAGTGGTCCCTGGAAGCCGGGGAGATGGGTGACGACGCGCTCCTCCGCGGCGGCAATCAGAGTGCAGAGGAAGAAGATGGCCAACATCCACCACCGGAGATCTCCGCCGCAGAACATCGATCCTCTCATTGTACTGACCAGCGCGTCGGCAGCCGGTGTTGCTTGCTTCTCTCTTACCTTCACCAATTAGTATAAAGGGGATGTATTATTCATTCATTTATCACGAGCCTATAATTAAACCATCATTAAGATTCAACGGATTTAGATGTTTGGTTTTTAAGCAGCGCCGGCCCTGGCGGGGTCGAGCAGTGCCCCCAACCAGGGCCCTCATATTAACGGGGCCTCATTTTAGATACTAAAAACAGTATATATATAGGTACTAAGAACAGTATATATATATATATATTTTATATAGATCTATATATTAGCTCTATAAATTTTTTTAAAAAATCTAATCATAAGTCAACAACATAACAACAATAAGTAAGGAGAATTAATTGTAGCCCATTAATCTTGACTTCATATAGTCTCAGGTCTAGCCGCCTAAGCTCTCAGTGTGTAGTGAAACAACGATGTTTGCTGTTTCATCTCTATCTCTCGCACAGTCGTAGACAGACAGACAATCGTGCCTTATCCTCTTGGTAGCCAGTGCACGAGCATCGAGTACTGCGGCGCTTTCGTTCTGCTCTACACGGTGAAAATGAAACTAACATGACCTGATCGACTAATCTAACAATGTGCATCCATTTAATTACTGTTCGAGGTAACCTTCTTTTAAGTTATCTGGACATATATATGGAGTATTTTTCTTCAAGATGTTAGACTACATTTTAATTACCTTTTATTTAATATAAATACCTTTTTCAGATATACATAAATATTTATTGACAATATATACATATTATATCTAAGTGTAATAATTATTCTTATAAAGGGCCTCCTATATGAGTTTTGTCCCGGGCCTCTAAAATATCAGGACCGGCACTGTTTTTAAGGACTAATTTTTAGTCTCTTTATTTTATTTATTTTATTTATTTTCTAAATTATTATATATATATATAATAGAGAGGCTAAAAATTAATACCTAGAAACTAACACCCTATGGCTACAGGCACATGGAGAGGTTCCGCAATATAAAAGAGTATCCATTTCCACAATAATCGTACAGTTGTGCTTGTGCTTCAAATGCTCACTGAAGTTTTACCACATACTTTCAAATTATGATTACAGGAATATCACAAGTGTTATATATTCTATTTTGTAACTTTTACAGTACTTTTTTTACCTAATAGTATCATGTTATCTTTTCTTGTATTTTCATCTTTGGACGTCTTACCACAACATCCTCCCTTCTTAAATTTCATCATATTTTCTATCTTCTCTTCAATTCTATTACAGAACTAAAAGGACTACACATACTTTCTAATGGATACACAACATGCGACATTTAACTTTCATTTTCAATTTTGCTGCGTTTAACGACGTGCATTCATTTTCGTCATAAAACTGTACAAATGACATAGTCTCTACTGTGTTTGATTCGCCTTTTTTTTCTTTTCACAACGCTTATATACAACTAAAGCTTATTACCTTCCTTAGGTACTGTTTGAAAGCAACCTGGTTTTTAAGAAATCAGGTTTTATCTTTTAGCTAGGAGAGACAAGCTTATTAGTTTTTAAGAAATTAGTAATCCAATTTCTATAAACTAAGGCATAAACTTATATATTTGGAACCACCTCAATTTTTATAAACAAGTTTCTTAAAAGTTGGGTGCTTCCAAACGAGCCCTTAGTTGCAAATCCTGCATAACAGTTATTATAAGAACAACACAATTACCACATGCCTTGCCTCCATATCTTTCTTGCTTCGTTTTTACCCTTTGTAAATTGGAATGTTGCTATCTAACAATTGATAATGCAATGAAATATACATACTTGAAATGATCACTGAAGTTTCTAAAGTCAAACTGATACAACTAGCTGGAAAGTCATTGTTGGGGACTTGTTCTCAAATGTTATGAATTAAGAACAAGACAACACAAAATGTCAATAGTTAAAGACCTTTGTCCTTCGAAGCATTATCTCTCTTAGGATATAATGATCTTCAGACGAAGGTCATGAAGAATGTACCTTCATAATTTTAGTATATAGTAAAGCAGGTAAAAAGCATATAGGAAATAACATGAATAATCATATCACATTACCAGAACATTTTTATCATTTCATCATAAGTAAACATGAACGGAATCGAATTACACTTATACCTTCGGCTCGACAGAAGGCAAAAGTACAAGCGTGACGCGGGAATGAATGCCAGTCAGCGTGAACAGTACGGTGTAACTGTTCATCTATTTATAGACACAGGACGCAGCTTGTGTAGAATTACATTCATGCCCTTGACATTTGCTATTGACTTAAGAATAATCTATCGAGGACTAGACAACCTTTTCCCCTTTAAGTCGGTTTCACTTTCCATCGCTGAGCCAAAGCTTTTTCACAGGTAGTTTCAGCACTAGTTCATCCTTCTCCCGAACCGTGTTCTTCATATCATGTTGTATTATACTTAGAAAACATGTTAGTCGTGTTTTTGAGGACATTTGGAAGACGAAGGCCCCCAACAGTAGCCCCTCGCAGTATTAACTCGTTATAATAACGGATTTAAACTGCGACATGGACGAAGGCCTTAAACCGAAGGTCCAAAAAACACCTTCCCTTTGCTAGAATAGCAACAGTCAATGACAGATGTGGCCCGCCAAGTTGCAAAGCACTAGGCGTACAAATATGAACCCACAGCGGCAGCATTTTGTACGCTATTTCTGCCATTCATGATATTTTCTCAAATTTCTAGCTCTTGCTCAATAGCTCTTGCCTGATTTTCGAGTTTTTAGAGCTTTGGTTTAAAGGCGTGCTTGCTCCAAATTTGAGGAGAAGAATATGAGTGAAGAGAAGAAAATAACCGAAGAGAAGAAGCTATATGAAGAGAAGGAAGTAGCGGATCCTTTCATCGCTGGATTTTATGAGTCCATGGCAAAAACGAATACAGAGAAAATTACTAAGGAGATCATGGAGGGTTTGTCCGAAGATTCTGATGACAGTGACAGTTATGACGTGGAGAGTGGGGATGAAGATTCTGAGGATCGGCCCTGGCGGTCAAGCCATACAATCTTCAGGAAATCGAATATCAAACAAAGTCATATTGATGCCATGAAGAGGAGATATTTCCGCGATATGTCTATTGTGAGGGTTGGAGGAGACAACACTGCCCCTGCTCCTGAGGAAAACGAAGTTGTCGTTTACCGAAGCTTCCTGAAGGCAGGTCTCTGGTTCCCACTAAGCAAGTTTGTGGTTGAGGTACTAAAGATTTTTCAGATTTTTCTTCATCAGATTACCCCCGAAGCTATAATTAGGATGGGGATGTTTGTCTGGGCTGTAAGAAGCCAAGGGCTGGAGCTGAGTGCGAAGTGCTTCTGTAGTATGCACGAGCTTTTATATGAGACAAAGGCTGTTGGCAAAGAACAATACCATAACAACTTCGGCTGCTACGGGTTCATTGCTCGCTCTAATGCAAGCTACCCCGTGCCGACATATCAGAAAAGATGGCATGGAGCCTGGATGGATGAGTGGGTTTATGTTAAAAATGATCTGATTAAAAGAGAAGATATTAAGGAGATTATCCAGCGCCCCATCTAGTCTCGCTTCAGCCTCTAAAGGCCGAAGGTGAATATTGATAGTGATGTTGAAGCATGTCAGAAGGCCTTTAGTACTGTTTGTGCCTTCATTGGCACGAGGGATTTAATTCAAGAACACATAGCCTTCAAGGTGTGGCCACTTGTGGAGAGCTGGGATATGCCAAAGGAGACTACTACCGAATCCAGTGAAGGTGGTCTAGTCCGATTGAAGTATACCTTCAGATTTAGGGAGAAGTTTGATGAGCCAGATGATGACTGGTTGAAGTGTATTGAAGCTACTAGTGACGAGCTGCTTGGAACATATTCCAAGGCCGAAGATGATGCCTTGTCCGCAGCCTTCGGGGGCTGGGAGAAAAAAGATTGAATAGGGTATTCGATGCAATCGACTTTGTATACCCTGATTATCACTACCCGCTGCGAAGGCAAGGGAAAAGAGAAAAGCTGTCGTTTTGGCCACCACTAATGTGCCGAAGGGTAAGAAAGTGAAGGTTCTGACCCACCGGCCGCGGTATATTGAACCGGACGTAGTGCCTGAATTTGGCGAAGGGGCCTCTTCAACTACCGAAGCAAGTCAAGCTGCTCTAATTGTGTAGAGCGTTGAAGAGCCGACTGTAGTGCCGAAGGTACCTACAGTCGGGCCAGCCAAAGCTAAGAATGATAAGGCCGAAGAGCCGCAGGTGAAAAAAAATAGAGAAAATGCTAGAAATTCTGAGCCCACCAGCTGAGGCAAAATTATCGAAGGTGCAAAAGGCTCCTGCTGCAACTCCCAAGAGGAGGAGAATGGCAGCGTGCTGGACGTTGTCTTGGAGACTACAAAGGCCTTGAGCCCTGGACCTATTAAGAAAAATGATGAAGCTGCCAAAGTCCAAGACGAGGCCGAAGCTGGGCCTTTAGCGCCCGTTGGGATAAAGGCTATCGCGCCTGAAGATAAAGCTGATCAACAAACTGCAGATACCGGCATGGCCGCAAGGCAAGACATGGCAGAAAAAGCAAAGCCTTCTGTCCCTGAAGCCCTAGTTGAAGATATTGATTACGTTTTTCGACATGCTTCGGGGAAAAAGTTATCCGAAGAAGAAATCGTGGAAGCAAGACATTATGCTCAAAAACTGGAATATCCGAAATGAGCCTTACTTTTTAACGACAGTAATGAAGATGATTTCCTGTACTGTCTCTCGGATAACAAAGAAATATCTGTTTGTCGGAAGATAGCTAAAAGTATGGGATTTCCGAAACTTGAAGAAGGCCTTTCGGTTATGTCGAAGGATGATCTTGTTGATAGCCTGGCGTACAACAGTATAAAGGTATGGAAATTAACCTTGAAGTTGGGAATGAAGTATTTTATTTGTCATGCTCAATTCTTTCTTCTTCTTTGCAGGGTTTAATTCTTAGTAATGCTTTGAGGGCACAGAAAAGCGCCGAAGACGAAGGTTGTACAATAGCCCTTAACAACCTTCGCTCAGAGGTGATTGAGCTAAGAAATGAAGGTCTAGAGAAAGACAAGATTTTGGTTTCATTGGTAAATAAAATAAAAGAAGACGAAGCTCAATACAAAGCTCAAGCTGAAGCCCAAAAAGCTAAGATTGAAGACCTTCGAAGACAACTGGCCGAAGCTAATGAGAGGTGTGCGCTTGCACAGGCTGACCAAGAGATCAGTGAATACTGGAAAGATAAGCTAGAGAAAAATGTTGAAGAACTTCGCGAATCCAAGGAAAGGTGCTTTGAGAAATCATTGGGTTGTGCGAAAAAATTAAAAACTAGCTTCGCCAAAGTGGGCGCCTACTCTTCTGAAGAAAATTTCATAAGAGGCGACCCCGAGGGCGTTGTTGAATGGATAAGTGGAGAAGCTAAAGCCTTCGAGGAAATATTAAGTGATCACGGGGATATTTGTGCCTTCTCCGGCGTTCGGGGAATCGTAGCTATTCCGGAGAAGACTGGATGTGATCATGTTAAGGCTATAGCCCAGACTGAATCTGCCTTATCCACAGACAATACGAAGGATCCTTCAGCCGAAGCGACCTTAATAGGCGGGAAGTTTTATTCTGATGTCTGGGTGAACGGTGGCCGAGAGCTGGCCAGCGAAATTATAAAGAAGAATGAAAAATACACCCATGACGCCCGAGCAGAAGCAAAGCGAGCTGAAGAGGCTGCTGAACGCGAGAGACGTATAGGTAATGCTTTTTGATATTTTGGCTTTGGTACTTGCTTTGTGGCTTCGGACTAATCAGTTTACCTACTTCAGCTGAACTATCCTCGCCACCGGAGTCATACAATCCTCTAGCTGATCCAGAAATGAAGGAAGCATTGGATATTATAAGCGTGGCGAACTCCATTATCGACGAAGTCGTCGATAAACTTTTGAAAGAAGTTGCAGAAAAAGTCCTTAGAGACGAATAGATTCTACTGCAATAATATTTTGAAATGCTTGATGTATGGAACAATTGAAAGAAGATTAAGCTTCTATTGTAACAAAACTATGTAACATTTGATGTATATAACATTGAATCAAATATGTAAATTGTTGTAATTTATTTCTTTGCGATGCATGAAACATACACACATACCGCTTTTTGAGCCTTCGGCGAAAAAACACCTTCCCTTCTTTTCATGCTTCGTAAAGAAGGACACCCCTTCTAGGGCAGATCTGATAGAGTTGTCACCCTTGCTTCGTGTCTTAACACATTTTCATTCAATCAAAGTATTTCCGAAGGTTTGCTTCGTATCCAATCTTTTTGTTGATGCAATACGATGTATGATGTGATGCTATGCTAAATGATGCGATGGTATGATGCAATATGATGATGCTTTAACACCCACACTGGTACCTGGAAGACTGTATCCCCTTACGAACGTCTTTTGAGTCTAAGCTCTGCATTCCCTTAGGAATGTCTTTTGAGCTTCTTCACCTTCTATTTCGGTGATATAAGTTCTGCATCCCATTAGGAACGACTTTTAAACTTCTTTGCCTTATATTTCGGCGGTCTAAGCTCTGCATCCCCTTAGGAACGACTTTTGAACTTCTTCGCCTTATATTTCGACGATATTTAGCTCTGCATTCCCTTTGGAACGACTTTTGAGTAGAAAACTTACGCTATGCTCCCTTAGGAACGACTTTTTGTAGCTTCATCAATTTTGGCTCTGCATTCCCTTAGGAACGACTTTTGAGCAGAAAACTTACGCTGCGCTCCCTTAGGAACGACTTTTTGTAGCTTCGACAATTTTAGCTCTGCATTCCCTTAGGAACGACTTTTGAGCTTCGAGAATTATTTCGTTCCTTTAAGAGTCGTCTTTCAAGCTTCATAAATCTATGAAGAAGATATATTTCATTCTGGTGTAGGCAGAGTTATTACAAGAAATTGAAACTGAATTTCTCATTACTTGTTTCTCGTACAAAAAATGGCATAAAAGATGAAAGTACTTCAGAAGTAGGATATTCCTCAGTATATGTGCTTCGATTCTGGTACAGTGCTGTTGACTGTACGAGCTTCGGACTCCTCCTTGAAGTCGTGTTGTTGTTGGGGGTGCTGGTGCCCTTCTAGCTGCTGGTTTTGGGTATGAGGAGGTGGCAATGGTGGTGGCAGTGGAAACTGGGGCCAGGAAGCTTGTGAATGGCTTGCCGAAGCAACAGAAGCTCCTGGTTGATTGCCCACATATTCTGGTATGTAGGGAGAGTAGCACGAAGCAGTATGTAAAACCTGCTTCGGCTGGTTCTGCCGAGCTTCTGCTTCAGCAATCTCTTTTTGCTTCTAAATGGTAATCTGGCATGTTCTTGTAGTGTGGCCCTTGTCTTCATCATAGAATAAGCAATAGATTTTCCTGGGCTGATCCCCATACCTTCCTCCGAAGCCCCTGCCGCCTCTGCCCCTTGGAGCTGGTGGCCTAAAGGAGCTTTGCTGGTGTCCTGAAGACTGTGAGCTATGCTGTGGCCTCTAAAACTGGCTTCCTTTGTCATCACTCTGACTGGAGCTATGGATTGATCTAACATGCCTAGGGTGGATTCTTCCTCCGAAGCCCCTAGTCATCTCAGAAAACCTATAAGCTTCTTCCCTTCTTTGGCGGAAATCATTATCAGCCCGGATGTACTCATCCATTTTCTAAAGCAGCTTCTCAAGAGTCTAGGGGTTTCCTGGCGAAGTATTGAGCTGTGGGTCCTGGCCGAAGACCCTTAATCATGGCCTCAATGATGATTTCATTAGGCACTGTAGGCGCTTGTGCCCTCAAGCGTAAGAACCTTTGGACATACGCCTGAAGGTACTCCTCATGGTCTTGTGTGCACTGGAACAAGGCCTGAGCAGTAACTAGCTTTGTCTGAAACCCTTGAAAACTGGTGACCAGCATGTCCTTAAGCTTCTGTCATGATGTGATTGTCCCTAGCCGAAGAGAAGAGTACCATGTCTGGGCCACACATCGGACTGCCATGACGAAGGACTTTGCCATGGCAGCGTTGTTGCCTCCATATGAGGATATTGTTGCCTCATAGCTCATCAAGAATTGCTTGGGGTCCGAGTGCCCATCATACATGGGAAGCTGAGGTGGCTTGTATGATGAAGGCCACGTGTATCCTGCAGCTCTGCTGATAGAGGAGAAGCATCATCAAAAGCAAAATTTCCATAGTGGAAATCATCATACCAATCGTCATCATCATAGGAATTGTCCTGACGAAGCTCTGTGCATTGAGGGCACCGATCCTGGTCATCTTGGGTGAGATGATGCATTTCCTCAGCGGCTTCGTCGCATCTTCTCCTTCTTCCTTTGGGCCTGCTGATGAATGGCTTCAAGATCCCTGATTTCCTGGTCCAACTCTTCCTCCTGAGGCATTGGACTTGTAGCCTTTCTTTTTTGGCTTCGGGCTTCACGCAATGTGTCTTGGTTGACGTCCAGTGGCTGCAGTGCAGCCCCTAGCCTTGAAGCTTTCTTCGGCGGCATGACGAAGGTCACAGCTTGCCGAAGGTGGTCGAATGAGTTCACCGGAGGTGGGCGCCAATGTTGGGGACTTGTTCTCAAATGCTATGAATTAAGAACAAGGCAACACAAAATATCAATGGTTAAAGACATTCGTCCTTCGAAGCATTATCTCCCTTAGGATATAATGATCTTCAGACGAAGGTCATGAAGAATGTACCTTCATAATTTTAATATATAGTAAAACAGGTAAAAACATATGAAATATAGGAAATAACATGAATAATCATATCACATTACCAAAACACTTTTATCATTTCATCATAAGTAAACATGAACGGAATCAAATTACACTTATACCTTCGACTCGACAGAAGGCAAAAGTACAAGCGTGACATGGGAATGAATGTTAGTCAGCGTGAATAGTACGATGTCACTGTTCATCTATTTATAGGCACAGGACGCAGCCTATGTAGAATTACATTCATGCCCTTGACATTTGCTATTGACTTAAGAATAATCTATCGAGGACTAGACAACCTTTTCCCCTTTAAGTCGGTTTCACTTTCCATCGCTACACCGAAGCTTTTTCACAGGTAGCTTCGACACTAGTTCATCCTTCTCCCGAACCGCGTTCTTCATATCATGTACGATTTCATCCTATGTCCGAAGGTTCCTGTACATGTATTATACTTGGAAAACATGTTAGTCGTGTTTTTGAGGACCTTCGGAAGACGAAGGCCCCCAACAGTCATCTATCTACTAAAATGTCTTTATTAAGAACCTCAAGTTAGTAATATGCAAGATATTCTATAAGACTACATTCAAAAATACAATACTCTATATTATTAAAACATCTCCACCCTTTTACATTATTTTCTAGTAATGAAATGATTAAAGTTACTCTTTGGGGAAATCAAGCGTTAGTATCCCCATACGAAACTATATATGACCAGCAAAAACAGGATGTTATTGTTGTTCTGTTTGTTGGGTGCTTACTAAAAGAATAAAAAGGTTTATGTTGCAATTTTAGTATGTTTGTTTAATTTTATTTCCTTTCCCTATTTCACATACACAAGATTTATTTTTTATCTCATTGAACTTTCTTTGCTTCACCTTTTATGTCTGGCATTTGTATATTTAAGTGCTGGTGTAGCTTGCCACTGGTATTTCAATACATCCATTACTGAAGTTGAGCCATACTATGAGAGGTATGTTTACCATATAGACAACTAAATCATAAAAAATATACACTTCATGTTACATCCCAGACTTATTTTTCCATGTTAACCATTTGTGAGATATTTACCATGTCTCCAAAAATTATAGGATTCATAATGAAAATATAATGACCAAAGTCCCTCTATTATCAAATAAACCAGTAATGTTTCCTAATCCTGCTAAGAGAGAAGACAAAGAAAGGAAAGAGCTATTAGAATATGACCCATTCTCGCTATCAGTAAGTATTTATGAATCTATGCAGTACGCAAATGCATGTACAAAGATTCAACTAATATCTATGTTTATAATGATCTTTTTTGAAATAGGATGAAGGTTGTAAATGCACTGTCACCATTACTAGAATACTTGATCAACCGTGGTGGTAGAAAGCATGTAATGCATGTCCAAATAAACCATCCATACAATCATCAATGTCATCATGTCATAGATGTGGCTCTACGGATGTTGTTCTGTGGTATACATTTCTAGGCTATTATTGCATGTAAAAATAATCTTTATTCCCTTACTATTTACATACCTTCTTATCCCAAAAAGTTTTATAGCTCCAATATGTTTACATTTATAGGTACAAACTTGGCTTCATGGCTTCCGATGGCACCGTTGAAATATGAATGTTTGGTTTTGACAACGTTGCCAAGAGAATCGTTGGAAAACCATGCACTTCTCTCTTAACATCAGTTACAGACACTTCCAGTATCCCACCAGATTTAGCAGCGATTGTGTCCCTCAAAATTCACATTTACAGTTGTGTATAATCAAATGTCATTCAAGAATCAAGTTTGAGAAAAGAACTCTTCATCAAATCAGTCATAGCTTCACATGGAAGAGACATATCCTTACCATCACCCAAACTAAACATTCCACTTCATCCGTCAACTCCAACAAAATTACTAGCCGCAGAAAAATAGTCAATTTCAACCTCTACAGCACTGTCCAAACTATCGGTTGCCATATCTCCAAATGTAAGTCAGACTCACTATGTTTATTACTTTATCTTTTTTTCAAACTATTTAAATTCACATAGTCCTATCCAAACAACTTTTGTTGATGCATCCTACTATATATGTACATATGAAGTCTCAAGTACTACTAAACAAATATTGTTTGTAGTTTGACACAATCTATGGTGTCGATGTATTATGTAATGTTTACAACTATCCATATCGTTGTATATACATATGTATAATAATATAATAATATCCCTTCTATGTAATTGAGACAGAAATAGGTATTTAGTTTTCATGTGCGCGCTGGTGCGTGCCATTGACTAGTGGGACATGCAATAGTAAACGTCGAAGGTTTGGTAAGGGACATCCTAAAAAACGAAACCAGCTCAGTTATCCTTTTCTAAGTGAACAAGTCGAAGTGCTACTCTACACCCCTGAGGCTGAGGGCATGCAATCTTTTGTATAGTTAGAAATGATTAAAACGCTAATAACACTATGTTTTGAGGCCGTGTGAGTAAGAATATTTGACACATGCATAGACCTGCAAATGGGACAGATGTAAATGGATATTTTGGGTGGGTTTTAGAGACATGTTTGATTTAGATGGTTTGTGATAGATTTTAATTAATTGCGGGTTGGATCGGGTGGGTTTATTTTCTATTGCGGGTCGAAATAGTTTATACCCATGGGTCCATATAGGTTTGCACAGGTGTCAACTCCCCTTGGTTTTCACCCATATAGACTTTGTCCTCACTCGTGTATAGACCTGTTCAAATGTCTGGTCGAGTCAATTAGGGTTGGGTGAAGGTTAGATCATAGGTTATTTTGTATGGCATGTACTTGACCCATGCCTAAGGTCAGGTTAGGTTGGCCCGTGCCTCTCTGCTGGACGTGTCGGGTCGGGTTTTCGGGTTGGGACATGTTTTTTGGCTTTGGACTCGGTCGGATTTTGGGTTAAAAATCATGCCCTGTACCTGGCTCAGTGAATTATTGCGGGTCAAAAATTATGGTCCATACTCACCCATTGCATTGATTGGGTCGGGTGGCTTTCGGGTGGGTCGGAACGTGTTAGTCAGGCCGAGTGGCCCATGATCATATCTACTCGTGCACACTCGAGAAAAGTTTCTGGTTAGTCACTCATCCCAAGATTTCTCTAGGCCAAACATGCTTAACTCAAAGGTTCTTTCAAACCAAACTTCCAAAAAAGAAGATGTACCTTACTGGTATGAGTATTCTACCAACCTAATAAGCCATGAATATCAGAATCCTCCACCTTATAAGACCGACATCCTCGTCGGTCAACCCCAAGCCAGGAACATCCCCTCTTGTCCATGTCTCTGTGTCTAGTGTCGTCATATGTCATGCCATGTGACCACTCTAGGCCCAAATGTGCCATATGGCTGAACCCTAGCCCATACACGCCCTTGAAACCACGAGGGCTGGCTATGATACCAACCCTCTATGATTATAGACCATCTGAAAATCGCCTAGGTGGGGTGAATAGATGAAGCCTAGAATTTATCACTTAAAAAATCTCAAATCTCAGTTAGGCGTTAGAACGAGAATTAAATCAATCGGAGTGGGGGATAGTAGTTCTTAATGCAAGTGTTGCTCTATATGATTGCAGATTTACTTGGGAGCAACACAATTGATTTAGGATCAAGCGCAAACAAGAGAACTTAGAGAGATGGGGAGGAAGAAAACAAATCACAATTAAGCTCAACACAAAGAACATGAGCGATTAGTTTCCAAGGTTCGGCTTCGAAGAACCTACATCCCCATTGAGGAGTCCACTTAGAACGAATCTCTTTCAACCCTTTCCCTCTCTCAAACAGTCACTTAGACCACTTGAGTATCTTTTCTCAAATCCAAGCGACAAACTATCCACAAGGATCTCCACATAAATTCGAAGTATCTTGCTAGCTTTACAAGTGTGAGAATGAGAGTGAGAAAGAAACTCAAGAGCATAAGAACCAAGCAACAAACTCAAATGCAAACTCTCCACAAGACACTAATAACTTCACTAGCTTGAATCAATTGAATGTGGCACTTGGGAGGCTTTGGATTAGTTGGAGTTGTTGCAATCAATGTATGGATGTTAGGTGTAGCTCTTTGTGTGTCTTGAATGTTGGTTTAGGGGTTATTTATAGGCCCAACAACCCCATATAGTTATTGGAGTTGTGCAGCAAAACTGGGCTGACTGCGTGTGCATCAGACCTCCAACAGTGCATCGTCCAGTGTGCATTGGACCCTTGCCAATTTGCTACAACAGGGAGTCATTTTGACGGTGGTAGGTCTACCAAGGTGCACCAGACCGAGCCTGTACACATGGGCCCCTTTGCCATATCACCATGAACATTGAGGTTTGAATATAGTCGTTGAAGATGGAAGGTCAGTTGCATTGGACCGAGGGTCCACTAAACCAGTCAACTGAGAGGCTTCTAAGGTTTTTTGTTTTTATGCAGCTTGTATCAATTTTTAGCAGTTCTCCATATGTATTAGGGTACTTTTTGTGCTTATATGGTTAAATAGTTGTAGAATTAGTTATTCAGTTTAGATCGATCTAGGTTATACATTGTTTTGTTAGTTAAAAGAGTTGAAATATTTCGTTACTAGTTGTTAGTTGTTACATAGGTAGGTCATGTCGTTACATTCACTGATAAGCTATTTATTTTTATAGTCATATTCCATAATGTTAGCTTGTTCACATTTGTTACATTACCTAGACAATTGCTAGTTTTTAATTGATATTGTAAATTTAGTTCTTAGTTGTATAGCTATTATTTAAATGTAGCTGTTACTTGTAGTATAACATGTTAGTATTAGTTTCTCACTTATTTGCACTTTGTTGGTGAATTGTTGGGCCTAGTGTGGGAGCATAGCGAGAATATTGGTTCTAGTTTTAGGTGCAAGTATTGTCATGAAACGAAGAGTGGGGCTGGTGCTACTCGTTTGAAGGAGCATTTAGCACATCAAGGCAAGGATATAAAGAATTGTCCCTATGTTTCTCTTGAAATAGGGACATTCTTTACTAGTGAGTTAGACAAGACGAAGGAAAAGAATAGGCCAAGGATTCAGTAGAGACAACAGACATATGAAGCACCAAGAACTTGTTATGGTGAAGAACAAGATGATCATTATGATGATGAACTTCAGGCTGCTCTATATCAGTCTTGTGAGGAGCATGAATTCAGACAAAGAGCTGGTGCACGATATGATAGGGGTGATGGATCTGGGTTAAGTCAGGAGGCACCACAAGGATCTGGTCCACTGCCTAGGATGATGGCAACGACTCGACCATAAGTACCAAAACAAGTTAGAGAATACAATCTTGGTGTAAGCTCTGGACCACGTCAATAGAGGATAGACATTGGCACATGGACAAGTAATGGAAAGACTATAAGAGAGCTTGATAGGGCTTGGGCTAAGGCTTATCATGCCATTGGCATTCATAGTAGGAAGGCGGATGACCCTTACTTTAGGGCGGCCATTATTGAGACTAAAAAACAAGGTAAATCAAAAGTTAGATCTGTGCTTAGATTTTTTGTACTTGCATATATGATTTATGGTAAATAATATTGTTTTCTTAAAAGCAGGTGTCGGCATTACCTTACTTATAGGAAGATAGATAGATGGTAAATATTTGGATGAAAATGTGAAGGAGTTTCAAGCAGAAATTAGAAAATGGAAGATTGAGTGGACCGAGTTTTGTGTGACTCTCATGCGTGATTCTTGGACCGGTCCCACACATAAAAGTATCATTAATTTTTTAGTATATTGCAATGGCATGATGTATTTTTTGAGAACCATAGATGCAACTAGAGTGACTCAAGATCATAAATTCATAATGTAGGTATGGTTTGATTCTATAGTTCTTAATGAAGTCACAATTGCTCTACCTTTCATGTATTGGCCAATCATATGGTTTTTACAATAGCAGGAAATCAAGCATGTATTTAGGATTATTAAACTAGAAATGTTGTTCAAATTATGGCTGATAATACTTCAAATTTCAAGAAAGCTTGTAAGTTGTTGAGGATAGAGTACAAGCACATTGTTTGACAACCATGTCTCTACACATACCATCAATCTTATGTTGAAGGACATTGGCAAGTGGCCGGATCATGAAGCAATGATTCGTAGCACCCAACACATTTGTAGTTGGATGTACAACTCCAACACTTTTATAGCATGATGAGGCAGGCCATTGGAGGTGAGCAAGTTAAATGGAATGCAACTAGGTTTAGGACTAACTATACGTTCCTAAGGTTCATGCGGAAGAATTACAAGTTCATGGTATGGATGATGTCACCAGAATTTAGATATTCACTGTCGATACCCCCAAACAGGGGTACCCCCTACTACTGTATCAAGACATAGTGGTCGGTGGCTATCTTTAAGCCGCACAGCAATAATGCCACGACCGAGGCCAGGCCACGACTCGGCCCAGTCACGGGCCGCTACTCAGGGCCCACAGCAGCGCCTGACCGCACCACATAGGTGGGTCCGGAGCCACCACGTGTCCAGGAAAGAAGGAATGCTCCAGGACGTCAACAGTAAGTCCGGGCCCTCATGGGAGAGCGTCGGACCTCTGGGTATGCAGCAGGGACCCCCAGGGAGGTCCAGGACCACCACGTGTATGGGCCGGGTCCGTGAGATGGAGTCCGGACCCCCCGTACGTGGGGTCCGGACCACCCACGGCAGGGTCCCGAAATTCTAAGGCAAGAAAATCTTAAGCCCTAGTCAAGGACCAGGCTAGGGTCCGGTGCTAACATGTGTCCAGATCCCATCCTGTACGAAGACCCGATGCCGCCACGTGGCCCACGGCCCATGACATAAGCCAACGGGCGGAGCCTGACATATGGCCTCTGCGCCGCGGGCCACACCGCGGGCTATGCCGCAAGCTACGCTACCTCAGCATTAAATACGGATAGGGCGCACCGCCTGTCCATCTCGCTAACAAGCGATGTGCCGCCTCGGCATTTAATGCGTCCTGTCCACTCCACTGGCAGGCGACAGTGCCGCCTCGGCATTTAATGAGCCCTATCTCTCTATTCCTCTAGCGGACAGAGACCGGGCCATCCTGCAGGCGGCGAGCCTGTCCAATCTATTAGCAGGTGGCGTGTCCATACTGCCGCATGTTCTGCACTCATGATGGCTCGCGCGTTACCGAGGAAGCAGCCGCGAGAAGTCAATAATGTAAGCGCTACGGACATTACTACACTCGGAAAATCGTCCGGACGTTGCAGGCGTTAGTTATTTCCCTACATTTTGCCCCTAGGCCCACCTATCGGGGCCCAGTGCCCTTGTACGTGCCCCCCTTGGTCTATAAAAGGGAGGGCACATGACGTTACAAGGCAGACGCTCATTCAGATCCACTCAGGCCAACTTAGGTTCTCAGCTCTCAAGCTATCGCAGCAATACAACACACAGTGGAGTAGGGTATTACGCTCCGGCGGCCCAAACCACTCCAAATATTTGTGTTCTTGTGTGTTCATCCCCCAATCTCGTAACAGGCAAAACGCTTAGCCCCTTCCTCATCTTAGGATTTAGGGCGGGTGCATTCCGCCACCCGGCCGGAGATTTCCTCTCCGACATTCACATTTATTCCAAAGCGAAGGTGGGATGTATGTTTTTGACAACATGACAAATATTGACTAGTGGGATAACATGCAAAGAGTTCTGGATGATGTTGAGCCTCTATATGTGTTTTTGAGATTTGTTGATCGGGATAAATCTCCAACACTTGGTGAGGTGCTCATGCAATACACTAACACCATGAATACATAACAAAGTAAGCTCGCTCATGACAATGCTTGATACAATATGATCATGGAAATGGTAAATTCAAGAATGTACACTATCATGAGGGATACTTATGTCCAAGCAGCTTGTGCCTTACACCCTTATGTGAATTATAACATGGGTGTAACTAATAGTCTTATGACAGATCTTCGGAAGGGTGTGAAGAGGATGTTTGATTCGAACACAGATGCAATAGCCCTCTAGGAGTATGTGTTCTTCAGGAGAAAAGTAGAGGAATTCTTGAGTGACAACTGACCATAGTATGTCTCCATCTAGTTGGTGGGCTATGTTTGGGTTAGATACACCGACTCTACAACGTGTTGCAAAGTGGCTTCTTGCACAATGTGCATCATCAAGTGGGTGTGATCGCGACAGGAGTATATTTGCATTCATTCATACAAGCTCCACAACAAACTAGGGTACCAGAAGTTACATGAGTTGGTGTTCGTGAACTACAACCTATGTCTACACATTCAACATGCATTAGCTACGCTTGGGCCTAGTGAGTTTTATCCTACCTTAGCCCTCATGGATCTATCATTACATAGGCATAATGAAGCCATCTGAGAGTGGATGGAGAGAGAGAGATCCAATGCACCTGTACCTAGCACGTTGTTACATCAATTATCCGTGAACATGGGGACATAGAGGATGATCATGATGGGTTGATACAACAGTTGGTGGCACCCACCTTGGAAAGAGGAAAACAAAAGTTGATTCTCCAAAACGTAAAGGAAAAAAGGTAAAATTCGCTGGTGAAAGCAAATAGTAAGAAGAGGTTGGAACTGAAGAAAGCACAACTGACCCTAGTGAAGGTGATAGTCGCAATGATGATGATTGTAGCCATGGGGACGATGGATATGATAGTGGTGGTAGCCATGGGGATGTGGATGTGTTGCTAGAACATATGGTGCTCGGGTAGTCATGCAAAAGAGAGTGGTAGCCATGAGGATTGGAGATTCACCGATGAGAGTCAGTTCACCCATGCTTACAAGATTTAGATCATGGAGCACCTCATTCGCAACACGAGACGAGAAGCGAGCGACATCATTCAGTTTGCCTTCCTATTGATGATGGTAGCCATAACTTAGTTAGCTCTAATTATAACTATCCGCCTCGACATGACCAAAACTTGACCTCGTATGCATGGGCATCATCACCCATATAGTACCACCATCAGTCATGTAAGGGTATGGATAATCACCTCCTCCACCTGCATATGCATACTCGCATCTAGCACCCAATCCAACACATGGACAACCATTTTATGGTGTTACAAACTTGGATCCATATGCTTCTACATCCTTATAGGTGTGCTACTTTTGCTTCATCATTAAATATTTGTTTGTCATTCATACTATCAAGCTAATTTTATTTGATAACCATACAAGAATATGTATATGGAATTAGCCCATACCTAGAAGGTTCTAACATGCCTGAATATTATGACTCGAGCTAAATATGTGGTCCATACATGATTTGTGTGAAGAAGTGTCTTACGAAAAAACATCATATGCACTTGTATGTCACTATTGCAACCTCCTATTGCTTTGTGTTCGCATTGAAATTTCATTTTCTTTTCATAAAATTATGTTTTATGTGATTTTGGACATCAAATTATCTGTGAATATATTTTCATTCATTGTGCGGCGTGATTTGAACAATTTACAAACATATCCCATCAATTGTTTTTATTTTCCTAACTAAAACACATTTCTCGATGAAGAATTGACAAAAACCGCTTGGTAAAGGAGAAAATTGGTGAGAAAATTCCACAATCCTACTGACCAGAGGGCTAAGCGTGACTCCTCCCTGGTCACTGTCAGTCGTTGTAACCATTCCACAATCCTACCGACCTGTGAGCTTGGAGATGCCGCATTTTTGGCCTGTACGTGGCCCTCTCTCGCGAGCCACAACACGACGGTGCACGCGAACTAGGAGACCGACAACCTTCGTGTTGGCGCGCAATAAGCAAAGGTTTCCAAGCATTGATTTTCTTCAAACTAGACAAATACTATCGAGATAGTATCATTTGATTCAATTTGGCTGCCTATTCAAGCCAATAAAAATAACGTGGCACAATAGTAATAGTCCTTAGGCTCAAGTTGGGGATGCCATATTTTGGTCTATACGTGGTCCTCTCCCATGGGCCATGCCACGACGGTGCGCGAGAACTAGGAGACTGACGACTTTTATGTTAACGCGCGTGGTGTAAACATTTGCAAGCATAGATTAGCTTCAAACCAAGCGAACACTATCTAGATAGTATCATTTGATTCAATTTAACTGTCTATTCAAACCGGTAAAAAGAACCATGATGACACTGTAATAACCGTGCTCATGCTCTGACTACGGGGCTTAGCTCCGCCACTGGCGGCAACCACAACCATCTTACGTATTTACTGTTTTAAATTGTTATACATTTTATTTAATTGTTTTCTTTTGATTAGTGAATTTGGTTGATTATTTAATGAACATATTCAAATACCACGTGATTAGGCAAAAGGTAAGCTGTTTGATAAATATGATCGCTTCACGTTTGCATGTGTATAGATCACTTTAGTTTTCAATTATACTTTCCCTATCTACGTTATCGAAAAGAGACTACCAAGTACGCTGTTAAAAGGAACGAAATAAAAAAATTCGCCGTTGCCGGGGATCGAACCCGGGTCACCCGCGTGACAGGCGGGAATACTCACCACTATACTACAACGACATGTTGTTTTAGGTTGTGGCCGATCCTATACCAGTTAATTTGTGATAACAGTAGATAGATTTCATGTTAATCTCATCCAATGAGAACGAAGTCGTAGACTAGAGTTGTTTCTTTGTATTTCGACTTGCTCCTGTTGATTGAAACATTGGGACAAAGGAATAAAATAGTTGTTACACCAAAATATGCACTTGTGCCTACAACTGAATAGGACCTAGAGCCTCCTCGCCAGAAGCACACATCACAGCCAAATACACAATTATCATTAGCAAAATAAACTCGGATTCGTACTCATCTGGGGTGGTAAAGAACAGGTTTCAGCTTTGCTTCCTTCTGACCAATTTGTTGATGCTTTTTGGGGCGCCAATCACTCAACAAAAACTAGCGGCGGTACTCTCTGGTCAGGCACAGACGGTCCGCGACCTGGCGCGAGGCTAGGGTTTCCTGCCTGACGACCGGACGGTCCGCGCGTGTGCAGGGGCAGCGGAGGATCGCCAGTGGCGCCTGATCTCGCTCCCGGGAGGGACCCCGTCGGGGAGGAGAGATCCTAGGTGGTGTCTAGGCTCGGGCACGCCGACCTAGACTCCTCTAATCGACGTAGAGTCGAATATAAGCGGAGAATTTGAGGATTGGGAGACTAAACCTAAACTAGACTAGAACTACTTATAGGATAAAATGTAAATTGTATTGATTGAGGGTTCGATTGATTGTTCTAATCGGTCGTAATCCTCTGCTTTTATAGAGGAGGGGGGCTGGATCCGTTACCAACAAAACTCCGAGCAAATCTCGTGATTCTCGCCAACAAACACAGCAAAAAATCGGAACCCTAATTTGTTCTGCGCGTGCGCGGACCGTCCGGCCCATAGGCGCGGACCATCCGGACCGCGGACCGTCCGGCCTCAGGGCCAGACCATCCGGCTCTTTTTGGTGCTCAACATATGCCCCCTGCCTTTTGGTGGAGCTGAGCAAACCAAAAGCAAATAGCTCGATACGATTACATCGGTTTTCTTAGGCATCTTGCCACATACTAGGATGGTACTGTTTGAGAAAAAGCCCATTCAAAGCCTTGGGTAAATCTTTGCCTTGTAATGTCTGTAATAAATAGGCGTTATCAGACATTACCTATTTTACTTTATAAGGACCCTCCTAGCTTGACGACCATTTCCCAAACTTTCGGTCTTTGTTCCTTAGCGGCAGGATGGTCTTCCACACCAGGTCCCCTACTTGAAATGACTTTGCTTTGACCTTCTTGTTGTAGGCCCTGACTACCATGATCTTCTCCTTTTCTATTGCTCCCAAAGCTATCACCCTCTTGTCGGTCACCTCATCAATATTATCCATCATTGAATTATAATAATCAATGACAGTTAGATCATTTTGCCTGACGAACCTGACAGCATTTAAACTTATTTCCACAGGCAACACTGCTTCCTACCCATAGACAAGCTCAAAAGGAGATACTTTAGTAGCACTATGTTTAGATATTCTGTGAGCCCATAAAGCTTCGGACATCTTATGCCAATGCTTAGGATTATCGGATATCTTCCTTTTTATCAAGTTAATCAATGTTCTATTACTAGACTCGGCCTATCCATTGGCCTGAGCATAATATGGAGATGAATTAAGGAACTTAATTCTATATAATTCAGCAAATTCATGTACCTCCTTCGATATAAAAGAAGTTCCTTGATCTGTAGTCAAGGTCTGGGGAATACCGAATCTATGAATAATATGCTCAGTTATGAACTCAATTACCTCCTTGTGTGTTATGTTCTTCATGGCAACGGCTTCAGTCCATTTGGTAAAGTAGTCAGTGGCAACTAACACGAACCGATGCCCCTTATATGATGAAGGATGAATTTCTCCTATAAAGTCTAATCCCCATCCTCTGAAAGGCCCAGGCTTGATGATAGGATGTAATTCGGCTGCAGGGACCAACTGTAGGTCGCCGAATTTTTGACACACTTGGCATCCTTTGTAGTACTTGAAACAATCAGCTATCATGTTAGGCCAATAAAAACCAGACCTTCGCAACAACCACTTCATCTTTGTAGCCGATTGATGGGTACCACAAATTCCTTCATGTACTTCGGCCATGGTTAATATAGCATCATCCGGGCCCAAGCACTTAAGCAGGACATCGTTGACTGTTCGGTGGTAGAGTTTGAAAGTCACCTAGAGGGGGGGGGGTGAATAGGGCGAATCTGAAATTTATAAAGTTTAAGCACAACTACAAGCCGGGTTAGCATTAGAAATATAAGCGAGTCCGAGAGAGAGGGTGAAAAACAAATCGCAAGCAAATAAGGAGTGAGACACAAGGATTTGTTTTATCGAGGTTCGGTTCTTGCAAACCTACTCCCCGTTGAGGTGGTCACAAAGACCGGATCTCTTTCAACCCTTTCCCTCTCTCAAACGGTCACTTAGACCGAGTGAGCTTCTCTTCTCAATCACACGGGACACTAAGTCCCCGCAAGGACCACCACACAATTGGTGTCTCTTGCCTCGGTTACAATTGAGTGAATCACAAGAAGAATGAGAAAGAAAAGATGCAATCCAAGCACAAGAGATCAAATGAACACAAATGTCACTCTCTCTAGTCACTATTTGATTTGGAATGATTCCAGACTTGGGAGAGTATTTGATCTCTTTGGTTGTGTCTAGAATTGAATGCTATAGCTCTTGTAAGGTGTTGGAAGGTGGAAAACTTGGATGCAATGAATGGTGGGGTGGTTGGGGGTATTTATAGCCCCAACCACCAAACTAGCCGTTTGGTGGAGGCTGCTGTCGACGGGCGCACCGGACAGTTCGGTGCGCCACTGGACACTGTCCGATGCGCCAGCCACGTCACTCGGTCATTAGGGTTCGACCGTTGGAGCTCTGACTAGGTGGGGTCTTCTGGCTGTCCGGTGGTGCACCGGACAAGCACTGTAGACTGTCCGGTGCGCCATCTGGCGCTGCTCTGACTCTGGTGCGCACTGTAGCGCATTGAATGCGGTGCAGGTTACCGTTGGCGCTGTAGTAGCCGTTGCTCCGCTGGCACACCGGATAGTCCGGTGCCTCACCAGACAGTCCAGTGAATTATAGCGGAGCGCCCTCTGATTTTCCCGAAGGTGACGAGTTTGGAGCTGAGTTCCCTGGTACACCGGACACTGTCCGGTGGCACACCGGACAGTCCGGTGCGCCAGACCAGGGCACACTTCAGCTGTCTTTTGCTCTCTTTGTTTGAACCCTTCCTTGGTCATTTTATTGGTCTATTGTGAACCTTTGGCACCTGTAAAACTTATAATCTAGAGCAAACTAGTTAGTCCAATTATTTGTGTTGGGCAATTCAACCACCAAAATCAATTAGGAAAAGGTGTAAGCCTATTTCCCTTTCAATCTCCCCCTTTTTGGTGAATGATGCCAACACAAACCAAAGCAAATATGGAAGTGCAGAATTGAACTAGTTTGCATAATGTAAGTGCAAAGGTTGCTTGGAATGAAACCAATAAATATTACTTACTAGATGCGCATAGATGGCTTTTCTTCTTATTAACATTTTGGACCACGCTTGCACCACATGTTTTGTTTTGCAAAATGTTTTAGAAATTCTTTTCAAAGTTCTTTTGCAAATAGTCAAAGGTAAATGAATAAGATTTTGAGAAGCATTTTCAAGTTTTTGAAATTTTCTCCCCTTGGTTCAAATGCTTTTCCTTTGACTAAACAAAACTCCCCTTTAATGAAATCCTCCTCTTAGTGTTTAAGAGGGTTTTAGATATTAATTTTGAAGAGGGTATACCAATTTGAAATTATATGAAAATAAGATACCAATTGAAAAACTTCTTTTAATACCAAATAAAAGACTACATTTTTGAAATTGGTGGTGGTGCGGTCCTTTTGCTTTGGGCTAATACTCTCTCCCCCTTTGGCATGAATCGCCAAAAACGGATGCTTGAGTGAAATATAAGCCCTTTTAAACTACTCTCTCCCCCTTTGGATGGAAGTAAAGGAGTGAAGATTATACCAAAGTTGGAGGGTTAGTGTGGAGCGACGGCGAAGGATGAATGATTGGATGGAGCGGAGTGGAAGCCTTGTCTTCGCCGAAGACTCCTTTTCCCTTTCAATCTATGACTTAGCATGAAATGGACTTGAAAGAACACATTAGTCATAGCACATGAAAGAGATGATCAAAGGTATATATATGAGCTATGTGTGCAAAACATCATTCAAAATTCCTAGAATCAAGAATATTTAGCTCATGCCTAAGTTTGGTAAAAGTTTGTTCATCCAATGGCTTGGTAAAGATATCGGCTAATTGTTCTTTGGTGCTAACATATGCAATCTCGATATCCCCCTTTTGTTGGTGATCCCTTAGAAAATGATACCGAATGGCTATGTGTTTAGTGCGGCTATGCTCAACGGGATTATCCGCCATGCAGATTGCATTCTCATTATCACATAGAAGAGGAACTTTGGTTAATTTGTAACCATAGTCCCTAAGGGTTTGCCTCATCCAAAGCAATTGCGCGCAACAATGGCCTGCGGCAATATACTCGGCTTCGGCGGTTGAAAGAGCCACAGAATTTTGCTTCTTTGAAGCCCAAGACACCAGAGATCTTCCCAAGAACTGGCAAGTCCTTGATGTGCCCTTTCTATTAATTTTGCACCCTGCCCAATCGGCATCGGAATAACCAATTAAATAAAATGTGGATCCCCTGGGGTACCAAAGGCCAAACTTAGGAGTATAAACTAAATATCTCAAGATTCGTTTTACGGCCCTAAGGTGAGCTTCCTTAGGATCGGCTTGGAATCTTGCACACATGCATACGGAAAGCATAATATCCGGTCGTGAAGCACATAAATAGAGTAAGGAACCTATCATCGACCGGTATACCTTTTGATCTACGGATTTACCTCTCGTTTCGAGGTCGAGATGCCCATTAGTTCCCATGGGTGTCTTGATGGGCTTGGCGTCCTTCATCCCAAACTTGGTTAGAATGTCTTGAATGTACTTCGTTTGGCTAATGAAAGTGCCCTCTTGGAGTTGCTTGACTTGGAATCCTAGAAAATACTTCAACTCCCCCATCATAGAAATCTCGAATTTTTGAGTCATGATCCTACTAAACTCTTCACATATAGATTCGTTAGTAGACCCAAATATAATATCATCAACATAAATTTGGCATACAAACAAATCATTTGCAAGTGTTTTAGTAAAGAGTGTAGGATCAGCTTTTCCGACTTTGAAGCCATTAGAAATAAGAAAATCTCTTAGGCATTCATACCATGCTCTTGGGGCTTGCTTGAGCCCATAAAGCGCCTTAGAGAGTCTATAAACAAGATTAGGATACTCACTGTCTTCAAAGTCGGGAGGTTGCTCAACATAGACCTCTTCCTTGATTGGTCCATTGAGGAAGGCACTCTTCACGTCCATTTGATAAAGCTTGAAGCCATGGTAAGTAGCATAGGCAAGTAAAATGCGAATTGGCTCAAGCCTAGCTACGGGTGCATAGGTTTCACTGAAATCCAAACCTTCGACTTGGGAATATCCCTTGGCCACAAGTCGGGCTTTGTTCCTTGTCACCACACCATGCTCATCTTGTTTGTTGTGGAAGACCCACTTGGTTCCTACAACATTTTGGTTAGGACGTGGAACTAAATGCCATACCTCATTCCTCGTGAAGTTGTTGAGCTCCTCTTGCATCGCCATCACCCAATCCGAATCTTGAAGTGCTTCCTCTAACCTGTGTGGCTCAATAGAGGAAACAAAAGAGTAATGCTCACAAAAATGTGCAACACGAGATCTAGTGGTTACCCCCTTATGAATGTCGCCGAGGATGGTGTTCATGGGGTGATCTCGTTGGATTGCTTGGTGGACTCTTGGGTGTGGCGGCCTTGGAACTTGCTCATCCTCCTTGTCTTGATCATTTGCATCTCCCCCTTGATTATTGTCGTCTTCTTGAGGTGGCTCATCTTCTTGATCTTCTTCTTCATCATCTTGAGCTTTATCCTCATCTTGAGTTGGTGGAGATGCTTGCATGGAGGTGGATGGTTGATCTTGTGCTTGAATGGGCTCTTCGGATTCCTTAGGACACACATCCCCAATGGACATGTTCCTTAGCGCGACGCACGGAGCCTCTTCATCATCTAATTCATCAAGATCAACTTGCTCTACTTGAGAGCCGTTAGTCTCATCAAACACAATGTCACAAGAAACTTCAACTAGTCCAGTGGACTTGTTAAAGACTCTATATGCCCTTGTGTTTGAATAATATCCTAGTAAAAAGCCTTCTACAGCCTTAGGAGCAAATTTGGACTTTCTACCTCTTTTAACAAGTATAAAACATTTGCTACCAAAGACTCTAAAATATGAAACATTTGGCTTTTTATCGGTGAGGAGTTCGTAAGATGTCTTCTTAAGGATTCGGTGTAGATACAACCGGTTGATGGCGTAGCACGCGGTGTTGACCGTCTCGGCCCAAAACTGATCTGAAGTTTTGTACTCATCAAGAATGGTTCTTGCCATGTCCAATAGAGTTCTATTCTTCCTCTCCACTACACCATTTTGTTGTGGCATGTAGGGAGAAGAGAACTCATGCTTGATGCCCTCCTCCTCAAGGAAGCCTTCGATTTGTGAATTCTTGAACTCCGTCCCATTATCGCTTCTAATTTTCTTGATCCTCAAGCCGAACTCATTTTGAGCCCGTCTCAAGAATCCCTTTAAGGTCTCTTGGGTTTGAGATTTTTCCTGTAAAAAGAATACCCAAGTGAAGCAAGAATAGTCATCCACAATAACTAGATAGTACTTACTCCCGTCGATGCTTATGTAAGCGATTGGGCCGAATAGGTCCATGTGGAGGAGCTCGAGTGGCCTGTCAGTCGTCAAGATGTTCTTATGTGGATGATGAACACCAACTTGCTTCCCTGCTTGGCATGCGCTACAGATCCTGTCTTTCTCAAAATACACATTTGTTAGTCCCAAAATGTGCTCTCCCTTTAGAAGCTTGTGAAGATTCTTCATCCCAATATGGGCTAGTCGGCGATGCCAGAGCCAACCCATGTTAGTCTTAGCAATTAAGCAAGTATCGAGTTCAGCTCTATTGAAATCAACTAAGTATAGCTGACCCTCTAATACTCCCTTAAAAGCTACTGAATTATCACTTCTTCTAAAGACAGTAACACCTGTATCCGTGAAAAGATAGTTGTAACCCATTTTACATAATTGGGAAACAGAAAGCAAGTTGTAGTCTAAAGAATCTACAAGAAAAACATTGGAAATAGAATGTTCAGGTGATATAGCAATTTTACCCAATCCTTTGACCAAACCTTGATTTCCATCCCCAAATGTGATAGCTCGTTGGAGATCTTGGTTTTTCTTGTAGGAGGAGAACATTCTTTTCTCCCCAGTCATATGGTTTGTGCACCCGCTGTCAATGATCCAACTTGAGCCCCTGGATGCATAAACCTACAAAACAATTTTAGTTCTTGATTTTAGGTACCCAAACAGTTTTGGGTCCTTTGACATTAGATACAAGAACTTTGGGTACCCAAACACAAGTCTTTGATCCCTTGTGTTTGTCCCCAACATACTTGGCAACTACCTTGCCAGATTTGTTAGTCAAAACATAAGATGCATCAAAAGTTTTAAATGAAATGCTAGGTTCATTTGATGCACTAGGAGTTTTCTTCTTAGGCAATTTAGCATGGGTTGATTGCCTAGAACTAGATGTCTCACTCTTATACCTAAAAGCATGATTAGGTCCAGAGTGAGACTTCCTGGAATGAATCCTCCTAATCTTGTGCTCGGGATAACCGGCAGGGTACAAAATGTAACCATCGTTATCCTAAGGCATGGGAGCCTTGCCCTTAACAAAGTTAGATAATCTTTTAGGAGGGGCATTAAGTTTGACATTGTCTCCCTTTTGAAAGCCAATGCCATCCTTGATGCCAGGGCGTCTCCCATTATAAAGCATACTACGAGCAAATTTAAATTTTTCATTTTCTAGCTCATGCTCGGCAATTTTAGCATCTAATTTTGTTATATGATCATTTTGTTGTTTAATTAAAGTCATATGATCATGAATAGCATCAATGTCAACATCTCTACATCTAGTGCAAATAGAAACATGCTCAACGGTAGATGTAGAGGGTTTGCAAGAATTTAATTCAACAATCTTAGCATGTAATATGGCATTTTCATCTTTAAGACTGGAAATGGAAGCATTGCAAACATTTAATTCATTAGCCTTAGCAATCAATTTTTCATTTTCATTTCTAAGGCTAGTAAGAGAGACATTTAATTTTTCAATCTTAGCAATAGAAATAGCATGATCATTTCTACGATTAGCATATGAATCATCACATACATTTGAATCAACCTTAGCTTTTAAACTAGCATTCTCATTCCTAAGGTTGGCAATCAAATCATGGCAAGTGCTTAGCTCACTAGATAAATTTTCACATTTTTCGACTTCTAGAGCATAAGCATTTTTAACCTTAACATGCTTCTTGTTTTCCTTAATTAGGAAGTCCTCTTGGCTATCCAAGAGTTCATCCTTATCATGAATGGTGCTAATCAATTCATTTAACTTCTCTTTTTGTTGCATGTTAAGATTGGCAAAAAGAGTAAACAAATCATCCTCATCATCACTAGAATTAGCCTCTTCACTAGAGGTGGCATATTTAGTGGAGGATTTAGATTTAACCTTCTTCTTTTTGTCGTCCTTTGCCATGAGGCACTTGTGGTCGACGTTGGGGAAGAGGAGTCCCTTGTTGACGGCGATGTTGGCGGCATCCTCGTCGGAGGAGGAGTCGGTGGAGCTCTCGTCGGAGTCCCACTCCCGACAAACATGGGCATCGCCGCCCTTCTTCTTATAGCATTTCTTCTTCTCCTTTCTTCTTCCCTTCTTGTCATCGCCCCTGTCACTGTCACTAAAAATAGGACATTTTGCTATAAAGTGACCGGGCTTACCACACTTGTAGCAAACTTTCTTGGAGCGGGGCTTGTAGTCCTTCACCCTCCTTTGCTTGAGGATTTGTCGAAAGCTTTTGATGATTAAAGCCATCTCCTCATTGTCGAGCTTTGAGGCGTCGATGGGGAGCCTACTTGATGTAGACTCTTCCTTCTTCTCCTCCGTTGCCTTGAATGCGACGGGTTGTGCCTCGGACGTGGAGGATGTGCCTTGCTCGATGATTTTCTTTGAGCCTTTGATCATTAGCTCAAAGCTCACAAACTTCCCTATAACCTCCTTGGGAGACATTAGCGTGTATTTAGGATCACCTCAAATTAATTGAACTTGCGTAGGGTTAAGAAAAACGAGGGATCTTAGAATAACCTTGACCATCTCATAGTCATCCCATTTGGTGATCCCGAGGTTGCGCACTTGGTTCACCAAGGTTTTCAAGCGGTTGTACATGGCTTGTGGATTCTCCCCTTGGTGAAGCATGAAGCGACCGAGCTCCCCCTCGATCGTCTCCCGCTTGGTGATCTTGGTCACCTCGTCTCCTTCGTGCGCGGTCTTGAGCACGTCCCAAATTTCCTTTGCGCTCTTCAACCCTTGCACCTTATTATACTCCTCTCGACTTAGAGAGGCGAGGAGTATAGTAGTGGCTTGGGAGTTGAAGTGTTGGATTTGGGCCACTTCATCCGAATCGTAGTCCTCATCCCCTACGGATGGTACCTGTACACTAAACTCAACAACGTTCCAAATGCTACTGTGGAGTGAGGTTAGATGATGCCTCATTTTGTCACTCCACATATTATAATCTTCACCATCAAAAACCGGTGGTTTGCCTAATGGAACGGAAAGTAAAGGAGTACGCTTTGAAATACGAGGATAGTGTAGGGGAATCTTACTAAACTTCTTGCGCTCATGGCGCTTAGAAGTTATGGATGGCGCGTCGGAGCCGGAGGTGGATGGCGATGAAGAATCCGTCTCGTAGTAGACTACTTTCCTCATCTTCTTTTTCTTGTCGCCACTCTGATGCGACTTTTGTGAGGAGGATTCCTTATCCTTCCCCTTGTTGTGGGACTCTCCCGATGGAGCCTTCCCGTGGCTTGTAGCGGGCTTGTCGCTGGTCACCATCTCCTTCTTGGCATGATCTCCCGACATCACTTCGAGCGGTTAGGCTCTAATGAAGCATCGGGCTCTGATACCAATTGAAAGTCGCCTAGAGGGGGGTGAATAGGGCGAATCTGAAATTTATAAAGTTTAAGCACAACTACAAGCCGGGTTAGCGTTAGAAATATAAGCGAGTCCGAGAGAGAGGGTGAAAAACAAATCGCAAGCAAATAAGGAGTAAGACACAAGGATTTGTTTTACCGAGGTTCGGTTCTTGCAAACCTACTCCCCGTTGAGGTGGTCACAAAGACCGGGTCTCTTTCAACCCTTTCCCTCTCTCAAACGGTCACTTAGACCGAGTGAGCTTCTCTTCTCAATCACACAGGACACTAAGTCCCCGCAAGGACTACCACACAATTGGTGTCTCTTACTTCGGTTACAATTGAGTGAATCACAAGAAGAATGAGAAAGAAAAGATGCAATCCAAGCGCAAGAGCTCAAATGAACACAAATGTCACTCTCTCTAGTCACTATTTGATTTGGAATGATTCCAGACTTGGGAGAGTATTTGATCTCTTTGGTTGTGTCTAGAATTGAATGATATAGATCTTGTAAGGTGTTGGAAGGTGGAAAACTTGGATGCAATGAATGGTGGGGTGGTTGGGGTATTTATAGCCCCAACCACCAAACTAGCCGTTTGGTCGAGGCTGCTGTCGATGGGCGCACCGGACAGTCCAGTGTGCCACCGGACACTGTCCGGTGCGCTAGCCACGTCACCCGGCCGTTAGGGTTTGACCGTTGGAGCTCTGACAGGTGGGGTCTTCTGGCTGTCCGGTGGTGCACCGGACAAGCACTGTAGACTGTCCGGTGCGCCTTCTGGCGCTGCTCTGACTCTGGCGCGCACTGTAGCGCATTGAATGCGTTGTAGGTTACCGTTGGCGCTGTAGTAGTCGTTGCTCCGCTGGCACACCGAACAGTCCGGTGCGCCACCGGACAGTCCGGTGAATTATAGCGGAGCGCCCTCTGATTTTCCCGAAGGTGACGAGTTTGGAGCTGAGTTCCCTGGTACACCGGACACTGTCCGGTGGTGCACCGGACACTATCTGGTGGCACACCGAACAGTCCGGTGCGCCAGACCAGGGCACACTTCGGCTGTCTTTTGCTCTCTTTGTTTGAACCCTTCCTTGCTCATTTTATTGGTCTATTGTGAACCTTTGGCACCTATAAAACTTATAATCTAGAGCAAACTAGTTAGTCCAATTATTTGTGTTGGGCAATTCAACCACCAAAATCAATTAGGAAAAGGTGTAAGCCTATTTCCCTTTCAGAGTTCATCACTCATAGGGATGGCAACGGGTTTAAAACCCGCGGGTACAGAGATTACAAACCCGTACCCGTGAGATTAATGTTAAACCCGTACCCGCACCCGTTACCCGCGACGGGTAGCGTATGTTACCCAAACCCGCTATCCGCGGGTTTATAACACCCCCGGGTACATATATATATATATATATATATATATATATATATATATATATATATATATATATATATATATAGACACACACACACATGGGTATGCTGGTTTACGGGAACGGGTACAACATTTTCATACCCACGAGAAAAAACCCGCCGGGTTGAGAATCAAACCCGTACCCGTACCCACGGTTACAAACTCACACCCAAACCCGCACCCTATAGGGTTTTTACCCGCGGGCACGCGGGTAAAATGTGCCCATTGCCATCCCTAATCACTCATCAAAACATACTTAAAAGCTGTACGCCGAATGTTCTTATCTGTCTTGATATTGGGATTTCGTAAATAATTAGTTATGGGCGTCCTCCAATCACTTGTATCGGCTTTATTATCAGCCGAATCAATTAGGAGAACTTTCCTGGTAACCCCGAACGGTCCGGAGTCTTTGCTCGGACGGTCCGCAACCTAGGGAATTGGCCCTGCACCGGTTATCAGATTTTCAGTGTTGTGAAATCTCCCTCGCTTTATCCGATGACATGATGCATCTTGTGCCAAATTGTTAGCTCTATGATTCTCAACTCTAGAGATATGTCGGATACTGAATTTGTCAAAAGAATGAATTATGTTCCAACATTTTTCAAGGTAACTATTTAGAGTACCATCAAAACATTGATATTCTTCTAACACCTGTTGGACGACCAGCTGAGAATCACCAAATGCCTTCACGTGTTTTACTCCCATACAATCTAAAAGTTCCAAGCCGAACAAAAGGGCCTCATATTCAGCTTGATTGTTTGTGCAATAAGTTTTCAATCGGCTAGAGAAGTCGAAGGAGACATCACTTGGTGAAACAAGTACGATGCCAATTCCTTGCCCTTCATTGCAAACCGATCCATCAAAATATAAAGTCCAAGGAGTAATAGTGAGGTATGACATGTCTAGTTTATGAGTATCATTAATTTGATGTTCTACAATAAAATCCGCTACGACCTGGCCTCTCATAGATTTCAATGGTTCATAGGCCGTCATATTCTACGAGTGCATAAGCCCACTTACCAACTCTAGCACTCATAATTGGGTTATGCAACATGTATTTGATCACATCGACTTGACCAGAAACAGTGCAATGACTAGACAGTAAATAACATCTACACTTGCTGCATGCATAGAACAAGCATAAGCATAATTTCTCAATAAAAGTGTACCTCGTTTCAGCATTCACCAACCTCCGACTTAGATATGTTACTACATGCTCCTTTCCTTCGGTTTCTTGTGTCAGAACAGCCCCAATAACCTTATCTTCAGCTGCAATGTATAATCAGAATCGTACTCCTGCTCGTGGAGCTTTTAATACGGGAGCCGAAGATAAGCATTTTTTTAATGAGATCAAATGCTTCCTGCTGCTCTGCCCCCAAGTGAATTCGACATCATTCTTAAGCCAAAGGATAGGGGTGAAGGCATCAATTTTCCCGGCTAGGATAGAAATAAACCTTCGTAAATAATTCACCTTGCCGAGAAACTTCTGCACTTCGACCTTACAGGTCGGAGGTCCCACATTCCGAATAGACTTCATTCGGTCAGGGTCTATCTCTATACCATGTTCATGGATGACAAATTCTAAAAACTTACCAGCCAACACTCCAAAAGCACATTTACGTGGGTTCATTTTCAAACCATACCGACGTAGCTTATCAAAGGCTTTGTGCAAATGAGCTAATAGAACTAAACTCAGCCAATTTTACTACAATATCATCAATGTAGACTTCCATAGTGTTTCCCAATAGCTCGTGAAAGATCAAATTCATAGCCCTCTGATAAGTAGCACCGGCATTTTTTAGACCAAATGTCATGACAACCCACTCAAATAAACCAATGAAGCCTGGACATATAAAGGCCGTTTTAGACACATCTTCTTCGGCCATAAAAATCTTATTGTATCCGACATTACCATCAAGAAACCTAATAATTCTATTTCCTAATGCATTATTGATTAATGTGTCAGCTATGGGCATGGGATACTCATCTTTAGGAGTTGCTCTATTTAAATTGCGAAAATCAATGCATACTCTAAGCTTACCTGACTCCTTCTTCTCCACCGGCACAATATTGGAGACCCACTCTGCGTATCTGCAAGGTCTCATAAAATTAGCTTCTAGCAGCTGGTGGATTTCGTCCTTGATTCGTGGGAGAAGATTGGGACGAAATGTTCTAGCTCTCTGCTTGAAAGGTCTAAAACTGGACTTAATGGGCAGCCGATGCTCTACGATCGCTCGGCTTAATCCCGGCATCTCGGTGTAATTCCAAGCAAAGCAATCTGAATATTCCTTCAATAGACCAATCATTTCATTTCTAGGATCGGTCTCCAGGGTCTTGTTTATAAAAGTTGGCCTCGGAGTTTTACCGTCTCCTATGTCGATCTCCTCCAAAGGATCGGCCGATGTAAACCCCTGCCCTAATTTATCGAGATCTCTGAATTCCTCTATCATGTCTCCCATAGAGGAATCAGATGATCTTTGTGTGATGGCGGACTTTCCGGTCTCGGGGGCCGGATCATCCGTAATACTATCTTTACGCTATGGTAGATGTTCGGTCTTAAAGTCTGAACTGTTTTGTGAAAGACCAGACCATCCGGCCTTATAAGCCGAACTGTCTGTGACCAAGGACTCATGAATTTTGTGTGTACTCATCATTTAAACTTTATTTAGGATTTAGCCGATTCTCCATCGGCTCTAGCATTATGTCACACCCGGATTTCGGGGGCACCAAGACCCGGGCGCGAACATAAACACCAGGTATGCTGGGACCAAGTCTCACACATATGATGTATAGTGGCACATGATCGAATGTCACATCTTTATATATAACAGGAGTTCTATACAAAATAAATAATTACATTATAAGGAGACAACGGTCCAGCAACCCAAAGTTGACTGGGAGACAACGGCCTAGACCTCTCACGAACACATCACAGCATCCTCCAAGCGCCTCATCCTGTGGTACCTGTTCTTGACCTGTGGGGGGGTGTGAGACAGCAAGAGTGAGCTCACATACGTTCATCGCTCAACAAGTTGTGGGGAATAATGTGCATGAACTCGCCAAAGGTGGGAGCTCACGTGAAGTGTAAGGCTTACCAAAGAGGATGGTTAGAGCTGAGCATTGCTTTTAAAGTTAGTCAAAATTTTATTAGCAGTTACTAAGTATAAGTAAATACCAAACCCAATTAAGTAGTAGAACAAAAGTAACAACTTCACCTGCGATGCAATGCATATGACAAATTGAATTTAGTTCCATAATTTAATCATGTGAGGGTCCGAGCTGCTCTTGACCGTGAGCACGGCTAGTATACCAGTTTTACACTCTGCAGAGGTTGCGCATCTTTACCCACAAGTCGTGTTACCCATCTGCCAAGAGACGGCCAATCCCATACACCTCTACCGAGGAGGCGAGGCAGGGTAACACTACGAGGCCTTTACAAAGTTCCACTAGCTTCAGAAAACCCGCTACAGTTTATAGGAAGTTCCAATGCAGGAATCCCTTGCAGGACCGCCATCGCAGCAAAATTCTCCTGAGGGCCTCCCTACACTGACCACTCCCCTACTGCCCTTGCCCCTTTCGGGTAAGGTAGTCTTCCACTAGCTTTCCTAATTAATCGGCCAAGGGCGTCCCATTAAACCCTTGTGGTAGCACTGTTTTCCCGGGTGGTCGCTCCATGTTCCAATTAACATAATGATCTTATCATGAACAGTAAATAACAACTGATAACAAAAGTATGAATAATATGTATCTCAATGCCCAAATCCACATATAGCACTAGCAAGTACTACCCAGAAAGTTTAGTGGTAAACAAGGCATAAAGATAGACAAACTAGGGTAACCTATTAGGTCCCATCAAATTAACCTATGCAGATCATTATGATTAATTAGAACATGAGTGGGTAAAAAGAAGTGATCAAGTGCACAACTTGCCTGAGACTTGAGATTCCAGGTACCAGGATGATCTTCAGTTGACTCGTGACCTCACTGCTAGTCGTAGCAATACAAACAAACAGTGTATAGGCAAAATTAACATTACACCAAACATATGTGCAAAATACATATTAATAATCTAAATAAATAATTAATTCAACTTTAAGTTAAATTATAATATAATTAGGGATCATATTTGAGCCAAACTATAATTATAAACATATTAACTTTGATTTATAGAGGTTAATCTACTAAACAAAGGTTAAATAAATATCTTACTATAAAAGTATAAGATATGGTATAATTAATGTTTTTAGTACGCATAGAATATTTTTATGAAGCTAACATAACTAGAATGGAGTAAAACGGAGTTAAAACGTGTAAATCATGAATTCTCTAAGATTCAAGAATTATTTTTACACTTGGAAATCACTTTCTGTATTTATTTTATTATTTCCAAACTGTATGGACTGCAAGCGCTATTCCGTAAGTCATTAGGGTTCATTTTATAAATATTTGGACCCATTTGTTATCACCCCAGCAAAGGAAGGGATGGCGGGTTGATTGCTATAAAGTGCAGGTACTCTTTTACAAAAGTGAACGGCTGAAGGGGTATGGTCGCGGCTGAGCCGGTGGATCACAATCGGATGGCACAGAAACGAACTTGTTCAAGCCAATCCGGTATGCAGTCGAGGCCACAGGATATAAGATCGGTGGCCCGGATTTAATGAGCGAAGGGGTACGCATGATATGATCTTGGCCGTTGGACTAGCTCTGGACGGCTGGAGATCACGCCTTGACTTAATTTATTCCACAGCATTGACTACGGATCCAACGGACACCATTACCCCAGTCGAAAGGTTATAACGGAGGCTAGTCACAGTCGTCGATCTCCAGATCAATGGTCTCTATGCATCACGCTGCTTCAACCACCAACAGCGGAGGTCCAACGCGCGGCGGCGGCTCCATGGTTGGCACACCTCTGACCGAGGCCACTACGGCACTACTTTGGATGCTTCAGCGAGAATCGAGCGTTAAGACTAGGGTGAAGAGGTCAGATGTACCTGGAGTGGTGCGGCAGAGGCTACCCACGTGACCCCTTCTTTTCGGTCACCCACCATGCTTTCGCTGCTTGAGCTCCTGGCAATGTCGGACCTCTGATCCACCACGGCGGCAGGCGCACCCACACGGCCTAGGTAGCAAATGTGTGCCCCACACACCCCCGACAACCCCCAGAGACCGATACCGCACGGGAGTCCGGGACGCAGTGGCGGCACTGCGGCAGAGAGTAGGTCGGCGGGCAGCTCGGGCGGGAGAATGCTAATGCGGCAGGGGTGTGGCTGGCGCCGAGCGCCGCCGCGCGACGCAAAGCTAGCATCGGCAGCGGGATTCCTGCCCTCCCAGCCCGGTTTCTACTTCCCTGCGATTATGCCCACGGTGTCGTACTCTATGAGGAGAACAGGGGATCTCAGGCATGGCCTATATAATCCAGGGAGATTCTAGACCATGCGGGCGAGAGGTTGGATCGGTGAACGAACCCCAGGATTCTCGGATGTTTTTGCGCGTGCAGTTGAAGCCAGAGCCGTTGCGGTCGACTCCGGTATTCTCTAGCGCTCCAGTTCTCACGATGAAGAAGCTGACCTGCTGACCCCACAACACGGTGAACCAGCCACGCGAAGGTTTGACGACCATGGCCCACCAGTCAGTGCGGTAGAGGAGCGCGCGCGAGATTGTTGAGCCAGCCCCGGCCGGTCAGTGGCGTGCGATCGTCAAGTTCCCAGAAATCACGCGGCGAAAGCAGCTGACCGCGTGGGCCCCACGTGTCTGTGACAAGAGCAGGCGGCTAGGGTTTTGGGGTAGGCGCGGCGCGTCACAGGAAAAAGGAGCGGGCCGTGAGGGAGAGAAGAGGTCGAGTGGGCCGAAATGTTAGTCACGGCCCAGCAGAGCTTCCTTCATCTTTTTCTTTTTCTGATTTTTCCCTTTTACATTTTAGATTTTCTCAAGTTCAATTTAATTCTAGTTTAAATTCAAACTTGTGACCAATTTATCCTTAGGTTATATTATGCCATGACAAGTTCTAATTTGGAGATATATTTATATATAGTATTTATATTTTTATTTCACATAATTTTTGTTTGCTTTTCTTTTCTAAATTCTGGAATTCCTTTTAGAATTTAAATTCCACTTTAAGCTTTAATATATTTCTTGTCATTTTATGTTGTCCCAAAATGCACAAAATAAAATTCCAACATGATGCATGTATTATTTTTTAGGTGTCTTTTGTCATTTAGTTATTTGTTATATGTGGTGTTCTCATGAAATGATAAACATAGATAACACACATATATATAAAAGGATATGATTTCTCATTTTAGTCTTTTCCTACAAAGTGGGTATTACAAATCCTACCCCCTTAAAAATAATCTCGTCCTCGAGATTAGTAAGAAAAGGGAATACAGAAGGATTGGTTTGCAATTTAGCTTTTAGTTTCTAATTAGTTCAAAAATCAAGGGTCTCTCTCTTTTAGTGGATGATTAGGAGAGCATGGGTATCCAACTATTCATTATGTATGATATAAGATGGACAGGTTAAGGTAAGAAAGATTATGGCAAGGAAAAGACTTCATCTGAAAGGTTTAAGTCTTGATTCATCTCGAGATTCACTTTGACTGTTGTATCCTTCCTTGTCAATGTTGATCTTTTCCTCTCCGGTCTTGGTCTCATTTATTCGAGGTTAGTATATATCGTTGGGGTTGGGGAATATGGTTAAGATAGATTTGGATGAGATAGACTGCATGATATAGGTCAAAAGTTTGTTTAATGTTAGGTGGAGATAGAAAGATTATGCAATTCATCATGACTCTATGGGTTGGATTAGCTCATGGTTGAGTTGATCCAAGGTGCTAAGTTAAGTTAATACATGGCTAGTAGGGTCTAATTTCTTCTACTAGTATCACTAATATGTTTAAGTAGACCACATTAGATTAGATCATATTAGATTAGATGGGATCTAGATTAGATTGGTATGACTAGTTTGACTAGATAAGATCTAATTAATTTGTATTAGATCATGGTTGTTTAAACTAGGGTGGATAAGTATGCCTATTAGGATAAGATGGATCCATAAAGATAAGATAAAATCTTTTGAGGTCAGTTAGATCTATTAGGATGAGATAAAATCTTTTCAAGATAAGATGAGTATCTTTTAAGATGAGATGGATCTATTAAGGTAAGGGAGAATCTTTTAAGATAAGATGAATTCATTAGAATGAGATCTTTTAGGATAAGATAAATCTCTTAAGCTAGATATGTTCCAATGGGGATAATCTAGGTTGTCTAGTTATTTTATAAATATATTTTTATACCTATGTGTATATGCAGATGCAATTGTGGACATTACTCCACTACTCATCATACTCAATCAAGGATCCAAATCAGACAAGTATCATAAGAACAAACACTGCAGCACATAGATACCAAAAAAAATAGTTTTGTTTTTGTTCCTAAGAGTAGGTCTCCTATTCCTAAAGTCACTTTATGCACAGGATTTCAAAGTGTGAAATCCACATTTGTCTTTAGAGAGAAAGGTAAGATTAATCAGAGTAAAGCGGAAATAGATGAGAGAAAAAAAAATTAAGAAAAGTTTAGAACGAATCAGAGTAGCAAAGGTAAGGAAGTATTGGTTATCCAGTTCTATCTAGGTTTCGTCCTACAGTCAACATTCTTCTGATACCACTTCTGTCACACCCGGATTTCGGGGGCACCAAGACCCGGGCGCGAACATAAACACCAGGTATGCTGGGACCAAGTCTCACACATATGATGTATAGTGGCACAGGATCGAATGTCACATCTTTATATATAACAGGAGTTCTATACAAAATAAATAATTACATTATAAGGAGACAACGGTCCAGCAACCCAAAGTTGACTGGGAGACAACGGCCTAGACCTCTCACGAACACATCACAGCATCCTCCAAGCGCCTCATCCTGTGGTACCTGTTCTTGACCTGTGGGGGGGGTGTGAGACAGCAAGAGTGAGCTCACATACGTTCATCGCTCAACAAGTTGTGGGGAATAATGTGCATGAACTCGCCAAAGGTGGGAGCTCACGTGAAGTGTAAGGCTTACCAAAGAGGATGGTTAGAGCTGAGCATTGCTTTTAAAGTTAGTCAAAATTTTATTAGCAGTTACTAAGTATAAGTAAATACCAAACCCAATTAAGTAGTAGAACAAAAGTAACAACTTCACCTGCGATGCAATGCATATGACAAATTGAATTTAGTTCCATAATTTAATCATGTGAGGGTCCGAGCTGCTCTTGACCGTGAGCACGGCTAGTATACCAGTTTTACACTCTGCAGAGGTTGCGCATCTTTACCCACAAGTCGTGTTACCCATCTGCCAAGAGACGGCCAATCCCATACACCTCTACCGAGGAGGCGAGGCAGGGTAACACTACGAGGCCTTTACAAAGTTCCACTAGCTTCAGAAAACCCGCTACAGTTTATAGGAAGTTCCAATGCAGGAATCCCTTGCAGGACCGCCATCGCAGCAAAATTCTCCCGAGGGCCTCCCTACACTGACCACTCCCCTACTGCCCTTGCCCCTTTCGGGTAAGGTAGTCTTCCACTAGCTTTCCTAATTAATCGGCCAAGGGCGTCCCATTAAACCCTTGTGGTAGCACTGTTTTCCCGGGTGGTCGCTCCATGTTCCAATTAACATAATGATCTTATCATGAACAGTAAATAACAACTGATAACAAAAGTATGAATAATATGTATCTCAATGCCCAAATCCACATATAGCACTAGCAAGTACTACCCAGAAAGTTTAGTGGTAAACAAGGCATAAAGATAGACAAACTAGGGTAACCTATTAGGTCCCATCAAATTAACCTATGCAGATCATTATGATTAATTAGAACATGAGTGGGTAAAAAGAAGTGATCAAGGGCACAACTTGCCTGAGACTTGAGATTCCAGGTACCAGGATGATCTTCAGTTGACTCGTGACCTCACTGCTAGTCGTAGCAATACAAACAAACAGTGTATAGGCAAAATTAACATTACACCAAACATATGTGCAAAATACATATTAATAATCTAAATAAATAATTAATTCAACTTTAAGTTAAATTATAATATAATTAGGGATCATATTTGAGCCAAACTATAATTATAAACATATTAACTTTGATTTATAGAGGTTAATCTACTAAACAAAGGTTAAATAAATATCTTACTATAAAAGTATAAGATATGGTATAATTAATGTTTTTAGTACGCAGAGAATATTTTTATGAAGCTAACATAACTAGAATGGAGTAAAACGGAGTTAAAACGTGTAAATCATGAATTCTCTAAGATTCAAGAATTATTTTTACACTTGGAAATCACTTTCTGTATTCATTTTATTATTTCCAAACTGTATGGACTGCAAGCGCTATTCTGTAAGTCATTAGGGTTCATTTTATAAATATTTGGACCCATTTGTTATCACCCCAGCGAAGGAAGGGATGGCGGGTTGATTGCTATAAAGTGCAGGTACTCTTTTACAAAAGTGAACGGCTAAAGGGGTATGGTCGCGGCTGAGCCGGTGGATCACAATCGGATGGCACAGAAACGAACTTGTTCAAGCCAATCCGGTATGCAGTCGAGGCCACAGGATATAAGATCGGTGGCCCGGATTTAATGAGCGAAGGGGTACGCATGATATGATCTTGGCCGTTGGACTAGCTCTGGACGGCTGGAGATCACGCCTTGACTTAATTTATTCCACAGCATTGACTACGGATCCAACGGACACCATTACCCCAGTCGAAAGGTTATAACGGAGGCTAGTCACAGTCGTCGATCTCCAGATCAATGGTCTCTATGCATCACGCTGCTTCAACCACCAACAGCGGAGGTCCAACGCGCGGCGGCGGCTCCATGGTTGGCACACCTCTGACCGAGGCCACTACGGCACTACTTTGGATGCTTCAGCGAGAATCGAGCGTTAAGACCAGGGTGAAGAGGTCAGATGTACCTGGAGTGGTGCGGCAGAGGCTACCCACGTGACCCCTTCTTTTCGGTCACCCACCATGCTTTCGCTGCTTGAGCTCCTGGCAATGTCGGACCTCTGATCCACCACGGCGGCAGGCGCGCCCGCACGGCCCAGGTAGCAAATGTGTGCCCTACACACCCTCGACAACCCCCAGAGACCGATACCGCACGGGAGTCCGGGACGCAGTGGCGGCACTACGGCAGAGAGTAGGTCGGCGGGCAGCTCGGGCGAGAGAATGCTAATGCGGCAGGGGTGTGGCTGGCGCCGAGCGCCGCCGCGCGACGCAAAGCTAGCATCGGCAGCGGGATTCCTGCCCTCCCAGCCCGGTTTCTACTTCCCTGCGATTATGCCCACGGTGTCGTACTCTATGAGGAGAACAGGGGATCTCAGGCATGGCCTATATAATCCAGGGAGATTCTAGACCATGCGGGCGAGAGGTTGGATCGGTGAACGAACCCCAGGATTCTCGGATGTTTTTGCGCGTGCAGTTGAAGCCAGAGCCGTTGCGGTCGACTCCGGTATTCTCTAGCGCTCCAGTTCTCACGATGAAGAAGCTGACCTGCTGACCCCACAACACGGTGAACCAGCCACGCGAAGGTTTGACGACCATGGCCCACCAGTCAGTGCGGTAGAGGAGCGCGCGCGAGATTGTTGAGCCAGCCCCGGCCGGTCAGTGGCGTGCGATCGTCAAGTTCCCAGAAATCACGCGGCGAAAGCAGCTGACCGCGTGGGCCCCACGTGTCTGTGACAAGAGCAGGCGGCTAGGGTTTTGGGGTAGGCGCGGCGCGTCACAGGAAAAAGGAGCGGGCCGTGAGGGAGAGAAGAGGTCGAGTGGGCCGAAATGTTAGTCACGGCCCAGCAGAGCTTCCTTCATCTTTTTCTTTTTCTGATTTTCCCTTTTACATTTTAGATTTTCTCAAGTTCAATTTAATTCTAGTTTAAATTCAAACTTGTGACCAATTTATCCTTAGGTTATATTATGCCATGACAAGTTCTAATTTGGAGATATATTTATATATAGTACTTATATTTTTATTTCACATAATTTTTGTTTGCTTTTCTTTTCTAAATTCTGGAATTCCTTTTAGAATTTAAATTCCACTTTAAGCTTTAATATATTTCTTGTCATTTTATGTTGTCCCAAAATGCACAAAATAAAATTCCAACATGATGCATGTATTATTTTTTAGGTGTCTTTTGTCATTTAGTTATTTGTTATATGTGGTGTTCTCATGAAATGATAAACATAGATAACACACATATATATAAAAGGATATGATTTCTCATTTTAGTCTTTTCCTACAAAGTGGGTATTACAAATCCTACCCCCTTAAAAATAATCTCGTCCTCGAGATTAGTAAGAAAAGGGAATACAGAAGGATTGGTTTGCAATTTAGCTTTTAGTTTCTAATTAGTTCAAAAATCAAGGGTCTCTCTCTTTTAGTGGATGATTAGGAGAGCATGGGTATCCAACTATTCATTATGTATGATATAAGATGGACAGGTTAAGGTAAGAAAGATTATGGCAAGGAAAAGACTTCATCTGAAAGGTTTAAGTCTTGATTCATCTCGAGATTCACTTTGACTGTTGTATCCTTCCTTGTCAATGTTGATCTTTTCCTCTCCGGTCTTGGTCTCATTTATTCGAGGTTAGTATATATCGTTGGGGTTGGGGAATATGGTTAAGATAGATTTGGATGAGATAGACTGCATGATATAGGTCAAAAGTTTGTTTAATGTTAGGTGGAGATAGAAAGATTATGCAATTCATCATGACTCTATGGGTTGGATTAGCTCATGGTTGAGTTGATCCAAGGTGCTAAGTTAAGTTAATACATGGCTAGTAGGGTCTAATTTCTTCTACTAGTATCACTAATATGTTTAAGTAGACCACATTAGATTAGATCATATTAGATTAGATGGGATCTAGATTAGATTGGTATGACTAGTTTGACTAGATAAGATCTAATTAATTTGTATTAGATCATGGTTGTTTAAACTAGGGTGGATAAGTATGCCTATTAGGATAAGATGGATCCATAAAGATAAGATAAAATCTTTTGAGGTCAGTTAGATCTATTAGGATGAGATAAAATCTTTTCAAGATAAGATGAGTATCTTTTAAGATGAGATGGATCTATTAAGGTAAGGGAGAATCTTTTAAGATAAGATGAATTCATTAGAATGAGATCTTTTAGGATAAGATAAATCTCTTAAGCTAGATATGTTCCAATGGGGATAATCTAGGTTGTCTAGTTATTTTATAAATATATTTTTATACCTATGTGTATATGCAGATGCAATTGTGGACATTACTCCACTACTCATCATACTCAATCAAGGATCCAAATCAGACAAGTATCATAAGAACAAACACTGCAGCACATAGATACCAAAAAAAATAGTTTTGTTTTTGTTCCTAAGAGTAGGTCTCCTATTCCTAAAGTCACTTTATGCACAGGATTTCAAAGTGTGAAATCCACATTTGTCTTTAGAGAGAAAGGTAAGATTAATCAGAGTAAAGCGGAAATAGATGAGAGAAAAAAAAATTAAGAAAAGTTTAGAACGAATTAGAGTAGCAAAGGTAAGGAAGTATTGGTTATCCAGTTCTATCTAGGTTTCGTCCTACAGTCAACATTCCTCTGATACCACTTCTGTCACACCCGGATTTCGGGGGCACCAAGACCCGGGCGCGAACATAAACACCAGGTATGCTGGGACCAAGTCTCACACATATGATGTATAGTGGCACAGGATCGAATGTCACATCTTTATATATAACAGGAGTTCTATACAAAATAAATAATTACATTATAAGGAGACAACGGTCCAGCAACCCAAAGTTGACTGGGAGACAACGGCCTAGACCTCTCACGAACACATCACAGCATCCTCCAAGCGCCTCATCCTGTGGTACCTGTTCTTGACCTGTGGGGGGGGGGGTGTGAGACAGCAAGAGTGAGCTCACATACGTTCATCGCTCAACAAGTTGTGGGGAATAATGTGCATGAACTCGCCAAAGGTGGGAGCTCACGTGAAGTGTAAGGCTTACCAAAGAGGATGGTTAGAGCTGAGCATTGCTTTTAAAGTTAGTCAAAATTTTATTAGCAGTTACTAAGTATAAGTAAATACCAAACCCAATTAAGTAGTAGAACAAAAGTAACAACTTCACCTGCGATGCAATGCATATGACAAATTGAATTTAGTTCCATAATTTAATCATGTGAGGGTCCGAGCTGCTCTTGACCGTGAGCACGGCTAGTATACCAGTTTTACACTCTGCAGAGGTTGCGCATCTTTACCCACAAGTCGTGTTACCCATCTGCCAAGAGACGGCCAATCCCATACACCTCTACCGAGGAGGCGAGGCAGGGTAACACTACGAGGCCTTTACAAAGTTCCACTAGCTTCAGAAAACCCGCTACAGTTTATAGGAAGTTCCAATGCAGGAATCCCTTGCAGGACCGCCATCGCAGCAAAATTCTCCCGAGGGCCTCCCTACACTGACCACTCCCCTACTGCCCTTGCCCCTTTCGGGTAAGGTAGTCTTCCACTAGCTTTCCTAATTAATCGGCCAAGGGCGTCCCATTAAACCCTTGTGGTAGCACTGTTTTCCCGGGTGGTCGCTCCATGTTCCAATTAACATAATGATCTTATCATGAACAGTAAATAACAACTGATAACAAAAGTATGAATAATATGTATCTCAATGCCCAAATCCACATATAGCACTAGCAAGTACTACCCAGAAAGTTTAGTGGTAAACAAGGCATAAAGATAGACAAACTAGGGTAACCTATTAGGTCCCATCAAATTAACCTATGCAGATCATTATGATTAATTAGAACATGAGTGGGTAAAAAGAAGTGATCAAGGGCACAACTTGCCTGAGACTTGAGATTCCAGGTACCAGGATGATCTTCAGTTGACTCGTGACCTCACTGCTAGTCGTAGCAATACAAACAAACAGTGTATAGGCAAAATTAACATTACACCAAACATATGTGCAAAATACATATTAATAATCTAAATAAATAATTAATTCAACTTTAAGTTAAATTATAATATAATTAGGGATCATATTTGAGCCAAACTATAATTATAAACATATTAACTTTGATTTATAGAGGTTAATCTACTAAACAAAGGTTAAATAAATATCTTACTATAAAAGTATAAGATATGGTATAATTAATGTTTTTAGTACGCAGAGAATATTTTTATGAAGCTAACATAACTAGAATGGAGTAAAACGGAGTTAAAACGTGTAAATCATGAATTCTCTAAGATTCAAGAATTATTTTTACACTTGGAAATCACTTTCTGTATTTATTTTATTATTTCCAAACTGTATGGACTGCAAGCGCTATTCCGTAAGTCATTAGGGTTCATTTTATAAATATTTGGACCCATTTGTTATCACCCCAGCGAAGGAAGGGATGGCGGGTTGATTGCTATAAAGTGCAGGTACTCTTTTACAAAAGTGAACGGCTGAAGGGGTATGGTCGCGGCTGAGCCGGTGGATCACAATCGGATGGCACAGAAACGAACTTGTTCAAGCCAATCCGGTATGCAGTCGAGGCCACAGGATATAAGATCGGTGGCCCGGATTTAATGAGCGAAGGGGTACGCATGATATGATCTTGGCCGTTGGACTAGCTCTGGACGGCTGGAGATCACGCCTTGACTTAATTTATTCCACAGCATTGACTACGGATCCAACGGACACCATTACCCCAGTCGAAAGGTTATAACGGAGGCTAGTCACAGTCGTCGATCTCCAGATCAATGGTCTCTATGCATCACGCTGCTTCAACCACCAACAGCGGAGGTCCAACGCGCGGCGGCGGCTCCATGGTTGGCACACCTCTGACCGAGGCCACTACGGCACTACTTTGGATGCTTCAGCGAGAATCGAGCGTTAAGACCAGGGTGAAGAGGTCAGATGTACCTGGAGTGGTGCGGCAGAGGCTACCCACGTGACCCCTTCTTTTCGGTCACCCACCATGCTTTCGCTGCTTGAGCTCCTGGCAATGTCGGACCTCTGATCCACCACGGCGGCAGGCGCGCCCGCACGGCCCAGGTAGCAAATGTGTGCCCCACACACCCCCGACAACCCCCAGAGACCGATACCGCACGGGAGTCCGGGACGCAGTGGCGGCACTACGGCAGAGAGTAGGTCGGCGGGCAGCTCGGGCGGGAGAATGCTAATGCGGCAGGGGTGTGGCTGGCGCCGAGCGCCGCCGCGCGACGCAAAGCTAGCATCGGCAGCGGGATTCCTGCCCTCCCAGCCCGGTTTCTACTTCCCTGCGATTATGCCCACGGTGTCGTACTCTATGAGGAGAACAGGGGATCTCAGGCATGGCCTATATAATCCAGGGAGATTCTAGACCATGCGGGCGAGAGGTTGGATCGGTGAACGAACCCCAGGATTCTCGGATGTTTTTGCGCGTGCAGTTGAAGCCAGAGCCGTTGCGGTCGACTCCGGTATTCTCTCGCGCGCTCCAGTTCTCACGATGAAGAAGCTGACCTGCTGACCCCACAACACGGTGAACCAGCCACGCGAAGGTTTGACGACCATGGCCCACCAGTCAGTGCGGTAGAGGAGCGCGCGCGAGATTGTTGAGCCAGCCCCGGCCGGTCAGTGGCGTGCGATCGTCAAGTTCCCAGAAATCACGCGGCGAAAGCAGCTGACCGCGTGGGCCCCACGTGTCTGTGACAAGAGCAGGCGGCTAGGGTTTTGGGGTAGGCGCGGCGCGTCACAGGAAAAAGGAGCGGGCCGTGAGGGAGAGAAGAGGTCGAGTGGGCCGAAATGTTAGTCACGGCCCAGCAGAGCTTCCTTCATCTTTTTCTTTTTCTGATTTTTCCCTTTTACATTTTAGATTTTCTCAAGTTCAATTTAATTCTAGTTTAAATTCAAACTTGTGACCAATTTATCCTTAGGTTATATTATGCCATGACAAGTTCTAATTTGGAGATATATTTATATATAGTATTTATATTTTTATTTCACATAATTTTTGTTTGCTTTTCTTTTCTAAATTCTGGAATTCCTTTTAGAATTTAAATTCCACTTTAAGCTTTAATATATTTCTTGTCATTTTATGTTGTCCCAAAATGCACAAAATAAAATTCCAACATGATGCATGTATTATTTTTTAGGTGTCTTTTGTCATTTAGTTATTTGTTATATGTGGTGTTCTCATGAAATGATAAACATAGATAACACACATATATATAAAAGGATATGATTTCTCATTTTAGTCTTTTCCTACAAAGTGGGTATTACACATTACAGGAATGAAACCCTTCTTATCTATACTTAAGAACTGGTAATCAGAAAAATCTACTCCTGTAAGACATGTAGCAGTCTCATAAGTCCAGAGTACAGGGGCATCAGCCCACAGCGATGCAGGCCGATACATCAGCATGTACTTGTTCTACGTCATCGCCTACCCATTGTATTAACATTTGATGTAATGTAGAAGGTATACATTGGTTGGCATGAATCCAATCTCTGCCTAGGATTAGACTGTAATTTCCTTCCACATCAGCGACGAAGAATGCAGCAGCAAGGGTCTTAGTCCCGATGGTTAATTCAACGGACGTGACTCCCCAGGCTTTGATCGAACTATCAGTTCCAACACCACTGAGGGTTATGTTGGTTTTGACATTCATCATCTTGTTTACCTATTTTTCTGTACAATGAATAAGGCATTAGATTTACAGTCGCCCCTCCATCTACCAACATTTTAGCAATCGGTATCCCATCAATGTGCCGATTCCTTTGGTTTAGTAAAGGTGGCTTCTTTAGGACCAAAATCAAACTGGGCAACAACATGTTCATCATCGCCGACAATAGTACAATCGATGGAAAATGTAATAATATTTACATCCATGCCTGGGCGCTCTGTAGAAGCTTTGTAGTCGACCAGGTCTTCTCCCAGTAGGTCATCCTCCTCCATTGGTGTTGGCACATCGTCGGAGGCGTCCTGGTGTGGTGCGGATGGTCCGGACTCTGGGGTCGGACGGTCCATGCCTGGTGCAGATTGTCCGGTCTTGTTGACCAGGCTGTATGCCATACCTGCATGGTGCTGCACAAGTGTTGTTTTATTTTCTATTTTTGTGGCCGTTTGTTTTTCCTCAACGGCCTTTGGTCTCCATTTCTTTTGCGGTGGCGGGTACTGCGGATGTGTGTCATTGAATATTTTTTCCGCCTCCTTCTCCTGGCTCTCCTTCGTTCTTAGGCGTTGTAATTTTCGCTTTTGGGATCGTGTCAATCCCGACGAGCACCATCGAGGCATGGAGTATTTTGGATCGGCTATTTTGATGGCAGCCATATCTTCTATTTTGTTTGTGTTGGTCGATTCACAAAAAATCATCGGCCCTTCACTTTCTTTCTGTATGACGACATCTGCTGTACCTATTTTGATTATGTCCTTTTTTGTCATTCTTTCAGTTGCTGCAGGCATATGCCCCCCTACCGGATTAGTCGGTCTTTGAGGCCGAGTAGTCCGGCAATCTTGTTGGGCCTGTGTCTGGTGGGTCTCGTACTGGTGGTGCCATCCTATCGAATACAGATGTTTGGGGTGCCTCCCAAGCGGGGTACTGTGGCATCCCAAACGGGTATGGTGGCATGCCCCACATTTGATTTGGGACATATGGTGGAGGTATGTATGCGTATGGATATGGCATAGGTGGATATGGGGGTAGAGGTGTCCATGTAGGTATGTTAGGTCTTAATTGGACAGTATGACCTTCCATTTTTTCTGATTGGTGAGGTGGTCCAATCGGTCTTACCTAATGTTGCTCACGAATGGGCGAACGAGGTCGCTTTGCTGGCCGGTCATTAGGGACGGCCTTCTTTTTCACATATTTAGATAATAATTGATCAAAAGTCGGTCCGGATTTGACCAACCGACCAGCTACCTTGAATGTATTTGTTTTCCACGTACCTATCTCTGGTCGTTGTGGTTTGAAGGTACGTGGCCGTTGTGAGTCTTGAGTATGGCCGGACCGTCCGCTGAAATTCTCTGGACCGTCCGGCATGGTCCTAGACCGTCCGCGCCTGTGTGTCGGACCATCCGAGATGCGTAGCATGGGTTCCTGCTCCTTTGTCCGTGCTTGCCCCCCAGCGCCGGGGGTCGTGATGGTCACCTTAAGAGTCTCCCCTCCATCGGGAGTCTTCTCGGCCACCACTTTCCTGCAGGAAATTTTTTGATTCCCATCAGCCTCTCTTGCGTTGCCGATGATTATCTCTTTGTCTTTGCCTTTATCGGCTGTGTTTGGCCGAACCAGGACTTTCTTGCCCTCAAAATCGATCATGTTCATCGGAAAGGGCTCCGTGTCCACCTGTATTTCCTGAAATTTTAATCGTCCTTCATTAATGGCCGATTGAATCTGTCGACGGAATACATTACAATCATTAGTGGTATGAGAAAATGAGTTATGCCACTTGCAGTATACACGACATTTTAGCTCGTCGGCGGATGGAACAGTATGATTTATTTTAATGTTGCCATTTTGAGTAATTCATCAAATATTTTATCACATTTACCAACATTAAATATAAATTTAACCTCCTCTTGCCGTTTCTTTTGAACCGGCTATAAGGAGGAACAAGCCAAAGATTTGGCCTGCTTTGGCCAAACCATTTCAGCAGCATACGTTTCTTTTGTCATCCGAGCTACTTTGGTCGCACTCTACTATATGCACGTTGTGACGAATTGTTTTAGCAGTTTCTTTGCTTCGGCTTTCACAGGCCAAAGCCCTTTGGTGTAATTGTGCTAGCGTAAAAAATTGGATGCCTTCTAATCTTTCTTTTAAATAATATCGCAGACCATTAAAGGCTAATCCTGCTAGTTGTTTTTCTGCTAAATGAATTTGGAAGCATCGGTTTCTTGTATCTCGGAATCTCTGAATGTAATCATTAACCGATTCATCTTTTGCTTGTCGCAAGGCCACTAAGTCTACTAAATCTAACTCATAGTCACCGGAGAAAAAGTGATCATGGAATTTTTGTTCTAAATCCCCCCATGACAAAATAGAATTAGGGGGTAAAGTGGCGTACCATGCGAACGCGGTTCCTGTTAAGGACAACGAAAATAAACGCACGCGAAATGCTTCTATGTCGGCCAATTCTCCTAATTGTGCTAAGAACTAGCCTATGTGTTCACGCGTGCTTTTTCCTTGGTCACCCGAAAATTTTGCAAATTCGGGTATCTTGGTTCCCTGTGGGTATGGGTGGTGATCAAATTGGCTATCATAAGGTTTCCGATATGATTGCCCCCCAGGGACCATGCTTACTCCGAGCTTATCTCGGAACGCCCCAGCTATTTCTTCCCTTACTATATCAATGGTAGCCAGTGCGAGACCACCGGTTCTCTGGGCAAACATTGGTGGGGTTGGCTGGATATTAGCTTGTTGTCTTCCCCCCATTGGTTTGAGCTAGGTGACGCATTGCCATTTACCCTATATGACTCATAGGATTGATCGTTTCTTTCCGGCCTTCTAGGCGGGGCCGGAATGCTTTCTTGGGCTCTAGATTTTGTATTAATGGGCTGATGCATTGTATAGTGTGATGGGAAGTGTTGCTGGGACAGGTGAGGATTTAGCTGGGACATGTACCCGGACCGTCCGTGATTATATGTGGACCGTCCGTCGCTGTATGCGGACCGTCCGACTGGGTAGTTTAAATTTTGCGCAATACGATGTGGCTCGAGTGTATGTGTTGGTAATTCTTTAAAAATGGGCCCGGTCATTGTTGGCCCGGACGGTCCATGCTTGAAGCGCCCCAATCCTCTAGGACTCAAATGTGATACAATTACTAGTCCTAGGAGGCTAGTAAACACATTTATACAATAGATGATTTCAGATCTGCTTAAAAGAGACAAACCTATAAAGGTGGCCATCAACTTTAAGAGTTGGTCCACAACTCGGGACATATCATCAGAGTGGGGCTGAAGCAGCCCGATATATGCAGCGAAGCAAATCAGCGGTCCAACAGCCACAGGCAAGGTTGGGAACAGTCGTAACTCTTACCCGATCCCCTTTTTCTAAAAAACAACAAATAATCAAGGGTGAGTACAAACGTACTCAGCAGCCCACCTTCACCCGCGGAATGGGGAAATCAGATATAATGAATGGAATATGTGGAGCTCGGGATATTTTGCAGAAACATCAATATTTTATGCAGGGTTGTTTTGTAAAACATTTTGTATTTTTCAAAGCGCATCCTCTCCCAAAGGAGCAGGAAGTTTTTCAATATAGAATAAAATCCTCTGGACTAAACCATCCAGGTATCTCAGCAGTTTCCCACTTGTTTTCATTTTCAAAAACAGCTACTGGACTTCCCGACCACCATAGCTCACGGCTCAACTGTCGGACCTTTTAAAAACCACTTTTCTCAAAAGCACCTTTTTTTAAAAACAAAACATTAATTGCCATACCATACCAGACTCATCCATACCAGTGGACACGGACTATTTGAATAGGTTTGAAACTCTGTGCAGAGGGGTACACTTTACCCACTAGTCCGGTTTCTGCGATCTTACCGTCGTGAGACCCGAATGCCGAATCTCTTTCTTTCCTCGCACGTCCTAATCTTAACGGTTATACCGGAAGGAGTCAGGCCACCGCCATGCCCAAACCGGACAAAACATTCCCCCTCCTTATCCTCCCGGTGCTCCCCAGCCTTCATAACCCTGGGGTTGGACCGTACGAGTTCAGATTGAGTGACTGCCCACACAGTCTCGAGTGGTTGTACTTATCATGAGTACAGGTAGTGAAGGATGACAAACCGATCCTTATGTGTGGGGACAATCCTTCTGCTCACGCCTAAACCAGCTGAGCCATCACCTTAGGCCCTCCCCTAAACCAGGGAGTCCCTGATCATCCCTACTCAAAGGTGATAAGGGTGAAAACCCTTCATCAAACACATTTTGAAAAGCATTTTCTTTTGAAAACTCACACCTTTTCTCAAATCATTTATAACAAATATATCAAGGATTGATTGCGGCAAGCGGCTAGGTGGCCATAATAACTTGTCTCAAAATCATATCATGCATAAAATAACAGGCTGAGGGTTGTGGTTGTAAAAGCATAGGTAATTTATGCATCAAAGGGATCTAGTGAGCTTGCCGTGCTTATCCGGTGAAGGGGGAAGGGGAGTTTGCGGAACTGGCTTCTAGCTCCACTGCCTGGCGTAGACTTGCAGATCTGGCCTCCACGAGACGACACGAACGCTCCGATAACTATGCAACATGAACATGCAAACATACAAACCAACAAATATTTAGTATAGTGGTCAGAATAGCGATATATGGATGGGCAGAGTCTTGAGTAGAATCTGTGTCATGTGGTGTTGAGGTACTACTAGTGGTGGAGCGGAGGTGCTTACCAGGAGGGTGGACTGGAGGCGAAGCGACACTGTGTGTGTAGCTGGCAGAGCGGAGTAACTAAGTGGGTGGGGTGTTTGCCTTGGCTGAGGGTGTTGAGTGTGTGTGGAGAGGGAGAGGGTAGCTGGGTGTATTTTAGTTGGGTGTATGTGGTGTAGCACAGTGAAGTTCACTGTTGGTGAGAATAGTGACGAAAGAATCGTCTGACTTAGCATGGACAGGAGAGTTATAGGCAGAATATGGGACAAGAGTATTTTGGGAGTTTTCTGAAATATAAACCATGCTTAAGAGATGACATGGTTGGATAGGGAATAGTTTGACAAGAATTTTAGAAACAAAATGACTGAAATCTGAGTTTGGATGGAGGAGTTTTGGATTTTATAATCATAGAGAGAAAAAGAAAAGAAAAGGAATATTCTAGAATTTGAATATTTAGAGATATTTGGAAAATCAAAAATACAAATGTATTTTTGAGCGGGGTGCGAGGAATTATTTTTGGGCTTTTCTTGGGCAAGGGTTTATGTTGGTAGAAACTATTCCTACCTACTGTGTCTCATCAGACAACAGTAAGGCGGGACCCAAATAGCTGGAATGCTGTGGTATTCTGGTCCGAGTGGGCTGTGGTATCTTGGGCCAGGTTTTATAGGATTGAAGACGTATCCATACAAACATGGTTCGCCTTTCTTTTTGGAAGTCTGGCTTGAAAGAATCCCAAGGTTAAGCGTGCTCAACTTGGAGAAATCTGGGATGGGTGACCAGATGGGAAGTTCCCTACTGGAAGGAAAATCACAGTCACCGGAGTTCGTATGACTGGAATATAGGTCTGGCTAGTCTTAGGTGGACTGGACAGCATGACGGATGAGTAGTTGAAATTTGGGGTAATCAGATGATCGATAAATAGTAACGATGAATAGTGATGGTGAATAGTTATGTTGAATAGTTCGTATGAACGAACGATGAATGATGAATAGTGACAATGAACGAACGATGAATGATGAATAGGAACTATGAACGAACGATGAACGATCGAATGGTCGAACGAACAAACGATCAGAATTTCGGCAGCATAACGGCAGGAAAAAGATTATTTGGACGAACGAACGATCGAACGATCGGACGAACGGACGAACGAACCATGAACGATCGGACGAACGATCGAACGATCGGACGAACGAACAAACAAACTAAGAACAGGTGGACGAACGATCGAAGAACGACCGAACGATCCTTGTGCTAGTGTGTGCTTTTGTGGGAAGTGGAGTGGGAGTGGGCGTGTGGGGGGAGGGAGTTGCCATGAAATGGCTTGGGGTGGGATGAGAGGAGGCCCTTGCCCCTCTATTTATAGCCATGGTGGGGGGATTAGGGGGAGGATGAGGGGATTAGTGGGAGGATGAGAGGATTAGTGGGAGATTAGCATGGATTTGTCTTATATGAGTGTAATTAGCTTGTAGAGCTCACCGTATGACACCGGAGGCATACGTATACGTATGAGCATGAGGAAAGTTATGGATAAAATATTTGTGGGGACTTGAAAAATGATTCTGAAGGTATTTCTCAGGAAGAAAATACTTGGACATATATCGGTGGAATATTTGGGCAGTATTTCTGAAAGAGTTTGAGGGTGATCATTGGGAAAATATTCGTAGGATATTTTGAGGAGATTTTAGAGAGAATATAGACCACTATAATTTTATTTGTTGATATAAACTCGCAAACAAACATTTTGAAATGAAATTTGAAATTCATTTTCAATTTAGAGCGAGTTTTAGAAAATTCCAAGATTTGAATTTTTGGGATGCTACAAATCTACCCCACTCAAAAGGAATCTCGTCCTCGAGATTCGGCTTAGAAGGGTTATGGGTATAGCTTTACTTCAGCTACATATCTTCACTTTGCAACTCTTCGAGGAGATGGAACTTCAACAAGATCTGGCCTTGAGGAGCATCTGGTTGCCGATTGCAAACGCTGATTCTGGCTACTCAAGATCATCTTCAGGCTTCTAGGTTTCGCTTGGCAGCTAGCTTATTGAAGAACCATCGATGCCAACACACAAACCTTCCTCTTGCGAACTTCCACATGGATTCTGTCGGCGTTTCGAGACCGGGGGGTCCCCGAGCCGACGAGTGAGTGTGCCGCGTGCCCCAGCCCAGATGGGTCGAGCGCGTGGGCGAGCGCGAAGGGGGGAGAGCGAGGTGGCCGGAGCCGGGTCGTGAGGGAGGCGGAGATCCCGCGGCCTTCGTGTTCGTCCCGCGCCCAGGTCGGGTGCGCTTTCAGTAGGGGGTTACAAGCGTCCGCGCGGGTGAGGGGAGCGAGCGGCCCCAAGAGAGCGCCTGCCCCTGCCCTCGTTCCCGCGAGGCCAACCTTCTCTAAGAAGGCCCTGGTCCTTCCTTTTATAGGCGCAAGGAGAGGATCCAGGTGTACAATGGGGGTGCAGCAGAGTGCTACGTGTCTAGCGGGGGAAAGCTAGCGCCCTGGGTACATGCCAATGTGGCAGCCGGAGAGAACTTGGCACCCAGCCGGTGTGGTGTCGTGGCTGTCGGAGGAGTAACGGAGCCTGGTGGAGGGACAGCTGTTGGAACATTTGGGCTCTTGCTGACGTCTCCCTGCTTTCGTAAGGGAGCCGAGAGCCGCCGTCGTCATGGGTCTATCGGGGCGCCATCATTGCCTATCTGGCGGAGCTAGCCAGATGGGACGTCGGTCTTGTTCTCTGCGACCCAAGTCGGCTCGGGGCAGGGTGATGATGGCGCTTCCTGTTGACGTGGCGGACTTGTGCCCTAGGTCGGGCGACGTGGAGGCTCCTCCGAGGCCGAGGTTGAGTCTGAGCTCCTGGGTCGGGCGAGGCGGAGGTCGTTCGGCAGAGGCCAGGGCGGAGTCCGAGCCCTGGGTCGGGCGAAGCGGAGTTCGTCGTCTTCCGGGGCCTTAGCCCGAGTCCGAGCCCTGGGTCGGGCGGAGCGGAGTTCGCCGTCTTCCAGGGCCTTAGCCCGAGTCCGAGCCCTGGGTCGGGCGGAGCGGAGTTCGCCGTCTTCCAGGGCCTTAGCCCGAGTCCGAGCCCTGGGTCGGGCGGAGCGGAGTTCGCCGTCTTCCGGGGCCTTAGCCCGAGTCCGAGCCCTGGGTCGGGCGGAGCGGAGTTCGTCGTCTTCCGGGGCCTTAGCCCGGGTCCGAGCCCTGGGTCGGGCGGAGCGGAGTTCGCCGTCTTCCGGGGCCTTAGCCCGAGTCCGAGCCCTGGGTCGGGCGGAGCTTCTTATGGCGCCTTTAGCAAAGCCTGGCCGCCCGTCCGTCTCACTCTTTGCGTTAAATGCCCCAGTGACTTGGTCGGTCGGCGCGGTGATTTAGTCAGGGTTGCTTCTTAACGAAGGCAAGGCCTTGGGCGAGCCGGAGATGCGTCTGCCGTAAAAAAGGGGGCCTCGGGCGAGACGGAAACACCTCAGGGTCGGCTGCCCTTGCCCGAGGCTAGGCTCGGGCGTGGCGTGATCGAGTCGCTCGTATGGACTGATCCCTGACTTAATCAAACCCATCAGGCCTCTGCAGCTTTATGCTGATGGGGGTTACCAGCTGAGAATTAGGCGTCTTGAGGGTACCCCTAATTATGGTCCCCGACAGATTCCTTCCTTGATTGGTCTTCTAGTGCTTCATCAACAAAACTTGGGTGACCACTTCTCATCCAGGAACTTATAAGCTTTGATGATCTGGTCCTTCACAAGCTTGCTACATGCCTTCTTCTTTTTCTCCACAGCAGGAACCTTACTAGGACACTACCCCACTTAAAAGGAATGAGGGTAGAACTCTTGAATCTCGGGGATTTGAACTCCTTGAAGTACTACATAACAAGGGTGTTACGGGGCCTTCTTCTACTGCTGCTTGAGCAGACTGTGGAGAGATGACTGACATAGGGTTGATTCTGGGAGAACCTTCTTCTTATCTTCTATTCGCTTTTTCTTTTCTCTTCTTACTGCCTCTTTCTTTCTCTTTGCTCTTCCCACTGGAGGATTCTATCGATGAGTATTACCATCATACAGAGGAGGAAACCAAAGATTGTGAACCATGTACAACAGTCTTCAACCCAAGAATCACCAAGCATTGTGATCTTAGGGGCGAGAGAGTGGAAAATGGAGTTGCTTGCGATTTGGCAGAGGGGATTTATCTGGAGTGTGCTTTTCTTTGAGCGAGATGGGAGTTGAGGGAGCTGGTGGGGGTTTTATAGGCGAGCGGCGGTGCTCGGGGGGTGAGGAGTGGTAGTGATGGAGCAGGTGATACGAGGCAGCAGGTGCGACAAGGGGAAGGGGGCCTATTGCCGGCGACGATGGTGGTGGGTGTGCTGCAAAAGGGGGCGTGGGTGGCGGTAGTGCGCTGCAAAGGGGGCATGGGGCGGTGGTAGGAGGCAGGGAACGCGTGCGGGGAGCACAGGTGAGTGGTGGGGTCAATGACCCTGATATTTGTGGTGTCTGGCTCCCAGAATCTTTGCCTCTCTGTATGGTAATAACTCCTTTTTCCTCTTTTCCTATTTACTTTGACTCAGGGGCAGTGCTTTGATTCTCACGGTCGGTCCTTTTGACTGAGCGACTGGATTGGTTTCTTCTGTAGCTTATTCCAGGCTTCAAGGGTAAGCTTCCCGGTATCTTCTTGGGTAAGGCGCTTTTCTCTTGAGAAGGGTTAAGATGAGAATGGAAGCATAAGATGAAGATTAGCTCTTATTTGAGATCTGTGTTTTAGAGAAAACCTTTCATAAAAAGAAAGAAAACACACAAGCTCAGCAGTGATAAGCACAAACAAATCAAATGTTTTGAATAAGGGGAGAATAGAGTTTTTCCAAAGCACGGACTACTCAGATTCGGGGGCTAAGCATAACTACTATTGCTTGGCTCTTGAATTGAGGATTATGCTAATTGCAACTTATGAGCACTAACGTTAAAGCATCACATATGCACTCAAAAGGGGAGAAAACATCAAGCGAAATTCATTTTGAAATGCCCTAGAGGGCCACACAATTAGAGTTTTTGCAAAACACGAGACTATACGATTACCTCTCATACATGCAGGGCTCTAGCCAAAGTGAAGAAAAACTTCACTACCCAATGCATGCAGAGGACTGGGCATAACTAACTTCAGATCTGGCAGCTTCTCTTCTGGCAAGGCTGGCACACAACTTCAATCTGAGACATCTCCTGGATGGGTCAAGAGGGAGTTGATGTTGATGACTTCTTCTGGTGGTGACTAAGATGGCAGCACGGGGTTGAACTCTTCTTTAAGCTGGACTAGCTCTTGTAGTTCCTCAGAGGGCGGCGGTGCTGGCGAGGTGCTTGCAGCTTCCTCCTTGACTGTAAGGGATGGTGCTGGAATCTTCTTCATGGTGAGGAGCTCAAACAACTCTGGCGGGGGATCTTGGGAGGACTTGGGGTGCTCTTGCTTATTCATAGCCTAAGGGAAGACTGGAATTCCTTCCAAGACTATGGCTCCTTCCGGGAGTTCCCAAGCCTTCTTATCTCCTCTGATAGAGACCGGGTGACCTTCAAGAATCTGGGGTCTTCAGCTCTGATGGGTTGAACTGGGTTGGATGAAGCGGGCTCTTGGATCCGCAGGGCTTTACGTTGGTTATGGGTTACCAAGTAGGCCTCCATCAACTTCTGGACGTGCTCATCCTTGGCTTGCTTCAGGGCTTCAACAGCAATGACTTCACGACTTTCCAAGGTAGCTACACAGGCTTGAGCTGTGGTGAGATCCACATGGAGCTTACGGTTGAGCTTCTCTGCATCTTCTGCTCGGGCAATCATCTGACGGTGGTGCCGAGCCAAGAAATCATACTGGGCATCCAGGGTGAGTAGGTAGGCAGTGAGGTACATGACTGAGGGGTCGTCCTCAAGCAGCAGCTGCCCTTCCAATGCACGCATCCTGGCCATCCAGACTGGACGATCTCTCTGAAAGGGCGGAAAGAATCTGAGCGGGGTGTCGGCCACTTCTTCTTCATAGATCTAACACAGGGCCCTCAATGCCTTGCGAGCGACGACTTGGCAGGTGTCTTTGAATCTGTGCCCAGCAGCAGTGACACTCCATTCCACATGGTGCGGACTGGATCCAATGTATACAGTCACGACACACTTCTCTGTGCCATGCTCGATGAATTCACGACCATCATACTCTGGCTGGCTCCTGATTCCGAGGCGGACTGTGCATGCTCTCAGCAACTTGGGGAAACCATCTTCATTCTGGCAAAAGCTGGTTTGGCAGCGAACCTCCATCTGACTTCTGAGAGAAGGAAAGGAGGAAACCATTTTTGAAATGAAGGGATGAGAGCAAGAATTTTTTTAAGAAAATAGTTTTGACTCAAAAACTTTTGGATCAGGCTAAGGGTTACGTCATGCGGCCAACCTAACAGCTTTGATACCACCTGAAGCGCCCTAATCCTCTGGGACTCAAATGTGATACAATTACTAGTCCCAGGAGGCTAGTAAACACATTTATACAACAGATGATTTCAGATCTGCTTAAACGAGACAAACCTATAAAGGTGGCGATCAACTTTAAGAGTTGGTCCACAACTCGGGACATATCATCAGAGTGGGGCTGAAGCAGCCCGATATATGCAGCAAAGCAAATCAGCGGTCCAACAGCCACAGGCAAGGTTGAGAACAGTCGTAACTCTTACCCGATCCCCTTTTTCTGAAAAACAACAAATAAGCAAGGGTGAGTACAAACGTACTCAGCAGCCCACCTTCACCCGCGGAATGGGGAAATCAGATATAATGCATGGAATATGTGGAGCTCGGGATATTTTGCAGAAACATCAATATTTTATGCAGGGTTGTTTTGTAAAACATTTTGTATTTTTCAAAGCACATCCTCTCCCAAAGGAGTAGGAAGTTTTTCAATATAGAATAAAATCCTCTGGACTAAACCATCCATGTATCTCAGCAGTTTCCCACTTGTTTTCATTTTCAAAAACAGCTACTGAACTTCCCGTCCACCATAGCTCACGGCTTAACTGTCGGACCTTTTAAAAACCACTTTTCTTAAAAGCACCTTTTTTTAAAACAAAACATTAATTGCCATACCATACCAGTGGACACGGACTATTCGAATAGGTTTGAAACTCTGCGCAGAGGGGTACACTTTACCCACTAGTCCGGTTTCTGCGATCTTACCGTCATGAGACCCGAATGCCGAATCTCTTTCTTTCCTCGCACGTCCTAACCTTAACGGTTATACCGGAAGGAGTCAGGCCACCGCCATGCCCAAACCGGACAAAACATTCCCCCTTCTTATCCTCCCGGTGCTCCCCAGCCTTCATAACACTGGGGTTGGACCGTACGAGTTCAGATTGAGTGAGTGCCCACACAGTCTCGAGTGGTTGTACTTATCACGAGTACAGGTAGTGAAGGATGACAAACTGGTCCTTATGTGAGGGGACAATCCTTCTGCTCACGCCTAAACCAGCTGAGCCATCACCTTAGGCCCTCCCCTAAACCAGGGAGTCCCTAATCATCCCTACTCAAAGGTGATAAGGGTGAAAACCCTTCATCAAACACATTTCGAAAATCATTTTCTTTTGAAAACTCACACCTTTTCTCAAATCATTTATAACAAATATATCAAGGATTGATTGCGGCAAGCGGCTGGGTGGCCATAATAACTTGTCTCAAAATCATATCATGCATAAAATAACAGGCTGAGGGTTGTGGTTGTAAAAGCATAGGTAATTTATGCATCAAAGGGATCCAGTGAGCTTGCCATGCTTATCCGGTGAAGGGGGAAGGGGAGTTTGTGGAACTGGCTTCTAGCTCCACTGCCTGGCGTAGACTTGCAAATCTGGCCTCCACGAGACGGCACGAACGCTCCGATAACTATGCAACATGAACAAGCAAACATACAAACCAACAAGTATACCAAGAAATATTTAGTATAGTGGTCAGAATAGCGATATATGGATGGGCAGAGTCTTGAGTAGAATCTGTGTCATGTGGTGTTGAGGTACTACTAGTGGTGGAGCGGAGGTGCTTACCAGGAGGGTGGACTGGAGGTGAAGCGACACTATGCGTGTAGCTGGCAGAGCGGAGTAACTAAGTGGGTGGGGTGTTTGCCTTGGCTGAGGGTGTTGAGTGTGTGTGGAGAGGGAGAGGGTAGCTGGGTGTATTTTAGTTGGGTGTATGTGGTGTAGCACAGTGAAGTTCACTGTTGGTGAGAATAGTGACGAAAGAATCGTCTGACTTAGCATGGACAGGAGAGTTATAGGCAGAATATGGGACAAGAGTATTTTGGGAGTTTTCTGAAATATAAACCATGCTTAAGGGATGACATGGTTGGTTAGGGAATAGTTTGACAAGAATTTTAGAAATAAGAATGACTGAAATCTGAGTTTGGATGGAGGAGTTTTGGATTTTATAATCATAGGGAGAAAAAGAAAAGGAAAGGAATATTCTAGAATTTGAATATTTAAAGATATTTGGAAAATCAAAAATACATATGTATTTTTGAGCGGGGTGTGAGGAATTATTTTTGGGCTTTTCTTGGGCAGAGGTTTATGTTGGTGGAAACTGTTCCTACCTACTGTGTCTCATCAGACAACAGTAATGCGGGACTCAAATAGCTGGAATGTTGTGGTATTCTGGTCCGAGTGGGCTATGGTATCTTGGGCCAGGTTTTATAGGATTGAAGACGTATCCATACAAACATGGTTCGCCTTTCTTTTTGGAAGTCTGTCTTGAAAGAATCCCAAGGTTAAGCGTGCTCAACTTGGAGAAATCTGGGATGGGTGACCAGATGGGAAGTTCCCTACTGGAAGAAAAATCTCCCAAGGTTAAGCGTGCTCAACTTGGAGAAATATGGGATGGGTGACCAGATGGGAAGTTCCCTACTGGAAGGAAAATCACAGTTACCGGAGTTCGTATGACAGGAATATGGGTCTGGCTAGTCTTAGGTGGACTGGACAGCATGACGGATGAGTAGTTGAAAGTTGGGGTAATCAGATGATCGATGAATAGTAATGATGAATAGTAACAATGAATAGTGACGATGAATAGTGATGGTGAATAGTTTGTATGAACGAACGATGAACGATGAATAGTGACGATGAACGATGAATAGGAACTATGAACGAACCATTAACGATCGAATGATCGAACGAACGAACGATCGGAATTTCGGCAGCATAACGGCAGGAAAAAGATTATTTGGACGAACGATCGAACGATCGGACGAACAGACGAACGAACCATGAACGATCGGACGAACGAACAAACAAACTAAGAACAGGTGGACGAACAATCGAAGAACGACCGAACGATCCTTGTGCTAGTGTGTGCTTTTGTGGGAAGTGGAGTGGGAGTGGGCGTGTGGGGGGGAGGGAGTTGCCATGAAATGGCTTGGGGTGGGATGAGAGAAGGCCCTTGCCCCTCTATTTATAGCCATGGTGGGGGATTAGGGGGAGGGATGAGGGGATTAGTGGGAGGATGAGAGGATTAGTGGGAGATTAGCATGGATTTGTCTTATATGAGTGTAATTAGCTTGTAGAGCTCACCGTATGACACCGGAGGCATACGTATACGTATGAGCATGAGGAAAGTTATGGAGAAAATATTTGTGGGGACTTGAAAAATGATTCTGAAGGTATTTCTCAGGAAGAAAATACTTGGACATATATCGGTGGAATATTTGGGCAGTATTTCTGAAAGAGTTTGAGGGTGATCACTAGGGAAATATTTGCAGGATATTTTGAGGAGATTTTAGAGAGAATATAGACCACTATAATTTTATTTGTTGATATCAAATCGCAAACAAACATTTTGAAATGAAATTTGAAATTCATTTTGAATTTAGAGCGAGTTTTAGAAAATTCCAAGATTTGAATTTTCAGGATGCTATAGTGCTCACGTGCGGACGGTCCGGGCATGTGCAGATCGGCTGATTTACTGCTGATTTGCGGTTGCTCAGGGTATGTGTCCATCGACATCCCATAAAGGGGTTGTGACTGGTCGTGACAACCTATAGCCGATGTATTACACGTGTTACTCCCTAATTCAACCTCGTGCAAAGGAAAATTTGCAATATTGGATTTATCAAATGCACGTACTAGTCTCCTATAATCGTTTTGCATACCCCTTATGATATTTTGCATTTGCTCTCGTTGTTCATCTACATAATTCTTAAGAGATTGCAGTTTGTTTGTATTACTTACATTGGGGATATCTGGTGTGGGTCGGAGCGAAGCCGGATCCGTCGCCCGTTGTCGGACGACCTTGTTGTTCCTGTCCACTTTGAAGTTGGCCAAGAACTTTGCTTTTGCCTCCTGGATCATCCGCTCCTTGTGCTCCTCGAACTGAAGCTGTTCGTCGGCCAACAAGGTTTTCCAAGTCGACTCTATAATATTGCTGGGGGAGACTTCAGAACTATCCCTTGAACCGGCCATTAAGGGCGGATTTGATGGGTCTAGATGTGTTGTCCTCAGCACAGTCGCCAAAAAGTGTGTTGATGCCTTTTTGGAGTGCCAATCACTCAACAAGAACCAGCGGCGGTGCTCTCTGGTCAGGCGCGGATGGTCCGCAGCACAGGGCCGAACGGTCCGCGACCTGACGCGAGGCTAGGGTTTCCTGCTTGACGGCCGAACGGTCCGCGCCCTAGGGCTGGACGGTCCGTGCGTGCGTAGGGGCGGCGTTGGATCGCCGGCGGTGCCTGGATCTCGCTCCCGGGAGGGACCCCGTCGGGGAGGAGAGATCCTAGGTGGTGTCTAGGATCAGGCAGACCGACCTAGACTCCTCTAATCGACGTAGAGTCGAAGAGAAGCGGAGAATTTGAGGATTGGGAGACTAAACCTGTCGGGGACCATAATTAGGGGTACCCTCAAGACGCCTAATTCTCAGCTGGTAACCCCCATCAGCATAAAGCTGCAAAGGCCTGATGGGTTTGATTAAGTCAGGGATCAGTCCATACGAGTGACTTGACCACGCCACGCCTGAGCCTAGCCTCGGGCGAGGGCAGCCGACCCTATGATGACTCCGTCTCGCCTGAGGCCTCCTCTTTCACGGCAGGCGCATCTCCGGCTCGCCCTAGGCCCCGCCTTCGATAAGAAGAAACCCTGACTAAATCACCGCGCCAACCGACCGAGTCACCGGGGCGTTTAACGCAAAAGGTAAGACCAACGGGCGACCAGACTTCGCCAGAGGCACCATAGGAGACTCCGCCCGACCCAGGGCTCGGACTCGGGCTAAGGCCCCGGAAGACGGCGAACTCCGCTCCGCCCGACCCCAGGGCTCGGACTCGGGCTAAGGCCCCGGAAGACGGCGAACTCCGCTCCGCCCAAGGGCTCGGACTCGGGCTAAGGCCCCGGAAGACGGCGAACTCCGCTCCGCCCAAGGGCTCGGACTCGGGCTAAGGCCCCGGAAGACGACGAACTCCGCCTCGCCCGACCCAGGGCTCGGACTCCGCCTCGGCCTCTGCCTAACGATCTCCGCCTCGCCCGAACCCAGGGCTCGGACTCTGCCTCTGTCTTGCAGGACGGACTCGACCTCGGCTTCGGAGGAGCCTCCACGATGCCCGACCTAGGACACGAGACCGCCACGTCAACAGGAAGCGCCATCATCGCCCTGCCCTGAGCCGACTTGGGTCGCAGAGAACAAGACCGGCGTCCCATCTGGCCAGCCACGCCAGATAGGCAAATGACGGCGCCCCGCTAGACCATGACGACGGCGACTCTCAGCTCCCTTACGAAAGCAGGAAGACGTCAGCAAGGGCCCAGCCACTCCGACAGCTGTCTCCCCGTCCGGCTCCGTTACTCCTCCAACAGCCACGACGCCACACCAACAGGGTGCCAAGATCTCTCCGGCTGCCACCTAGGCATGTACATAGGGCGCTAGCTCTCCCTCGCTAGACACGTAGCACCTTGCTACACCCCCATTCTGTACACCTGGACCCTCTCCTTACGACTATAAAAGGAAGGACCAGGGCCTTCTTAGAGAAGGTTGGCCTCGCGGGGACGAAGGGCAGGGGCAGGCGCTCTCTCGGGGCCGCTCACTGCCCTCACCTTGCGCGGACGCTTGTAACCCCCTACTGCAAGCGCACCCGACCTGGGCGCGGGACGAACACGAAGGCCGCGGGAATTCTCCGACTCCCTCACGACCCGGCTCCGGCCACCGACCTCTCTCTCTCTCTGTTCCCCCCTTTGCGCTCGCTCCACGCGCTCGACCCATCTGGGCTGGGGCACGCGGCACTCTCACTCGTCGGCTCGAGGACCCCCCGGTCTCGGAACGCCGACAGTTGGCGCGCCAGGTAGGGGCCTGCTGCGTGTTGACGTTCGATTTCCCGTCAAGCTCCAGATGGGCAGTCTCCAACAACCTCTTCAACCCGGGACGGTGCTCCGTTTCGGGAACCTCGAGTTCATGTCTCTCGACGGCAGCTACGACATGGTACTCCTTCCACCGCCGCGCAACAGCGACATTGGTGGCGGACAGCCCGCCCGCCGGCGGTGGAATCGGTGACGTCTTTCCCGCGTGGGGGGAGGACAACTTTCGAGCTCGCCCCATCCTCTCCCTCGCCATCGGAGGAGGAGGAGGCGGGGCAACCGGGGCCGAGCGGGAGATCGCGCTCCGACGGCTGTCGAGCAAATCGACATCCCCGGCGCCTCGACGGAGGACACGCCAAGCGTCGCCCTCGCGTTCAAGGCAAACGCGAGCGCCATCCCCCCGCAACACGTCGACTCCGAGCAAGTGGACGACGCCAGCACGCTCACGGAGGGCCTGCAGGACGTCGCCCTCGTACCCAAGACGACGGCGCGGTCAGCCCCCGACGTGACTTCATCGCTCCTCGTCGACAAAAAGGTACCGACTGCTACCCATCTTTCGTCATTTCGACTCGGCCTCAGCCCGCCTGGCGATCTCGCTTTGGCGGGCGCTCACATTGAGGCGAGTGCAACCTCTCTAGGGTTTCATGTGCGGTCGCCATGGGACCGATTGGCGAGCGTCTCGACCTACGGACCCTCTGGGTCCGAGGAAGATGACGACCCCAGCATCTGCTGGGATTTCTCCGGATCTGGCAACCCTAGTGCCATGCGGGACTTCATGACCGCATGTGACTACTGCCTCTCCGACTGTTCCGACGGCAGCCGCAGCCTTAGGCGACAAGGACTGCGGCCCGAGTCGCGAATGTTTCCACATCGAGCTAGGGGATCCCTCCGGAGGCGGCTGTCTCGGCCTGCCGGAGGATGGTGATCCCCCTAGGCCAGCGCCTCGCGCCGACATCCCGCGGGAGCTAGCTGTGGTCCCCGTTCCGGCGGGGGGTCACAACCCACAGCTCGAGCAAGTCCGCGGGGCGCAGGCCGGGCTCGATGAGGGAGCAGGAGCGCTCGAGGCAATCCGCCAGAACATCGGGCAGGTGTGGGCGAGCCAGCCCCCGGCCGGAGGAATACGTCACCTGCCCCAAGGTCTCCAGCACCGCATCGCCAACGATGCCAGGGACAGACCGCCTCCCGCATCCGGCGGAACCGGTCAGGACCTGGCCGCTGCAGCGATGCTCCTCCGCGCGATGCCGGAGTCATCAACCACCGAGGGTCGGTGAATCCAGGGAGAACTCAAGCATCTCCTGGAAGGCGCTGCGGCCCGGCGGGCCGAGAGCTCTGCCTCCCGAAGGCAGGGATACCCCTCGGAACCTCGTGCCGCGACTTCCCGACTCACGCGGGAAGCCTCGGTCTTCACCGGGCGCACGCGCAACACCGCGCCTGCGGCCCCGGGCCACCTCGGCGACGAGCACCCTCATCGCGACCGTCGAGCACGCCTCGACGAAAGGGTGCGCCGAGGCTACCACCCCAGGCGTGGGGGACGCTATGACAGCGGGGAGGATCGGAGTCCCTCGCCCGAACCACCCGGTCCGCAGGTCTTTAGCCGAGCCATTCGGCGGGCGCCGTTTCCGCCCCGATTCCGACCCCCGACTACTATCACGAAGTACTCGGGGGAGACGAGACCGGAATTGTGGCTTGCGGACTACCGCCTGGCCTGTCAACTGGGTGGGACGGACGATGACAACCTCATCATCCGAAACCTCCCCCTGTTTCTCTCCGACACCGCTCGTGCCTGGTTGGAGCACCTGCCTCCGGGGCAGATTTCCAACTGGGAAGATTTGGTCCAGGCTTTCGCCGGGAACTTCCAGGGCACGTACGTGCGCCCCGGGAATTCCTGGGACCTCCGAAGCTGTCGGCAACTGCCGGGAGAGTCTCTCCGAGACTACATCCGGCGGTTCTCGAAGCAGCGCACCGAGCTGCCCAACATCACCGACTCCGATGTCATCGGCGCGTTCCTCGCCGGCACCACCTGCCGCGACCTGGTGAGCAAGTTGGGTCGCAAGACCCCCACCAGGGCGAGCGAGCTGATGGACATCGCCACCAAGTTCGCCTCCGGCCAGGAGGCGGTAGAGGCCATCTTCCGAAAGGACAAGCAGCCCCAGGGCCGCCCGTCGGAAGATGCTCCCGAGGCGTCTGCTCCGCGCGGCGCCAAGAAGAAAGGCAGGAGGAAGTCGCAAGCGAAACGCGACGTTCCCGATGCAGACCTTGTCGCCGCCGCCGAGCGCAAGAACCCTCGGAAGCCCCCCGGAGGTGCTAACCTTTTCGACAAGGCACTCAAGGAGACGTGCCCCTACCATCAGGGGCCCGTCAAGCACACCCTCGAAAGAGTGTGTTATGCTTCGGCGCCACTTCCACAGGGCCGGGCTGCCCGCAGAGGGTGGCAGGGCTCACGACGACGACAAAAGGGAGGATCGCCAAGCAGGAGAGTTCCCGGAGGTCCGCGATTGCTTCATGATCTACGGAGGGCATGCGGCAAACGCCTCGGCTCGGCATCGTAAGCAAGAGCGTCGGGAGGTCTGCTCGGTCAAGGTGGCGGCGCCAGTCTACCTAGACTGGTCCGACAAGCCCATCACCTTCGACCGGGACGACCACCCCGACCACGTGCCGAGCCCGGGGAAGTACCCGCTCGTCGTCGACCCCGTCATCGGCGACGTCAGGCTCACCAAGGTCCTGATGGATGGAGGCAGCTGCCTCAACATCATCTACGCCGAGACCCTCAGGCTCCTGCGCGTCGACTTGTCGTCCGTCCGAGCAGGCGCTGCGCCCTTCCACGGGATCATTCCCGGGAAGCGCGTCCAGCCCCTCGGACAGCTCGACCTCCCTGTCTGCTTCGGAACACCCTCCAACTTCCGAAGGGAGACTTTGACGTTCGAGGTGGTCGGGTTCCGAGGAACCTACCATGCAGTGTTGGGAAGGCCATGCTACGCTGAAGTTCATGGCCATCCCCAACTACACCTACCTGAAGCTCAAGATGCCGGGCCCCAACGGAGTCATCACCGTCGGCCCCACGTACAAACACGCATTCGAATGCGATGTGGAGTGCGTGGAGTACGCCGAGGCCCTCGCCGAGTCCGAGGCCCTCATAGCCGACCTGGAAAGCCTCTCCCGAGAGGTGCCGGATGTGAAGCGGCATGCCGGCAACTTCGAGCCAGCGGAGACGGTTAAGGCCGTCCCTCTCGACCCCAGTGGCGACACCTCCAAGCAGATCCGGATCGGTTCCGGGCTCGACCCCAAATAGGAAGCAGTGCTCGTCGACTTTCTCCGCGCAAACGCCGACGTTTTTGCGTGGAGTCCCTCGGACATGCCCGGCATACCGAGGGATGTCGCCGAGCACTCGCTGGATATTCGGGCCGGAGCCCGGCCGGTCAGACAGCCTCTGCGCCGATTCGACGAGGAAAGGCGCAGGGTGATAGGCGAGGAGGTCCACAAGCTGATGGCAGCAGGGTTCATTAAAGAGGTATTCCATCCCGAATGGCTTGCCAACCCAGTACTTGTGAGGAAAAAAGGGGGGAAGTGGCGGATGTGTAGACTACACTGGTCTCAACAAAGCATGTCCGAAGGTCCCCTACCCTCTACCTCGCATCGACCAAATTGTGGACTCCACTGCAGGGTGCGAAACCCTGTCTTTCCTCGATGCCTACTCAGGGTATCATCAAATCAAGATGAAAGAGTCCGACCAGCTCGTGACTTCTTTCATCACGCCCTTCAGGCATGTACTGTTATGCCACAATGCCGTTCGGGTTGAGGAACGCGGGTGCAACGTACCAGCGGTGCATGAACCATGTGTTCGGCGAACACATTGGTCGCACGGTCGAGGCCTACGTCGATGACATCGTAGTCAAGACGAGGAAAGCCTCTGACCTTCTCTCCGACCTCGAACTGACATTCCGGTGTCTCAAGGCGAAGGGCGTCAAGCTCAATCCCGAGAAGTGCGTCTTCGGGGTGCCCCGAGGCATGCTCTTGGGGTTCATCGTCTCCGAGCGGGGCATCGAAGCCAACCCGGAGAAGATCGCAGCAATCACAAACATGGGGCCTATCAAGGACTTGAAAGGCGTACAGAGGGTCATGGGATGCCTCGCGGCCTTGAGCCGCTTCATCTCGCGCCTCGGCGAAAGAGGCCTGCCCCTGTACCGCCTCTTAAGGAAGGCTGAGTGCTTCACTTGGACTCCCGAGGCCGAGGAAGCCCTCGGGAACCTGAAGGCGCTCCTCACCCAGGCGCCCATCTTGGTACCCCCAGCTGATGGAGAAACCCTCCTGGTCTACGTCGCCGCAACCACTCAGGTGGTCAGCGCCGCGATCGTAGTCGAAAGGCAGGAAGAGGGGCATGCTTTGCCCATTCAGAGGCCAGTCTACTTCGTCAGCGAAGTGCTGTCCGAAACCAAGATCCGCTACCCACAAGTCCAGAAGCTGCTATATGCAGTGATCCTGACGAGGCGAAAGTTGCGACATTACTTCGAGTCCCATCCGGTGACTGTGGTGTCATCCTTCCCCCTGGGGGAGATCATCCAGTGCCGAGAAGCCTCCGGACAGGATCGCTGAAGTGGGCGGTGGAAATCATGGGCGAGGCAATCTCGTTTGCCCCTCGGAAGGCCATCAAGTCCCAGGTACTGGCGGATTTCATAGCCGAATGGGTCGATACCCAGTTACCAACGGCTCCGATCCAACCAGAGCTCTGGACCATGTTTTTCGACGGGTCGCTGATGAAGACGGGAGCTGGCGCGGGCCTGCTTTTCGTCTCGCCCCTCGGGAAACACCTGCGCTACGTGCTACGCCTCCATTTCCCGGCGTCCAACAATGTGGCTGAGTACGAGGCTCTGATCAACGGATTGCGAATCGCCATCGAGCTAGGGGTCCGACGCCTCGATGCGCGCGGCGACTCGCAGCTCGTCATCGACCAAGTCATGAAGAACTCCCTCTGCCGCGACCCGAAGATGGAGGCCTACTGTGAGGAGGTTCGACGCCTGGAAGACAAGTTCTACGGGCTCGAGCTTAGCCACATCGCCCGACGCTACAACGAGACTGCGGACGAGCTGGCGAAGATAGCCTCGGGGCGAACGACGGTTCCCCCGGACGTCTTCTCCCGGGATCTGCACCAACCCTCCGTCAAGATAGACGACGTGCCCGAGCCCGAAGCACCCTCGGCCTCGTCCGAGGTGACCTCGGCCCAGCCCGAGCCATCCTCGGCTCACCCCGAGGAACCCTCGGAGCCCGAGGGCGAAGCACTGCGCATCGAGGAGGAGCAGAACGGGGTCGTGCCAGATCAAGATTGGCAAACCCCGTACCTGCAATATCTCCGCCAAGGAGAACTGCCCCTCGACCGCGCCGAGGCTCGGCGGGTAGCGCGACGTGCCAAATCTTTCGTCTTGCTGGGCGATGAGAAGGAACTCTACCACCGAAGCCCCTCGGGCATCCTCCAGCGATGCATCTCCATCGCCGAGGGCCAGGAACTCCTGCAGGAAATACACTCGGGGGCTTGCGGTCATCATGCAGCACCCCGAACCCTCGTCGGGAATGCTTTCCGCCAAGGCTTCTACTGGCCAACGGCGGTGGCTGACGCCACTAGAGTTGTCCGCGCCTGCGAAGGGTGCCAATTCTATGCGAAGCAGACCCACCTGCCCGCTCAGGCTCTGCAGACAATACCCATCACCTGGCCCTTCGCTGTATGGGGTCTGGACCTCGTCGGCCCTCTGCAGAAGGCGCCCGGGGGCTACACGCACCTGCTGGTCGCCATCGACAAATTCTCCAAGTGGATCGAGGTCCGACCCCTGAACAGCATCAGGTCCGAGCAGGCGGTGGCGTTCTTCGCCAATATCATCCATCGCTTCGGGGTCCCGAACTCCATCATCACCGACAATGGCACCCAGTTCACCGGCAAAAAATTCTTGGATTTTTGCGAGGATCACAACATCCGGGTGGACTGGGCCGCCGTAGCTCACCCCATGACGAATGGGCAAGTGGAACGTGCCAACGGCATGATTCTACAAGGGCTCAAGCCTCGGATTTACAACAGTCTCAACAAGTTCGGCAAGCGATGGATGAAGGAACTCCCCTCGGTGGTCTGGAGCCTGAGGACGACGCCAAGCCGGGCCACGGGTTTCACGCCGTTCTTCCTGGTCTACGGGGCCGAGGCCATCCTGCCCACGGACCTGGAATACGGCTCCCCGAGGACGAGGGCCTACAACGAAGAAAGCAACCAAGCTAGCCGAGAAGACTCGCTGGACCAGCTGGACGAGGCTCGGGACAGGGCCTTACTACACTCGGCGCGGTATCAGCAGTCCCTGCGACGCTACCACGCCCGAGGGGTCCGACCCCGAGATCTCCAGGTGGGCGATCTGGTGCTTCGGCTGCGGCAAGACGCCCGAGGGAGGCACAAGCTCACGCCCCCCTGGGAGGGGCCGTTCATCATCGCCAAAGTACTGAAGCCCGGAACGTACAAGCTGGCCAACAGTCAAGGCGAGGTCTACGGCAACGCTTGGAACATCCAACAGCTACGTCGCTTCTACCCTTAAGATGTTTCCAAGTTGTTTATATACCTCGCACCCACGCAAAGTTTAGTCAACAAGGAAGGGTCAGCCTCGCCTCGGCAGAGCCCGACCCTCCCTCGGGGGCTAAAAGGGGGGAAACCCCCTCTGCGTCAAAATTTTCCTCGAACAAAAAATCCCTTTTACCAGAACATCTTTCGTGCTTTTTGACTACTTCGAAAAGCGGGTCCTGGAAACGACGGGGTACACGTAAGCAGTCAAGGATGACCGAGCCGAGGGACTCCTACGCCTCCGGGATACGGATACCTCACTCATCACCTTCTACGATAAGTAACTCGCGCTCGGATAAGGCGAATCCACGGATCGAACGAGTCTTTACGTACGGGAGCTCTTCTGTCGAAGCGATTCTTCGAGCCTTCTCGACCGAGTCGGTGACAGGGCTTCATGGGTGGGTAAAAGTACGCGTAAGCGGCAAGGCCGACCGAGCCGAGGGACTCCCACGCCTCCGGGATACGGATACCTCACTCATCACCTTCCGCGAGAAGCAACTCTTGCTCGCACTAACATCCCTGCTACCGACAAAAAGTCCAGATACTCGAAACGAGAGGAAAAGAGACGCAGCTTTACAACGCAACAAGGGTGTGTGTTCTGGCCTCAACGGCCGCGCAAGGCCCACGCTACAAGACGATTTGACCCTGCAGGCTCGGATCTTGACACTGGAAGAGGGCGAAGACACCCTCGGCATCAACAGCACCTTCGGCAAGGCCCGACCTAGCCTCGGACGGCGACGCGGTCCGAGGGCCTCCGCTCCGAAGGACGACGTCATCACCACGCTCGAGCAATCTCTGCCAGGGACTTCTCCGAGAACCCGGCCACCTCCGGGGCCTCGGCCGACCACCTTCCGAGGGCGCCAGCTCGGTCCGAAGCCTCGGCTGATCAGCTCCGACGCCGATCATGCCAACGAACAACCCGGCTAGGCTCCGGCCAACCAGGTTTCGTTTTCCGAGCCAACTCCGCCTCTGCTCGTGCTGATATCGCTACCCCTGGCCTCGGCTCGTCGAAGAGCGGCCGAGGGGTCTCTTTAACTAAGCTAGAGGAGCCTCGGACAACAGGTCCGACCGAGCCGAGGGATTCCTACGCCTCCGGGATACGGATACCTCACTCGTCACCTTGACACGGGGCGACTCATGCTTGGTGAAGCGGTTCAGGCAAACAATAGGCGAGTCTTAGTGCTCAGAAATGAGGAAAAAACACGGCTCTGTGCCGTAAGTTACATACATGTTCAGGCCCCGAAAGCCGAAATGAACAAAAAACCCGGCACTCGAAGTGCCATTACAAACGGAACTCCGGTTCCCCCACCCCGCGGGTACGAACAACCCCACTCGATAGGGGCGGGCCTGCGGGGCAGCGGAAAGACTCTCACCCCCCGAGGACGAGAGCCAGCCATTCAGGCCGGGGGACGGAGACCCAGGGCTACTGACGGAGTAGGCAATCTCATCAGTAGAGAAGCCACTCCCGTCCGCCGACGCCTCGGGACCCGCCACTTCCGACATGGCTGGAGGAAGTCTCCGTGAAGCTGGAGGATGCCGTTCTCCCCCCCGGGCACACGAGGAAGAAGAGGGCAACCGACCCACACGGAGACAGCTCCCTGGCTCGCCTCGTCCTCCCTCTTGGCCTGGTGATGAAAATCCTTGAGGCTGAGGGAGGGGCAGAGACCGCAGCCCGGCTCGCTTTCCCCCACCATCAAGCCGGAGGTCGCCCTCTTGGGTGACCGCCGGTGGAGGGGTGCAGCCGGGCTACGTGATGAAAATCCTTGAAGCCGAACGATGGCTGAAAGGTACCAACTCCCACGGAGTTGCGTTCCTCCAGCGATGGAGCGAAAAGACGGCGGTTTCCCCCCATCCGGGGGGCTCGGAAGATGGAGAGACACAATGCATTGGGGAGGAAGGAGACGCGGTTACCTCACGAAGGGGGTCGCCCTCCTTTTAAAGGCAACTCCCCCTGCTTGCGCCCTCAACCGTCACGGGCTGAGCCTTCTCCAACACGCCTCCAAAGCCCTTCCCTGCGGCGCGGGGGCTGGGGCCCGCCTGTCATGCAGACCGGCTCTAAGCAGAAGAAGCCGAACCGCCGCGCACGACGCACGCAACCACCCAGCGGTTACAAGTAACCCTCCACTTTTGCCCGGACCAGCGGGCGAAAGGGGCAGGCGGCCATGCAGGCGGCATGCAACCGCGCCAAGTGGACGCGCCTCTCCGACTCCTGACAGGCCAGCGCGACGGCTCAAGCCCACGCGTCGTGCAACTGGCGCGCCGGGCGCTGCATGCGAACCGCTATGCCACTCGCTCCACCGTCCGCACCTCCTCGATTGCGGAACCGATACCGCGATTCGAGGCAACCCAGCCCGCGACCCGGTAGCGCCAGCCTGGCGCAGCGGTCAAAAGCGGTCAAAAATGGGCCGGCAGTAATGACGGTGGCAGGCGCGCGAGAGCAGCGGTCACGCCATCTGCCAAGCTCATGTCCCATCCGGAGTCAGCAAGAGAACCCCCTCTCGCGGTGTGAAGACGACGCGCCCGTGACCCGTACCTCGAACGGCCCACGCGCGCAACGGCAGCTTCGCCGACCGCTTACCCGGGCGCATTAACTTCGCGGCGAAACAGGTGACGTTTCTGGCAGGGGCAGCTAGCGACGCTTCGCCTCCGCCAAAACGACCACGCCGAAAAAGGTACGCCCCGACGTTCAATTTCGAATCCTTTTTCCCTTTTCCTTCTTTCTCTATCTCTTGCAACAGGGACCGAGAAGGGGGATAACCCCAAAGGGATCCTTCCCCGTGAAGGAATTAGGCTCCGAGCCTCCCTACTGATCAGGGGTTCGAAGGCTGGCCCCCCGAAGGGTTCAACAGCCGCCTCAGATCGCGTGGGCCCTGACACCCACTACTGGTCAGGGGTTCGAAGGTCGGCCCCCGAAAGGACTCGCGACCGCCTCAGGCTACTCGGGCTCCGTGCCCCCTACTGATCAGGGGTTCGAAGGCTGGCCTGTCGAAGGGTTCACAGCCGCCTCAGACGCCGAGCGAGGGATGACCAGGGGTACGTTCGATACATAACCAAGGCTCGGGCTGCGCTCCCGAGGTACCCTAGGACATTTCCGAGACCAGCGGGAACGACTCTGTAACGGAATCCCATCGGAGGGAGGCAACGAGCCCTCGGACCCCGTCGCTAGGGGACCGGGTCCGGCAGATCACCCGCAGGTACTTTTGGGCGTGCCTCCTGGGCCCCTAGCCGACCCCCAACGAACGGGGCACGGACGTCCACTCGGATTACCCGATTGCAGCTCACCGGAGACACCATGTTCGGTGCCCATCGAGGGTAACATGGCGCACTCCCCCCCTCCTCCTTGCGGAAAGGCGACGTAGGGGCGTATATAAAAAGTCGAGTCTGTCCCTGATCGTCCTCTCGCTCCGTGCGAAGGCTCGGGGGCTGCTCTCGCAAACCCGGCTCCGGCCGAACCGTTGACAGCGTCAACATACCAGCCCGAGAACTTGGGCCCCTGACAGTGCACCTGGGTTACGCCCTGCTCGCATGAGGGAACCGCTAGTCCAGCCGAAGCATTGCGCAAGGCATTAAGACCTCGAAGGAGTGAAACCACTCCTCCGAGGCCTCAGGGGGCTACACCTGGCGGGTGCGCTCGCACGCACCCACCGGAACAAAAGTACCACCGAGAAAGGCTGGTCCCCTTGCAAAAAAGTGCGACGCAAGCCTCCAAGCGAGTGTTAACACTCCCTTCGAGGCTCGGGGGCTACTGTCGGGGACCATAATTAGGGGTACCCTCAAGACGCCTAATTCTCAGCTGGTAACCCCCATCAGCATAAAGCTGCAAAGGCCTGATGGGTTTGATTAAGTCAGGGATCAGTCCATACGAGTGACTTGACCACGCCACGCCTGAGCCTAGCCTCGGGCGAGGGCAGCCGACCCTATGATGACTCCGTCTCGCCTGAGACCTCCTCTTTCACGGCAGGCGCATCTCCTGGCTCGCCCTAGGCCCCGCCTTCGATAAGAAGAAACCCTGACTAAATCACCGCGCCAACCGACCGAGTCACCGGGGCGTTTAACGCAAAAGGTAAGACCAACGGGCGACCAGACTTCGCCTAGAGGCACCATAGGAGACTCCGCCCGACCCAGGGCTCGGACTCGGGCTAAGGCCCCGGAAGACGGCGAACTCCGCTCCGCCCGACCCCAAGGCCCCGGAAGACGACGAACTCCGCCTCGCCCGACCCAGGGCTCGGACTCCGCCTCGGCCTCTGCCTAACGATCTCCGCCTCGCCCGAACCCAGGGCTCGGACTCTGCCTCTGTCTTGCAGGACGGACTCGACCTCGGCTTCGGAGGAGCCTCCACGACGCCCGACCTAGGACACGAGACCGCCACGTCAACAGGAAGCGCCATCATCGCCCTGCCCTGAGCCGACTTGGGTCGCAGAGAACAAGACCGGCGTCCCATCTGGCCAGCCACGCCAGATAGGCAAATGACGGCGCCCCGCTAGACCATGACGACGGCGACTCTCAGCTCCCTTACGAAAGCAGGAAGACGTCAGCAAGGGCCCAGCCACTCCGACAGCTGTCTCCCCGTCCGGCTCCGTTACTCCTCCAACAGCCACGACGCCACACCAACAGGGTGCCAAGATCTCTCCGGCTGCCACCTAGGCATGTACATAGGGCGCTAGCTCTCCCTCGCTAGACACGTAGCACCTTGCTACACCCCCATTCTGTACACCTGGACCCTCTCCTTACGACTATAAAAGGAAGGACCAGGGCCTTCTTAGAGAAGGTTGGCCTCGCGGGGACGAAGGGCAGGGGCAGGCGCTCTCTCGGGGCCGCTCACTCCCCTCACCTCGCGCAGACGCTTGTAACCCCCTACTGCAAGCGCACCCGACCTGGGCACGGGACGAACACGAAGGCCGCGGGAATTCTCCGACTCCCTCACGACCCGGCTCCGGCCACCGACCTCTCTCTCTCTCTGTTCCCCCCTTTGCGCTCGCTCCACGCGCTCGACCCATCTGGGCTGGGGCACGCGGCACTCTCACTCGTCGGCTCGAGGACCCCCCGGTCTCGGAACGCCGACAAAACCTAAACTAGACTAGAACTACTCCTAGGATAAAATGTAAATTGTATTGATTGAGGGTTCGATTGATTGTTCTAATTGTCCGTAATCCTATGTTTTTATAGAGGAGGGGGCTGGACCCGTTTACCAACAAAACTCCGAGCAAACCTCGTGATTCTCGCCAACAAACACAGCGAAAAACTCGGAACCCTAATCTGTTCTGCGCGTGCGCGGACCGTCCGGCCCATAGATACGGACCGTCCAGCCTCAGGGCCGGACCGTCCGGCTCTTTTTGGTGCTCAACACAATTATAAGAGCTGCCTTCAACATTTGACCATTTACCAAAGTAATCTTTTCTAGCACATTATTGAACAGATGGTCCCTCCTTATAGCAGTCTGGTTTTGAGCCTTGAGTTCTTGGGCAAATGCGGGTGTCTGGAGATGAGAAATTTGGAATTATGCCACTATGAGATGTGGGCTTCATTGAATTGCCATTAAATATAGGGGTTTCGTTGAGTTGCCATTATCAATCGAGACACATACGGTGGAATGCCATTTAGCCATTTTAAAAAATAAAAACCAACTTAACTTGAGCTGAAGCAACCGAGCTGACATATCTACCCTTTCTTTCTCCGTTCCTCCTCTCCTCACCGACGACGAATGTCGCGAAGTTGGACCCAATGCCGCAGCGGTCGAGGCGCATACTGGAGGCCACGTCGACCCGCGGCGTCGCGAGACCAGCGAGTGCAGCCAGGAACTCACACCCGCCCTGCCACACGCCTGCCCTCCTCTGCGTCCAACAGCACCATCCATCGCCTTCACCTTTGAGCAGACGACATTGCCGTCTACATCCCTGCAGGACTCATCGACGGCGGCCGCGCCAAGCACGTGTCTTCTGTCTTGGCTGTTCCCGCCATCTCCGTCGCCACACAGCCGCCGCTCAACATGGTCCGCTAGTGCTAGTGTTTAAGGGCAGAGTCAACGTCCTGTGCGTCCTCACGCACCGCGTCCAGGCTGCCAAGATCTACTGCTTCAGGGTCTTGCCGCTCGATGGCATGGTGCTCGGATTCTGCTGCTGACTTGTAGTAGATATACCCATAGCTTACTCTCCTTACTTTGACTTATTTTCTCGTTTTATTTCTTGTTGCAACGTAGTTAGGACCTTGCAAACGAGGTTAGTCAATCGCACCATCACCGCATAGCCTCAGGCCTCAGGAACCGGTGAGGAGAGGAGGAATGTAGAAATAAAGGGTAAATCTGTCAGCTCACCTGCTTCAGCTCAGTTAAGTTAGTTTTTCTTTTTTTTAATGGCTAAATGGCATTCCAGTATATATGTCTCAGTTGATAATGGCACCTCCACGAAGCCCCTATATTTAATGGCAATTCGGCGAAGCCCATGTCTTATAGTGGCATAATTCCAAATTTCTCTGAGATAACATTCGTAGTAGCTGTGTCTGCTGTTCCAGCATCTGCAAGAGTTTTGAGTGATTTTCCTACACTTGGAAATTCCAAAGCAACAACGGACCTGTTTGTTTCGGCTTCTGGCAGCTTCTGGTCACCAAAAGCTGCTGCGGACTGCCAAACGCTTAGCTTTTCAGCCAGCTTCTATACAATTCGTTGGGGCAAAAACCATTCAAAATCAACATAAACACATAATCGGTTAAGTCGTTGTAATAGTAAGAATCCGTCACTTTCTAGATCCTGAGCCTTATGAACAACTTTATCTTTCTTCACACGTAATCGTAATGATACTTAGATTCTCCCCACAGTCAGATTCTCCATACAACCAGATTTTCAAAAAAGCTAGTTAGAAAAAAGCTGAACCAAACAGGCCCAACTTCAGCCGGTTGCTGCAAATATCCTCCTTCGGACCAGCCGTAGATTTGCTTCCAGGTGATACTTTGATCGAATGGCACGGCCTTTGGGAATGATAGTCGACCGGATTTTCGGGTTGTTGGGTTGCTTTAGTCACATTTACACAAGTGTTCTTCGTTCACTTCAAATTCGACTCCTGGCCCTTAAGCTTTTCTTCCTTCCGCTAAATCAGCATAGATCTCGCCAAGTTTATCATAGTTCACAAAAGGCTTCATATTCATATATAAAGCCGCAGCTCCTGGGTGACTCTACAGCGTAGGGTAGGCAATACTATGATCTACAGGGATACTAGAGTATTTTATGTCATGTATATGGTGTTTAAAAACTATGTTTTCAAAACCATGGTATTTTAGATATCATATTATTTTTAGAGTATTAAAAAACTCTATTTCAATCCAAAGTTTTCATGACATAACTATCTTTTACTTAAATACTATAGTTTGCAATGTTGTATCCAAACAAAATTGTTTCTAAAACCATGATAAAATTATCGTACTGTCATGTTGCAAATTAACTATAGTATTGTAAAATCATGGTTTCGAAAACCATTGCTGCTAGCAGGCCCGTACATGAGAAATTGAAGTGTAAGTGCATCATCTTGCATACCTTTGCCCAGCCCATGAATTTTTCTTTGTCCCCGACAACATGTTTCTCTAATCATAATAGCTAAAGCCATTTCTGTTTCCATTCTGCTGAACATCCAAGTCATAAGTCAACTTCTTCATTATCTTCACCTTAGATTAAATGAGGGTCAGCTTTAATGTGAGCATTAAGAAGTCTTTTAGCAAGTTCCTTCTCTATGTATGTCAGATAATCACATTTATGTGTCCAGTGTCCACTTTCCAATATTGAAAATAAACCATGGGTGCTAAGCTAAGTTTGTTGCTCAGTTTGGTATTTTAGTTGTTAGGAATAGTCTCACACCGTGAGTTGTCGGTAGACAAGCATGATTTATATGAATGAGAGTCCAATTTCTTAATGAGCTAGCTTTTGGGAGAAGTGTTGGCTCAACAGACCTAAAACCCGCTGCTATGCGTTCTAGCGTGTGTGTCGCGACACGTTGGCCTGTGTGTGGGTGGGTGCTCTGTGTGTGTGGACGATCCTACAGGCGCGCGGTGTATCGATGGTCTGGTTCCAACATTACTCACATTAGAAAATTAGCATTTACATGTTCAATTATATGATTGTAGCGAAAGGGTCTCTAACTAAGTTGGTTAGGTGATATGATTAGCACTCATCAGGTTCTGAGTTCGAATCCGGTGAGAGCGAGTATCATGCTGGGGTTAAAAAAAAGTCACTTGTTGGTTCCCCTGATTGTGTGCACACGAGATTGACTAACCTATAAAAGGTGGATCCTTCTATAGGGACGGGAAGGGCTCAAACCACAGACTCTCATGCTGCATGGAAGGCTAGCTTTCGTGACCTTTCTTGATCAATCGGAGCTTGAATTGAACTTTTTCGTAATATAATACCGTGAGGATGATCTTTCCCCTACCAACCGAGTTTAATTATATGACTGTAATTTACTTTCCATCAGTGGTGGAGCACAACAATCACACCGCATACGACTTAGCATTTATAGGGGAAGTTATAAAGATTTCAAAATAAGTTGAGGTATGACAGCTACAGTGCCACTGTTTTCCATGTAATCTTCTACTTAAGCAAAGGAATGGACCCTGGAAAAATTTTCAAGCTTTGCAGCACTAAATCAAGATCGTGTTCTTCTCTATTACGTGAGTTTATGTGTTCTCTTTGCCAAGTGCTTGCTACGACAAAGCCTGAGTAACAGGAGATGGCGTAGTGATTCAGCGAGTGATTCATGAGGTGGACGACAGGAGTAGGTACATCGTCCTCACTAAGACAATTACTTGGATTGCGTGAGTAACAGGAGATGGCGTAGTGATCCAGCCAGTGACTCATGAGGTGGACGATAGGAGCAGCTACACCGTCCTTACTAAGACAATTACTTAGATTGCGCACTTCTGATGAAGGTGAAGTTGGATGCAAGAGCTGTGTGGAAGGTCATCGAAAGAGATGACGATTCACAAGAGAAGATGATTCTTTGACGCTCTCTGCTGCGCATGTAACATCCCAATTTTTGCGAAGTATTTTCTAACTAATTAATTAACTAATTAAACAAAGAGTAATTAAAAATAATATTATATATATAGAAAGAGACATGCATGCATTTTGATGCTAATAAACTGCTCGGCAAACTGTCTCCTTCCCACACCTCTCTACAGCTTCTATTGGTAGGCTCCGGTTCCTTCGAAAACAGTTCCGGCTTTTTAGCTTCTCTAGAGGAGTCGAGTCATTTTGTAATTTATTTGATAAAATAATTTCTCTTGTGTTTATTTCGAATGGTGTATTAGGGAAATAAAAGAAAGCCGGTAGAAGTCACGTTTCTATGCTATGGCTCTCAACATAAAAATGGCTCTAGCTGCTCGACGGCTCTCAACGAGAAACTGTTTTTTTGACCGTTTGGTAGGTTTCACGATAAGTTCAAGCTAGAGCCGCCAAAAGAGCCATACCAAAGGAGCCCTACGACTCTACCTACTTGCTATTTGGCTCATGTTAGTTCTAAATTTCCATGCAGACATTTGTTCTGTCTCTTACTAGCAACAAAGCTAGATTATTTTTCCCATGCCTCGAGTACTCATGCTGCCCTAACTGTCTTCAGCAACGTTCCTAAATTTCATCTCCTAAAAGAATATTTTCTATACTTTACAGCACTCTCTAAAAAATTCCGTCATCTATATCTTCTTCTTCTTCAGTAACGTTCTCTAAATTTGGTACTCTATATGAATAGTGTTACCAGACTTTTATCGGGCACATAAGACAAACATGCTCAATTGCCACAAGAATCGGCTCCAATAAAAATCACTATGAACACGATGGATATATGAACATTTTCTTTTGGCCTAATTGTAGCCTGTTCATAACAAAATAGTACTTCTACATATGTACAGAAAGGAGATGGTAACTATGTTAAGCTCGCACATTGCAGTCCTGGGGGCATAAAGAAGTGGGTAATGTAAGGTTGCAGCTGGGGCTTGTCAGAGAAGTGTTGCATAGGCTGGAAATGGCGCAGGATATCAGAATTTTGTCCAGTGGGGAAGTTTGGTTGCTAAACTTGTTGAAGCAGCGGTGTCTTAGCCTCGCGTCTCTTGAAAGGACTGTTGCTCGGTTGAGATCACGGATCCACTATTTAAAGGAGGGTGATGCCAACACTAAGTTCTTTCATTCGCAGGCATGTTATCGAAAGAAAAAGAATTTCATTTCCAAACTTGAGGAAGATGGAAGATTGGCTACCAATCATGATGACATGCAACAAATTCTTGAGGAGTATTTTCATAACCTGCTGGGGGCTGATTTGCAGAGGCCATTTACTATTGATCTGAGTAATTGTCACAGGGCTGCGATGGATCTAACTGATTTGGAGCAGCCTTTTTCAGAGGAGGAGGTTAGGGACACCATTGCTTGTCTCCCTTCTGATAAGGCCCCTGGGCCTGATGGTTTTATACGAAAATTTTACAAGACATGCTGGGACATCATTAAGGTCGACATAATGGCTGCTCTTAATTCCCTTTACCATGGAAATGCCTTTAAACTTGATTTGCTGAACTCAGCGTATCTCATTCTTCTTCCAAAGAGGGAAGATGCTTCATCAGCTGGTGATTTTCGACCAATTAGTTTGATTCATAGTTTTGCTAAGCTGGTCACTAAGATCCTCGCTAATCGTTTGGGACCATACCTTCAAGACCTAGTGGCAGCTAACCAGAGTGCTTTTATTAGAGGAAGGTCAATTCACGACAATTTCATGCTAGTGCAACAATCGATTAAGTTCCTTCATAAGAGGAAGATCTCTAGTTTGCTGCTGAAACTGGATATTTCCAAGGCTTTCGACTCAGTCTCGTGGGCGTTTTTGTTGGAGATTTTGACACATTTGGGGTTTGGTCCTGTTTGGCGTAATCTGATCTCCAACTTGTTATTCACTTCTTCTACTCAGGTGCTTTTGAATGGCTCGCCTGGTAACCATATTTTTCATCGGAGAGGTCTTCGCCAGGGAGATCCTCTTTCTCCCATGTTATTTGTGATGGTTATGGATGTGCTTAGCAGCTTGTTCCGGGTTGCTGAAAATAGAGGCTTGTTGCAGGGCCTTGGGGGAGCTGATGTTCGCAGTCGAGTCTCCATCTATGCGGATGATGTGGTCCTTTTCATAAAGCCAATTGAAGCAGATCTGAATTGTGCTAAGATAATACTAAACTGTTTTGGTTCGGCTTCTGGTCTGGTAACCAATATGCTCAAGAGCAGTGCTATTCCAATTAGATGTGATGATCAGCAGGTGCTTGCTGGTTGCAGTGTGCTGCATTGCAGTCCCGCTGCGTTTCCCTGCAGGTATCTGGGGCTGCCCATTTCTGATAAAAAATTGAGGAAATGTGACCTTAAGTTATGGATTGAGAAGATCGCAGATCGACTGCCTAACTGGAAGGCTCGGTTGCTCAACCTGGCTGGGCGGACTGCGTTGGTGAAGTTTGTTCTATCGGCCATTCCGACTTATCTTCTTATTGCAATCAATGTCCCTCAGTGGGTTATTAAATCAATCGATAAAATTCGGCGAGGATTTCTTTGGAGAGGAAGAAGGAGGTTAATGGTGGTAGCTGCCTTGTTCCATGGGATGTTGTCACGAGGCCTCTGAGGCTTGGTGGGCTTGGGATCCCTAACCTTAAGCTCAAAAGCTGGGCATTGCAGGCAAAATGGTTATGGTTGGAAAAGACGGATCAGAGCAGACCTTGGCGTGGGTTGTCCCTCCCAGTGCAACGTCAGGTTAGACAGTTCTTTGATTTGTCGGTTTTTACCATTTTAGGGAATGGGGCTACTACTCTCTTCTAGTCGGATAAATGGATTCATGGGAATACTATCCAGGACATTGCCCCTGAGGTGGTGGGTATGGTTGGCCGCAAGACGTATTCTTCCAGAACGGTGGCACAGGCTCTGGATAATTGGCATTGGGTCAGTGATATTCGTGGTGCTCTTTCCTTGAGTGGGTTGCAGCAATATCTGTTGTTATGGGATACTTTGGGGACGTTAGGCTCTCTCATGATGCTGACAGACATGTTTGGATGCACTCTTCTTCTGGGATGTTCTCCTCAAAGTCCTGCTATAAGGCTTTTTTCATGGGTTCAATTTCGTTTGAGCCATGGAAACGTTTGTGGAAATCCTGGGCTCCCCCAAAATGCAAGTTCTTCCTTTGGCTGGCGATAAGAAATAAGTGTTGGACTGCTGATAGACTAAGGAGGAGAGGGCTGCAACATCCGGCTGTTTGTGTTCTTTGTGACCAAGAGCAAGAAACAGTGCAACATCTTTTGTGTACTTGCAGTTTTGCCAGGCAATTTTGGCATGCTATTCTTGTTCCCTTGTGTCTTGGGGATCTCATTCCTGCTGTTGATGAAATCTCATTTGCTGATTGGTGGAGGAAGGCGCTTAAGAAGGTGTCCAAATTCAGAAAGAAAGGCTTCAACAGTCTCATTATTTTGGGGTCTTGGTGCATATGGCTGACTAGAAACAAAGCTGTATTTGATGGTGTAAACCCTTCCATGTGTTTTGTTAAAAGCTTATTTCTGAATGAGTTAAGTTGTTGGGAGAGGGCTGGGGCTAAGCAGCTAGCAAGTTTTGGTCTTCCTGCTATTATGAGTAGGGTCTAGAGTGTGGTCAAGTGTGGTCAAGTGTTCTGTTTGCCCTACGGGCATTGTACTTTGGTCCTCTTGGACCTTTTCCTTTCTTAATATAATGACGTGCAGTCCTCCTGCGCGTTCGAGAAAAATAATCTGGGTTATGAATATTTCTTCAAACTTGAAAATATACATCGTAAAGGATGATTCGTAGCACATTTGCGACTTGCGAGATGTTCCCAGCCTGGCTATTTGTAGGAGAAACGTTGGAAAGAATGCAGGTCTCCTGCGAACACCTGACCCATGCTAAAGAATGTCTCAAACAAGCCTAATTGCAAATGTACCCTTAAATGAAGAAATAAAATTTGTAATGTCACACTATATTTGCAGTGGAATTAGACTGAGTTAATACTTGAATGTTGAAGTTATGTGTCCATCCTTCTACCAACTTCATCTCAACTATGATGAAAAAATAAATTTAATGTTCAGAATATGGTGTACTTATCAACATAGTGTTGATAAATCACCTAGTTTTGAATATTATGGCTACAGGAGTATTGTAACACCTCATCCAATCCTTGGACCAGCGGTACTTACTCCTGTCAGCTCTCTAAGATCATATATTTTCCCCACAGACCAACACGGGTCTTTTGTGCATATTTTGTCCTCACTTATGCGCACCCGAGAAAAACTTCCCGGTCGGTCACCCATCCCAAATTGCTCCAAGCCAAGCACGCTTAACTTGGAGGTTCTTTTGAGATAGGCTTCCGAAAAAGAAAATGCGCCTTGTTGGTATGGATACTCTATTAATTCTATTAAGCCTTGTACCAGGAAATCACCATCCCAGGGGCCAGGATATCACAATCCACCCCTTAGAAGACTGACATCCTCGTCGATCAACCCCAATTCAGGAACCTCCACGCTTAGCCACGTTTGTGTGTCTAGTGTCCTCATATGCCATGTGACCACTCCGAGCCCACATGCGCCATACGCCATATACCTGAACCCCCTAACCCACACACGCCCGTGAAACCGCGAGGGTCAGCTCTGATACCACTTGTAACACCCCGTCTAATCCCCGGACAGATGGTACTTACTCCTGGCAGCTCTTTAGGATCTTATATTGTCCCCACAGACCAACACTGGTCTTTTGTGCACACTTTGTCCTCGCTCATGCGCACCCGAGAAAAACTTCCCGGTCGGTCACCCATCCCAAATTGCTCTAAGCCAAGTAACTTGTAGGTTCTTTCGAGATAGGCTTCCGAAAAAGAAAATGCACCTTGCTGGTATGGATACTCTACTAATTCTATTAAGCCTTGGGCCAGAAAATCACCATTCCAGGGGCTAGGATATCACAAGTATCTTACCAACTTGGTCGACATTGGCACTTTGGCAGTGTATTCATGTACATTTCATTCCTTCAACGGCCTAGTAACTTATTGTACTGTGGAGGTCGAATTTCGGCATAGGCTCAAAGCTTATATGTGTCAATAATTTGTATACACTTCACTAAACTCAGACAAGTTTCACATGGGAGAAAACTAAGACAACATGCAATTTAAATTGGAGGGGGTATTACTTCTTGTTAAAAGCTACTAGGAATTGGAGGCTCCTCCGTGTTCGGCGGGCTTCACGCCATTCGTCGCGTGACGCGCGTCCTCCGCAAGTCCGACGCACGCGGACGTGAGACTCGTTTTCGACGGACGCGAAATTTCCAGCCACGCACCTTCTCTCGTAGTATAGACGTACAGTACAGATCGCGGCTGTTCTCAGCTGATGGCGAACTGGCGAAGGCCACGATGCGGGACCCGTCTCTGCTCCATATCTCCATTTCTTCGTGTCGTCCTCCCTCCCTCCACGCTCCTTCCCGCAGGAGCAGCTTCCCTCCTCCCCTTCCCCCAAACGCTCTCCTCCTCTTCTCTCGTGCTGGACTCACCCCGGCGTCTGACTCCCTCGCGGCCCCGGCGTTCGGCGTCGTCATGGGTGATGGGGTCGTCGTCCCTGCCACAGCCCGCCGGAGCTGGCTTGTCCTCGGATCTCGTGCAATTTAGGAGCAGCGACATCAGATGTTACGGATGCGAGGCCGTCAACGCCGCCACCACCAGCGCCGGTACCGGCCCCGGCCCGGCGGATTCCTCCCTGGCAGCCCCGAAGGCTACGACCTAGCAGACGTGGGAGGTGTGGAAGGAGATCTCTGCCTTCGCGCCAGTCTAGTTTCGCTTTTCGCTTCTTCAATAGGGAAAATTTTCTTTCTATTGTCACCCCCTGCTCGTCCAGTCCTACTTAAGTTTTCTTGCTATTGTCAGTAGGAGGCTACGGCCCGGCAGTCGCTAGAGGATTTCCTTGCTAGGGATTCCTGCGCTAGGGCGGTGGTGATGGAGGGGAATATGGCGCTGGCCTGACACATATTTGCCACATGCAAATGGCTGATTCTGATTTAGTCACGAGGAAATAATATGGGTTGTCATTATTTGGATTATGTCTTAATGTCATGTACATGCTGGATTAGGTTGACCTTGATCCCTATGGGTCACAAGCTATATTCCTTGATTCCATGGTTCAATGTGTAGCCGATGGGGGTACGCTAATGTGCTCAGCTACAGACATGGCAGTGCTTGCTGGTGGAAATGCAGAAGTTTGTTTTTCTAAATGAGAGTTTCAGTTTAAGGATTAAATACAAATTGCTATCTGCAGGACTTACTGGAGATGTGCTCATGGAGCCTGCCATTTGCACTTGCGTGCATGGTTCTTAGCTATTAAGGGGTAACCACTACCATGAGATGGTAAATCCATTTCATGTACTTACAGATGTTTCTTATATCCGTGCGTTTCAGGTCAAGAAGCTTATCAAGGAGAAAAATGATGGTGCTGGAATTTCTGAATATATCGATATAAATAAAGAGCTTCAAGAGGTGAGTTAATTTCTTATTTTATCTTGTAATGCGATCCCTAATGCTCGTGTAGGTACACGTTAGATACGTTGGATTAATGATACTCACAAATGATATAAATAAAGAGCTTCAAGGGGTAACCATTCTTGTTTTATCTTGTAATTCAAGAGGTGAGTTAATTTCTTATTTTATGATGTCAGGAGGAACTTACTGCATATGACATTTCTTGCAATCCTATATCCACTGAATTACAATATTGTAATTCAGTGCAGGTACCACCTCTTTCTTGCAATATTGTAAACAAATGATTTTATAAGATAAATATCAATCTTGTGACGGAACCTTCCAAGTCATTAGGCCCACCTACGGTTGTCCTTGTCCAACAGACATCAGACAACCCCGTAGATGTTCCTGAATTACTTGATAAGTTCGGTATCTTTCCTTACCTTACCAGGAACGTTTCACCCGTCTTGCAGACATTACAGTACATCAGAGATATCGAAATGCGGAAGTGATTACATAAGCTTACATTTATTTAAAAAGTAAGATTAGGTTATTTATTATAGACCAAAACTATAAACGAGTGCATAGTAGTATTATTACATAACCAAGGGAGGCAAAAACTCCTCCCATAAGAGTTTATACATAAAAGTTTTCTTATGGAGGACCATGTCCTCCCGCATCTTCATTGCTGACTTTCATCTTGGGGAACCACCTTGGTGCAAAAGCAACAGAAATCTGCTGCTCCCTCACCTAAAAACAACGAAGGGATAAACCCTGAGTATGGAATTACTCAGCAAGTCTTACCCGACTAAAGAAAAGACTCTCAAGGGTATGCTGGTTATAAGGGAGTCAAGGTAAGGCTTAACAAGGATCAAAGACTCTGTTTTGCGGAAAAGCTTACTAGGAGTGGATCCTTAGAAATCCAATTTTATTGTCAGATTAAGTAAATTACCTGCAACTAGAGTTCTTGCTATCCTAGTTCAAACACTTGTCCTGAACTAGCCAGTTTCTCATCAATCCCTTCATCTTTAGTGGATTGCTACGTGTAGGGCAGTGACCAAGTCTTCATAACCACGAAGGTACGGCGATCCGAATCGATTATACTCAGCTGAGGATCTCCAATCACACGACATATGTAGCACTTAACCCTTGCATATGTCAACCCGCCACCGGGTTTCTTAAGACCAGATCAGGTTCACGCAAACCGAGAGCACAGATACACCACCGTCCAGCCTCTTGCCACGGAGGGTACACGCTACTCTCGCCACCGCTCCATGCCCATTTCATGTTATCTTATTCTGGCCTTAGTCTGCCCGAGGCAAGGCTTACCCATGACGAGGCATGTGACCAGTTAAAGGGTCCTCGATCATCAAGCCTACATCGAGACGGTCCTTAATCGACTCAGACGGAGACACTACACCGAGACTCTCTTCTCGTGCAAGTCACCCGCCCGGTCTTAGCTTAATCATTTTACCCAAAAACTTGGTACCTGGCAGAGGTACATCTTTTCCAATGTTGAACCCATCACGGCCATGATGGATCCACCATTTTTATTTTCAAAAACATCCCTCCCACTTTGCTAATCATCTTTTGTAAAACAAAACCTTTTGTTTTGCTAGAGCAGTACTAAGCATAGTAAAAACCTTTTGTAAAGCAGGGTATCAAGGAAGGTAATCAAAGATCAAGGAAGGTAATGCAGGAATTGTTTACGCATTCAACTCCTATCACCTAATGCATCAATCAAGTGAGAAAGATTTTAAAAACATCAAGGGAGGTGGCAAATGCACCGGGGCTTGCCTTCGTTAACAGGTGAGTCTGGCTCGGATCCACAAATATCAAAGTAGAAGCAGTTGCCTGCTTGAGAATCCGAGGTAGGTGGTGTCCTTTCTTCGGTGACTTCCACTTCTTCTTCGCGTTCTAACATAACCATATATATATAAGAATGGATGCCATGGGATGCTTATGAGAATGCAAAGATAATATAAACTTATTATCTAAGTCTTGAATACAACTTTCCTTCACAGAACTCCGAGAACTTAAGGTTTCCGGAGTCGGTAAAGGAGTTCATAGGGCAGCGGGGGTGGTTTTGGGTTCTAGTTATCAAACATGGTCCAAATCAATTCAAACTCTACCCAAGGCTTCTAAATATTATAAGGAACTCATATAAAAATTCTGAACATTTTTGGGATTACCATTTTTCTTTTAAAAATCCAGAACTACTTCTTTAAACTCTTTAAAATGCCCTAAAATTCCCAATTTAAACTAAAAATCATGAAACTATTTTTATTAAATACTATGGAAAATAAGGAGCCTAGGAAAATTGGTTTCACAATTTTAGGATTTTTCTACAATTTTCTACAAGTTATTTGGTTCTGAAGTAAAAAGAAAAGAAGAAAGGCAACAACAGTAGTGGGCTGGTTTCGGCCCATCGGCCCAGTCCAGAGGGGAGAAGCGCGCGCGAGCGCCCGCGCCCTGGCAACTTTACAGAAAAGCCCTGAGCAGACGAATAACTCGAAGCGGGGTCATTTACTATTGCACAGAGTCACTGACAGATTGCAGTTAGGTCCCCAAGCTTCTAATTCTTTACAGCCCGTGGTCCACGACGACGGTGAACACAGCCGCGCTCCGGTGAGCCACTGTACCGGCCGATTGGGGCAACGGCTAGGTTCTCCGAGCAGCAGACATGAAATCGGGGCTACCTTGATCATTTCCCCCAACCTAATTGCATCTAAGACCAACTAAGGAGCTCTGGCCACGGTGGCCGTGAGTATCGCGACTTGGCGATCGTGTTCCCGGCGATCTCTGGCGGTTTGGTTCAATTAAAATGGTCGGGGAGCATCACTAACATGTAAGGATGCTAGAACAAGCAGCAGAAAGACTTGAGCTTACCTAAATCGAGCTGGCCACGATGAGCTTGATTCTACGGTGGCGGAAAGTGAATTTGGGGAGAATTGGAAATTCTCGAGCTCTGGTGAACGATTGTGGCTGATTAGTGGTGGCTGGTTAGCTGACGACCTTGCGGAGCTAGTTACGGGCTCAATTTATAGGAAGGACGGGCGGTGGTGATCAATTTGAGTGGATAGCGGAGGCGGCCGGAGATGAGGAAGAACTCTGGCGTCGTGGTTACGTGTTCTCAACCGTGGCAAGCTCGTCGACGATGATGGGACGGTAGTAGGGAATCACGGCGGTGCCGTGGAAAGGCTCGGACACGCGGCGGGCATAGCGATGGCACGACGGCGGCGAGCGGCTTTAGCTACGGCGGTGGGCAAAGGGAGGAGGATCACGGTTAACCGGGGTGGCCTCCAGCTCACCGCCGGTGAGGATCCTTTACCGTGTGTCCTTATCTGTTCATCCCGAGCACAAGCTAGGCCATCCACGGCACGAATCACGGCGAGGTCGGTCATCGGCGGTGGGTTTGCTGGCGAGCTGATCTTCTTCAGTTGCACACTATACCATGGTGAGTACTCCATCAGATAACCTGACAGCGCAAGTTCAGAGCAGTATTTCTCCAAATTTTTCATTGCAACTTTGTCAAAACTCTGTACCAAAGTTGTAGAGTTACAAACCAGCTACAATTCAACTATAGGACTTGAACACATTTGAGTACTAAATCAAGGTTGAATTCGTGCTCAAAGTTGGCTCCATTACACTGAAACTCTGAACTTCAGACTGAACCAGCCTGACAACCAACCTTTGAGCTAGATTATCTCCAATAATTTCTTAACAACTCTGCTCCCACTCTTAAGCAAAGTTGTTCTCCTATAATTAGACTACAATTTTGATGTGGTGACCTAATATGAATTCTCACTATTTTGAAAGTTACACAGCTTCAAAGTTGGGCCTTTAACCCTGATTTTGGACTTAGCATAGGAATCAACATTGGGGTCCTTTTTGCAAAAGAGTCCAAAACTTAGGGTTTGGCTTTCAAGTCCACATATTTGGGAACCAAATGACTTAAAATACTTATTTGACTTGGTTTTTGCACTTTAGCCCAAAAGTGGGCTAATTTTGCACATAGGTCCCTAGGGTTTGGTTTTAGGGTTTTCCAGGGTTCTAATTAGGGTTTTTAGTATCCTAAGGGTATAAATGTGATTCAACTTTGTTTTGGGGGATATTTTATGACTTTTCCCCCAATGCCTTTAGGTTTTCTCATCTTGGGTTAAGTTTTACCCCTTTAATCCCTATTTAGGGTTAGGTTCCCTAACCAGGGTCCTATTTGCAAAATACCAAAAACAATACACTTGTTTGAAATTTTTACCTAGTGAATGCACTCTAGGTGTGTCAAACATATGCAATGCCAATGTTTATGATGTCATGCTCAAGTTTTAGTTACAGTAACACCAGGGGTGTTACATCCTTCCCCCCATAAAAGAATCTCGTCCCGAGATTAAAAGTCCTAGGGTGAGTAATGGAAAAGGAAATGTGTCACATTTTTATTTCCTTATTTCTGGTACAACGCAGGGGTGGTGTGGGGGTTCACTCCTTTATTACAATAACCAAATTTACTTTACAAATTACATGAGGCTAGAAAGCCTGGGAAATTCTTATTTAAAAAGTCTTGCGTTTCCCACGTAGCCTCTTCTTCAGAATGTTGATTCCACTGTATCTTATAGAACTTGAGAGTTTTTCTCCGGGTAACCCGGTCCTTTTGATCCAAGACTCGAATAGGGTGCTCAGAATATGTCAAGTCTGGTTCAAGGACAACATCTGTCACTTCAATGGTTCGATCAGGAACCCGAAGACACTTCTTCAATTGCGACATGTGGAAAACATTATGTATAGCAGACAGGGTCTCGGGAAGTTGAAGTCGATATGCTACTGGCCCATATCTTTCTAATATCAGGAATGGACCAATATACCTGGGTGCAAGCTTCCCTTTAACCCCGAAACGGGATACCCCCTTCATTGGTGAAACCTTCAGGTAGGCATAGTCTCCTTCGAGAAAATACAAGGGCATTCGCCGTTTGTCTGCATAATTCTTCTGACGAGCTTGGGCTTTCTTCATATTATGAATTATTTTCTGAACCTTTTCTTTGGTTTCTTTTACCATATCAGGCCTAAAGAAATACCTTTCACCAGGTTCAGACCAATTTAGCGGCAAACAGGGGTGGACGAGTCTCTGAGAAGTCCAGATAAGAAGTTTCGCGGGGTCCCTGATGATAACCCCGCCCGCCTTGTTGTTGAAACTGCTGACCCGCCATTTCTCTCAAGAAGCGGGTGTTATCTGCGGTTGCATTTACCAAGGTGGCAATCGCCTCGGCCAGAGTGGGAGGAACAGGAGGCGGATTTGGTGTAGATTCCCTCCCACTAGAGGGTCCTGCTGCATCCTGAGATCGAGTTTTGGACGGCATCTGTGGCAATAGAAACAAATATTATATGCCAAAGACAAAACCTTCCAAATTACATTACCAAAAAGAGCAATGTACAGACTCGATTTTACAACAGGATACATTACTCAACGTACAATACACTATCTATTGTACAATAGTACAATCTACAATACTCTACTTTTATTTTTTTATCACTACACTACTACTTCTACTGCTGGTTACCCCTAGCAGCCTCGTCATCAGGTGTGGGAGACCATTCATCGACCAGCCTCATAGAAGGAGGGGGTTGAAAAAGGTCTAGCTCACCACCAAGCGCTTGTCCCATCACGTGGGAGGGTCCAGCTTCCGACTCAGCAGGATGTATGGGCTCACTGGGATGCAGTTGCGAATACAATACATGCACTTCCTCATGTAATGTATCGCAGTATGTCTGCAGTTCTTCAACAGCCATGTTGAGCTCAGTTATACGAGCCTGAGCCCTGGCCTCCTTGGCCCATGCCAATGAACGAGATTGAACGACCCAATCGAGTGCCAAATCCCGATCTGCCAGCTGGTCTTGTAGATGGCGAACGTCTCTTCGTAACTCATTTATACGGTCACCATCTCCAATCCATATAGCTGTCCTGCGGCGGAGTTCCGCTTGGAGCCTACTTACTTCTGCTTCCAGATCCCCTATAGGATCATTGCTTCCGCTACTACTATCTACATCTCGCGGAGCAAGTTGATGCCGAGGTACTCCAATGGGTCCAGTCGACTTACGCGCAGTTTTTCTTGTGCGCGGCGGCATTTTTCTAAGGGGGAAACTTATTAGTACAATTCTTAGCATGATGCATGAATAATTACAGAATCAATCTTGATTCAACCTTCTATACATTGCACTCTTCCTACCTGGTCTTTATAGATTCTTCAGATATAAGGGATAAGAAAGGAAGAAAAAGATAAGTCTTTCTCTTGAAATCCTTTTGAATATGCCTTATAATATCTGCAAAGAAGGGCTTCGCTCCGATACCAGCTGTGACGGAACCTTCCAAGTCATTAGGCCCACCTACGGTTGTCCTTGTCCAACAGACATCAGACAACCCCGTAGATGTTCCTGAATTACTTGATAAGTTCGGTATCTTTCCTTACCTTACCAGGAACGTTTCACCCGTCTTGCAGACATTACAGTACATCGGAGATATCGAAATGCGGAAGTGATTACATAAGCTTACATTTATTTAAAAAGTAAGATTAGGTTATTTATTACAGACCAAAACTATAAACGAGTGCATAGTAGTATTATTACATAACCAAGGGAGGCAAAAACTCCTCCCATAAGAGTTTATACATAAAAGTTTTCTTATGGAGGACCATGTCCTCCCGCATCTTCATTGCTGACTTTCATCTTGGGGAACCACCTTGGTGCAAAAGCAACAGAAATCTACTGCTCCCTCACCTAAAAACAACAAAGGGATAAACCCTGAGTATGGAATTACTCAGCAAGTCTTACCCGACTAAAGAAAAGACTCTCAAGGGTATGCTGGTTATAAGGGAGTCAAGGTAAGGCTTAACAAGGATCAAAGACTCTGTTTTGCGGAAAAGCTTACTAGGAGTGGATCCTTAGAAATCCAATTTTATTGTCAGATTAAGTGAATTACCTGCAACTAGAGTTCTTGCTATCCTAGTTCAAACACTTGTCCTGAACTAGCCAGTTTCTCATCAATCCCTTCATCTTTAGTGGATTGCTACGTGTAGGGCAGTGACCAAGTCTTCATAACGGCGAAGGTACGGCGATCCGAATCGATTATACTCAGCTGAGGATCTCCAATCACACGACATATGTAGCACTTAAACCTTGCATATGTCAACCCGCCACCGGGTTTCTTAAGACCAGATCAGGTTCACGCAAACCGAGAGCACAGATACACCACCGTCCAGCCTCTTGCCACGGAGGGTACACGCTACTCTCGCCACCGCTCCACGCCCATTTCGTGTTATCTTATTCTGGCCTTAGTCTGCCCGAGGCAAGGCTTACCCATGACGAGGCATGTGACCAGTTAAAGGGTCCTCGATCATCAAGCCTACATCGAGACGGTCCTTAATCGACTCAGACGGAGACACTACACCGAGACTCTCTTCTCGTGCAAGTCACCCGCCCGGTCTTAGCTTAATCATTTTACCCAAAAACTTGGTACCTGGCAGAGGTACATCTTTTCCAATGTTGAACCCATCACGGCCATGATGGATCCACCATTTTTATTTTCAAAAACATCCCTCCCACTTTGCTAATCATCTTTTGTAAAACAAAACCTTTTGTTTTGCTAGAGCAGTACTAAGCATAGTAAAAACCTTTTGTAAAGCAGGGTATCAAGGAAGGTAATCAAAGATCAAGGAAGGTAATGCAGGAATTGTTTACGCATTCAACTCCTATCACCTAATGCATCAATCAAGTGAGAAAGATTTTAAAAACATCAAGGGAGGTGGCAAATGCACCGGGGCTTGCCTTCGTTAACAGGTGAGTCTGGCTCGGATCCACAAATATCAAAGTAGAAGCAGTTGCCTGCTTGAGAATCCGAGGTAGGTGGTGTCCTTTCTTCGGTGACTTCCACTTCTTCTTCGCGTTCTAACATAACCATATATATATAAGAATGGATGCCATGGGATGCTTATGAGAATGCAAAGATAATATAAACTTATTATCTAAGTCTTGAATACAACTTTCCTTCACGGAACTCCGAGAACTTAAGGTTTCCGGAGTCGGTAAAGGAGTTCATAGGGCAGCGGGGGTGGTTTTGGGTTCTAGTTATCAAACATGGTCCAAATCAATTCAAACTCTACCCAAGGCTTCTAAATATTATAAGGAACTCATATAAAAATTCTGAACATTTTTGGGATTACCATTTTTCTTTTAAAAATCCAGAACTACTTCTTTAAACTCTTTAAAATGCCCTAAAATTCCCAATTTAAACTAAAAATCATGAAACTATTTTTATTAAATACTATGGAAAATAAGGAGCCTAGGAAAATTGGTTTCACAATTTTAGGATTTTTCTACAATTTTCTACAAGTTATTTGGTTCTGAAGTAAAAAGAAAAGAAGAAAGGCAACAACAGTAGTGGGCTGGTTTCGGCCCATCGGCCCAGTCCAGAGGGGAGAAGCGCGCGCGAGCGCCCGCGCCCTGGCAACTTTACAGAAAAGCCCTGAGCAGACGAATAACTCGAAGCGGGGTCATTTACTATTGCACAGAGTCACTGACAGATTGCAGTTAGGTCCCCAAGCTTCTAATTCTTTACAGCCCGCGGTCCACGACGACGGTGAACACAGCCGCGCTCCGGTGAGCCACTGTACCGGCCGATTGGGGCAACGGCTAGGTTCTCCGAGCAGCAGACATGAAATCGAGGCTACCTTGATCATTTCCCCCAACCTAATTGCATCTAAGACCAACTAAGGAGCTCTGGCCACGGTGGCCGTGAGTATCGCGACTTGGCGATCGTGTTCCCGGCGATCTCTGGCGGTTTGGTTCAATTAAAATGGTCGGGGAGCATCACTAACATGTAAGGATGCTAGAACAAGCAGCAGAAAGACTTGAGCTTACCTAAATCGAGCTGGCCACGATGAGCTTGATTCTACGGTGGCGGAAAGTGAATTTGGGGAGAATTGGAAATTCTCGAGCTCTGGTGAACGATTGTGGCTGATTAGTGGTGGCTGGTTAGCTGACGACCTTGCGGAGCTAGTTACGGGCTCAATTTATAGGAAGGACGGGCGGTGGTGATCAATTTGAGTGGATAGCGGAGGCGGCCGGAGATGAGGAAGAACTCTGGCGTCGTGGTTACGTGTTCTCAACCGTGGCAAGCTCGTCGACGATGATGGGACGGTAGTAGGGAATCACGGCGGTGCCGTGGAAAGGCTCGGACACGCGGCGGGCATAGCGATGGCACGACGGCGGCGAGCGGCTTTAGCTACGGCGGTGGGCAAAGGGAGGAGGATCACGGTTAACCGGGGTGGCCTCCAGCTCACCGCCGGTGAGGATCCTTTACCGTGTGTCCTTATCTGTTCATCCCGAGCACAAGCTAGGCCATCCACGGCACGAATCACGGCGAGGTCGGTCATCGGCGGTGGGTTTGCTGGCGAGCTGATCTTCTTCAGTTGCACACTGTACCATGGTGAGTACTCCATCAGATAACCTGACAGAGCAAGTTCAGAGCAGTATTTCTCCAAATTTTTCATTGCAACTTTGTCAAAACTCTGTACCAAAGTTGTAGAGTTACAAACCAGCTACAATTCAACTATAGGACTTGAACACATTTGAGTACTAAATCAAGGTTGAATTCGTGCTCAAAGTTGGCTCCATTACACTGAAACTCTGAACTTCAGACTGAACCAGCCTGACAACCAACCTTTGAGCTAGATTATCTCTAATAATTTCTTAACAACTCTGCTCCCACTCTTAAGCAAAGTTGTTCTCCTATAATTAGACTACAATTTTGATGTGGTGACCTAATATGAATTCTCACTATTTTGAAAGTTACACAGCTTCAAAGTTGGGCCTTTAACCCTGATTTTGGACTTAGCATAGGAATCAACATTGGGGTCCTTTTTGCAAAAGAGTCCAAAACTTAGGGTTTGGCTTTCAAGTCCACATATTTGGGAACCAAATGACTTAAAATACTTATTTGACTTGGTTTTTGCACTTTAGCCCAAAAGTGGGCTAATTTTGCACATAGGTCCCTAGGGTTTGGTTTTAGGGTTTTCCAGGGTTCTAATTAGGGTTTTTAGTATCCTAAGGGTATAAATGTGATTCAACTTTGTTTTTGGGGATATTTTATGACTTTTCCCCCAATGCCTTTAGGTTTTCTCATCTTGGGTTAAGTTTTACCCCTTTAATCCCTATTTAGGGTTAGGTTCCCTAACCAGGGTCCTATTTGCAAAATACCAAAAACAATACACTTGTTTGAAATTTTTACCTAGTGAATGCACTCTAGGTGTGTCAAACATATGCAATGCCAATGTTTATGATGTCATGCTCAAGTTTTAGTTACAGTAACACCAGGGGTGTTACAAATCTGTATTTCCATAGTCAATTGGAGTTACTAAATCTTCTATGTAATTGCCTTGTATATTTGTTATGTTTTGTTTGTGCAGATTTGGCGCATGAGTGATTTTAAATATACCCTGGTGTCACTGACTCTATTTAAGTGCCTTTAGCTTTCTCAATATTTAATTGCTTATAAATATTAGCTTTATGTTTGTCTCCATTTGGTAGATTTTGGCATGGCCTATATGTAGACATCAGATACTTAACAGAAGCTGCTTATGTTTCAGGCAAGGAATCATCTGCATCTCCATTCTCCAAGAATGTGTAGTCGCATAACCAGTTTGAATATTGTTAGGGTTGGCATGAAGGTAAACCTACAACATCATACAAAATTGATCGGTTTCCATTATGTTAAAAAATATAAGAGAAAAATTTTTGCTTAAAGATTATAGCTTACAATTTATTTGATCGTCATAGGGAATATTAATGTGCTCCCAAGCTAAACCAATCGATTTCCTGCAGGTACCACCTCTTTCTTGCAATATTGTAAACAAATTATTTTATAAGACAAATATCAATCTGTATTTCCATAGTCAATTAGAGTTACTAAATCTTCTATATAATTGCCTTGTATATTTGTTATGTTTTGTTTGTGCAGATTTGGCGCATGAGTGATTTTAAATATACCCTGGTGTCACTGACTCTATTTAAGTGCCTTTAGCTTTCATAGCATGATGCACCTTTACCTTCTGCTCTTTTAGCCAATAGCAGCTAATAGAGAATGGTGTCGATCCTTTTTTTCTTTTAGCTCATGTATTTCTGTGTTCAATGCACTTTCACCTCAAATGTGTGTAGGAACATGTCTGCATGAATTTTGTTTTGCACCTAGCTGTAGTTGGGAAATTTAGAATAATATAGGTTCATTAGGAGAATCTACTTCATACCTGGTTTATCTAACCACTTGTCTTCATCTAGCCTTGCTAAAGCATTTTCCCCTGCAGCAAGGACCTTTCAGTGGCATTTGGTTTCTGAGAAGATATTTAGAACCAGTATACCAGACCATTCTGAATTTGTGTAAGGCAGACATGTTTGTGATTCAGTCATGCTACATGGGGCGTTTGCTCCCCTAAAACTTCTCTTTGTGTGACATCATTGTCATGTGCTTTGTTGCGGCCTAGGAAGACAAAAACTACTAAGCCTTCATCGAGTTGTTCCTGGCTTCTCAGTATTTAATTGCTTATAAATATTAGCTTTATGTTTGTCTCCATTTGGTAGATTTTGGCATGGCCTATATGTAGACATCAGATACTTAACAGAAGCTTCTTATGTTTCAGGCAAGGAATCATCTGCATCTCCATTCTCCAAGAATGTGTAGTCGCATAACCAGTTTGAATATTGTTAGGGTTGGCATGAAGGTAAACCTACAACATCATACAAAATTGATCGGTTTCCATTATGTTAAAAAATATAAGAGAAAAATCTTTGCTTAAAGATTATAGCTTACAATTTATTTGATCGTCATAGGGAATATTAATGTGCTCCCAAGCTAAACCAATCGATTTCCTGCATTTCTAGGTTCAGCCCACGACTAGGCTCCACATGTTTGTCATCACTCAGTTCTTTGGAGTTTGGACAACCCCCGAGGGCACCAAATCCAGGAGGCTCTACACAATTATAGAGGAGGTGGCTTCCTTCGGTGCTTACCTGGATCTGAGGTCCTCTAATGCGTGTTTATCTCAAATAATTCGTCAGTGATTTTCAACATATATTGATCATACTTTTTTATGATGGTTCCTATGTAATCTTAATCCATTTCCAGTTGGATTTAGTTCTGGGATATGAATAATCCACTAGCCGTTTACCTTTCTTTTTCTTTTTCATCTCTTAAGTCTTATTTCCTTACCTGTAGGCTTAACCGCTCTGCAGTTAATCTGATGAAATTTGTTAACAAATTACTGCTATACCAAGGTCCTCTACAGTTAGTCTTGGCATGGCAATGGCCTCGTAGCTCGTGGCTCTCTAATAGGAATAATTTTACTCAAAATGAAGTTATAGCGTCATGCTATCTTAGGTTGTTTGGACAGTTCCTTAGGATACTGAAACTGTCTTAGATAATGGAGATGATGTTCACTCAAACATTTCTCCCGATAGATATACAATTGTAATTACACCAGAACTGTACTTACAATTAAGAACAACATTAGCTTTAACATTAGTAGTAAGAAACAGTTCAGATAGTGTGAAGAAGTTCATCTGTTGGCCTGCTATTTTAGGTACTTTCACATCTAGGAAAAACAATGATTTCTAATGTTATCTTGATGGAGTTCTTATTTGCCTCAATAATTGTGTAGATACTGTGTGTGTTCCTGAAACTTCATGGAGACTTCCTGAGAGCACCTAGAGGGGGGGGGGGTGAATAGGTGATCCTGTGAAACTTAAACTTATAGCCACAAAAACTTGTTAAGTGTTAGCACAAATATCGCCAAGTGGCTAGAGAGGAGTCTCAACAAAACACAATACCACAAGAGATCAAACACAGAGATGACACAGTGGTTTATCCCGTGGTTCGGCCAAGACCAACGCTTGCCTACTCCATGTTGTGGCGTCCCAACGGACGAGGGTTGCAATCAACCCCTCTCAAGCGGTCCAAAGACCCACTTGAATACCACGGTGTTTTGCTTTCTTTTCTTTATCCCGTTTGCAAGGAATCTCCACAAATTGGAGTCTCTTGCCCTTACAAGTATATGATCACAAAGAAGCACAGAGTAAGGGAGGGAAGCAACACACACAAATCCACAGCGAAATGCGCACACACACGGCCAAGAATCGAGCTCAAATGACTATCTCAAAGTTCTCACTAGAACGGAGCTCGAATCACTTAGAATCACAAACGAATGCGCAAAGAATGAGTGTGGATGATCAAGAATGCTCTAAGGTTGCTTGGTTGTCTCCTCCATGCGCCTAGGGGCCCCTTTTATAGCCCCAAGGCAGCTAGGAGCCGTTGAGAGCAAATCTGGAAGGCCAATCTTGCCTTCTGTCGTCGGGGGCACCGGACAGTCCGGTGCACACCGGACACTGTCCGGTGCCCGATTTCTTTCCTTAAACGGCCTGCCGACCGTTGCCGACCGTTGCAGATCTGGGAGCCGTTGGCGCACCGGACATGTCCGGTGCACCGACATGTCCGGTGCACACCAGGACAGTCCGGTGCCGTCTTCTAGCCGTTGGCCCGGCCACGTGTCCCGCGCAGATTGCGCGGCCGACCGTTGGCCCGGTCGACCGTTGGCTCACCGGACAGTCCGGTGCACACCGGACAGTCCGGTGAATTTTAGCCGTACGCCGTCGGTGAATTCCCGAGAGCGGCTACTTCACGCCGAGCCAGCCTGGCGCACCGGACACTGTCCGGTGCACCACCGGACAGTCCGGTGCTCCAGACCGAACAGCCTTTTGGCTGCACACAGCCAACCTTTCTCTGACTCGATTTCTCCTGTTTCCAGCACTTAGACACAATACATTAGTCCATAAAACAATGTACTAAGTCTGAGAAACATACCTTTATCCTTGATGATTTGCACTTTGTTCATCCATGGACATAAATTCACATTTAAGCACTTGTGTTGGCACTCAATCACCAAAATACTTAGAAATGGCCCAAGGGCACATTTCCCTTTCAATCTCCCCCTTTTTGGTGATTTATGCCAACACAACATAAAGCAACTAGAACAAGTGCAAACTCACTTTAAATAAAACTCAAATTTATTTTGATTCAATTTTGGCATATATGGATCATCCTTTGCCACCACTTGGTTTGTTTTTTTGCAAATCAAACTCAAATCTCTATCTCTAAGTCAAACACACATGTTGAAGCATGAAGAGAGTCATTCCAAAAGAGATTGATCAAAGATTTCAAAAACTCCCCCTTTTTCCCATAATTACTACTTCTCCCCACAAGAAGCCAACTTTTGACAAAAGAGACAATAAAAGAGCTTTGACAAACCAAAAGCTCTATTCTACTATTTTCAAAAACTCTCAAGTGGTAGCTGATCCATTTGTCGCTTTGGCCTTTATTTTCTCCCCCTTTGGCATCAAGCACCAAAACGGAATCAATCTTGGCCCTATAACCCCATTGCCTCACCAAAATCTTCAATTAAGAGCAAATGGCAATAAGAGTTCATTAGATGAACTTGGAATAGGTTACCCTCTCATCGGAGTGCAGTGGAAGTCTTTCATGGTCCAAGTCCACCTTTTCCCTTTCAATTCTCCTTTGAGACTAAAACAAGCAAACTCAAGCATATGGTTAGTCTCAAAGTGTCAAGTTGTAACACATCTCCCCCTAAAACTGTGCATCACTTTGCAACGGACTTGTGAGGTCCAGGGAGTGTTTGTACAACTTGAGCACCACAATAAGCAACAAGATGCAGAATGAACATGATCAAGGGCATAAACACATGTATGCTACTTTTCAATCCAAGTTCCGCGAATCTAAGATATTGAGCTCACTACGCAGCCTGCAAAAGGTCTTCTCATCTAGAGGCTTGGTAAAGATATCGGCTAGCTGGTTCTCGGTGCTAACATGAAACACTTCGATATCCCCCTTTTGCTGGTGGTCTCTCAAAAAGTGATGCCGGATGTCAATGTGCTTTGTGCGGCTGTGCTCAACAGGATTTTCCGCTATTCGGATAGCACTCTCATTATCACATAGGAGTGGGACTTTGCTCAGATTGTAGCCAAAGTCCCTGAGGGTTTGCCTCATCCAAAGTAGTTGCGCACAACACTGTCCTGCGGCAACGTACTCGGCCTCAGCGGTGGATAGGGCAACGGAGGTTTGTTTCTTAGAGTTCCATGACACCAGGGACCTTCCTAAGAATTGGCACGTCCCCGATGTACTCTTCCTATCGACCTTACATCCAGCATAGTCGGAATCTGAGTACCCAATCAAGTCAAAGTTAGACCCCTTTGGATACCAGATCCCGAAGCAAGGCGTAGCGACTAAATATCGAAGAATTCGCTTCACAGCCACTAAGCGACACTCCTTCGGATCGGATTGAAATCTAGCACACATGCATACGCTAAGCATAATATCCGGTCTACTAGCACATAAATAAAGCAAAGAACCTATCATGGACCGGTATGCTTTTTGATCAACGGACTTACCTCCTTTGTTGAGGTCGGTGTGTCCGTCGGTTCCCATCGACGTCTTAGCGGGCTTGGCGTCCTTCATCCCAAACCTCTTTAGCAAATCTTGTGTGTACTTCGTTTGGGAGATGAAGGTGCCGTCCTTGAGTTGCTTCACTTGGAACCCAAGGAAGTAGGTCAACTCGCCCATCATCGACATCTCGAATTTCTGCGTCATTACCCTGCTAAACTCTTCACAAGACTTTTGGTTAGTAGAACCAAATATTATGTCGTCGACATAAATTTGGCACACAAAAAGATCACCATCACAAGTCTTAGTAAAAAGAGTTGGATCGGCTTTCCCAACCTTGAAAGCATTAGCAATTAAAAAGTCTCTAAGGCATTCATACCATGCTCTTGGGGCTTGCTTAAGTCCATAGAGCACCTTAGAGAGCTTACACACGTGGTCGGGGTACCGTTCATCCTCGAAGCCAGGGGGCTGCTCCACGTACACCTCCTCCTTGATCGGCCCGTTGAGGAAAGCGCTCTTCACATCCATTTGGTACAACCTGAAAGAATGGTGAGCGGCATATGCTAGCAAGATACGAATTGATTCTAGCCTAGCCACAGGAGCAAAAGTCTCCTCAAAGTCCAAACCTGCGACTTAGGGCATAACCTTTTGCCACAAGTCGAGCCATGTTTCTTGTCACCACCCCGTGCTCGTCCTGTTTGTTGTGGAACACCCACTTGGTTCCCACAACATTTTGCTTGGGGCGAGGCACCAGTGTCCAAACTTCATTGCGCTTGAAGTTGTTGAGTTCCTCCTGCATGGCCAATACCCAATCCGGATCTAGCAAGGCCTCCTCTACCCTGAAAGGCTCAATAGAAGAGACAAAAGAGTAATGCTCACAAAAATTAACTAATCGAGATCGAGTAGTTACTCCCTTGCTAATGTCACCCAAAATTTGGTCGACGGGATGATCCCTTTGAATCACCGCTCGAACTTGGGTTGGAGGTGCTGGTTGCGCTTCTTCCTCCATCACGTGATCATCTTGTGCTCCCCCTTGATCATACGCCTCCTTTTGATGAACTTGTTCATCGTCTTGAGTTGGGGGTTGCACCGTTGTTGAGGAAGAAGGTTGATCTCGTTCATCTTGTTCCTGTGGCCGCACTTCTCCAATCGCCATGGTTCGTATGGCGGCCGTCGGAACATCTTCTTCATCTACATCATCACAATCAACAACTTGCTCTCTTGGAGAGCCATTAGTCTCATCAAATACAACGTCGCTAGAGACTTCAACCAAACCCGATGATTTGTTGAAGACCCTATACGCCTTTGTATTTGAATCATAACCTAACAAAAACCCTTCTACAGCTTTGGGAGCAAACTTAGAATTTCTACCCTTCTTTACTAGAATGTAGCATTTGCTCCCAAATACACGAAAGTATGATACATTGGGTTTGTTACCGGTTAGTAGCTCATACGAAGTCTTCTTGAGGAGGCGATGAAGATAGACCCTGTTGATGGCGTGGCAAGCCGTGTTCACAGCTTCTGACCAAAAGTACTCGGGGGTCTTGAACTCTCCAAGCATCGTCCTCGCCATATCGATCAGCGTCCTGTTCTTCCTCTCTACCACACCATTTTGCTGTGGTGTGTAGGGAGCGGAGAACTCGTGCTTGATCCCTTCCTCCTCAAGGAACTCCTCCACTTGAAGGTTCTTGAATTCGGACCCGTTGTCGCTCCTTATCTTCTTCACCTTGAGCTCAAACTCATTTTGAGCTCTCCTTAGGAAGCGCTTGAGGGTCCCTTGGGTTTCAGACTTATCCTGCAAAAAGAACACCCAAGTGAAGCGAGAAAAGTCATCAACAATAACTAGACCATACTTACTTCCTCCTATGCTCAGATAGGCGACGGGTCCGAAGAGGTCCATATGCAGCAGCTCCAGAGGTCTTAATGTGGTCATCACATTCTTGCTGTGATGTGCTCCTCCCACTTGTTTACCTGCTTGACAAGCTGCACAAGGTCTATCTTTTTCGAAATAAACATTGGTTAGACCTATCACGTGTTCTCCCTTTAGAAGCTTGTGGAGGTTCTTCATCCCCACATGTGCTAAGCGGCGATGCCACAGCCAGCCCATGCAAGTCTTAGCCATTAAGCATGCATCTAGACCGGCCTCTTCTTTTGCAAAGTCTAACTAAGTAAAGTTTGTCGTCTAGTACACCCTTAAAAGCTAGTGAACCGTCACATCTTCTAAAGACAGACACATCTACATTTAGTAAAAAGACAATTATATCCCATATTGCATAGTTGACTAACAGATAGCAAATTGTAACCTAGAGACTCAACTAAAAACACATTGGAGATTGAGTGCTCATTAGAAATTGCAATTTTACCTAACCCTTTTACCTTGCCTTGATTCCCATCACCGAATATAATTGAATCTTGGGAATCCTTATTTTTGACGTAGGAGGTGAACATCTTCTTCTCCCCCGTCATATGGTTTGTGCATCCGCTGTCGATAATCCAGCTTGAACCCCCGGATGCATAAACCTGCAAGGCAAATTTAGGCTTGGGTTTTAGGTACCCAACTCATGTTGGGTCCTACAAGGTTAGTGCAAATATCCTTAGGGACCCAAATGCAAATTTTGTCTCCCTTGCATTTTGCCCCTAACTTCCTAGCAACTATTTTCCTATCCTTTCTACAAATAGCAAAGGAAGCATTTAAAGCATGATAAATTGTAGAAGGTTCATTCACTACTTTCCTAGGAGCATGAATAACATTCTTTCTAGGCACATGATGAATAGCATTTCTCCTAGACATATTTCTACCATGCATATAGGAAGAACTAGAAGCAAACATGGCATGAGAATCATAAACATGTGAATCAAAAGCATTTCTAACATGTCTCCTATTATGATACATAAAGGCATGGTTCTTTTGCACACTACTAGCCATAGGGGCCTTCCCTTTCTCCTTGGCGGAGATGGGAGCCTTATGGCTTGTCAAGTTCTTGGCTTCCCTCTTGTAGCCAAGTCCATCCTTAATTGAGGGGTGTCTACCAATTGTGTAGGCATCCCTTGCAAATTTTAGCTTATCAAAATTATTCTTGCTAGTCTTAAGTTGAGCATTAAGACTAGCCACTTCATCATTTAGTTTTGAAATTGAAACTAAGTGTTCACTACAAGCATCAAAGTCAAAATCTTTACACCTATTACACGTTTCAACAATTTCTACACAAGAATTAGATTTACTAGCTATTTCTAGTTTAGCACTTAAATCATTATTAACACTTCTTAAAGTAGCAATGGTTTCATGACAGGAAGATAATTCACTAGAGAGCATTTCATTCCTTTTAATTTCAAGAGCAAGAGTTTTTTGTGCACTAACAAATTTATCATGCTCCTCATATAAAAGATCCTCTTGTTTTTCTAGTAATCTATTCTTGTCATTCAAAGCATCAATCAACTCATTAATTTTATTAATTTTAGATCTATCATGAGTAATCTATCTCATCATCATCACTAGACTCATCCTCACTTGAAGAAGCATAAGTACTAGTATCATGAGTGCTTACTTTCTTTTCCCTTGCCATGAGGCAAGTGTGATGCTCGTTGGGGAAGAGGGATGACTTATTGAAGGCGGTGGCGGCGAGTCCTTCAATGTCGGAGTCGGAGGAGGAGCAATCCGAATCCCACTCCTTTCCAATATGTGCCTCGCCCTTGGCCTTCTTGTAATGTTTCTTCTTCTCCCTTTTGTTCCCCTTTTCCTGGTCACTTTCATTATCGGGACAGTTAGCAATGAAATGACCAATCTTACCACATTTGAAGCACGAGCGCTTCTCCTTTGTCTTGGTCTTGCTTGGCTGTCCCTTGCGACCCTTAAGCGCCGTCTTGAAGCGCTTAATGATGAGGGCCATCTCCTCATTATTTAGCCCGGCCGCCTCAACTTGCGCCACCTTGCTTGGTAGCGCCTCCTTGCTCCTTGTTGCCTTGAGAGCAACGGGTTGAGGTTCATTGATTGGACCGTTTAGAGCGTCGTCCACATATCTCGCCTCCTTGATCATCATCTGCCCGCTTACGAATTTTCCGAGTACCTCCTCGGGCGTCATCATCGTGTACCTGGGATTCTCACGAATATTGTTTACGAGATGAGGATCAAGAACGGTAAAAGACCTTAGCATTAGGCGGACGACGTCATGGTCCGTCCATCGTGTGCTTCCGTAGCTCCTTATTTTGTTGATAAGGGTCTTGAGCCGGTTGTACGTTTGGGTTGGCTCCTCTCCCCTTATCATGGCGAATCGTCCAAGCTCGCCCTCCACCAACTCCATTTTGGTGAGCATGGTGATGTCATTCCCCTCGTGAGAGATCTTGAGGGTGTCCCATATTTGCTTGGCATTGTCCAAGCCGCTCACCTTGTTGTACTCTTCCCTGCACAAGGATGCTAAGAGAACAGTAGTAGCTTGTGCATTTCTATGGATCTGTTCATTTATAAGCAAAGGGCTATCCGCGCTATCAAATTTCATTCCATTCTCTACAATCTCCCATATGCTTGGATGGAGAGAGAATAAGTGACTACGCATTTTGTGACTCCAAAATCCGTAGTCCTCCCCATCGAAGTGTGGAGGTTTGCCAAGAGGAATGGAAAGCAAATGCGAATTCGAACTATGTTGAATACGAGAATAATCAAATGAAAAGTTCGAATTGACCGTCTTTTTGTAGTCGTTGTCGTCGTCCTTTTGGGAAGAAGTAGATTCATCACTATCGTCGTAGTAGATGATCTCCTTGATGCGCCTCATCTTCTTCTTCTTCCCTTCCTTCCGTCTATGGCCCGAGCCGGAGTCGGTAGGCTTGTCGTCCTTTGGCTCGTTGACGAAGGATTCCTTCTCTTTGTCAGTTGATCACAATTCCCTTCCCCTTAGGATCCATCTCTTCGGGCGGTTAGTCCCTTTTTTGAAGAGAACGGCTCTGATACCAATTGAGAGCACCTAGAGGGGGGGGGGTGAATAGGTGATCCTGTGAAACTTAAACTTATAGCCACAAAAACTTGTTAAGTGTTAGCACAAATATCGCCAAGTGGCTAGAGAGGAGTCTCAACAAAACACAATACCACAAGAGATCAAACACAGAGATGACACAGTGGTTTATCCCGTGGTTCGGCCAAGACCAACGCTTGCCTACTCCACGTTGTGGCGTCCCAACGGACGAGGGTTGCAATCAACCCCTCTCAAGCGGTCCAAAGACCCACTTGAATACCACGGTGTTTTGCTTTCTTTTCTTTATCCCGTTTGCAAGGAATCTCCACAAATTGGAGTATCTTGCCCTTACAAGTATATGATCACAAAGAAGCACAGAGTAAGGGAGGGAAGCAACACACACAAATCCACAGCGAAATGCGCACACACACGGCCAAGAATCGAGCTCAAATGACTATCTCAAAGTTCTCACTAGAACGGAGCTCGAATCACTTAGAATCACAAACGAATGCGCAAAGAATGAGTGTGGATGATCAAGAATGCTCTAAGGTTGCTTGGTTGTCTCCTCCATGCGCCTAGGGGCCCCTTTTATAGCCCCAAGGCAGCTAGGAGCCGTTGAGAGCAAATCTGGAAGGCCAATCTTGCCTTCTGTCGTCGGGGGCACCGGACAGTCCGGTGCACACCGGACACTGTCCGGTGCCCGATTTCTTTCCTTAAACGGCCTGCCGACCGTTGCCGACCGTTGCAGATCTGGGAGCCGTTGGCGCACCGGACATGTCCGGTGCACACCGGACAGTCCGGTGCCGTCTTCTAGCCGTTGGCCCGGCCACGTGTCCCGCGCAGATTGCGCGGCCGACCGTTGGCCCGGTCGACCGTTGGCTCACCGGACAGTCCGGTGCACACCGGACAGTCCGGTGAATTTTAGTCGTACGCCGTCGGTGAATTCCCGAGAGCGGCTACTTCACGCCGAGCCAGCCTGGCGCACCGGACACTGTCCGGTGCACCACCGGACAGTCCGGTGCTCCAGACCGAACAACCTTTTGGCTGCACACAGCCAACCTTTCTCTGACTCGATTTCTCCTGTTTCCAGCACTTAGACACAATACGTTAGTCCATAAAACTGAAAGGGAAATGTGCCCTTGGGCCATTTCTAAGTATTTTGGTGATTGAGTGCCAACACATGTGCTTAATTGTGAATTTATGTACATGGATGAACAAGGTGCAAATCATGAGATAAAGGTATGTTTCTAAGCCTTAGTACATTGTTTTTGTGTACTAATATATTTGTCTAAGTGATAGAAACAGGAAGAAGAAGAAAAGAAAAGAGGAGACAATGACTTGGCTGTGTGCAGCCATGACCCAGCTCGGTCTGGAGCACCGGACTGTCCGGTGTGCACCGGACAGTGTCCGGTGCGCCAGGCCGACTCGGCTCGAACTGGCCGCTCTCGGGAATTCGCCGACGGCGTACGGCTAAAATTCACCGGACTGTCCGGTGTGCACCGGACTGTCCGGTGAGCCAACGGTCTGCCGGGCCAACGGTCGGCTGCGCAATCTGCGCGGGACACGTGGCGGAGCCAACGGTCGGAAGACGGCACCGGACTGTCCGGTGTGCACCGGACATGTCCGGTGCGCCAACGGCTCCCAGATCTGCAACGGTCTGCAACGGTCGGAAGTGTCAGATATGGAAACAAATCGGGCACCGGACAGTGTCCGGTGTGCACCGGACTGTCCGGTGCCCCCGACGACAGAAGGCAAGGATGGCCTTCCGGATTTGCTCTCAACGGCTCCTAGCTGCCTTGGGGCTATAAAAGGAGCCCCTAGGCGCATGGAGGAGATACACAAGCAACCTTTGAGCATTCCTGATCATCCACACTTAGTCTTTGCGCTTTCATTTGTGATTCTAAGTGATTCGAGCTCCGTTCTAGTGAGAACCTTGTGATACTCTTGTGAGCTCGAGTCTTGGCCGTGTGTGTGCGTGTTTCGTGTGGATTTGTGTGTGTTGCTTCCCTCCCTTACTCTGTGTTTCATTTGTGATCATATACTTGTAAGGGCAAGAGACTCCAATTTGTGGAGATTCCTTGCAAACGGGATAGTGAAAGGAACAACAAAACACCGTGGTATTCAAGTGGGTCTTTGGACCGCTTGAGAGGGGTTGATTGCAACCCTCGTCCGTTGGGACGCCACAACGTGGAGTAGGCAAGCGTTGGTCTTGGCCGAACCACGGGATAAAACCACTGTGTCACCTCTGTGCTTGATTTTCTTGTGGTACTGTGTTTTGTTGAGACTTCACCTTAGCCACTTGGCAATAATCGTGCTAACACTTAACAAGTTTTTGTGGCTTAAGTTTGAAGTTTTTACAGGATCACCTATTCACCCCCCCCCCCTCTAGGTGCTCTCAATTGGTATCGGAGCCGTTCTCTTCAAAGGGACTAACCGCCCGAAGAGATGGATCCTAAGGGGAAGGGTATAGTGATCAACGACAAAGAGAAGGAATCCTTCGTCAACGAGCCGAAGGACGACAAGCCTACCGACTCCGGCTCGGGCCAAAGACGGAAGGAAGGGAAGAAGAAGAAGACAAGGCGCATCAAGGAGATCGTCTACTACGACAGCGACGAGTCTACTTCTTCCCAAAAGGACGAGGACCACAACGACTACGAGAGAAGGAAACCGGTTAATTCGAACTTTTCGTTTGATTACTCTCGTATTCCGCAAAGTTCACATTCTCATTTGCTCTCCATTCCACTCGGCAAGCCCCCACACTTTGATGGAGAGGACTACGGATTTTGGAGCCACAAAATGCGTAGTCACCTATTCTCTCTCCATCCTAGTATATGGGAGATTGTAGAGAGTGGAATGCACTTTGATAGTTCGGATAGTCCCATGTTCATTAATGAACAAATTCATAAGAATGCACAAGCTACTACTGTTCTTCTAGCTTCCTTGTGCAGGGATGAATATCATAAAGTGAGCGGCTTGGATAACGCCAAGCAAATCTGGGACACCCTCAAGATTTCTCATGAGGGGAACGACGTCACCTTGCTCACCAAGATGGAGTTGGTGGAGGGTGAACTTGGGCGGTTCGCAATGATAAGGGGCGAGGAGCCGACACAAACATACAACCGGCTCAAGACCCTTATCAACAAGATAAGGAGCTACGGAAGCACACGATGGACGGACCACGACGTCGTCCGCCTAATGCTCAGGTCATTTACCGTTCTTGATCCTCATTTGGTGAACAATATACGTGAAAATCCCAGGTACACCAAGATGTCGCCCGAAGAAGTTCTTGGGAAATTTGTTAGCGGGCGAATGATGATCAAGGAGGCAAGGTATGTGGACGACGCCTTGAATGGTCCGATCAACGAGCCGCAACCCCTTGCTCTCAAGGCAACACGAAGCAAGGAGGCGCTACCTAGCAAGGTGGCACAGATTGAGGCGGCCGGACTCAATGATGAAGAGATGGCTCTCATCATCAAAAGATTCAAGACAGTGCTTAAAGGTCACAAGGGACAACCAAGCAAGACCAAAGCCAAGGGGAAGCGCTCATGCTTCAAATGCGGTAAGCTTGGTCATTTCATTGCTAACTGTCCTGATAATGAAAGTGACCAGGAAAAGGGGAACAAAAGAGAGAAGAAGAAGCAATACAAGAAGGCAAAAGGCGAGGCGCATCTAGGAAAGGAGTGGGACTCGGATTGCTCCTCCTCCGACTCCGACAACGAAGGACTCGCCGCCACTGCCTTCAACAAATCAGCTCTCTTCCCCAACGAGCGTCTCACTTGCCTTATGGCAAGGGAGAAGAAGGTGAGTACTCAAGACTCCACTTATGCTTCTTCTAGTGATAGTGAGTCTAGTGATGATGATGACATAGATTATTCACTGCTTGTTCAAGGGCTTAGATAGATCTAAGATAGATAAAATCAATGAATTGATTGATGCATTGAATGAAAAGGATAGGCTTTTAGAAAAGCAAGAGGATTTATTGTATGATGAACATGATAAATTTGTAGAGGCACAAAAATCATATGCTTTAGAAATTAAAAGAAATGAAATGCTTTCTAGTGAACTATCTGCTTGTCATGAAACCATTTCTACTTTACAAGGTGTTAACAATGATTTAAATGCTAAATTAGAAGTAGCAAATAAATCCAATTCGTGTGTAGAACATGTTAAGATTTGCACTAGATGTAAGGATTTCGATATTGATGCCTGTAGTGAACACCTAGTTTTAATTTCCAAATTAAATGAGGAATTGGCTAGTCTTAATGCCCAACTTAAGACTAGCAAGAATGAAGTTGATAAAATAAAATTTGCAAGGGATGCCTACACGGTTGGTATACACCCCTCAATTAAGGATGGTCTTGGCTTCAAGAGAGAGGCCAAGAACTTAACAAGCCATAAGGCTCCCATCTTCGTCAAGGAGAAAGGGAAGGCCCCTATGGCTATTAATGCTAAAAAGAACCATGCTTTTATGTATTATGATAGGAGAAATGCTAGAAATGCTTATAATGATTTTGATTCACATGTTTATGATTCTCATGCCATGTTTGCTTCTAGTTCTTCTTATAAGCATGATAGGGATATGTGTAGAAGAAATGTTGTACATATGTCTAGGAAAAATATTGCTCATGTACCTAGAAAGAATGTTATTCATGCTCCTAGGAAAGTAGTGAATGAACCTTCTGTAATTTATTGTGCTTTAAACACTTCCTTTGCTATTTGTAGAAAGGATAGGAAAATAGTTGCTAGGAAGTTAGGGGCAAAATGCAAGGGAGACAGGACTTGCATTTGGGTCCCTAAGGACATTTGTGCTAACCTTGCAGGACCCAACATGAGTTGGGTACCTAAGACCCAAGCCTAAATTTGCCTTGCAGGTTTATGCATCCGGGGGTTCAAGCTGGATTATCGACAGCGGATGCACAAACCATATGACGGGGGAGAAGAAGATGTTCACCTCCTACGTCAAAAATAAGGATTCCCAAGATTCAATTATATTCGGTGATGGGAATCAAGGCAAGGTAAAAGGGTTAGGTAAAATTGCAATTTCTAACGAGCACTCAATTTCAAATGTGTTTTTAGTTGAGTCTCTAGGTTACAATTTGCTATCCGTTAGCCAACTATGCAACATGGGATATAATTGCCTTTTTACTAATGTAGATGTGTCTGTCTTTAGAAGATGTGATGGTTCACTAGCTTTTAAGGGTGTACTAGACGGCAAGCTTTACTTAGTAGATTTTGCAAAAGAAGAAGCCGGTCTAGATGCATGCTTAATGGCTAAGACTTGCATGGGCTGGCTGTGGCATCGCCACTTAGCACATGTGGGGATGAAGAACCTCCACAAGCTTCTAAAGGGAGAACACGTGATAGGTCTAACAAATGTTTATTTCGAAAAAGATAGACCTTGTGCAGCTTGTCAGGCAGGAAAACAAGTGGGAGGAGCACATCACAGCAAGAATGTGATGACCACATCAAGACCTCTGGAGCTGCTGCATATGGACCTCTTCGGACCCGTCGCCTATCTAAGCATAGGAGGAAGTAAGTATGGTTTAGTTATTGTTGATGACTTTTCCCGCTTCACTTGGGTGTTCTTTTTGCAGGATAAGTCTGAAACCCAAGGGACCCTCAAGCGCTTCCTCAGGAGAGCTCAAAATGAGTTTGAGCTCAAGGTGAAGAAGATAAGGAGCGACAACGGGTCCGAGTTTAAGAACCTTCAAGTGGAGGAGTTTCTTGAGGAGGAAGGGATCAAGCACGAGTTCTCCGCTCCCTACACACCACAGCAAAATGGTGTGGTAGAGAGGAAGAACAGGACGCTAATCGATATGGCGAGGACGATGCTTGGAGAGTTCAAGACCCCCGAGTGCTTTTGGTCGGAAGCCGTGAACACGGCTTGCCACGCCATCAACAGGGTCTATCTTCATCGACTCCTCAAGAAGACTTCGTATGAGCTACTAACCGGTAACAAACCCAATGTATCGTACTTTCGTGTATTTGGGAGCAAGTGCTACATTCTAGTGAAAAAGGGTAGAAATTCTAAGTTTGCTCCCAAAGCTGTAGAAGGGTTTTTATTAGGATATGATTCAAATACAAAGGCGTATAGGGTCTTCAACAAATCATCGGGTTTGGTTGAAGTCTCTAGCGACGTTGTATTTGATGAGACTAATGGCTCTCCAAGAGAGCAAGTTGTTGATTGTGATGATGTAGATGAAGAAGATGTTCCAACGGCCGCTATACGAACCATGGCGATTGGAGACGTTCGGCCACAGGAACAAGATGAACGTGATCAACCTTCTTCCTCAACGTCGGTGCAACCCCCAACTCAAGACGATGAACAGGTTCATCAAAAGGAGGCGTGTGATCAAGGGGGAGCACAAGATGATCATGTGATGGAGGAAGAAGCGCAACCGGCACCTCCAACCCAAGTTCGAGCGATGATTCAAAGGGATCATCCCGTCGACCAAATTCTGGGTGACATTAGCAAGGGAGTAACTACTCGGTCACGACTAGTTAATTTTTGTGAACATTACTCTTTTGTCTCCTCTATTGAGCCTTTCAGGATAGAGGAGGCCTTGCTAGATCCGGATTGGGTGTTGGCCATGCAGGAGGAACTTAACAACTTCAAGCGCAATGAAGTTTGGACGCTGGTGCCTCATCCCAAGCAAAATGTTGTGGGAACCAAGTGGGTGTTCCGCAACAAACAAGACGAGCACGGAAGTGGTGACAAGGAACAAGGCTCGACTTGTGGCAAAAGGTTATGCCCAAGTCGCAGGTTTGGACTTTGAGGAGACTTTTGCTCCTGTGGCTAGGCTAGAGTCCATTCGTATCTTGCTAGCATATGCCGCTCACCATTCTTTCAGGTTGTACCAAATGGATGTCAAGAGCGCTTTCCTCAACGGGCCAATAAAGGAGGAGGTGTACGTGGAGCAACCCCCTGGCTTCGAGGATGAGCGGTACCCCGACCACGTGTGTAAGCTCTCTAAGGCGCTCTATGGACTTAAACAAGCCCCAAGAGCATGGTATGAATGCCTTAGAGATTTCTTACTTGCTAATGCCTTCAAGGTTGGGAAAGCCGATCCAACTCTTTTTACAAAGACATGTGATGGTGATTTGTTTGTATGCCAAATTTATGTCGATGACATAATATTTGGTTCTACTAATCAAAAGTCTTGTGAAGAGTTTAGCAGGGTGATGACGCAGAAATTCGAGATGTCGATGATGGGCGAGTTGAACTACTTCCTTGGGTTCCAAGTGAAGCAACTCAAGGACGGCACCTTCATCTCCCAAACGAAGTACACGCACGATCTGCTGAAGCGGTTTGGGATGAAGGACGCCAAGCCCGCAAAGACTCCGATGGGAACCGACAGGACACACTGACCTCAACAAAGGAGGTAAGTCCGTTGATCAAAAAGCATACCGGTCAATGATAGGGTCTTTACTTTATTTATGTGCTAGTAGACCGGATATTATGCTTAGCGTATGCATGTGTGCTAGATTTCAATCCGATCCTAAGGAATGTCACTTGGTGGCGGTGAAGCGAATTCTTAGATATTTAGTAGCTACGCCTTGCTTCGGGATCTGGTATCCAAAGGGGTCTAACTTTGACTTGATTGGGTACTCAGATTCCGACTATGCTGGATGTAAGGTCGATAGGAAGAGTACATCAGGGACGTGCCAATTCTTAGGAAGGTCCCTGGTGTCATGGAACTCTAAGAAACAAACCTCCGTTGCCCTATCCACCGCTGAGGCCGAGTACGTTGCCGCAGGACAGTGTTGTGCGCAACTACTTTGGATGAGGCAAACCCTCAGGGACTTTGGCTACAATCTGAGCAAAGTCCCACTCCTATGTGATAATGAGAGTGCTATCCGAATAGCGGAAAATCCTGTTGAGCACAGCCGCACAAAGCACATTGACATCCGGCATCACTTTTTGAGAGACCACCAGCAAAAGGGAGATATCGAAGTGTTTTATGTTAGCACCGAGAACCAGCTAGCCGATATCTTTACCAAGCCTTTAGATGAGAAGACCTTTTGCAGGCTGCGTAGTGAGCTAAATGTCTTAGATTCGCGGAACTTGGATTGAATTGTAGCATACATGTGTTTATGCCTTTGATCATGTTCATTCTGCATTTTGTTGCTTATTATGGTGCTCAAGTCGTACAAACACTCCCTGGACCTCACAAGTCCGCTGCAAAGTGATGCACATGTTTAGGGGGAGATGTGTTACAACTTGATCCCTTGAGACTAACCATATGCTTGAGTTTGTTTGATTTAGTCTCAAAGGAGAATTGAAAGGGAAAAGGTGGACTTGGATCATGCAAGACTTCCACTGCACTCCGCTGAGAGGGTAACTTATTCCAAGTCCATCTCATGAACTCTTATTGCCATTTGCTCTAAATTGAAGATTTTGGTGAGGCAATGGGGTTAAAGGGCCAAAATTGATCCCGTTTTGGTGCTTGATGCCAAAGGGGGAGAAAATAAAGGCCAAAGCAATAAATGGATCAGCTACCACTTGATAAATTTGAAAATAGTAGAGTAGAGCTTTTGGTTTGTCAAAACTCTCGTTGTTGACTCTCCTTTCAAAGTTGGCTTCTTTTGGGAGAAGTAGTTGATTATGGGAAAAAGGGGGAGTTTTTGAAATCTTTGATCAATCTCTTTTGGAATGACTCTCTTTATGCTTCAACATGTGTGTTTAACTTAGAGATAGAGATTTGAGTTTGATTTGCAAAAACAAACCAAGTGGTGGCAAAGGATGATCCATATATGCCAAAATCGGTTCAAAATAAATTTAAGTTTTATTTGAAGTGAGTTTGCACTTGTTCTAGTTGCTTTATGTTGTGTTGGCATAAATCACCAAAAAGGGGGAGATTGAAAGGGAAATGTGCCCTTGGGCCATTTCTAAGTATTTTGGTGATTGAGTGCCAACACATGTGCTTAATTGTGAATTTATGTACATGGATGAACAAGGTGCAAATCATGAGATAAAGGTATGTTTCTAAGCCTTAGTACATTGTTTTTGTGTACTAATATATTTGTCTAAGTGATAGAAACAGGAAGAAGAAGAAAAGAAAAGAGGAGACAATGACTTGGCTGTGTGCAGCCATGACCCAGCTCGGTCTGGAGCACCGGACTGTCCGGTGTGCACCGGACAGTGTCCGGTGCGCCAGGCCGACTCGGCTCGAACTGGCCGCTCTCGGGAATTCGCCGACGGCGTACGGCTAAAATTCACCGGACTGTCCGGTGTGCACCGGACTGTCCGGTGAGCCAACGGTCTGCCGGGCCAACGGTCGGCTGCGCAATCTGCGCGGGACACGTGGCGGAGCCAACGGTCGGAAGACGGCACCGGACTGTCCGGTGTGCACCGGACATGTCCGGTGCGCCAACGGCTCCCAGATCTGCAACGGTCTGCAACGGTCGGAAGTGTCAGATATGGAAACAAATCGGGCACCAGGACAGTGTCCGGTGTGCACCTGGACTGTCCGGTGCCCCCGACTGACAGAAGGCAACGATGGCCTTCCGGATTTGCTCTCAACGGCTCCTAGCTGCCTTGGGGCTATAAAAGGAGCCCCTAGGCGCATGGAGGAGATACACAAGCAACCTTTGAGCATTCCTGATCATCCACACTTAGTCTTTGCGCTTTCATTTGTGATTCTAAGTGATTCGAGCTCCGTTCTAGTGAGAACCTTGTGATACTCTTGTGAGCTCGAGTCTTGGCCGTGTGTGTGCGTGTTTCGTGTGGATTTGTGTGTGTTGCTTCCCTCCCTTACTCTGTGTTTCATTTGTGATCATATACTTGTAAGGGCAAGAGACTCCAATTTGTGGAGATTCCTTGCAAACGGGATAGTGAAAGGAACAACAAAACACCGTGGTATTCAAGTGGGTCTTTGGACCGCTTGAGAGGGGTTGATTGCAACCCTCGTCCGTTGGGACGCCACAACGTGGAGTAGGCAAGCGTTGGTCTTGGCCGAACCACGGGATAAAACCACTGTGTCACCTCTGTGCTTGATTTTCTTGTGGTACTGTGTTTTGTTGAGACTTCACCTTAGCCACTTGGCAATAATCGTGCTAACACTTAACAAGTTTTTGTGGCTTAAGTTTGAAGTTTTTACAGGATCACCTATTCACCCCCCCCCCCCTCTAGGTGCTCTCAAAAACAATGTACTAAGTCTGAGAAACATACCTTTATCCTTGATGATTTGCACTTTGTTCATCCATGGACATAAATTCACATTTAAGCACTTGTGTTGGCACTCAATCACCAAAATACTTAGAAATGGCCCAAGGGCACATTTCCCTTTCACTTCCATATCTCCACCAGGCACATCAAAGCAGTCAGCTGTCCGCAAACCTTCTCCTGGAAGCTCTCTTAAGGATCTGTGCCTTGTTTCCAAACAAGGGTCAATAGCTGAAGTAGAATCTGCTTTGGCCTTGTTGAAAAAAGTGGTGGGAACATTGATGGTAGAAATGCATTTGGTCTTAGTGCCCTCCACCTTGCAACATGGAGAAATCATCTACCCATTGTGAGGCGACTCCTAGATGCTGGCGCTAATCCAGATGCAAGGGTATGCACTATTTCTTTTAGGATGCTTCCTCTGTTTATCTTTGCTTTGAAAATTATTTTCTTTTAGCTATAATCCCAGTAACAGCCTCAGCTGTATCAAACCACTACAGTAATAACAACAACAAAAAACTAAAATGTGGTTTTGTACAGAACATCATGCAGATAAACTTATTTTGATTATCAAAATTTTCTTTAGTTTGGTGCTGCTTGATTTTGCTTATTGACCTTTTCAGTTGTGTGTAAATTCTCACTAAAATTTTCACTGTTGCAGGATGGAGAATCTGGCTGGAGTAGCCTGCATAGAGCACTTCATTTTGGTCACCTATGTATTGCTGGTGTTCTTTTACAGTTTGGTGCTTCCCTCGCTTTGGAGGACACTAGGGGCCGTACACCTGTTGACCTTATCTCCTGTCCAGTATCACAGGCCAATGGAGATTTTCCAGATGCAGGTAGCTTTCTTCTGCCCCAGGAAATGGTTCTCTTATATCGCGCTCTTGGCAATTTGGCTTGCTTTATGGAAGTTTTTTTTTCCATTTTAGTTGCAACGGAAGTCTTTAGTTGGGGAAGTGGGACAAATTATCAGCTGGGAACTGGCAACGCCCACATACAAAAACTACCATGCAAAGTAGAAGCTTTGCATGGATCATATATCAAAACAGTTGCTGCATCAAAGTTTCACAGTGTAGCAGTTAGTTCTAATGGTGAACTATACACATGGGGATTTGGTCGAGGTGGTCATCTTGGTCATCCAGATATTCACAGGTTAGCGATTGCATGATGTTAAAATGAGTTGTTTCTAGATCAGAAAATTGTTTCCTCAATGCTTTTGTTAGTACCTATGGATTAGCTACTCCTTCTGGTCACAGAAACATGTTGCTTAGGATAAGATTTGGTCAAACCCTAAAAACTACAGACAGTAATATCTTTTAAATTGTATACTTTGAAAACATGTTGTATGTGTAGAGTTGCATCGAAAAATACTTGCGAATTTTCATAAATTTAAAGAATATACTCTAGAAAAAATAGTGGTGAAATAAATGCACCAAATATTTGAAGCTGTTCAAAATCAAATGTAATGACTACTAATGAAAACTAAATTGGCTTAATTGTAAGCCAAAGTAATTGAGCGTGTAAAATTTTCTTCATTGTTGAGTAAGTTTATGAAACCTATCATTCTGTTACAGTGGACAGACAACTGCTGTGATTACCCCTCGCGAGGTGACAGTAGGATTAGGCCGTAAACGAGTTAGTGTTGTGGCTGCAGCCAAACATCATACTGTGATTGCTACAGAGCTGGGGGAATTGTTTACCTGGGGATCAAATAGAGGCACGTGTGATGCATTTTAAATGTATTTTTAGGCAACATGAACCTTTGACACATATTTCATGTTCTTTTTCTCCTTACTAATATTATTTTCTCCTGTGGGAGCTCTGGCACTGGGTCTGCACTTTTATGGTCTATAACAAAGTCCTCTGAATGATGTAGAGGGTCAGCTTGGTTACCCTTCTATTGATACCCAACCAACACCAAGGCATGTTGGTTCACTCAAGCAAAGGATAATTTCAGTAGCTGCTGCAAACAAGCACTCCGCTGCAGTTGCTGATACTGGCGAAGTATTAACCTGGGGTTGCAATAAGGAGGGCCAACTAGGATATAGCACTTCAAACTCAGCATCAAATTGTATCCCAAGAATGGTGGAGTACTTGAAAGGAAAAGTACTTAGAGGTGTTTGTGCAGCAAAGTATCATACAATAGTGTTAGGAGCTGATGGAGAGGTATTCTTTGAATCTTGATTTTTACACATTGTTCTTGCATTATGAGAATTGAACACATCTACTGATTTAATCCTTTTTTAAGGTGTTCACTTGGGGCCATCGCCTTGTCACCCCACGGCTTGTCGTAGTAGCTCGATGCCTTAAGAAGGGTGGAAATACAAATCTGAAGTTTCATCGTATGGAATGACTTCAAGTGATTTCAGTGGCTGCTGGAACAACGCACAGTACTGCTTTAACAGCTGATGGTGCTCTTTTCTACTGGGTTTCATCAGATCCTGATATAAAATGCCAGCAGGTTTGGTTTCTTACCTACTAAGTTGTATGTGGGTCTGTTAGTCAAACTGTGATATACACACATTAGCTAATAGATCAACTTTGTATTCTCTTAGCTTCTATGGCCTATGGGTTAACACATGTACTTTATTTGTGTAGTCCTCTGATTTCCACGTGTAATTTGTTTTTGTTTATTAAGTAGTTCCGTTCTTAGATAAATAGGCGTATATTTCATCTGCTTAGTATTTGATTATTCTTTGCAAAATGGTTATCATCTCACTGAGTGTATTGTTTAGCTGACAAAGCATTGTGGCCACCGCAGCCTGTTCCAGGCAGCTCACTCAAATGTTCGATTCTAGACACCTGGATTCTAGACACCTGGTGCCGGATCTGCTGCCTGGCGGGCATAGCATGACCTAGGTTCTGATCCAATCACAACCTTGGTAACAAGTGTCCATTATAAACAATCAACCATACTACATATGCATGATGAGAGGCTTCGTAGATGAAAAACAAAACCCTCCTCTCTATGCCTCAACCTACCATGCAGATGAATATTTAGATCCTATTGCAGTTGTTTGGGCAAAGGCAAAGCGCAAGGCAAATAAACTCAGTTGTTTCTCATCCAAATACCAGTGGAGACAAAGATGTGACTTCGGATAACAAATCTCAGCATGGATCTTCAGAATTACCTCCTAGAGCTGAATTTATTGGCAACAAACAAATGACAGTAGAAGGGTACAAGACGCATGCTGGACATGTTAATTACATCCTAGGAAGAGCAGAAAGAATATGTGATTGTTGAAGGAGCGCATCTAAGCCTTAACTTTGTGGTACATATTAGCCAAGTAATAGTGCAGGAGTATTTCATAAAATTGTAGGGCGCCCGCAAGGGCGCCTTATGTTCTAGTATACTAAAACATATGAATACATGTGGCCAATAATCATCCAATTGACCAGAGACATCCTCCAAGGAAAAAAGGATGCATGCACATTGTATAAGATGCATCAGAACACATAATCTGGGACGAACACATAATCTGGGACGGGAGAATCTAATCTCTCAAGCAGTTCAAGCCAAAAAAACTTTTAGTAGTATAAAGATATGAATGCATTATAATATTTCAAAATTATTGGATTAACAAAATGGTAACTACATGTTGTCTTTAGAGCCATGCAAGTATTGTTCATGAAATGCAGAGCACAAAGGGCCAAGGTTTCAGTTGCTTGAAGTTGCACATTGTGCAATCTGCAATCTCAGACTATCTCTACTTCATCAAATGGAAGCATTAATGCCCTTGACGACAGTTGAGCAATCAAATTGGGGTAAGCGCCAACAATCTAAATTATTGTATGTTGATGAACGGAATATTCATAAAAATAACTAGCTACTCCTCATATTACTCAGAAAGAGCACATAAACGAGTTGGAAGTACCACCACTAGTACGATTTGGCTCTATACAAGCGGTAGGCTTTTTACATCACAGGCGGTTCGGTTAGAAAACCGCCTGTGATGTCCCAGGCGGTTGAGTACGCCTGTGATGTAATAGTATCACAAGCGGTTTTTGTTTAGGACCGCCTGTGGTGCTCTATCCTTTTCACAAACGGACCCTAAGAAAAAACCGCCTGTGATTGTAAAAATATGAAAATACAATTTAAATATGAAAATAATTTTAATTTTTAACAGAAATATGCAAATACAATTTAAATGAATTAATATTTATTTTTTAACAGAAATATGCAAATACAATTTAAATGAATTAATATTTAATTTTTAACAATAATATGCAAATACAATTTAAATGAATTATAATAGCACACATAGATAACTAGAGAGATTTTAAATTAATTGGCAACCACAATTCATAGTCGATCATACATGATAACAAATACAATTTGATTCATACAATTTTTCATGAACTACCATTTTTCCGCATGTATGGCTTTAAGTTCTTATCAATTTTCTTTTCCACACGCTTGATTCTCTCTGGACCGTTAAAGACGAACATCTCTTCATACTTATTGTATTCAGCATCTTGGTCTCCCACATTCTCAACTCCAACAATTTTTTGCTTTCCAGAAATAACTACATGCATCTTCTCACCAACACATTCGGCGAGAACCCACGGGTCATCTTTATATCCTACTTTCTTTAAGTCTACCAGTGTGAGTCCGTAGTTATCCACTATCACCCCCACGGGATGTTGTACCCATTGGCACTTAAATAAGGGTATTTTCATGCTTGGGCCATAATCAAGTTCCCATATTTCCTCTATGAATCCAAAATATGTGGTCTTCTGTCCATGTAGGTCAAAAGCATCGATACGAACACCGCTATTTTGTGCAACACTTTTCATGTCTTTTGATTTAGTGTAGAATGTGTACCCATTGATGTCATATGCTTGCCATGATGTCACAAAACACGATGGCCCAGAAGCCAAATTCTTCATTGTTTTCTCTTCCAAAGAGTCTCTGAATGGGATGTTTTTGTCCATTAACCATTCGCTGAAACGATGTTTGTGCTCCCTCATGATCCAGTCCTCTAGTGCGGTTCTGATTTTCTTTACGAAGCTCATCCAGGTGTTCCTCTATGTAAGGCTCGACTATCGTGAGATGTTGTAGTACACTACCATGAGCACAATGTACTAGCTTGTAATCCTCAACACGAAAAGTTTTCTTGCCCATTCTCCCTCTCCCACATAGTTTACCCTCATGTTTAGGTACAGGCACACCTATCATTGTTCCGTCACTGATGTAATCTATACAGCTCTCAATCACTTCTTCTGTAGTGTATCCCTCCATGATTGAATCCTCTGGGTGAGCGCGATTTCGCACATAACCTTTTAATACTCCCAGGTATCGCTCCAACTGAAACATATGATGTAAATATAGTGGCCCTAATATTTTTATCTGATCCACGAGATGTATGATTAGGTGTACTTGCATATCAAAAAATGATGGAGGAAAACACATTTCAAGCTTGCACATAGTCTCGATGATGTATGCCTTTAGATAGTCCAAGTCTTCTAAAGCTATTACTTTTTGTGAAACCGCATTGAAAAAGTAACACAAGCGTGTGATGACAACTTTGACATGCTCTGTTTCGAGGGCTCTTACCGCAATTGGGAGGAACACCGTCATCATCACATGGCAGTCATGAGAGTTGTAGCCAAATAGAGACAAGTCCTTCATCCTGACTAGTCTGCTGATATTGGATGAGAAACCTGTGGGCACTTTGACCCCACGCAAACATTTGCAAATCTTTGTTCTCTCCTCAACTGACAAGTTGTAGCTAGCTGGGGGGAGGTAAGGCTTCCCTTTGCCACTATCCACTGGATGAAGTTCCGGTCTGATTTGAAGATCTACTAGATCATTGCGTGATTTGAGTCCGTCTTTTGTCTTACTCGGCATGCCCAGCAAGGTTCCAATGATGCTGTCAAAAACATTTTTTGTTACATGCATCAAATCAATGCTGTGGCAAATTTCCATATCCTTCCAGTATGGGAGGTACTTGAAAAAAAATGATTGCTTCTTGAAAGTTGTGTAAGTTGAAGGGTCAGTTCTCTTTCTCTTTTCTCCTTTGTTTTTTCCCTTTCCGAATACAACATGAATGTTCTTTACAATTTCAAAACAAGTTTCCCACTATAAGGCTTTGGTGCACCTTCACTTTCCAGTTGATTGTTAAATTCCGCTTTCATCTTTCGGTACTTATGCTGCTTCATCAAGAACCGTTTGTGTCCCATGAACACCAACTTCTTGGATGATTTAAGGTACATGGAAGCAGTTCCATCGACGCACACTACACAACCATTCTTTCCTTTAGTCTTTTGCCCTGATAGTGTGGCGCCACCGGGAGAATCATGGATGGTAACAAATATAATTGCTCTTAAGTTGAAATACTCATGGCAATACTCATCCCATATTCTAACTCCTTCATTCCAGAGCTTTGTCATATCTTCCATAAGAGGTTCTAGGAACACATCAATATCAACACCAGCTGATTTAGGACCTTGAATAAGAATAGTCAACATAATGTACTTTCTTTTGTGACACAGCCATGATGGAAGGTTGTACATCGTTAAAGTCACGGGCCAGGTGTTATGTACACTTCTTTTTTCACCAAATGGATTCATTCCGTCTGTACCCAAAGCAAATCTTACATTTCTGGTTTCTTTGGCAAACTCAGGATACATAAGATTGAAATTTTTCCATTGTGATGCATCAGCAGGGTGTCGAATCTGTTTGTTATTCTGCTTGCGATTTTCAGCATGCCAACGCATAAGCTTAGCCTCCCTAGGATTTGAGAACAAACGTTTTAAGCGATCAATTACTGGAAGATACCACATCACCAAAGCTGGGTTCTTTGACTTCTTTTTCCCATCCATGTCATCAAAAGTGTCATCGTCACTTTCAGGTCCAATAGTGGATTTCTTGTTTTTATTTTTCTTCGGGAATTTTTTTACACAGTCTTGATTGTAGCTCTTCTTGTATCGACTGACATTGCAAACTGGGCATCTTGATGCATTCTCAAAATCGCCACGATACAGAATACAATGGTTCGGACATGCATGAATTTTTTGCACACCCAGAGCTATGGGAGATATAAGCTTCTTCGCTTTATAAGTGCTTGTTGGTAGTTTGTTGGGTTTTGGTAGTAATTGGGACAGAAAATTCAAAAGATCTGTGAAGCTAGTATCAGACCATCCAGCGCTAGCCTTCAACTTCAGAAGTTCTAGAACTGTATGCAGTGTAGTAAACTCTTTGTCACAACCCTTTGATTCATCATATAAAGGTTCTTTTGAAGCACTTTACAGTCCCTCCATTTTAGATAGCCCTTTCTGCGATCCCACAGAACTCAAGATTTCTGGTTCCATATGGCGCAACATCTCTTCGCAATCAAATTCTTCAAAATCTTGATTAGCATCCACATTATCCACTTTACCATCAACTTTAAGATCTAAAATTCCGACAACTCTCTCGTCATTACCAGGCACTTCACATGGATCCAACTCACCATGTTCTGACCATATCGTGTAATTGTTTTTAAACCCTCTTTTTAGCAGATGTGATTGGATTACTCCTGTATCTCTCCAAGCTATCTTATTATCACAGTCGATGCACGGACATAATATCTCCTTGCTCTTTCGCAAATTCGCGTGCTTTTTGGCCGCTTCAATAAAGCTTCTCAAATTTCGAATATACAACGGATGTGGTCTTGACACATTGTACATCCAACCTCGGTCCATTACCTATCCTTATATTGATTAACATCAATAAAATCATTAATTAATTGAATTCATCCATAAAACATGAAACGAATTGATATGTATGAAAATAAAACAAACATTGCAACAATAGATACCTTGAGGTGAGACAATTGTGTTTTTAAAGAATCTTTAAACTAGATCAACTATTATAAGTCCAAATCTTGAATTCCAAAGCTTTTCTTCAAATCTGTTCTATATTACAATAAAATTGAGGCAAAAAATCGCATCAAAATGAGAAAGAAAACAAATGGAGATCATATATATGCATAAACTATTGAAATCAATCAATAAACTCAAAAACAAAACTTTCTCCCTGTAGATCTCAAAAAAACCCACCGCCGCTAGTGCTGTGAATTAGGGTTCTGCGAGTTAGGGTTCTGGAACCCGTCGGGGGCTAGCCCTTTTATAGTGTACACACATCACAGGCGGATATTTAGCAAAACCGCTTGTGATAACATCACAGGCGGTTTTTTACGTCGACCGCCTGTGAAGTTAATTTATTCACAGGCGGTCGGAATTAACAACCGCCTGTGATGTTGTCTATCACAGGCGGTTTTGCTAAATATCCGCCTGGGATTCTTTACAATATAAAAGGCTCGTTGGTCGGCAGGAACCCTAACTCTTCCCGCCCGAGCACGAACCCGAGCGCCGCCAGGCTGCCGTCGTGTCCCCGTCCCCGAGCACGAACCCGAGCGCCGTCGTCCCCGTCCCCAAGCTCGAGCGCCACCGTCCCCGTCCCCGAGCCCGAGCGCCGCTGTCCCCGAGCGCCGCCGTCCCCGAGCGCCCGAGCAACGCCGTCCCCTTCACCGAGCCCGAGCGCCCGCCGTCCCCGAGCCCGAAGCGCCGCCGTCTCCAAGCTCTTTCTTCTTCCTCTCGTAGTAAGGTCAAAGTTCAGGTTCATTTCTTCTAAGTTCATGGCTCGAATTTCCTATATGTGTTTGAATCATATATGTGTTTTAATCAAATGGTTAGGTTAATCAAATGCTTAGGTTAATCAATGGTTCAAACACATTAAGGTGTTAATCAATGGCTATCCCTGATTATCAGTTCTTAGATTAATTATTGTTGGTGTTTTCACTTACATATTTTGTTTGGTTGTCAATATGCTTATTGCTTATTGCTTGGTTGTCAATTACTTGTTTGGCTATCCCTGAATCATATGCTTATTGCTTGGTTGTCAATTACTTCTCATGTATCAATTTTTTTATTTCTTTTATTCCTTCTGATTAAATGTTTGTATACCATTAAGGTGTTAGTATCCTTGGAATGAAGAATTTTGTGTCCCTCCATCGATTGGGATCTATTTTTATCCCTTCTGATTAAATGTTTTTTTACTTACATATTCAGTTATAAGAAAATCTCCATAGTGATTGGGGCAACAAGTCTATTTTTAGTGTTTTTTGACTACCTATCTTTGTTTGATAATCATTAGGGCAAATGTGCTTATGGCCACATACATCATGGAAGTACATAGCCATGACAATGTTATTATCTCCCTATGTTATAAGACTTGTTCTTATCTCCCTTCTTAGTTTTTTGACTACCTATCTTTGCTTCCCAACCCTATGTTATAAGACTTGTTCTTATCTCCCATCTTTGACTTGTTCATAGCCATGACAATGTTATTTGGACCCCTCTTTTTGCCCTATAAGCCACATCCTTGTTTTCCCTCTGATCTCTGCCTTTGTTGCGATCTCAATTTTGATTGTGAGACTTGGCCATTTTCAGTTTTAGAGATGGAAAAAGAGCCACTTGACATGGTTGAGAGCTCAGTTCGAGTCATCGAGACACATGTTGACATCATTCGCAGTCTAGTGACTGATGGGGTTGTGGATACTAGTGAACCGGAATCAGTGTACACACTTAAGACCACTTTGTTTCAAATTGGAGATGTATGCGACATGCTTGAGAAGTGTGCTCTGTCCATCAAAAAGTATGCTGACTCCAAGAGGGCTAAAATTATTCAACATGAAGCCCTGCAATATGCTGCAGATGATGAAGCTGCAGATGATTTGGAGGAACTCCCAAGCCCAGATCTCCTTACTCAAGCCGACATATTGGAAAAATATTTTGGAATTGAGTATGATAGCGACCAGTCAAGGGGTTGTTGATGTTTAGTCCTAAACAACACGATATGAGTATCGTAGGTTTCACTCTTAGAGATAATGTATTTTGTATGAACCTCTTAGAGAGTGTCAAGTCAATGAACTATCTTCGAGTACTATTGGGAAGTGGATCTCTTTGATGTATTTTTTTTCTAGTGATATCGATGGTGCCGAGTAGCACCAAATTTGGACTTGTGTCCATATCTATAGATGCTAGTAGTTGAGCACTAGTGCCTACAATCTTGACTACCTCATCCCTATTCTCTGTTTGGGACTTATATGGAGAATGGCATCGGCGGAATGCCTGAATCGGGTCGGGAAGCAAGCTCGCAGATAGAAGTGCACTTTCCAATGCAGTTAGACAGAGAAGGCATGGTTGTGATGTTATAATGCTGAAGGACCCCAAGAAGAGATTAAGCCTTGTAGTCTACCACCTCCCGTTATTTGTGGGCTTCAGCGATGGCTGGAAACATTTGGTGATAGCAAACGACCTTCGGGCTGAAGACGTCTACGAGCTTGTTAAGGGGCCAGACGATGGTGAGCCGGTATACTATGTCCGGATGTGTGGTCACAAAATTTAAAGCCACCCCGGCTGCATGTGTGTGCTTCTCTTCTCTTAGGTGGGGTGCTAAGTGATCTTAGTAGCCGACATAAGAGAAGAGAAGCGCACAGATGAAGCCGGGGCGGCTTTAAATTTTGTGACCACACATCCGGACAGAGTACACCGGCTCACCATCGTCTGGCCCCTTAACAAGCTCGCAGAGGTCCCCAGCCCGAAGGTCGTTTGATGTCACCAAATGTTTCCCGCCCTCGGTGAAGCCCACAAATAACGGGAGGTGGTAGACTACAGGGCATAATCTCTTCTTGGGGTCCTTCAGCATTATAACATCACAGTCATGCCTTCTCTGTCTAACTGCATTGGAAAGTGCACTTCTATCTACGAGCTTGCTTCCTGACCCGATCCTGCCCCGGAGGCGGGTTTGGGCTCGATTTCTTTTGAATCACCTTTTCTCCAAGTTCCCTTATTGATGGAACCAGTATATCAGACTAACAGTATATCCCTTTATCAATGGAACCAGCTTGAATGGCAGACAACGAGCAGCCTAGTATGGATGTGGTCTGCACCGGTGCGTCTAACAAAGTTGATGAAGACGCGACCAAACTTGAATGGCAGACAACGAGCAGCTCCGGTGAAGGGAGCGGGGAGGATAGTTCTAGTGACGACAATCCTTGTACTCCTATACCTCCAAGGAAGAAGAAAACATCAGATGAGCTTGATGCCGACTATATTCCCAACGATGAAGAGATAAATAGAAATATGCCGACTATATTCTAAAATAATGTTCATATATGAAAGGCCATTAATTGTTTCACTATATAGATTTCAAATGAAGAGAAGAAAGAGGATGCATGTTCTACACAAAACACGGAGGATGCTCTGATGCCTGAATCATCCGTTTCACATAAGCGGAAACGAGGGCGACGAGGTCCGAATCAGATGAAAGAAGGTGCAGTTATGTACATAACAAAACTAAATGCAGAGGGGTTTTCTGAAGAACCACTTGACGTGGTTACAAAGTTTCGAAATTCCTGCGGGTCTACTGTTAGAGATATAGTGCCAATCACACTTCAAAAATGGAAGGATTTAGATGAAGACACCCGCAATAAGCTATGGGCTAAGTTGTCTGAGTCATTCAAGTTCCCAAAAGGCACAGAGGATGCAGTAAGGAAGTCGATGCTCTCTGCTATGGCCAAGATGTTTCGTGGGTGGAAGGCCGAGATGAATAGGGAATTTGTTAAGAAGAATAAGGTTCCTCCGCCCAAGAAAATGGGGAAAATCACTCAAGCTCAGTGGGACGAATTTGTTCGTCAGAAGACCGAACTGAAGGCCAAAGAACTGGGCGAAACTAATTCTCAGAGAGCGAAGATGAACAAACACCCCCATCGCCTGGGGTCAACCGGATATCACCATAAAGTTGTGAAGTGGAACAGGATAATCGAGGAAGCTATAGCTAACGGCACTTTGGACCCAATATTAAAAGATATCGATGAGCGAGCTATTCGTTGGATCTTAGGTCGGGCAGGTTTGAGTGAGGACGGCAAACTTTTGCATCCAGAATTGGTAGGCGAAGTTTCGACAAAAATTCAAGAATATGCAGATAAGAGAAAAAAGGAGAATTTAAGCCTCGGAGGGAGAATGACATACTAACTGCAGCACTAGGCAATCCTGAACACACTGGACGGGCTCGGGGAATCTCTTCTAAGATTTCCTGGAGAGAGGCGTTTCCAGAGTATGCGTCGTCATATAGGAAACACGAGAAGTCGAAAAGGACCCTTGAAGAGACTATTGATGAAAGGGTACAAAAGGCTATTAATGACGTGATGAACAAAATGAAGAAAACAGAATGCATATCATTTGAACTCAAGCCAAGCCACATGAGTCCACCTATAGTCCCTAGCAGCATAGGATCTGTGCAAGACTTGACCAAGTACCCTATAGACGATATTGTTGAGGACAAGTCTTGCTTTCTTCATATTCCAATCAATCGATCTGGGACAAAAACAAAGCAAGCTGCTACTGGTTTGGTAAAACCAGGACTTGTTAACTACAAGGATAATCCTGTCCCGCCACACTATGCTGTGGTCCAAGTTCTAGAAATCACAGACAGTGGTTGTGAAGATTGGAAGATAGATTTTCCAGTTGAGGGGATCATAACTTTGCAGGAGGCAATGAACGAGTTGGTCCTTTGGCATCGACGCGACATCAAGTTGGGTGATGAGCCGAATTCAACACCAATGCAACAAAAAGATAGTTCGATCATTCCACACCCCATGGTGCAGGAAAATATGACACCGACCTCCAAAAAAATCGTTGAAACAATCATATCGCCTCTTGTGAAGGAACTCGACGAGGGGGACATAGACAAAATTGTTCCTCAGAATGTCGACGTCAACATCAAAAAGGAACCAAAGGTTGGCACCAATGTTGAAGGGCCAACTATTTCAAAGAAAATTCATAAGCGAATCGCCATTGATGATGTCAAGAAACTGTCAGAATCAGTGGCACGCTACCTGCATAAATTGCAGAGAGTTATGACAAATCAATCAAAAGCGGAATCAGCATCTCATGGAGTAGGCACACGGTCCCAAATAGACAATTTCGAAGTATGGGAAGAAGATGGAATGATTCATACTCGAGAATCATTACGTCTTAAAACCAATATCTCGGTATACAAGAAGGAGGATGTTCCTCCAAAATTTGTGAATGGGAGGCCGTTCTTGACGACGGTGCAACTTTCTAAGTTGTCGACTCCGGAGATTAGAATGCATGAGTGGTACATGGTGGCTAGCAACAAATACAAACTCGAGGACTTCACATTTATTGTGCCAGAAGATGCATTTTGGAGCAATGATCACATAGATCCTGTGCGGCATTTATTCTTTGACGATCTCTGGTCGTTGTACCACCGACAAAGGATGGAAACCAACTACTTAACCCTCTTTTGCTTGTAAGTACCTCTAAACTTTCATATTTGTTAGTTTTGTACACGCACACATAAATGAGAGTCTAACGATTAACACTATTACACGTAGGATGCAATACATGGATGATAAGAAGAAACAACTTAAGACAGGGTTTCTTGACCCGTTGATGATATCCCAAGCTCGCTACAAAGTAGTTGCTCGGAGGCATGGAGAAGAATACAAAGACTTGGACGATGCTGAATTTGAGAAAGCCGTCAAACAAAAGCAGAGACAGAAAATGAAGGTAATGGCGGCATACATTGGACGAGCCATGTATTATCATGTACAACATGGCAAGGACTTAATAATAGCTCCGCACCACTTTAAGTAAGTTATCGACATGGTTTAATTTTGAACTACAAATTATGGCACTCGTGATCTTAACATGTGTTTTCGTCTATGTCTATATAGTGACCACTACATTTGTATCATGATCTTTCCAAAGGATGGTAAAGTCATGGTCTTCGACTCACTGAGAATGGAAAAGGCTACGTATAATGACTTCTTGAAGATTTTAGAGAAGTATGATTATTATTGCACACTTGTACTTATTACAACTTAACAAATGTATTCTTAATTGTAACACCATGAATTTAGGGGTATAAAATTTCTTTTCTAATATCCACCAAATTCAGATGTTACCCTCTCCTTTACTTGCTATCCTTCTCTTTTTTTTCTAAATAATGGAGTTATTTTATTGTATATATATAAGTTTTAAGTTTATTAAAATAAATCCTAGAGAAGCTTCGATTGCTGCATTCATGCATTGCATAGTGTTTATGAGTGCAAAGAGTTTTCAAAACATGTAAAATTATCTCGAGGTTGTTTTGGGGGATTTTCAAAACATTCGGAACTTTTTTTGAGTATTAAATCTGAATTTCAGATTCTCTGATATTATTTTAATCTCTAAAATTTAATATTTGCAAAAGCTAAAATATTCCACAAACTCATAATATATATGTCTCCTTCTCGCGAACGGAATGCAACTCACGTCTGCTATCCTCGTCTACCCATGTCTATCACCATCTACCCCTCCATTGTCTACCTTGTCGTTTACCTTGTCTATCACCATCTACCCCTCTTCTTGTGGGTTGCTTCCAGCCACTAACCACGCATCGCCTCGCCTTGCCTGCGCGCGGGCGCACCAAGCGCCATGCATGCTGCGCGTCGCCCCGCATCTAGCCATGTGCTGACAAGCTCGTCCCTTCCGCACGCGTGTCTGACTTGATCGCAGGCTCGCAACCACCTCACCTCGCCTAGCCCCGTCTCTCGATCCAATCCACGGTAAGATCGACAACCACCTCCCGCAATCTTTTCTCTCTTGTATACTATATATACGGACCCTGTAGTCGTGAACCCCTCCCTCTCTTTTCTTCCACAAATAAACCACAACAACCCCTACGCTAATGAACCCCCTCGTGTGCCGTCCTGCTCCTGCGCACACCGCGAAACCACTGCGCCGCCTCACGAGCCTTCTCCGGCCATCTTCTTCGACCCCGATGAGTTGCTCACGTCGCTCCTTGCCCGGTAAGGCCACCTCACCGCTCTAGCCCATTCCCTGATGTGCATAGCATAGCTCCTGCATGTGTTTCGTTCGTCGCTGCTCAACCTGTCAGAGCATCGTCGTATAGTTGGACCCCGCCCAGCCAGCTCCTCCGCGCCACCATATCCAAGGGCCCCTGCATGCGGGTGCTGTCCAGTCCGCTCGCTCCGGCGTGCTGAGCGCTGGCGCCACCTCGCGCGCTCCTAGCCGCGCGTCCTAGTCTCTGCGAGCCACACCACGTAGCACCATGGCTGGCCAGCCCTCCCGTTGCTGGGCTCCTCAACCCCGCGTGCGCTAAAACCACCAGCCGGCAAGCCACCGGTGACTGGTGCCGCCCCTGGCCTCCTTTTCCCCATCACCTGGTAGCCACTCCCCACGGTGGTTCAGGCCCAAGCGAGCGCCATGCATGCGGTTGCAGGAAAACTGGAGCATACGGTTGCATTGCAGGAAAAGTGGAGGAAGGAACTGCCTTGGGGACCCCTCTCCCATGCGCATGATCTGCAAGCAGTGAAAGCCAAAAAAAAACGTCACATGGGCCCACCCACATGCACGGCGCATGTTACCAGGAGATAGGAAAAACCAGCATGTCGCTCAACCACCAGAGGTCATGCATGGCCCCCACCTGCATGCCATCCAATCTCACATTCTCCTTAATGCAATAGATCCCAAAAATTGTCTACGGTTGTGTTCCCATGTGGTTCTATATGTGGCAAGTTCCCAGTCAATGAAATTGCCCCACGCCATTTAATCCACGAAATATTATTTATTCAATAAATTTTGTGTCATAAACTCGTTTCGGCTAACTTTGTAATAATGTTGTCAACATGTTAAAATGTTATTTTGTCGCGACACGAGTTTTAATTAATTAATTAATCATTTGTTTGTTTATCCGATATTTATTAAAATAACAATTTGATTAAAACTAATTTATAGTTTTAAGTTGCACTTTTATAAATATACATTAACGTGATTAATACCAACATACATGTGTTAATTCAATACGTGCTTAGTCAGTGTAATTGCAACACGTGTTTAGCGGTTCACATGTGTCGCGTAGTTTATTAGACGTGAGTTGTTGGTTATTCGAATATGCGTTGTAAACCCGTTATAGCTTGTTTTAGTCGTATCAACTTTGTGACAGTGTCGATTTCGTATTAATAATGTTACCTTATCACGTCACAAGTTTTAATTATTTAATTAGTGGTTTATTCAATACTTATGACCTTCTAATTAAAACTAGTTTATAGTTCATTTCGTGCTTTTATAAATAAATGTTAACTTGATTATTAATACTTGTTTATTATTAACTCATTGTGGTTTAGCGAGTATCGCGTATCGCGTGCGTAGCTCGCGCGAATCACGCGTGCTGTTCGCACACGTTGTCGCACGTCAATTGCACGTGGTCACACGTGCGCTCATTGTTGTCATATCATGTGTTATAGCTGAATAATTAATTATTGGTTTGTTCGAGGTTAATAAAATAACAATTTAATTAGAACGAGTAGGTAGTTTTAACTCATGCTTTTATAAATATAAATGTTAATTAACGTGATTAATGCCAACTAAAATACTTGTCATTAATTATTTGTTCGTTGTTCGCGCGCGACATCGTTTGCGTGTCATCGTGCTGTTCGCACGTATAGTCATGTTGACTCGTGCGTGTCGCGCACGGTCGTGCGCGTAGTCACGCTAACTCACGCGCTGTAGTGTGCATTGTTTCGCGTGTCGTCACGCGCTGTGTCCGTGCGTCACGTGTGCCATTTACACGTGTCGCTTGCATTGCCGCGCATCGTTAGCGTGTATATCGTGTGTCGATCACGTGTGTCGCACGATGTCCGCAGCGTGATAATAAATAGTTTGCTACTTATAAACACTCATGTTAGTGACGTTAGTTCGTTAAGTCATATATGCTAGATAATTAACTTAAGGTTCGCTCAACTAATATTTATTGGACTAATATTTCAATTAGATTAAATGTGTAGTGTTTATCTCACGCTGTTATGATAAACATAAACATGGCTAATGTGAACTTAACTATTTAATATTTGTTTAGTATAAACGCGTCTTCTATTTAGTATTTTCTCGTCTGTCTTGAGAGCTGTTCCGCACGTGGTGACATGCTGGTTCACGCTGGTCGCGCGCACTGTTTCGTGTGTCATCAGCATGCTATGTCGCACGTGTCCGCTCGTCGTTCCGCACGCTGTCATGTTTTTTCGCTCATCGTAAATTCGCCTCGCTTAGGATCCCTCACTTTAATTAAATAGTTGTTATAATTTATATTTGATAACACCGAATTAAATGTCCCAGTTCATATTCGTTTAGCGTAAATGCAATAACTTCTCGACCGTCGCTCCACCTGTCGCATTTCTTTTTCTTTGCGTGACCGTAGTAATGTGCTCTATTTCGTTTTGCATATTTTATTATGTTTTTATTTGAATGGTGTAATGTTCTTATGCATAAATATATGTTTGTTTGTTTGTGCCTGTTTGTATTCGCTGTGCGTCGCGAATAGACTGCGATCCATTTCCGAGCTTCGAGGAATCGACGGTTAAGCTTCGACGATCATGGGATCAAGTTCTTCGAGTTCTACAAAGTTGAAGACCCTGAGCATCTGTTTGGTGAAGGCAAGTGTCCTCTGACCCATTATGTCCCATTTACTTTATAATACACTATCCCGCATACTATGAACAACCTAAGGATTTACTAGCTTTCTATTTACCTTGTCCTTGATTTACCTTTTGGGTTACTATGGTTAGCTACATGCTAGCGCTTTACTTAAATCAATGAACATGATGAGATACAATGATGATACTATGATTTTATTCTGGATATGATGATATACTTGTGGCATTTAAGGGGACTCAGGGCTGTTTCCCGAGTACCTCTCCGTAAGGACCTGTTCGTTGAGAGACCACCCGGGATAACAGTGCAACCATGAGGGTGAAATGGGATGCCCTTAGCTAATTAATTAGAGGAACTAGAGGTGTAGTTGCTTCGCCGTCGTGCCGTCAATGGGGTCCAGGCACAGTGCTTGCTCTGCCGAGGCTGGGTGCCGAGGTTCTTTCGATTTGCTTTTGTTAGTCACCCTCCTGTGGGGAGGGGTACTGTGTTTATCAAACTGGAGAAACCTAACGGGCGGCTATGACCTCTAGGGAATCTTCGTAAAAGCTACGTAGTGATACCCTGCCGGACCACCTAGAAAGTGATCAATGGGGAGTCATGATCCCCGGGCAAAATGGGAATCACGGCTCATGGGTAAAGTGTGCGACCTCTGCAGAGGGTAATGAAACTGATATATTAGCCGTGCTCACGGTTAAGAGCAGCCTTGGGATCCTCTTTGATTAGAGATACTCCGGATACACCTCAGATGATGACTTTAATGATGATGGTTAATGATGGTGACTTTAATTATGTACTCTAGTATTTCCTCTCTGAGGGGGTACTTTTTGGGATTATAACTTGGGTTTTATGATAAAATCTGGCTTCTACTAATAATAAATACCTGACCAACTAAAAGCAACTGCTTGAGCCTAACCCCACATAAAAGCTAGTCCACTTCAGCCAAACGGGGCATTTGCTGAGTACGTTGATGTGTACTCATCCTTGCTTTACCACAAACACCAGGTTGTCCACATTGCAACCACTGCTCAGGAGAAGATGAAGCCGTGGAAGGAGACTTCTAGGAGTTCCAAGACTACGACGAGTTCTAGGTGTGGGTTGGCGGCAACCCCCAGTCAGCTGCCTGTGAAGGCCCTATCTTTACTGTGTTTCGCTTAGCACTTTGATTTACCCGTTAAGTTGATGACTATGTGGATGTCTCTGACATTGTGATGTAATAAGTTAATACTCTTTTATGTTATTATTCGAGCACTGTGCGATGATGTTCATTTATGTAATCGCTGTGTACGTGAGTTCTGATCCTGGCACGTACATAGTTCGCATTCGGTTTGCCTTCTAAAACCGGGTGTGACATAAGTGGTATCAAAGCCAGGCTGACTGTAGGACCGCTGACCTAGAGTAGCAATGGTCGTTTTAAGGACTTATTGATTATTATTTCACCCCATCCTTGATTCTGCTTCAAAATATTAGTCACCTCGACTAATTCTATGTTGTGCTCCTATATGCCCCTTGCCAAAAGTATTTTATTCTATTATGGTCTATACTTCTCTCAATCTATTAGATTTGATCTCACTCTTGTACTTGCGACATTTTTTTGTAGATGCCCCCTTACCATAACCTTTTTGTCTATTGGGATTCTTCCCCTTCTGTCATTAAATTGCTACCCTTTGACTATTTTTTTTCTTAGTATTGACATGCTCGTACTCCTAGATTCTTCAATACTTTTGTTTCAAATACTTACATCTGAATTTCTCCTGCTTACTTAAACACTCCAGTTTATATTTTCATAAACTTCTGGTCTTTTGAGATCCCTTCCTATTCCGCTGTTAAGTCATTATCCTCTACTTTTTTTTTCTATTCCCTTGTCTGGGTACGCTCGTATCATTAGATTCTTACATACTCTTATTTTATATATGCTTATCTTTATATTCCCCAATGACTGTTCAAGACATTTCAGTTAACATATCCTTGACCACCCTTGTTTCCTAATGATCCATGAGCGGTCATTTTGTTTTGCACATTCTTGGCGATCTTGTTAATTCCTTATAACTTCCCTTGGTAATAATTTCTGTTACTTCAACCGTTTTTTTGGAATCTTACCTATCTTACCCTTAATTGTTTTCTCCACTTCGCGAGTCTTGCCTTAACTCTATCCTTGGTTTTGCTTTCCCAATTATCATCTTTACCCTTGTCACCTCTATATCTCAACTTGATGTTTATCTTAGACTAGCCTTTAAAATATCCTCTTTTCCATCTCAATCTGAGTATTGTACTGTACCTACTATTCCTTGGTCGTATCCTCTTCTTTGTCACTTGTGAGTTTTTAACCCCATTCCTTGCCTACTTGTGTTTGTTATTACCTTTACATTTCCCATCCCTCGACCATACCTTGGTGATGACGTTATGTCTGTTATCTAGAATCTCCAATCTCCTATCCCAAATTGGGAGCGGTGTTTTACTTATCTCACCCTTGGCTATATCCTCTTCTTTACCACGTGTAAGCTTGAACGTGACTCCATTCTTTGTTGTACTCATACCGCTGGCTCTTCAATACCTTCGTCTTTTCTCTCATACCCTTGTCTGTTATCGCCTTTGACCCTTGGAATATTGGTGTCTTCTATCTGAATGCTTACCTTGAACTTATCCTTTAAAAGCATCCCCTCTCTTTCAACCTAGTTTGGGAGCCGTGAGTTACCTATCTCTCCCTTAATTTCTTTTCCCTCCTTGTCACCTTACAAGCCTTGTCTAATTCTATCCTCTGTTGTGTTTTTATTTGCTATCACCATTACTTTGCCATCCATCAATCTTACATTCATACTTATCTTTATGCTTGCTCTTTAAAAAATTCCTCTCTTCCACCTCAATTTGAGAGTGGCAATTTTACCTATCTAACCCATGGACGTACCCTCTCCTTTTCCGTTTGCAGGTCCTGTCTTAACTCCATCCTTTTTGGTAATTATATCACTTGTTCTTATGCCCATTTACCTCCCCTCTTACATTATTGTCCGTTATCACCTTAACCCTTGTCATCCCTCGATCTTTGACCTTGATGCTTATCCTGCACCTTCATTTTTAAACCTCCTTTCCCATTTCGGTTAGGGAGTGGTGTTCTACCCATTATGCTCTTGGTCGTATCCTTTTCCTGGTCACTTACACTGCTTGTTTTAACTCCATCCCTTATTGTGCTCGTGTCCCTATCCTACACGTCTTATTCTTCTCCTTGTCCTTCAACAAACCATAGAGAGTAGTTATTCCCTTTTCAAGGAAGATCACCATTTAATTAAAAGGAACATATAGCAACGAGATGTTTGTTGTTGTATGCTTGTGCAGTTTGTATTTGTGTGATGATTGATTTGCTTCTTCGTGATGAGTGTTGATGTGTTGTGGCCCTTGGTCCGCAATGGCATCAGTTTACTAGTTGATTGCCATAGAGTTGGGTAGCTGGGTGCTCTCCCTTTTCTCTCTTTGATCCATCTATGCTTACATTTCCTATCTATACCCTTCCCTCTTGCACCTGTCGAGTTGGCATCCTACGACCATCACTCAAGATCAGAGTCATCGACATCTTCACCAAGTGCATATCAACGCTCTTGTTAAGGGGGTTAGTCGCTAACCCCAATGAAGACAATGCGATCAACATCAACCAACAAGATCAGAGTGGCGCAACGAAAGCGTGTGTGGGTCCTAACCCACAGGTCCAAGAGATCCTCAAGAATTGCATCATTCAGTTTCAAGCATCTGAGGGACAAAGCAACTAGTCTGCAAGTTAAAGTTGCCAAAGTCAAAATTGAGTTAGAAGAAGCTATGAAAGACCAATGAGTCGATCCCATTTTCTTGCTAGCCTCTTCTTGAATCTCGAGGGCGAGATTCTATTAAGGGTGTTAGATTTGTAACACCATGAATTTAGGGGTATAAAATTTCTTTTCTAATATCCACCAAATTCAGGTGTTACCCTCTCCTTTACTTGCTATCCTTCTCTTTTTTTTCTAAATAATGGAGTTATTTTATTGTATATATATAAGTTTTAAGTTTATTAAAATAAATCCTAGAGAAGCTTCGATTGCTGCATTCATGCATTGCATAGTGTTTATGAGTGCAAAGAGTTTTCAAAACATGTAAAATTATCTCGAGGTTGTTTTGGGGGATTTTCAAAACATTCGGAACTTTTTTTGAGTATTAAATCTGAATTTCAGATTCTCTGATATTATTTTAATCTCTAAAATTTAATATTTGCAAAAGCTAAAATATTCCACAAACTCATAATATATATGTCTCCTTCTCGCGAACGGAATGCAACTCACGTCTGCTATCCTCGTCTACCCATGTCTATCACCATCTACCCCTCCATTGTCTACCTTGTCGTTTACCTTGTCTATCACCATCTACCCCTCTTCTTGTGGGTTGCTTCCAGCCACTAACCACGCATCGCCTCGCCTTGCCTGCGCGCGGGTGCACCAAGCGCCATGCATGCTGCGCGTCGCCCCGCATCTAGCCATGTGCTGACAAGCTCGTCCCTTTCGCACGCGTGTCTGACTTGATCGCAGGCTCGCAACCACCTCACCTCGCCTAGCCCCGTCTCTCGATCCAATCCACGGTAAGATCGACAACCACCTCCCGCAATCTTTTCTCTCTTGTATACTATATATACAGACCCTGTAGTCGTGAACCCCTCCCTCTCTTTTCTTCCACAAATAAACCACAACAACCCCTACGCTAATGAACCCCCTCGTGTGCCGTCCTGCTCCTGCGCACACCGCGAAACCACTGCGCCGCCTCACGAGCCTTCTCCGGCCATCTTCTTCGACCCCGATGAGCTGCTCACGTCGCTCCTTGCCCGGTAAGGCCACCTCACCGCTCTAGCCCATTCCCTGATGTGCATAGCATAGCTCCTGCATGTGTTTCGTTCGTCGCTGCTCAACCTGTCAGAGCATCGTCGTATAGTTGGACCCCGCCCAGCCAGCTCCTCCGCGCCACCATATCCAAGGGCCCCTGCATGCGGGTGCTGTCCAGTCCGCTCGCTCCAGCGTGCTGAGCGCTGGCGCCACCTCGCGCGCTCCTAGCCGCGCGTCCTAGTCTCTGCGAGCCACACCACGTAGCACCATGGCTGGCCAGCCCTCCCGTTGCTGGGCTCCTCAACCCCGCGTGCGCTAAAACCACCGGCCGGCAAGCCACCAGGTGACTGGTGCCGCCCCTGGCCTCCTTTTCCCCAGCACCTGGTAGCCACTCCCCACGGTGGTTCAGGCCCAAGCGAGCGCCATGCATGCGGTTGCAGGAAAACTGGAGCATACGGTTGCATTGCAGGAAAAGTGGAGGAAGGAACTGCCTTGGGGACCCCTCTCCCATGCGCATGATCTGCAAGCAGTGAAAGCCAAAAAAACGTCACATGGGCCCACCCACATGCACGACGCATGTTACCAGGAGATAGGAAAAACCAGCATGTCGCTCAACCACCAGAGGTCGTGCATGGCCCCCACCTGCATGCCATCCAATCTCACATTCTCCTTAATGCAATAGATCCCAAAAATTGTCTACGGTTGTGTTCCCATGTGGTTCTATATGTGGCAAGTTCCCAGTCAATGAAATTGCCCCACGCCATTTAATCCACGAAATATTATTTATTCAATAAATTTTGTGTCATAAACTCGTTTCGGCTAACTTTGTAATAATGTTGTCAACATGTTAAAATGTTATTTTGTCGCGACACGAGTTTTAATTAATTAATTAATCATTTGTTTGTTTATCCGATATTTATTAAAATAACAATTTGATTAAAACTAATTTATAGTTTTAAGTTGCACTTTTATAAACATACATTAACGTGATTAATACCAACATACATGTGTTAATTCAATACGTGCTTAGTCAGTGTAATTGCAACACGTGTTTAGCGGTTCACATGTGTCGCGTAGTTTATTAGACGTGAGTTGTTGGTTATTCGAATATGCGTTGTAAACCCGTTACAGCTTGTTTTAGTCGTATCAACTTTGTGACAGTGTCGATTTCGTATTAATAATGTTACCTTATCACGTCACAAGTTTTAATTATTTAATTAGTGGTTTATTCAATACTTATGACCTTCTAATTAAAACTAGTTTATAGTTCATTTCGTGCTTTTATAAATAAATGTTAACTTGATTATTAATACTTGTTTATTATTAACTCATTGTGGTTTAGCGAGTATCGCGTATCGCGTGCGTAGCTCGCGCGAATCACGCGTGCTGTTCGCACACGTTGTCGCACGTCAATTGCACGTGGTCACACGTGCGCTCATTGTTGTCATATCATGTGTTATAGCTGAATAATTAATTATTGGTTTGTTCGAGGTTAATAAAATAACAATTTAATTAGAACGAGTAGGTAGTTTTAACTCATGCTTTTATAAATATAAATGTTAATTAACGTGATTAATGCCAACTAAAATACTTGTCATTAATTATTTGTTCGTTGTTCGCGCGCGACATCGTTTGCGTGTCATCGTGCTGTTCGCACGCATAGTCATGTTGACTCGTGCGTGTCGCGCACGGTCGTGCGCGTAGTCGCGCTGACTCACGCGCTGTCGTGTGCATTGTTTCGCGTGTCGTCACGCGCTTTGTCCGTGCGTCACGTGTGCCATTTACACGTGTCGCTTGCATTGCCTCGCATCGTTAGCGTGTATATCGTGTGTCGATCACGTGTGTCGCACGATTGTCCGCGCGTGATAATAAATAGTTTGCTACTTATAAACACTCATGTTAGTGACGTTAGTTCGTTAAGTCATATATGCTAGATAATTAACTTAAGGTTCGCTCAACTAATATTTATTGGACTAATATTTCAATTAGATTAAATGTGTAGTGTTTATCTCGCGCTGTTATGATAAACATAAACATGGCTAATGTGAACTTAACTATTTAATATTTGTTTAGTATAAACGCGTCTTCTATTTAGTATTTTCTCGTCTGTCTTGAGAGCTGTTCCGCACGTGGTGACATGCTGGTTCACGCTGGTCGCGCGCACTGTTTCGTGTGTCATCAGCATGCTATGTCGCACGTGTCCGCTCGTCGTTCCGCACGCTGTCATGTTTTTTCGCTCATCGTAAATTTCGCCTCGCTTAGGATCCCTCACTTTAATTAAATAGTTGTTATAATTTATATTTGATAACACCGAATTAAATGTCCCAGTTCATATTCGTTTAGCGTAAATGCAATAACTTCTCGACCGTCGCTCCACCTGTCGCATTTCTTTTTCTTTGCGTGACCGTAGTAATGTGCTCTATTTCGTTTTGCATATTTTATTATGTTTTTATTTGAATGGTGTAATGTTCTTATGCATAAATATATGTTTGTTTGTTTGTGCCTGTTTGTATTCGCTGTGCGTCGCGAATAGACTGCGATCCATTTCCGAGCTTCGAGGAATCGACGGTTAAGCTTCGGACGATCATGGGATCAAGTTCTTCGAGTTCTACAAAGTTGAAGACCCTGAGCATCTATTTGGTGAAGGCAAGTGTCCTCTTGACCCATTATGTCCCATTTACTTTATAATACACTATCCCGCATACTATGAACAACCTAAGGATTTACTAGCTTTCTATTTACCTTGTCCTTGATTTACCTTTTGGGTTACTATGGTTAGCTACATGCTAGCGCTTTACTTAAATCAATGAACATGATGAGATACAATGATGATACTATGATTTTATTCTGGATATGATGATATACTTGTGGCATTTAAGGGGACTCGGGCTGTTTCCCGAGTACCTCTCCGTAAGGACCTGTTCGTTGAGAGACCACCCGGGATAACAGTGCAACCATGAGGGTGAAATGGGATGCCCTTAGCTAATTAATTAGAGGAACTAGAGGTGTAGTTGCTTCGCCGTCGTGCCGTCAATGGGGTCCAGGCACAGTGCTTGCTCTGCCGAGGCTGGGTGCCGAGGTTCTTTCGATTTGCTTTTGTTAGTCACCCTCCTGTGGGGAGGGGTACTGTGTTTATCAAACTGGAGAAACCTAACGGGCGGCTATGACCTCTAGGGAATCTTCGTAAAAGCTACGTAGTGATACCCTGCCGGACCACCTAGAAAGTGATCAATGGGGAGTCATGATCCCCGGGCAAAATGGGAATCACGGCTCATGGGTAAAGTGTGCGACCTCTGCAGAGGGTAATGAAACTGATATATCAGTCGTGCTCACGGTTAAGAGCAGCCTTGGGATCCTCTTTGATTAGAGATACTCCGGATACACCTCAGATGATGACTTTAATGATGATGGTTAATGATGGTGACTTTAATTATGTACTCTAGTATTTCCTCTCTGAGGGGGTACTTTTTGGGATTATAACTTGGGTTTTATGATAAAATCTGGCTTCTACTAATAATAAATATCTGACCAACTAAAAGCAACTGCTTGAGCCTAACCCCACATAAAAGCTAGTCCACTTCAGCCAAACGGGGCATTTGCTGAGTACGTTGATGTGTACTCATCCTTCCTTTACCACAAACACCAGGTTGTCCACATTGCAACCACTGCTCAGGAGAAGATGAAGCCGTGGAAGGAGACTTCTAGGAGTTCCAAGACTACGACGAGTTCTAGGTGTGGGTTGGCGGCAACCCCCAGTCAGCTGCCTGTGAAGGCCCTATCTTTACTGTGTTTCGCTTAGCACTTTGATTTACCCGTTAAGTTGATGACTATGTGGATGTCTCTGACATTGTGATGTAATAAGTTAATACTCTTTTATGTTATTATTCGAGCACTGTGCGATGATGTTCATTTATGTAATCGCTGTGTACGTGAGTTCTGATCCTGGCACGTACATAGTTCGCATTCGGTTTGCCTTCTAAAACCGGGTGTGACATTAATCTCACAATGCTATTCTTATATGCAGTGCATACCGTTTTTATTGGAAAGATCTTGGCGGCGAACATCCAGAGGACAAGCCTAATTTGTCAATATCATTATTTCCATATGGTGACAAGCAAATTCCGGGTACTGTCCTGTGCGGTTATTATGTATGCGAATGGTATCGTGTCACCTTCCATTACATGGTCAACCGTGAGGATGTAAGTTCGCTATCATTGTCTATGTTGCAATTTTTATGTTATATTATTTCTCATCACATTACTCTTAGCACCGCTTGCTTTTTGCTTTCATTGCAGGTTCCTAAATCCAAGATCAATGCTGAATGGTTAGAAAGATATATGGTTTCCGTCGGCGTTGCTAAGGTTGTAAGAGACTTGCTTTACTTTATGCGCCGTGAAGTTCTTCATCAACAAGGGCTATTCTATAATACAAATGGAAATTTGCAAAAATTTCCCAGAACTAAGTTTGTACACAATATCACACAGTGTTTAGGTCTTTAGTTAGGAACTTTAGATGTTTAGTTGTCTATGGAACTTTGAGATGTTTAGTTGTATATGGAACTTGATATGTGTATAAATCTGTGTATGATGATGGAACTTGATATGTGGATGAATCTGTGTATTATACCTGTTATGGAACTTGTAATATGTGTATAAAATTTGTGTATGCAATCTGTGTGAATCAGTGTATAATCTGTGTATATTCTGTGTTTGAAAATTCTGTATATATGAATCTGTATAATGAAAACCGTCTGTGATTTATATTGTATGCAGTCGAACTTATATAAAAACTCGCCTGTGATGTGTGGCTACACAAGCGGCTAGGATAAGAAACCGCCTGTGATGTGTGTCTATCACAGGCGGTTCCTTTGAACTGGACCGCCTGTAATCTGTGTTTTTCACAGGCGGTTTTTGATTGACCGCCTGTGATGTTGTTTTACATCACAGGCGGTGCACCACAAGCGGTTCCTGGAACCGCCTGTGTAGAGGCGAACCAAACCGCCTGTACAGAGTTATGCTGTAGTAGTGCACAGAAATTCGAGAATGGATGCCATATTGAATCTGGTCGCATTGCATGCCACTAAAACCTTGGGTATGCAAGTTTGGTAGGTTCAAAACCAAATAAAACTGAAATAATCCTACATTTGAAGCCGTTACATGGAAAAATGGTTATGATTTTATACGTTCCCCAATAGTTAGGGTTTAAATCTATAGCATGGCTGGGAAAAATGTAGAAAGGAACCCAATCGCGTGGAAGAGGAGGCAATCACCTTTGCTGGCTTGGATCTAGAAGCAGGGCCCGTCCTGAAATTTTGGGGGCCCTAAGCGAAAATCAATATGGAGGCCCTATATGAAAGTTTGATTCTACTATTTTTCAAATATGATATCTGAAAAATAAAAGAAGTTAATGATTTACACATTTTTTTCAAAATGATATGACTGAAGACTGTTACAATATTTTATGAGTTGTAAAATTATATAGATTATGTAATATAACTCTACATTTACTTTTAGAGCGAGTATTTTACTTTTAATTGTTCAAACTGGCCTAAACCTTAAAATGCACAGTAAACCAAATTTAAATACATTAGAGCAAATTTTCTGAAAACAAATTTCAGCAAACTAAACTTGGATTAAGCAACGTAGGTCATCAGGGTGGGCCCTCCGGTAGGCTAGAATTAAGCAACACGAAAGGCACAGGTGTACAACACCTTACGTCCTTCCTGCATCAATCAATATTTAGTATTCGCCATAAACAGAATGTTGCACGACCTCGAAGAGATGATTATAGAAAATTAGAGAGGCGCAACAAAGAAACGAGAATACAGATTTACCTGTACCATATATGTATTTAGACATAATATGGACAAACATGGACCCTACTGATCTTGGGGGCCCTGAGCGATTGCATACCCTACATACCCTCAGGACCGGCCCTGTCTAGAAGCGTCGATTGAATCGAAGACGACAAGGATGACGGATCCAGGCTGCGATTCATTTTCTCGGCACCGAGCTTCGAGGAGGGCACACAGCGCTTGGCCGATTATCGCGAGGAGGCACCTTCGACCCGAGTGGTCCCCTCGATCCCAGCTCTGAGACCGCCTCTGAGAAATCCTGTCGGAAACTAGCCGGCGCCATGGACAAGACCTTTGCGACGGGAAGAGAACGCGAGGGGGAAAGTTCCGCCTCGACGCGGGCAGGAAGACGAGCCGACATGTAGGGGATGCCCGTGATCCGCCACATTTAGCGTCTCTGAAGACGCCTGTAAAATTTAGCGAATAATTTGAAGGACGTTGTTGGACGGAAGGAGGAGCACTCTATCTGCTAAATTTAGCGGACAGCACGGTTTACAGACCTATTTGTCATCTTCCTATTTTTTACACTTGCAATCCAAAAAGATAGCGCCTTCTTTATCCTCCTTTCCGAAATATCATCAGATCCACCGACGACATGATTACCTCCGGGCTCCAGCAGATAAAATCGTATTTGTTCCTTTCATTGGAAGCCTTCCAAACTCGTCCTACCTTGCATTAACTCGATAGGCCAATTCATAGATAACTCGCGCCACAACGTACGTGTGATCTGGTGGTTAGTCCTAAATTTCTGTAGCATGGAGGTGTAGGTTTGAGCGCTCGCTCTGCAGTGTGGTAGCTGCATGAGCGGGACCAGAGTGTCATCGTGAATGGTGAAATCGTGATAGTACCAAACATCCACATTAGGTTCTTAATAGAGTAGTATAGATATAGATTAATCTCTTTATCTTGAAACAAAACTGAAGATTATTTTGATTATATAGGGACCGGCATTAACCGAAGACCTTCTCCTCAACATTTCCATATACTACATCCGTTCACAAATACATAACCGCTTGACTTTTTAGTCTTAAATATGACATTTGTTTTATTCAAAAAAATTAAAATTCTGTAACGATTTATACCTACATTTGAGGTATATTATATACTAAATCAAACTGGAGCGAACTTCTTTTAAATAGTTTAAAATAAGACGAGCGATTGAAATTGAGAATAAAAAAGTTAAACGTGGTATATATTTGTGAACGGAGGGAGTATATATATAAAAGCTATATATATATAAGCTTTGGTCGACACTCAACAAGGAAAGATTATGTGCAAGACTGCAAGTTGAACATATCACAATGTGTAAAAACTGGAAGTAGCAAGTCACGAGCTGGTGAGTCACCTGACCTGGGGAATCTTTACAAGTAGAGGCACTGCCTCGTCGCCACCGTCGGTGTAGGATAGGATGCTCTGTCCTCCAAGGGCATGATAAAGATTCTTGCAAAGATTATTAGGGAGCAAGAGGACGTGGTGTCGTGACGACCCTCCCAAGATCGGCGGCTCTCGAGGTCGAGGTCGAGGCATCCGGCCCGGCGACGAGATATTTTGCCTCCCGTCGTCGTCCCAATTGGAATGGAATAGAATATGGATGAATGCCTGAGCAGCAAAGCCGGAGTGGCGTCCACAGACGCACGAGCGTGGATGCTCTTGGCATGGCCACTGGCAGCACCATCCGTGCCTCCGTGGTCGCGTCGACGTGGTGTGGTTGACAGCAAGAAAGAAGCCATACGTCGTAGTACATGCCATTTTCTGTTACAAAAAGACAGGGGGGCCCTGAGTATGCATGCCAGGACATGCTCCATGTGCTGCGTCTCTGAACCACAATCCAAGAATCGCGGTTCAAGGTGCAGACAGGGCCACGGGGGCTACCGCGGGAACCGGACACGATCATCAGCTGAATGCGTTTTTCCCACACCAACACCGATGCACTCCAAACCTGGTCCGGACAACCGTACGCGCGTCATGGAGAAAACACATCTGTAGATCATGTCCCATTGGTGATGTTCTGACTGTCGTAAGGGTAGCAGTAGCGGTAAATGCAGAAATTATAGTGGCTTAAGCATATACGAAAATACACTGATCCTAGCAAGAAGCACTCAACAAACCGACGGAAATAGAAGCCATGAAAGTAAACTTCGATTTAGAGTAATGCGTAGGCGAATACAAAGACAGCATCACTTTTTTTTTTGTTTTACAGGAGCAAAGAATAGGGCATGAACAAAACAGAAAATGGGAAATGCTGTAGAAATATGGATGAATCGATCATTGTCATATACGGAGTACATACTAGTATTCCAAAGAGAGTCAAAGCTGCCACAGCAACTGAGATTACAGGGGGTGGTGGTACTACATATAACATTACCAGCCGTTCATTAAGCTTACAACATCATGAACATCAAAAAGCATCCACAATCCTGGCAATGCCAGCGAGAAATCGAATGGACATAACCTTAATAAAACATTGGTTCATGACTTAGAGCAAGGATCACGATATAGTTACCATGATATAGGAGGAACAGAATAGAACAGCCGACGAACAACCCAGACAATTGAAGCATGAACTCTTCAGCTGGATAGACGGTCACTTGTCAACACAAAAAATTCCAGCCCGACTCGGACGGGTTCAATGACCAATACCTCTAAACAACTGAGATTAGAAGCAACCAGACAATCGCGTGGGCACAAAGCTGAAACACCAGAAGTTGCCTTCCCCTCCTCGTCCCGTTTATCATCCATGGGTGTTCAATGCCTCCCAGACCAAATTCTTCGGAGCGCCGCCGCCGCCTGTGGCGCTCCTGGCCTGCAATGCGGCGGCCCTGAGTGTCTTCCATGTAAGCACATTTGCGTCCCAGAAGGAGGCTGCGGAATAGGTCAGCCCATGCTTCTTGCAAAGGTCACGCACCGCCGGCGCAACCTTCCGAAGGTGGCACCGAGGCAGGCGGGGGAACAGATGGTGCTCAATCTGGAACTGCAGGCCGCCATGGAACCAATCCATCCAAGGAGGGCACAGGATGTCGAGCGTGCCTGCCGTCTGCTTCTCGAACCAGTCGTTGCCCTTGGGTGGCCCGACGTACACATCGGACGAGAAGTGGTTCAGGCAGAATTGGACGTGCTGAATCCCGCAGATGGTAAAGCTGAGAAGCACGAACGCCACCCTCTCCCACCAATTCGGCAGGCACGCCACCAGCAACGGGTACCAAGCCCAGAACGCGGCGACCCCGCCGATCTCAAGCAGCCGCTGCGGCACCCTCTTCTCGGTCAGGACGAAGAGAGCGGACTGCGCCAGAAGATTTATCCTGGCGATGCACATTACCGGGTAGAAGGTCCAGTGCTGGTAGCTGATGAGGAATTTCGAGGCGGCGTCGAAGGCCAGGGTCCGCTGGTAGAAGTAGGACCATATGTTGCCGAACAGCTTGGGGGAGACAGCGAAGAGCGGCATGTGCTGGAGGTCCGGGTCATGGTCCAGGCTGTTGCAGGCGATGTGGTGCGTGTTGTGGTTGCATTTCCACCAGGCGATGCTGAGGCCAGTGAGGCAGTTTCCGGAGAGCACCTGCACGACGCGGTCCAGGAGCGGATGGCCCGTGATGCGGTGGTGGCCCGAGTCGTGGCCCATCCAGCCGGACTGGATCCAGACGAAGCCGATGAGCCCCCCAGCGAGCATGTGCGCCGAGGCGCTGGCGCAGGCGAGGACGAGGTAGAGCGCCGCGTAGAAGAGGACGGCCATCAGGGCGAGCTGGACCCTGGGGGTGGGGCCGACGCGCTCGAAGAGGCCCGCGGAGGAGAGCTGCGCGAGGAGGCGGCGGTAGTCGGCGGACGCGGGGGAGACGGTGTAGTCGGAGAGGCGGCCGACGAAGAAGCGGCGGAGGAGCGGGCGCGCCGAGGGCGGGTGGTAGGCGGCGAAGGCGTCGGTGGCGTCCTGCCCCGCCAAGGTGATGAGCGGGAGGTCGCCGCCCGGGTGGTGGGGAAGCCAGGGCGTCACGTCGTACACGTCGCCCGAGATGGAGATCCAGAGGTCGGCGGCGGACGCGTGCTCGCGGAGCTCCTTGGAGGAGATCAAGCGCACGTCGCCGGCGCACGCGGCGTCTCCGGGGGCCGGCATTGCGTCGGCAGAGGGCGGCATTGCGCGGCCGTGGCCCCTATGGGTGGTGCTGATTTGGGAGGGTCGGAGGGGGAGGCGGGGAGAATTGTGGAAGTGGGGAGATTGGATCTATAAAAGGTGGCGGTGTTTTGTTGGGGAAAAAACAAATATCGGAGCGTGCCGAGAGGAGCCAAGGTCGTCTCGCTGTTTGATGGGCTGGCTATTCGGTGGTCGCGCCGGTTCGGTTACGGCCTGACGCGTCACGCGCTAGCCTGGAAAAGGAATACACCACGCTCGCAATTTTCAGATGCAATTCATAGAGACTTCAATTATTTCAATTTTTACTGCTGTAATTTATAGATAAAAAATTGAAAAATCGGTAGAAGCTCATACGGATTAAAACCAAGATAAGGAGATGAACTGTTCTTCTCTCTTTCTCAGTGCTTTGCATGTCGCACTCTAATAAAAACATGCTTGATTTATTAGCATTACAAATTAGTAACTTGTAAAATTACTATTTATAAAATCTTACTCTCTTCAGATCCAAATTATAAGTCAAATAGAATATAGAATAATGACAGTCTCCAAAATATGCATGTGACTAATGTTTTTTAAATACAAATGCACTCTTAATATATTTATACTTTTGTAAAAGTATTTTTCTAATAAAAATCAGTGTATATGACTATTAAGTTTCAAAGCTAAATAACAAAACAGTTATTTATAGTTAAAGTTTTGTAAGTTTAACTAAAACCTTACAAAAAGGAGCCGCACGACAATAACGACTACAAGCGGTACAAGGCTTGGTACCAAAGTGCTACTCGGACGAAGTTAAGGAGCAAGTGGACAGATGTCGATTACGCCGATACCGATTTGTCTGACGACGAAGACACGGCGTACGACCAACCCACTAGAGTGGGTAGGCAAGTTGAGGCTGCACCGATCTTGGATCGAGTGGTACTGGTTCAAACATGGCATATTCGTTTTGAATTCAAAATAACATGACAACTATGTAATCGACGTTGATTACTTTTATAGGGTAACACACTAAAATGCTTAGTACATGATATTGTGCGGATTAGTTTGAATCTGGGCGACAGCGGCATGCGTACCTTCTTGGAGGTAAGTTTCTTACCAGTCTAGTCAATTAGTTTAAACTTATGTTCTATAATATGCTATTGGCCCATAGCGCTTGTCTACACGACTACGCAGAGCGGCCGCTCGTTGTGGTTGCAGGACCGTTGTGCCATAGGACGTACATGTATCGTCCTTTGGTGTGCCTGTGGAGGGTGTTGAATAATTAGACAAATTTCAGATTAAATTCCGAATATAAATCATGACAAAATCACAAGCACTGAAGTAAAAAAGTCAAATCAGATGATGTGAACTGATTAGACATACTGATAGATGGCGCGCGCCGGAATCAGCAGGGTCGACGACGTCGAAGTAGCGAAATCAGCAGGGTCGACGAGGTCAGAAGATCACGAGCAGTCGCGTGAAGACGCTTCCCAAAAACCTTATTCGCCCTCTCCTGGTGCAGGATCTAGAAGGCGAAGGGTTCCGGAGACCTGCTCTCCTGATCGCAGATGCACCTCTGCAGTCGGGATGAAGAGAACTGGAAGGCAGCTCAGCTGTGAAGAGAGGCGAAAGCGAACTGGGATGATTTGGAGGCTGGCTGCCGGGCTCCTTGAAAGTCGCCTAGAGGGGGGGTGAATAGGGCAAAACTGAAATTCTCAAAAATAATCACAACTACAAGCCGGGTTAGCGTTAGAAATATAATAGAGTCCGCAAGAGAGGGTGCAAAACAAATCGCAAGCGAATAAAGAGTGAGACACATGGATTTGTTTTACCGAGGTTCGGTTCTCGCAAACCTACTCCCCGTTGAGGAGGCCACAAAGGCCGGGTCTCTTTCAACCCTTACCCTCTCTCAAACGGTCCCTCGGACCGAGTGAGCTTTTCTTCTCAATCACTTGGAACACAAAGTTCCCACAAGGACCACCACAAGATTGGTGTCTCTTGCCTTAATTACAAGTGAGTTTGATCGCAATGAAGAATCAAAGAAAGAAGAAAGCAATCCAAGCGCAAGAGCTCGAAAGAACACAAGCAAATCTCTCTCACTAATCACTAAGGCGTTGTGTGGAATTTGGAGAGGATTTGATCACTTGGGTGTGTCTAGAATTGAATACTAGAGCTCTTGTAAGTGGTTGAAGTAGGAAAACTTGGATGCAATGAATGGGGGTGGTTGGGGGTATTTATAGCCCCAACCACCAAACTAGCCGTTTGGTGGGGCTGTCTGCCGCATGGTGCACCGGACAGTCCGGTGCACACCGGACATGTCCGGTGCGCCAGCCACGTCACCAAAGCCGTTGGGTTCTAACCGTTGGAGCTCTGACTTCTGGGCTCGCCTGGATGTCCGGTGGCGCACCGGACATGTACTGTAGAGTGTCCGGTGCGCCACTACGCGCGTGCCTGACTTCTGCGCGCTCTGGCGCGCATTAATTGCTGTTGCAGGTGACCGTTGGCGCGAAGTAGTCGTTGCCCCGCAGTTACACCGGACAGTCCGGTGTACACCGGACATGTCCGGTGAATTATAGCGGAGCAGCCGTTGCAGTTTCCCGAAGCTGGCGAGTTCCTGAGGCCGCTCTTCCTCGGAGCACCGGACACTGTTCGGTGTACACCGGACAGTCCGGTGAATTATAGTGGAGTTGCCTCTGGATTTTCCCGAAGACGACGAGTTTGAGTTGGAGTCCTCTGGTGCACCGGACACTGTCCGGTGCGCCAGACCAGAGGTGCCTTCGGTTGCCCCTTTGCTCTTTTGTTGAACCCAATACTTGGTCTTTTTATTGGCTAAGTGTGAACCTTTGGCACCTGTATAACTTGTACACTAGAGCAAACTAGTTAGTCCAATTATTTGTGTTGGGCAATTCAACCACCAAAATTATTTAGGAACTAGGTGTAAGCCTAATTCCCTTTCAATCTCCCCCTTTTTGGTGATTGATGCCAACACAAACCAAAGCAAATATAGAAGTGCATAATTGAACTAGTTTGCATAACGTAAGTCCAAAGGTTGCTCGGAATTGAGCCAATAAATATCACTTACTAGATATGCATGGATTGTTTCTTTATTTTAACATTTTGGACCACGCTTGCACCACAGATTTTGTTTTTGCAAATTCTTTTGTAAATCCTTTTCAAAGTTCTTTTGCAAATAGTCAAAGGTAAATGAATAAGATTTTACGAAGCATTTTCAAGATTTGAAATTTTCTCCCCCTGTTTCAAATGCTTTTCCTTTGACTAAAACAAAACTCCCCCTAAATGAGATCCTCCTCTTAGTGTTCAAGAGGGTTTTGATATATCATTTTTGAAATACTACTTCCTCCCCCTTTTGAACATAATAAGATACCAATTTGAAATTGACCAATTGAAAATCTCCAATTTTAAAATTAGGTGGTGGTGCGGTCCTTTTGCTTTGGGCTCATATTTTCTCCCCTTTGGCATGAATCGCCAAAAACGGAATCATTAGAGCCCATCGAAGTACTTTCTCCTCCTTTGGTCATAAAATAAATGAGTGAAGATTATACCAAAGTTGGAGAGATGCTCGGAGTGACGGCGAAGGATGAGTTGTGGAGTGGAAGCCTTTGTCTTCGCCGAAGACTCCAATTCCCTTTCAATATACCTATGACTTGGTTTGAAATAGACTTGAAAACACATTAGTCATAGCATATATAAAAGAGACATGATCAAAGGTATACTTATGAGCTATGTGTGCAAGTTTAGCAAAAGAAGTTCCCAGAATCAAGAATATTGAGCTCATGCCTAAGTTTGGTAAAAGTTTGTTCATCTAGTGGCTTGGTAAAGATATCGGCTAATTGATCTTTAGTATTAATGTATGCAATCTCGATATCCCCCTTTTGTTGATGATCTCTAAGAAAATGATACCGAATGGCTATGTGTTTAGTGCGGCTATGCTCAACGGGATTATCCGCCATGCGGATTGCACTCTCATTATCACATAGAAGAGGAACTTTGGTTAATTTGTAACCATAGTCCCGCAGGGTTTGCCTCATCCAAAGCAACTGCGCGCAACAATGGCCTGCGGCAATGTACCCGGCTTCGGCGGTAGAGAGAGCGACCGAATTTTGCTTCTTTGAAGCCCAAGACACCAAGGATCTTCCCAAGAACTGGCAAGTCCCCGATGTGCTCTTCCTATTGATTTTGCACCCCGTCCAATCGGCATCCGAATAACCAATCAAATCAAATGTGGATCCCCGAGGGTACCAAAGCCCAAACTTAGGAGTATAAGCCAAATATCTCAAGATTCGTTTTACGGCATTAAGGTGGGATTCCTTAGGGTCGGATTGGAATCTTGCACACATGCAAACGGAAAGCATAATGTCCGGTCGAGATGCGCATAAATAAAGCAATGAACCAATCATCGACCGGTATACCTTTTGATCCACGGACTTACCTCCCGTGTCGAGGTCGAGATGCCCATTGGTTCCCATGGGTGTCTTGATGGGCTTGGCATCCTTCATTCCAAACTTGGTTAGAATGTCCTGAGTATACTTTGTTTGGCTAATGAAGGTGCCTTCTTGGAGTTGCTTCACTTGAAATCCTAAGAAATACTTCAACTCCCCCATCATAGACATCTCGAATTTTTGTGTCATGATCCTACTAAATTCTTCACATGTAGATTCGTTAGTAGACCCAAATATGATATCATCAACATAAATTTGGCATACAAACAAATCATTGTCAAGAGTTTTAGTGAATAAAGTAGGATCGGCCTTGCCGACTTTGAAGCTATTTGCAATAAGGAAATCTCTTAGGCATTCATACCATGCTCTTGGGACTTGCTTGAGCCCATAAAGCGCCTTAGAGAGCCTATAGACATGGTTAGGGTACTCACTATCTTCAAAGCCGGGAGGTTGCTCAACGTAGACCTCCTCCTTGATTGGTCCGTTGAGGAAGGCACTCTTCATGTCCATTTGATAAAGCTTGAAGCCATGGTAAGTAGCATAGGCTAATAATATGCGAATTGACTCAAGCCTAGCTACGGGTGCATAGGTTTCACCGAAATCCAAACCTTCGACTTGGGAGTATCCCTTGGCCACAAGTCGAGCTTTGTTCCTTGTCACCACACCATGCTCGTCTTGCTTGTTGCGGAAGACCCACTTGGTTCCTACAACATTTTGATTAGGACGTGGAACTAAATGCCATACCTCGTTCCTAGTGAAGTTGTTGAGCTCCTCTTGCATCGCCATCACCCAATCCGAATCTTGAAGTGCTTCCTCTACCCTGTGTGGCTCAATAGAGGAAACAAAAGAGTAATGCTCACAGAAATGTGCAACACGAGATCGAGTGGTTACCCCCTTATGAATGTCGCCGAGGATGGTGTCGACGGGGTGATCTCGTTGTATTGCTTGGTGGACTCTTGGGTGTGGCGGCCTTGGTTCTTCATCCTCCTTATCTTGATCGTTTGCATCTCCCCCTTGATTATTGCCGTCATCTTGAGGAGGCTCATCTCTTTGATCAACTTGAGCCTCGTCCTCATTTTGGGTTGGTGGAGATGCTTGCGTGGAGGAGGATGGTTGATCTTGTGCATGTGGAGGCTCTTCGGATTCCTTAGGGCACACATCCCTAATGGACATGTTCCTTAGCGCGATGCACGGAGCCTGTTCTTCATCTATCTCATCAAGATCAACTTGCTCTACTTGAGAGCCGTTAGTCTCATCAAACACAACGTCACAAGAAACTTCAACTAGTCCTGAGGACTTGTTAAAGACTCTATATGCCCTTGTGTTTGAGTCATATCCTAGTAAAAAGCCTTCTATAGTTTTAGGAGCAAATTTAGATTTTCTACCTCTTTTAACAAGAATAAAGCATTTGCTACCAAAAACTCTAAAATATGAAATATTGGGCTTTTTACCGGTTAGGAGTTCATAGGATGTCTTCTTGAGGATTCGGTGTAGATATAACCGGTTGATGGCGTAGCAGGCGGTGTTGACCGCCTCGGCCCAAAACTGATCCGGTGTCTTGTACTCATCAAGCATGGTTCTTGCCATGTCCAAGAGAGTTCGATTCTTCCTCTCCACTACACCATTTTGTTGAGGAGTGTAGGGAGAAGAGAACTCATGCTTGATGCCCTCCTCCTCAAGGAAGCCTTCTATTTGTGAGTTTTTGAACTCCGTCCCGTTGTCGCTTCTAATTTTCTTGATCCTTAAGCCGAACTCATTTTGAGCCGTCTCAAGGATTCCTTTAAGGTCTCTTGGGTATGGGATTTTTCTTGCAAAAAGAACACCCAAGTGAAGCGAGAATAATCATCCACAATAACTAGACAGTACTTACTCCCGCCGATGCTTATGTAAGCGATCGGGCCGAATAAATCCATGTGTAGGAGCTCCAGTGACCTGTCACTTGTCATGATGTTCTTGTGTGGATGATGAGTGCCAACTTGCTTCCTGGCTTGGCATGCACTACAAATCCTGTCTTTCTCAAAATAAACATTTGTTAGTCCTAAAATGTGCTCTCCCTTTAGAAGCTTATGAAGATTCTTCATTCCAACATGGGCTAGTCGGCGGTGCCAGAGCCAACCCAAGTTAGTCTTAGCTATTAAGCAAGTGTCGAGTTCAGCTCTATCAAAATCCACCAAGTATAGCTGACCCTCTAACACTCCCTTAAAAGCTATTGAATCATCACTTCTTCTAAAGACAGTGACACCTACATCAGTGAATAGACAGTTGTAGCCCATTTGACATAATTGAGATACAGAAAGCAAATTGTAATCTAAAGAATCTACAAGAAAAACATTGGAAATGGAATGGTCAGGAGATATAGCTATTTTACCCAAACCTTTGACCAAACCTTGGTTTCCATCCCCGAATGTGATAGCTCGTTGGGGATCTTGGTTTTTCTCGTAGGAGGAGAACATCTTCTTCTCCCCCGTCATGTGGTTTGTGCACCCGCTATCGATGATCCAACTTGAGCCCCCGGATGCATAAACCTACAAAATAATTTTAGTTCTTGACTTTAGGTACCCAAACTGGTCTTGGGTCCTTTGGCATTAGAAACAAGAACTTTGGGTACCCAAACACAGGTCTTGGAGCCCTTGTGTTTGCCCCCAACAAACTTGGCAACTACCTTGCCGGATTTGTTAGTCAAAACATAAGATGCATCAAAAGTTTTAAATGAAATATCATGATCATTTGATGCATTAGGAGTTTTCTTTCTAGGCAACTTGGCACGGGTTGGTTGCCTAGAGCTAGATGTCTCACCCTTATACATAAAAGCATGGTTAGGGCCAGAGTGAGACTTCCTAGAATGAGTTCTCCTAATTTTGCTCTCGGGATAACCGGCAGGGTACAAAATGTAACCCTCGTTATCCTGAGGCATGGGAGCCTTGCCCTTAACAAAATTAGACAATCTTTTAGGAGGGGCACTAAGTTTGACATTGTCTCCCCTTTGGTAGCCAATTCCATCCTTGATGCCAGGGCGTCTCCCATTATAGAGCATACTTCTAGCAAATTTAAACTTTTCATTTTCTAAGTTATGCTCGGCAATTTTAGCATCTAATATTGCTATATGATCATTTTGTTGTTTAATTAAAGCCATATGATCATGAATAGCATCAATATCAACATTTCTACATCTAGTGCAAATAGAAACATGCTCAACAGTAGATGTAGAGGGTTTGCAAGATTTTAATTCTACAACCTTAGCATGTAATATATCATTTTCACTTCTAAGGTTAGAAATAGTAACATTGCAAACATCAAGATCTTTAGCCTTAGCAAACAATTTCTCATTCTCATCTCTAAGGCTAGCAAGAGAAATATTCAACTCATCAATTCTAGCAAGTAAATCAACATTATCATCTCTAGGATTGGAAGTTGAAACATTACAAACATGAGAATCAACCTTAGCAATTAATTTAGCATTTTCATTTCTAAGGTTGGCAATAGTGTCATGGCAATCGCTTAGCTCACTAGATAGTTGTTGATATTTTTCTATTTCTAGAGCATAAGCATTTTTAACCTTAACATGTTTCTTGTTTTCCTTAATTAGGAAGTCCTCTTGGGAATCCAAAAGGTCATCCTTTTCATGAATGTCACTTATTAATTCATTTAATTTTTCCTTTTGTTCCATGTTAAGGTTGGCAAAAAGGGTACGCAAATTATTCTCCTCATCACTAGCATTATCATCACTAGAGGATTCATATTTAGTGGAGGATTTAGATTTAACCTTCTTCCTTTTGCCGTCCTTTGCCATGAGGCACTTGTGGCCGACGTTGGGGAAGAGGAGTCCCTTGGTGACGGCGATGTTGGCGGCGTCCTCGTCGTCGGAGGAGGAGTCGGTGGAGCTCTCGTCGGAGTCCCACTCGCGGCACACGTGGGCATCGCCGCCCTTCTTCTTGTGGTACCTCTTCTTTTCTCTCCTCTTGCCCTTCTTGTCGTTATCCCTGTCACTATCACTTGATAATGGACATTTAGCAATAAAGTGAACGGGCTTACCACACTTGTAGCAAACCTTCTTGGAACGGGATTTGTAATCCTTCCCTTTCCGTTGCTTGAGGATTTGGCGAAAGCTTTTGATGATTAAAGCCATCTCCTCATTGTCGAGCTTGGAGGCGTCAATTGGTTGTCTACTCGGTGTAGACTCCTCCTTCTTCTCCTCCGTCGCCTTAAATGCCACCGGTTGTGCTTCAGACGTGGAGGGTTCATCAAGCTCGTTGATCTTCTTTGAGCCTTTAATCATACATTCAAAGCTCACAAAATTCCCGATTACTTCCTCGGGAGTCATTAGTGTATATCTTGGGTTGCCACGAATTAATTGTACTTGAGTAGGGTTAAGGAAAATAAGTGATCTTAAAATAACCTTAACCACCTCGTGGTTATCCCATTTCTTGCTCCCGAGGTTGCGCACTTGGTTCACCAAAGTTTTGAGCCGGTTGTACATATCTTGTGGCTCCTCTCCTTGGCGAAGACGGAAGCGACCGAGCTCCCCCTCGATCGTTTCCCGCTTGGTGATCTTGGTGAGTTCATCACCTTCGTGCGCGGTCTTGAGTAAGTCCCAAATCTCCTTCGCATTCTTCAATCCTTGCACCTTGTTATATTCCTCTCTACTTAGAGAGGCGAGGAGAATGGTTGTGGCTTGGGAATTGAAGTGCTCGATTTGGGCCACTTCATCCACATCATAGTATTCATCCCCTACGGATGGTACCTGTACACCAAACTCAACAACATCCCATATACTTTTGTGGAGTGAGGTTAGATGAAATCACATTAAATCACTCCACCTAGCATAGTCTTCACCATCAAACGTTGGTGGTTTGCCTAATGGGACAGAAAGTAAAGGTGTATGTTTAGGAATGCGAGGGTAGCGTAAGGGGATCTTACTATACTTCTTACGCTCTTGGCGCTTAGAAGTGACGGACGCCGCGTCGGAGCCGGAGGTGGATGTCGATGAAGAATCGGTCTCGTAGTAGACCACCTTCCTCATCCTCTTTTTCTTGTCCCCACTCCGATGCGGCTTGTGGGAAGAAGATTTTTCCTTCTTCTCTTTGTGGTGTGAAGAAGAATATCTTTTCTCCTTCCGTTTGGAGGAGTCCTTCTTCTTTTCCTTCCTCTTGGTGCGGGACTCTTCCGATGAAGTGCTCCCGTGGCTCGTAGTGGGCTTGTCGCCGGTCTCCATCTCCCTCTTGGTGTGATCTCCCGACATCACTTCGAGCGGTTAGGCTCTAATGAAGAACCTGGCTCTGATACCAATTGAAAGTCGCCTAGAGGGGGGTGAATAGGGCGAAACTAAAATTCTCAAAAATAATCACAACTACAAGTCGGGTTAGCGTTAGAAATATAATAGAGTCCGCGAGAGAGGGTGCAAAACAAATTGCAAGCGAATAAAGAGTGAGACACGTGGATTTGTTTTACCGAGGTTCGGTTCTCGCAAACCTACTCCCCGTTGAGGAGGCCACAAAGGCCGAGTCTCTTTCAACCCTTACCCTCTCTCAAACGGTCCCTCGGACCGAGTGAGCTTTTCTTCTCAATCACTTGGAACACAAAGTTCCCACAAGGACCACCACAAGATTGGTGTCTCTTGCCTCAATTACAAGTGAGTTTGATCGCAATGAAGAATCAAAGAAAGAAGAAAGCAATCCAAGCGCAAGAGCTCGAAAGAACACAAGCAAATCTCTCTCACTAATCACTAAGGCATTGTGTGGAATTTGGAGAGGATTTGATCACTTGGGTGTGTCTAGAATTGAATACTAGAGCTCTTGTAAGTGGTTGAAGTAGGAAAACTTGGATGCAATGAATGGGGGTGGTTGGGGGTATTTATAGCCCCAACCACCAAACTAGCCGTTTGGTGGGGCTGTCTGCCGCATGGTGCACCGGACAGTCCGGTGCACACCGGACATGTCCGGTGCGCCAGCCACGTCACCAAAGCCGTTGGATTCGTTGGAGCTCTGACTTTTGGGCTCGCCTGGATGTCCGGTGGCGCACCGGACATGTACTGTAGAGTGTCCGGTGCGCCACTACGCGCGTGCCTGACTTCTGCGCGCTCTGGCGCGCATTAATTGCTGTTGCAGGTGACCGTTGGCGCGAAGTAGCCGTTGCCCCACAGTTACACCGGACAGTCCGGTGTACACCGGACAGTCCGGTGTACACCGGACATGTCCGGTGAATTATAGCGGAGCAGCCGTTGCAGTTTCCCGAAGCTGGCGAGTTCCTGAGGCCGCTCTTCCTCGGAGCACCGGACACTGTCCGGTGTACACCGGACAGTCCGTTGAATTATAGTGGAGTTGCCTCTAGATTTTCCCGAAGACGACGAGTTTGAGTTGGAGTCCTCTGGTGCACCGGACATGTCCGGTGGCGCACCGGACACTGTCCGGTGGCACACCGGACAGTCCGGTGCGCCAGACCAGAGGTGCCTTCGGTTGCCCCTTTGCTCTTTTGTTGAACCTAATACTTGGTCTTTTTATTGGCTAAGTGTGAACCTTTGGCACCTGTATAACTTGTACACTAGAGCAAACTAGTTAGTCTAATTATTTGTGTTGGGCAATTCAACCACCAAAATTATTTAGGAACTAGGTGTAAGCCTAATTCCCTTTCACTCCTTTTATAGGGCCGAGTCTGCGACCCCCGATCTTATCCGCCCACAAAAATCTCGCGATCAGTTGAGATTTTATAGCGGTCGGTTAGGATAAACGTAACAGCCAAGAAACCAAAAAATCAAACAGCAAAAGGTAGCCGCGCCCCCGCAAGGCGAGGGGTCGGATTTCGGCGGACCATTCACGCGCATGTCATGCGCCCGCGCCCTTCACCCCTGCCCAGGCCAGGCCAGGCGAGCGCGCGCGCGCGTGGCTCTCCACACTCTCTCCTCTCATCCATGACTTGGTGAGTGAGTGTGGCTTCCATATTTAAGCTAGCTCTACTCCACTAGAACTAGCAATATGGTGCTATTGGTTCCACCTATTCCCTAGCCATCCACTTGTATGGGCTTTTGAGATTTTCCTGGGATTTATTTGAATTTCTTAACTGGGCCAAGCCCATAAATCCTAACAATCCCCCACCAGATCTCAAATGCCCATCTGCATTTTTCTGCCATTGTTCACTACTGTTTAATATACTAGTTTTTCAGCAGAGACTGTTAAGTTGAACTTCCGCCTAGAACTTCAAGCTACACCAACTCACAACTTGGACAATGGACTATGCCTTGAATTGCAAGTTCTGCGTGAATGGGTTTCACATGAAGTCATGACCAGTACTTGGCTACCAGTAGTCCCCTTCTCGGGTGGAGCATATACGTCATACTCCAAGGTCTCTTCATGAGTTTACTAGAGATCACCCAGATCTCATAAACTGCGACGTTAGACAGTCTAACTCATATAGGTGTGTTCTTTCAAAAATGTTCTGCAGGACAACATCTTTGCTAATACAAGCCAACAGAACACATTAAGGCACAGAGCCAACCTGCCTTACAGTATTTGAGAGTATTGCATCTTTTCTTAGAGAGGGTCAAAAGTTACTCTCCTCAGTTCACCAATGGCTTGTTCTTCCCAGGACCTAATTCACGGGATCTCCGATCACATAGACTGGGTTTCCACCATGGCAACTTTATTCGGGTCTCATACCCATCTCTCTCGATGCGATTTCTATCACATTATGTGGTAGTCCCTTGGTAAAAGGATCTGCCAGATTTTTATCTGTTGAAATATAAGTCACACTTATAACTCCGGAGTTTCTCAACTTTCTGACAGACTTCAATCGTCTTTTGACATGTCTTGATGACTTTCCATTATCCTTAGAACTCGTCACTTTAGCAATCACTGTCTGATTGTCACAGTTCATAAGGATAGCTGGTATTGGTTTCTCAACCGCCGGCAAGTCCATCAAGAGTTCACGCAACCATTCTGCCTCAACAGTTGCTGTGTCAAGTGCAGCTAGCTCGGCTTGCATGGTTGACCTCGTCAAGATGGTCTGCTTGCATGACCTCCATGATACCACACCTCCACCAATAGTAAAGACATAACCACTGGTGGCATAAAGCTCGTATGCATCAGATATCCAGTTCGAATCACTATATCCTTCAAGTACTGCATGCTGACCAGAATAGTGAATTCCATAACTCATTGTACCTTGCAGGTAGCGCATAACCCGCTCAAGTGCATGCCAATGATCAGTCCCGGGGTTTGACATGAACCTACTCAATTTGCTCACAGCAAACGAGATATCGGGCCTTGTTGCACCAGCAAGATACATGAGTGAACCAACAATCTGAGAGTATCTCAATTGGTCTAAACCAATTCTCTTGTTCTTTCGCAGTGTCACACTGGGATCATAAGGTGTTGGAGAAGGTTTGCACTCAGAGAAGCCAAATCGCTTCAAAACCTTTTCAACATAGTGAGTTGCGAGAGAGTAATCCCACCATCTGCCTTAATCAGCTTGATGTTTAGAATCACATCAGCTTCTCCCAGATCTTTCATATCAAAACTCTTTGATAGAAAAGACTTGACTTCATTGATCACATCAATGTTTGTGCCAAATATCAATATATCATCAACATATAAGCACAATATAACTCCTTCGCCCCCACCACAGCGATAATATACACATCTGTCTGCCTCATTAATGGCAAAGCCTGCAGACGTTAGAGTCGTGTCAAACTTCTCATGCCACTGCTTTGGTGCTTGCTTCAGACCATACAAAGATTTCAATAACTTGCACACCTTGCTTTCTTGACCCTTTACTACAAATCCATCAGGATGTTCCATATAGATTTCCTCGTCCAGCTCTCCAATAAGAAAAGTTGTCTTTACATCCATCTGATGAACAAGGAGACCATACGAGGCAGCCAAAGAAAGTAGTACTCGAATAGTGGTCATTCTAGCAACAGGTGAGTAAGTATCAAAGAAGTCTTCTCCTTCTTTCTGAGTATAGCCTTTAGCCACAAGCCTAGCCTTGTACTTTTCAATTGTACCATCAGGCTTGAGCTTCTTTTTAAACACCCACTTACAACCCACAGGTTTGCATCCATAGGGTCGATCAGTGACTTCCCACGTACCATTTGAAAGAATGGAGTCCATCTCATTATGAACTGCTTCTTTCCAATCATCTGCATCTGGAGATGCAAATGCTTCTGCAATGGTAGTAGGAGTATCGTCCACAAGGTACACAATGAAATCATCACCAAAGGATTTTTCAACCCTTTGTCACTTGCTCCTTTTAGGAGCATCATTGTCATCCTCCTCTAGGACAATTTCATGTGGCTGTTCAAAACTCTCAATAGGTGTACTATGTTCAGGAGTTATCTCAGAAGAGTATCTAGAATTGCTATGAATGTCTTTCATTGGAAATATATGTTCAAAGAAAGTAGCATCACGTGATTCCATAATAGTATCAACATACACATCAGGAACTTCAGATTTAACTACTAAAAATCTATATGCTATGCTACACGAAGCATATCCAAGAAAGACACAATCCACTGTCCTTGGACCAAGCTTGCGCTTTTCATTAATTGGTACATTGACTTTCGCCATGCACCCCCAAGTGCGCAAGTATGAAAGTGATGGTTTTCTCCCAACCCACTTCTCATAAGGGGTTTTCTCTTCTTTGCCCATGGGAATTCTATTCAGAACATGACATGAAGTCAGGACTGCCTCCTTCCACCATGCCTTAGATAAACCACAAGTGTCTAACATGGCATTCACCAGGTCAGTCAACATACGATTTTTCCTTTCAGCAATCCCGTTTGACTCGGGTGAATAGGGAGGAGTCCTCTCATGAATAATGCCATGTTCTGCACAGAAATCATCAAAGACTTTGGGAAAGAACTCGCCACCACGATCTGATCTAAGACGTTTGATCTTTCTCTCTAGTTGGTTTTCAACTTCAGCCTTATAGATTTTAAAGTAGTCTAAAGCCTCATCTTTAGTTTTTAGCAAGTATACATAGCAAAATCTAGACGCATCATCAATCAATGTCATGAAGTATCTCTTACCACCCTTTGTCAACACACCATTCATCTCACAAAGATCAGAATGTATGAGTTCTAGAGGTGCTAGGTGTCTCTCCTCAGCAGCCTTGTGAGGCTTTCGAGGTTGCTTCGACTGCACACAACTATGGCACTTAGAACCTTTGACTATGGTGATATTCGGAATTAAACTCATGGTTGCAAGCCGAGACATAGAGCCAAAATTAATATGACACAAACGAGAATGCCAAATACTCACAAGATCATCAACATTAGCGCAAATATGGTTCACAGACTTATTATTAAAATCTAACAGAGAAAAGCGGAACAAGCCTCCGCAATCATAGCCTTTACCAATAAATTGTCCAGACTTAGACACAACTAATTTATTGGACTCCAAAACTACCTTGAACCCATCTCTACACAGAAGGGTTCCGCTAACGAGATTCTTGTGTATAGAAGGGACATGATGCACGTTCTTCAGCTGCACGATCTTTCCCGAAGTAAACTTCAGATCCACCGTGCTAATGCCATGAACAGAAGCATGTGACCCATTCCCCATTAGGACGGAAGAATCCCGGGCAGCCTGATAAGAAGAGAACAAGTTAATGTCAGAACACACATGAACATTAGCACCAGTATCAAGCCACCAACTAGGTGATTGAAATACTGAGAAGATGAAAGGTAAATTACCATATCCTTTGTCTTCCTCATTGCTAGCGATCACTGTGTTGACATTGCCCTTTTTGCCACGGTGATTCGCTCGATCAGGACAATCCTTGGCAAAATGACCCGTCTCGCCACATGCGAAACATGTCAGTTCAGCCTTGTTCTTCTTCTTCTTGAAGTTGGTAGTTTTGTTGGGCTTGTTAGATTTTGGCTTTCCTTTGCCCTTGTTGTGGTTCTTCTGAACCATGTTGGCTCTGGAGTGGCCCTCGCCTCCTTTAGATCCCGTGTCCTTAGCCCGAGCTTTCTCCTCAACATCTAGAGACGCTATCAGATTTTCAACTGATATCTCCTGTCTCTTATGTTTCAGAGATGTGGCGAAGTTCCTCCATGTAGAAGGCAACTTTGCAATAATGCACCCAGCCACAAATCGGTCAGGAAGGACTATCTTAAGGTGGTCGAGCTCCTTGGCTATACACTGTATTTCATGAGCTTGCTCTACAATAGAGCGATTATCAACCATCTTATAATCATGAAAGCTCTCCATGATATACAGGTCACTGCCAACATCCGATGCACCATACTTGGTAGTAAGTGCATCCCATAACTCTTTCTCGTCTGTGTGTTGAATATTCGCATCAACTAGACGATCAACAAGGGCACTAAGAACTGCTCCCGTAAAGATAGTATTGGCATGGTTGTACTCTTTCTCCTGTTCAGGAGTCAGTGGACCCTCAGGTCTGCCTTTACTAACATGGAAGACATTCATAGCAGTAAGCCAGAGCGTGGCCTTGACTTGCCATCTCTTAAAGTGCATACCATTGAACTTTTCTGGCTTCAGCGCATCGGTAAAAGCAGCCATAGAAAAACTAGGAAATTATCTACAATAAGGTTTTTGGATTGTTGAATAATTAGACAAATTCCAGATTAAATTCTGAATATAAATCATGACAAAATCACAAGCACTGAAGTAAAAAGTCAAATTAGATGATGCGAACTGATTAGACATACTGATAGATGGCGCGCGCCGGAATCAGCAGGGTCGACGACGTTGAAGTAGCGAAATCAGCAGGGTCGACGAGGTTAGAAGATCACGAGCAGTCGTGTGAAGACGCTTCCCAAAAACCTTATTCGCCCTCTCCTGGTGCAGGATCTAGAAGGCGAAGGGTTCCGGAGACCTGCTCTCCTGATCGCAGATGCACCTCTGCAGTCGGGATGAAGAGAACTGGAAGGCGGCTCAGCTGTGAAGAGAGGCGAAAGCGAACTAGGATGATTTGGAGGCTGGTTGCCGGGCTCCTTTTATAGGGCCGAGTCCGCGACCCCCAATCTTATCCGCCCACAAAAATCTCGCGATCAGTTGAGATTTTATAGCGATCGGTTAGGATAAACGTAACAGCCAAGAAACCAAAAAATCAAACGACAAAAGGTAGCTGCGCCCCCGCAAGGCGAGGGGTCGGATTTTGGCGGACCATTCACGCGCATATCGTGCGCCCGCGCCCTTCGCCCCGCCCAGGCCAGGCCAGGCGAGGCGAGCGAGCGCGCGCGCGTGGCTCTCCACACTCTCTCCTCTCATCCATGACTTGGTGAGTGAGTGTGGCTTCCATATTTAAGCTAGCTCTACTCCACTAGAACTAGCAATATGGTGCTATTGGTTCCACCTATTTCCCTAGCCTCCACTTGTATGGGCTTTTGAGATTTTTCTGGGATTTATTTGAATTTCTTAACTGGGCCAAGCCCATAAATCCTAACAGAGGGTACCTCAAGACACACATCTGCAACGCCCATATGCCAATGATTTGGCTACGATGACCTTCTAGTCGATATTGGGCATTCCTAGCTCCCAGATGCTTCGTTGACATAACCTTCGCAGCCACAAGAGCATAGGCGCCATCGCTCGCCGGTTCGTTACACTCCAGGCACCGTCGCTCTAGGTAAGGGTAAAACTAGGAGGCATTGATGGTTCATCTTTGACTTCTATTGTCTTTGGTTGAAATGGATGGATGAAGACTTTATGGAGTTCCATGGATATGAACTTTGTGTTATTGACTTGTATGATTATTAAAGTTATGGACTTGTATGAACTGAACAGATTTGTATGGCTATGGACTGTTATGTACTATTATGGATTTGTATCGACTTGTATGGAGTTCTATGATATATGTTTCTGTATTTGCATATGTTGGATTGTTATAATTTGTTAATCTGAAATATTTCTATTGAGAGCATAAAAACATGGGAAACTCTGCCAATTTTTTTTAAATTTTTTGCATTGACAGGGAAAACTAGATGTATGTAGTCTTTTCAGAAGTATCTAGCCTTTTCAGAAGTACCAAGCCTTTTCATAAGCATCTAGTCGTTTCAGAAATATCTAGTTCAGAAGCATATAGCCTTTTCAAAAGTATCTAGTCTTTTCAGAAGCATATAGCTTTTTTAGAAGTATCTAGTCTTTTCAGAATCATATAGCCTTTTCAAATGTATCTAGCCTTTTTAGAAATATCAGAAGTATCTAGCTTTTTCAGAAATATCAGAAGTATCTAGCCTTTTCAAAATAATCTATGGCATCTAAGGTTGATAGACTTTTATGACATCTTTGCGTCCAATACAACACATACTAACTCGATCTCGGCCTATTTATACACGGCCCTTCCTGCATTTGGTTCATTGTGCGAACCAAAGGGAAGTCAGCAGGGTCATCTCAAGAAAAGGGTTCGAGAAATGGGAGAGCGAAGGGTGTGGGGAAGGGAGCATATTATTTTGAGGAAATAGTATATGAATTTTCAATTCAAAGTAAAAGGGATTTCAATAAGGAGGTTCAGCTTAGGTCTTACGATAACAGAAGAGAAGATTGACCGAAGTGCATACATGGTGAGGATTGCTTGGTGCAGATGTTTATCGAGGGGGATTGATGGAGGCTGTCATTTCTTGAGATGCCCTTATGCATATGTAAATATTAATTTTAATCCTTCATTCCATATGATTTTGTTGTTCGGTTAAATTGACTTTAGACATTTCTACAACATTCATTAGTCCAAGAGAATTGTGGGTTCACTTGGTGGGTAGATCATCGTCCTATTTTCCCGCGTGCGGAATACATATCCTATCTACAGAATAGGATATTTGATCTAGAGAGGGAAGTCAGTAACAGAAACGAGGAAGAGAGAGATAACAACAATGGAGGTGGTTCACAGGTGCAATTATGCCCAGATCCATATTGTTGTTGCCTTTGTCACAGCAAGAATGGTGGTCCACCACCTCCTCCATCGATGCCACAGCAGCCATTAGGAGGATACTATGGAGAAGGCTCCACACAATTTGGAATGTGGGAGCACTACTAGTAAGGACAATATTACTTAGTTTAAACAACTCTTCTATACCAATGTTTGGTACAATTCCTCACATTTCATTCCAAGTGTTTGTTGATTCTCTGTATCATTTGCTTTAAGTCTGCTTTAAGTTATCAACTTGTTATTTCAAGTGGCAAAGTAAAATATGAGTACACACGACCTCTAAACCACTACAAAATGCATTAAATACAACCATCAATAAGAAGTCCATAACATATGAACTACATTGGAATGCATAATAAAAGTTCATTACTAAATAACATTGGTCAAGATTAAAAAATCAGAGAAGCATTAAATGAGTTCTTATGGAATCCATAATAATAAGTTCATTGATGTCGGGTACCGTAATTAGGGGTACCCACAACACTCCTAAACACGGCGGGAAAATGTCTTCAGAACCAACCATGAACGACTGATAAGCACGGTTCAAGTCAGGACTTCATCTGCCAAGGGACGCGACCCCGTCTCGCCTGAGCCCGGCCTCAGGCGGAAATAGTAGTCCCGGACGGACTCGCGCCTCGCCCGAGGGTCCCCTCAGTCAGCAGACGCACCCCCGTCTCACCCAAGGCTAAGCTCGGGCGAACTTTGTCGTACAGCGACCTCGGCCAAATCGCCTTACCAACCGACCGTATCGCATGCGCATTTAATGCGGGGATCGCCTGACACCTTATCCTGACACGCGCGCCTCAGTCGGTAAGGTCGAAGTGACCGCAGTCACTTCACCCCTTTACTGACCGATTCTGACAGGAAAACAACACTGTTCACCCCGTTCCGACTGCTATGCCGACCACCAGGGAAAGACTAACAACAATCGCGGCCACTCCCGGGTTCAGCCTCAGGCGCAACAAGGAGCTCCGCCTTGCTCGACCCCAGGCCTCGACCTCAGCCTCGGCCTCGGGAGGAGGTCTCCGCCTCGCCCGACCTCAGCCTCAGCCTCGGGAGGAGTCGCCGCCTCACCCGACCTCGGCCTCGGATCAACTACGCTACTGGGGATCCATCATTACCCTACCCCTAGCTAGCCGCTTCAGGCTACGAAGGAACAAGACCGGTGTCCCATCTAAGTTACTCCGGTAACAGGTAATGATGGTTCCCCGCGTGCGCCCATGACGTCGGTTGCTCTCAACCCCCTACGGAAGCAAGGAAACATCAGCAGGATCCATACCGCACCGCCAGCTATGCTTCTACAGGGCTCAGGGCACTTCTCCGACGGCCACGTTGGTACATGTATAGGGCTCAAGGCACTTCACCGCCAGCCACGTTAGCACATAGCTACACCCCCATTGTACAGCTGGGCATCTCCTTGTATCTATAAAAGGGGATGTCCAGGGCCTTCCTAAGGCACGGACAGCTGTACGCACGCACGGGAAAAAAGGGGACGGAAGGGAGGCGAGCAGAGGCAGGCAGAGTAGGAGAGACGCGGTGGAGGCTAACTTGGACACCTCACCCCAGGACCGGATCCTCACTCTCTCTCTCTCTCCCTCTCGCTCTCCCTCGCGACGCTTGTAACCCCTACTGCAAGCACCCTCGGTGCAAGATAATATAAGCCTCATCCCTTCGCTTGTGCTCCATCTTGCATCAACCCATCTGGACAGGGGCACGCGGCACTAAAATTCACTAGTCGGTCTGGTTGAGGGTCCCCGGGTCCGAAACACCGATAGTTAGCGTGCCAGGTAGGGGCACGCTGCGTGTTGACAATACTTTCCCGTTGAGTTCCAGATGGACAATCTTCAGTAGCCTCTTCAGCCCGGGACGGTGCTCCGCTTCGGAAGTCTCGAGTTCATGTCCCTCGACGGCAGCTACGACATGGTACTGCTCCCCTCGCAGTACGACAACAACGACGGTCGTCGGCTCACCCGGCGGAGACGAACTCGACGATGACGACATCTCCACGTGGCGGAAGAGGAACACCTGGGTCAACCCTGCCACCCTCCTCGCCGGAGGAGACTGGAGACGGGGCAACCATGGCCAGGCGGGGGGCAGCACCTCGACGGCAATCGGACCAGAGCGAGTCGACGATGTCGGCACCCCTGCGGGGGACATGTCGGGCGTTATCCTCGCACCTGAGACAACGACGGGTGTCGCTTCCTAGCAAAACGCTAGCCCCAGGCGGACCGATGACGCCGGCACCCTTGCGAGGGACTTGTCGGGCATTAGTCTCACACCTGAGATAACGGCACATTCCACCTCCGATGAAACTTCACCTCCGTCTACCAACCAACAGGTACCATCCATTTTCCACCCTGTTCCCTTTAGATTCAGCTTCGACCCACTAAGCGACCCCGCTTCGGTGAGCGCTTTCGTGAGGGCATATCCTGACCTTCCAGGGTACCATATGTGGTCAACTTGGGACCGACTGATGGCCGTCTCAACCTCCGGACCCGCGGGTTCCGAGGAAGAGGACGACCCCGACGTCAGTTGGGATTTTTTCGGACTCCGTGATCCCAGTGCCGTGCGTGACTTCATTTCCGCATGTGACCACTGCCTCTGCGGCTGCTCTGATGATGGTCACAGCCTTGACGACGAGGGTTGCGACCCAACTCGCGAGTGCTTCCACATCGATCAGGAGGATCACGACGAAGAAAACCACCTTGGTATGCCAGGAAGTGACGGCGCCCTTGCACCTGCGTCTCACGTTGAGATCCCGCGCTAGCTAGCTGTGGCCCAGGTCCCCACGGGGGGTCAGGGCTCACAGCTCGAGCAACTCCGCGAGATGCAAGCCAAGCTCGATGAAGAAGAGGGGCGACTTGTGCAGCTCCGGCAAAACCTCGAGCAAGAATGGATAGGTCGGGCGCTCGCCGGAGGAGCACGTCATTAGGCCCAGGACGTCCAGCGCCGCATTGTTGATGATGCCAGGGCAATTGTTCCCTCGGCCATCAACGGGGCCGGCCATGACCTGGCTGCGGCAGCAATGTTGCTTCGGACAATGTCGGAGCCATCCACCACCGAAGGGCGACGTATCCAGGGCGAACTCAAGAACCTCCTAGAAAATGCCACAGCCCGATGAGCCGAGAGGTCTGCCACCTGAAGGCGAGGGTGCCCCTCGGTGCATCACGTAGCATCCTCCCGACACATGTGCGAGGCCTCGGTCCACACCGAGCCTACAAGAGACGAGACACCTATAGCCAGGGATCGCCTCAGCGATGATCAGTGCCACCACGACCGTCGAGCCCGTCTCGAGGAAAAGGTGCGCCGAGGCTACCATCCCAGGCACGGGGGACGCTACGACAGTGAGGAGGATCGAAGCCCCTCACCCGAACCACCAGGCCCGCTGGTCTTTAGCCGAGCCATACGACGAGCGTCGTTCCCAGCCCGGTTCCGGGCCCGGACTACCATCACCAAGTACTCGGGGGAGACGAGGCCAGAGTTGTGGCTCACGGATTATCGGCTGGCGTGCCAGTTGGGAGGAATGGACGACGACAACCTCATCATCCGCAACCTCCCCCTTTTTCTCTCTGACGCTGCCTGGGCCTGGCTGGAGCATCTGCCCCCTGCGCAGATCTTCGGCTGGGACGACCTAGTCAAGGCCTTCGCTGGAAATTTCCAGGGTACATACGTGCGCCCTAGGAACTCATGGGATCTCCGAAGATGCCGCCAGCAGCCAGGGGAATCCCTGCGAGAGTACATCCGACGGTTTTCAAAGCAGCGCACCGAGTTGCCCAACATCACCGACTCGGATGTCATCGGGGCTTTCCTCGCCGGCACCACTTGCCGGGACCTGGTGAGCAAACTGGGGTGCAAGACTCCCACCAAGGCGAGCGAATTGATGGACATAGCCACCAAGTTCGCCTCTGGTCAGGAGGCGGTCGAAGCCATCTTCTGGAAGGACAAGCAGCCTCAGGGAAGGCAGGAGGAAGAAGACCCCGAGGCGTCCGACCAGCGTGGCACGAAAAAGAAGACCAGGAAGAAGGCGCAAGCGAAGCGCAACGTCATCGACGCAGACCTCGTCGCCGCTGCCGAGCACAGGAATCCTCGGAAGCCTCCCGGAGGGGCCAACGTGTTCGACAAGATCCTCAAGTAGTCGAGCCCCTATCACAGGGGTCCCGTCAAGCACACCCTTGAAGAGTGCAACATGCTCCGGCGTTACTTCAATAAGGCTGGACCCTCGGCGGAGGACGGCAAGGACCCATGCAACAACAAGAAGGGAGGAGACAAAGAAGAGGAGTTCCTGGAGGTCCACAACTGCTTCATGATCTACGGCGGAAAGGTGGCGAACGCCTCGGCTCGACACCGCAAGCAGGAGCGCCGGGAGGCCTGCTCGGTGAAGGTAGCAATGCCAGTATACCTAGACTAGTTCGACAAGCCCATCACCTTCGACCAAGGCGACCACCCCGACTACGTGTCGAGCCCAGGAAGGTACCCGCTCGTCGTTGACCCGATCATCGGCAATGTTAGGCTCTCCAAGGTCCTCATGGACGGAGGCAGCAGCCTCAACATCATCTACGCCGACACCCTGGAGCTTTTGGGGGTTGATCGGTCCGAGATCCGGGCTGGTGCAGCACCCTTCCACGAGATTGTACCCGAAAAGCGTATCCTGCCCCTTGGACAGATTGACTTACCTGTTTGCTTCGGAACTCCCTCCAACTTTCGAAAAGAAACCCTCACCTTTGAGGTAGTTGGGTTCTGAGGGACCTATCACACGGTGCTGGGAAGACTGTCCTACGCCAAGTTCATAGCCATCCCCAACTACACCTACCTCAAGTTCAAGATGCCTGGGCCCAAGGGAGTCATCACCATCGGACCCACATACCGCCACGCTTACGAGTGCGACGTGGAATGTGTGGAGTACGCCAAAGCCCTCGCCGAGTCCGAAGCCCTCATCGCCGACCTGGATTGCCTCTCCAAAGAGGCGCCCGACCGAAGCAGCACGCCGGCAACTTCAAGCCAGCCGAGGCAGTCAAGTCTGTCTCTCTCGACCCCAGCGACGACGCCGGCAAGAAAGTCAGGATCGGCTCCGAGCTCGACCCCAAATAGGAAGCAGTGCTCGTCGACTTTCTCCACGCAAACGCCGAAGTTTTTGCGTGGAGTCCCTCGGACATGCCGGGCATACCGAGGGATGTCGCCGAGCACTCACTGGACATCCGAGCTGGAGCCCGACCCATGAAGCAGCACCTGCTCCGTTTTGATGAAGAAAAGCGCAGAGCCATAGGCGAGGAGGTCCACAAGCTAATGGCTACAGGGTTCATCAAAGAGGTATTCCATCCCGAATGGTTAGCTAACCCTGTGCTTGTAAAGAAAAAAGGTGGGAAATGGAGGATGTGCATAGACTACACTGGGTTAAACAAAGCATGTCCGAAGGTTCCCTACCCTCTGCCCCGCATTGATCATATTGTGGACTCCACTGCTGGGTGCGAAACCCTGTCTTTCCTCGACGCCTATTCAGGTTATCACCAATGAAAGAGTCTGACCAGCTCGTGACTTCTTTTATCACACCTTTTGGCATGTATTGCTACACTACTATGTCATTTGGTTTGAGGAATGCAGGTGCAACCTACCAGAGGTGCATGAACCATGTGTTCGGAGAGCACATCGGCAGAACGGTCGAGGCTTACGTCGATGACATTGTTGTCAAAACAAGGAAAGCCTCCGACCTCCTCTCTGACCTTGAGGTGACATTTAGTTGCCTAAAAGCGAAGAGCGTAAAACTCAATCCTGAGAAGTGTGTCTTTGGAGTCCCCCGAGGCATGCTCTTAGGGTTCATCGTCTCCGAACGAGGCATCGAAGCCAACCCAGAGAAAATCGCGGCCATCACCAACATGGGGCCAATCAAAGATTTGAAAGGAGTACAAAGGGTCATGGGATGCCTTGCGGCTTTGAGCCGCTTTATCTCGCGCCTCGACGAGAAAGGATTGCCCTTGTACCGCCTCTTAAGGAAGGCCGAGCGCTTCACTTGGACTCCCGAGGCCGAGGAAGCCCTCGGAAACTTAAAGGCGCTCCTTACTAATGCGCCCATCTTGGTGCCCCCCGCTGCGGAAGAAGCCCTCTTGATTTACATCGCTGCAACCACTCAGGTGGTCAGCGCTGCGGTCGTAGTCGAGAGACGAGAAGAAGGGCACGCACTGCTCGTCCAGAGGCCAGTCTACTTCATTAGCGAAGTGCTACCCGAGACCAAAACCCGCTATCCGCAAATCCAGAAGCTGCTATACGTGGTGATTCTGACACGGCGGAAGCTGCGACACTACTTCGAGTCTCATCCTGTTACTGTGGTGTCATCTTTCCCCCTGGGAGAGATCATCCAGAGCCGAGAGGCCTCGGGTAGGATAGCAAAATGCGCAGTGGAACTCATGGGAGAAACGCTTTCATTTGCCCCTCAGAAGGCCATAAAATCCCAAATCTTGGCCGACTTCCTGGCTGAATGGACTGACACCCAGTTGCCAACGGCCCCAATCCAGGTCGAACTTTGGACCATGTACTTCGATGGGTCGTTGATGAAAACCGGAGCAGGCGCGGGCTTGCTCTTCATCTCACCCCTCGGAGAACATGTGCGTTACGTACTGCGCCTCCATTTTCCGGCGTCAAACAACGTGGCCTAGTACGAGGCCTTGGTTAATGGACTACGCATCACCATCGAGCTAGGGGTTCGGCGCCTTGACGCTCGTGGCGACTCGTAGCTCGTTATTGACCAAGTCATGAAGAACTCTCACTGCCGCGACCAAAAAATGGAGGCCTACTGTGACGAAGTTCGGCGCTTGGAAGATAAGTTCTACGGGCTGGAGCTCAACCATGTTGCTCGACGGTACAACGAAACCGCAGATGAGCTGGCGAAAATAGCCTCGGGGCGAACGACGGTTCCCCCGAATGTCTTCTCCAGGGATATATACCAGCCATCCATCAAAATCAACGATGCGCTCGAATCCAAGGAGACCTCGTCCTAGCCTGAGGTACCCTCGGCCGCCGAGGGTGAGGCCCTGCGCGTTGAGAGAGAGCAGGACGGGGTTACGCCAAACCTGAACTGGCAGACCCCGTACTTGGAATATCTCCTCTGAGGAGAACTGCCCCTCGACAAGGCCGAAGCCCGGCTTCTGGCTCGGCGCGCCAAGTCGTTCGTTTTGCTGGGTGATGAAAAGGAGTTGTACCACCGCAGCCCCTTAGGCATTCTCCAACGATGCATATCCGTCGCCCAAGGACAGGAGCTGTTGCAAGAAATACACTCGGGGGCTTGCGGTCACCATGCGGCGCCTCGGACCCTCGTAGGAAACGCCTTCCGACAAGGCTTCTACTGGCCGACCGTAGTGGCCGACGCCACTAGGATTGTACGCTCCTACCGAGGGTGTCAATTCTACGCAAGACAAACACACTTGCATGCTCAGGCTCTACAAACGATACCTATCACTTGGCCTTTCGCTGTATGGGGTCTGGACCTCGTCGGTCCTTTGCAGAAGGCACCCGGGGGCTTCACACACCTGCTGGTCGCTATCGACAAATTCTCCAAATGGATCGAAGTTTCACCCTTAGCCAGCATCAGGTCCTGAGCAGGCGGTGGCGTTCTTTACGAATATCATCCACCGCTTTGGGGTCCCAAACTCAATCATCACTGACAACGACACGTAGTTCACTGGGAAAAAGTTCCTAGACTTCTGTGAAGACCACCACATCCGTGTGGACTGGGCCGCTGTAGCTCACCCAATGACGAATGGGCAAGTGGAGCACGCCAATGGCATGATTTTGCAGGGACTAAAGCCGAGGATCTACAATGACCTCAACAAGTTTGGCAAGCGGTGGATAAAAGAGCTACCCTCGGTGGTTTGGAGTCTGAGGACGACGCTGAGCCGGGCCACGGGCTTCTCGCCGTTTTTCCTAGTCTATGGGGCTGAGGCCATCTTACCCACGGACTTGGAATACGGTTCCCCGAGGACAAAGGCTTACGATGACCGAAGCAACCAGGCCAGCCGAGAAGATTCATTGGACCAGCTAGAAGAAGCTTGGGACGTAGCCTTGCTACACTCAGCACGGTATCAGCAGTCCCTACGACGCTACCACGCCCGAAAGATTCGGCCCCGAGGCTTCCAGGTGGGAGATTTGGTGCTTCGGCTACGACAAGACGCCCGAGGGCGCCACAAGCTCACCCCTCCCTGGGAAGGGCCGTTCATCATCGCCAAAATTTTGAAGCCCGGGACATACAAGCTGGCCAATGATCAAGGTGAGGTCTAGAACAACGCTTGGAACATCGAACAGCTATGTCGCTTTTACCCTTAAAATGTTTCAAGTCGTTTATGTACCTCGGTCCCTTTACATGTACAATTGAAAAGCCTAGCTGTCAAGGGAGGATCGGCCTTGCCTCAGTAAAAACCGACCCTCCCTCGGGGGCTAGAAGGGGGGGAACCACCTCTGTGTCAAAATTTTCCTCGAAAAAGTTTTCCACCAAAACGCCTTTTGACTATGTCGATAGCGGAATCGCAAAAACAAGCGACTGAGACCTTGAACGGCAAGGCCGACCGAGCCGAGGGACTCCTACGCCTCCAGGATACGGATACCTCACTCGTCACCTTCCACGAAAGGCGGCTCACGCTCGGACAAGGGATTCTGCTGCCGAACAAGTCCTAACTGAAAGGGAAAATAGGGTCAAACCTTTTCCATATGAATTTTGGTGGTTGAATTGCCCAACAAATATTATTGGACTAACTAGTTTGCTCTAGATTATGAGTTCTACAGGTGCCAAAGGTTCACAACAAACCAATACAAGTCAAAAGAAAGGGCTCAAACAAAGGGAGCAAAAGACAACCGAAGTGTGCCCTGGTCTGGCGCACCGGACTGTCCGGTGTGCCACCGGACAGTGTCCGGTGCACCAGGGAATCCAACTCCGAACTTGCCACCTTCGGGAATTCTGGGAGCCGCTCCGCTATAATTCATCGGACTGTCCGGTGTAGCACCGGACTGTCCGGTGTGCCAGCGGAGCAATGGCTACTTCGCGCCAACGGTCGTCTACAGAGGAATTAAATGCGCTACAGTGCGCGCCTGCGCGCGCAGAAGTCAGAGCAGGCGCTAGAAGGCGCACCGGACAGTCTACAGGACCTGTCCGGTGCACCACCGGACTGTCCGGTGGCCCCACAAGTCAGAGCTCCAACGGTCGAACCCTAAAGGCCGGGTGACGTGGCTGGCACACCGGACAGTGTCCGGTGGCGCATCGGACTGTCAGGTGCGCCCGTCGACAGCAGCCTCCACCAACGGCTACTTTGGTGGTTGGGGCTATAAATACCCCCAACCACCCACATTCATAGCATCCAAGTTTTTTAGACTTCCTACACCTTACAAGAGCTATAGCATTCAATACAAGACACATCAAAGAGATCAAATCCTCTCCCAAGTCCAAAGATCATTCCAAACAAATTAGTGACTAGAGAGAGTGACTTGTGTTCATTTGAGCTCTTGCGCTTGGATTGCTTTTCTTCCTCATTCTTTCTTGTGATCAACTCAATTGTAACCGAGGCAAGAGACACCAATTGTGTGGTGGTCCTTGCGGGGACTTAGTGTCCCGTTTGATTGAGAAGAGAAGCTCACTCGGTCTTTGTGACCACCTCAACGGGGAGTAGGTTTGCAAGAACCGAACCTCAGTAAAACAAATCACCGTGTCTCACTCTTTGTTTGCTTGTGATTTGTTTTCACCCTCTCTCTCGGACTTGTTTATATTTCTAACGCTAACCACGCCTTGTAGTTGTGCTTAAGTTTGTAAATTTCAGATTCGCCCTATTCACCCCCCCTCTAGGCGACTTTCAATTGGTATCAGAGCCTGGTGCTTCATTAGAGCCTAACCGCTCGAAGTGATGTCGGGAGAACACGCCAAGGAGATGGTGACCAGCGACAAGCCCGTTACAAGCCACGGGAAGGCTCCATCGGGAGAGTCCAGCAACAAGAGGAAGGAGAAGGAATCTCCTTTACACAAGTCGCATCGGAGTGGCGAAAAGAAAAAGAAGATGAGGAATGTGGTCTACTACGAGACCGACTCTTCATCACCATCCACCTCCGGCTCCGACGCGCCGTCCGTAACTTCTAAGCGCCATGAGCGTAAGAAGTTTAGTAAGATTCCCCTACACTACCCTCGCATTTCTAAACGTACTCCATTACTTTCCGTTCCATTAGGCAAACCACCGGTTTTTGACGGTGAAGATTATAACATGTGGAGTGATAAAATGAGGCATCACCTAACCTCACTCCACACTAGTATTTGGAACGTTGTTGAGTTTGGTGTATAGGTACCATCCGTGGGGGATGAGGACTACGATTCGGACGAAGTTGCCCAAATCCGGCACTTCAACTCACAAGCCACCACAATACTCCTCGCCTCTCTAAGTCGAGAGGAGTATAACAAGGTGCAAGGATTGAAGAGCGCTAAAGAGATTTGGGACGTACTCAAAATGGCGCACGAAGGAGATGAGGTGACCAAGATCACCAAGAGGGAGATGATCGAGGGGGAGCTCGGTCGATTCATGCTTCACCAAGGGGAGGAGCCACAAGAGATGTACAACCAGCTCAAGACCTTGGTGAATCAAGTGCGCAACCTCGGGAGCACCAAATGGGATGACCATGAGATGGTCAAGGTTATTCTAAGATCACTAGTTTTTCTTAACCCTACTCAAGTACAATTAATTTGTGGTGATCCTAGATACAAACTAATGTCTCCCGAGGAAATGATAGGTAAATTTGTGAGCTTTGAACTAATGATCAAAGGCTCCAAAAAGATCATCGAGCAAGGCGCATCCTCCTCCATACCCGAAGCTCAACCCGTTGCATTCAAAGCAACGGAGGAGAAGAAAGAAGATTCTACTCCAAGTAGAATCCCCATTGACGCCTCCAAGCTCGACAATGAGGAGATGGCGCTCATTATCAAGAGCTTCTGTCAAATCCTCAAACAAAGGAAAGGGAAAGATTACAAGCCCCGTTCCAAGAAGGTGTGCTACAAGTGTGGTAAGCCCGGTCATTTCATTGCTAAATGTCCATTATCTAGTGATAGTGACAGGGGCGACGACAAGAAGGGAAAGAGGAGAGAGAAGAAGAGGTACTACAAGAAGAAGGGCGGCGATGCCCATGTTTACCGGGAGTGGGACTCCGACGAGAGCTCCACCGACTCCTCCTCCGACGAGGACGTTGCCAACATCGCCGTCAACAAAGGGCTCCTCTTCCCCAACGTCGGCCACAAGTGCCTCATGACAAAGGACGGCAAAAGGAAGAAGGTAAAATCAAATTCCTCAACTAAATATGCAACATCTAGCGATGAGGCTAATTCTAGTGATAATGAGGATGACTTGTTTACTCTGTTTGCCAACTTAAACATGCAACAAAAAGAAAAATTAAATAAATTAATTAGTGCTATTCATGATAAGGATGAACTCTTAGATAGCCAAGAGGACTTCCTAATTAAAGAAAACAAAAAGCATGTTAAGGTGAAAAATGCTTATGCTCTAGAAGTAGAAAAATGTGAAAAATTAACTAGTGAGCTAAGCACTTGCCATGATATTATTTCCAACCTTAGAAATGAGAATGCTAATTTAATTGCTAAGGTTAGGAAGCTTGATGTTTGTGATGATTCAATTGTTAGTCTTAGAAATGATAATGTCAATTTAATTGCTAAGATTGATCAATTGAATACCTCTCTTGCTAGCCTTAGGAATGAGAATGAAAAATTGATTGCTAAGGCTAAGGAACTAGATGTTTGCAATGCTTCTATTTCCAATCTTAGAGATGAGAATGATATTTTGCATGCTAAGATTGTTGAATTTAATACTTGCAAACCCTCTACATCTTCGATTGAGCATGTTACTATTTGCACTAGATGTAGAGATATCAATGTTGATGCTATTCATGATCACCTAGCTTTAATTAAACAACAAAATGATCACATAGCTCAACTTAGTGCCAAAATTAATGAGCATGACTTAGAAAATGAGAAATTTAAATTTGCTAGAAGCATGCTCTATAGTGGGAGACGCCCTGGTATTAAGGATTGCATTGGCTTCCAACAGGGAGACAATGTCAAACTTAATGCCCCGCCTAAAAGATTGTCTAATTTTGTTAAGGGCAAGGCTCCCATGATTCAGGATAACGAGGGTTACATTTTATACTCTACCGGTTATCCCGAACACAAAATTAGGAGAATTCACTCTAGGAAGTCTCACTCTGGCCCTAATCATGCTTTTATGTATAAGAGTGAGGCATCTAGTTCTAGGCAATCAACCCATGCTAAATTGCCTAAGAAGAAAACTCCTAAAGCATCAAGTGATCATAATGTTTCATTTAGAACTTTTGATGCTTCTTATGTGCTAACTAACAAATCCGGCAAGGTAGTTGCCAAGTATGTTGGGGCCAAGCACAAGGGATCAATGGCTTGTGTTTGGGTACCCAAAGTTCTTGTATCTAATGTCAAAGGACCCAAAACTGTTTGGGTACCTAAAATCAAGAACTAAATTTGTTTTGTAGGTTTATGCATCCGAGGGCTCAAGTTGGATTATCGACAGCGGGTGCACAAACCATATGACTGGGGAGAAAAAGATGTTCTCCTCCTACGAGAAAAACTAAGACCCCCAACGAGCTATCACATTCGGGGATGGAAATCAAGGTTTGGTCAAAGGATTGGGTAAAATTGTCGTATCACCTGACCATTCCATTTCCAATGTTTTTCTTGTAGATTCATTAGATTATAACTTGCTTTCTGTTTCTCAATTATGCAAAATGGGTTACAACTGTCTTTTTACAGATACAGGTGTCACTGTCTTTAGAAGAAGTGACGATTCAGTAGCTTTTAAGGGAGTATTAGAAGGTCAGCTATACTTAGTTGATTTCAATAGAGCTGAACTCGATACTTGCTTAATCGCTAAGACTAACATGGGTTGGCTCTGGCATCACCGACTAGCCCATGTTGGGATGAAGAATCTTCACAAGCTTCTAAAGGGAGAGCACATTTTGAGACTAACAAATGTGCATTTTGAGAAAGACAGGATTTGTAGCGCATGCCAAACAGGGAAGCAAGTTGGTGTTCATCATTCACATAAGAACATCATGACGACTGACAGGCGACTTGAGCTCCTCCACATGGACCTATTCGACCCGATCGCTTACATAAGCATCGGCGGGAGTAAGTACTGTCTTGTTATTGTGGATGATTACTCTCGCTTCACTTGGGTATTCTTTTTACAGGATAAATCTCAAACCTAAAAAACTTTGAAAGGATTCTTGAGACAGGCTCAAAATGAGTTCGGCTTGAGGATTAAGAAGATAAGAAGCGACAATGGAACGGAGTTCAAGAACTCACAAATAGAAGGCTTTCTTGAGGAGGAGGGCATCAAGCATGAGTTCTCTTCTCCCTACACGCCACAACAAAATGGTGTAGTGGAGAGGAAGAATAGAACTCTATTGGACATGGCAAGGACCATGCTTGATGAGTACAAGACTTTGGATCGATTTTGGGCCGAGGCGGTCAACACCGCCTGCTACGCCATCAACCGATTGTATCTACACCGAATCCTCAAGAAGACATCATACGAACTCCTCACCGATAAAAAGCCCAATGTTTCATATTTTAGGGTCTTTGGTAGCAAATGCTTTATTCTTGTTAAAAGAGGTAGAAAATCCAAATTTGCTCCTAAGGCTGTAGAAGGCTTTTTACTAGGGTATGATTCAAACACAAAGGCATATAGAGTCTTTAACAAGTCCATTGGACTAGTTGAAGTTTCTTGTGACATTGTGTTTGATGAGACTAACGGCTCTCAAGTAGAGCAAGTTGATCTTGATGAATTAGATGATGAAGAGGCTCCATGCGTCGCGCTAAGGAACATGTCCATTGGGGTGTGTCCTAAGGAATACGAAGAGCCCATTCAAGCATAAGATCAACCATCTTCCTCCATGCAAGCATCTCCACCAACTCAAGATGAGGATGAGGCTCAAGATGATGAAGAAGAAGATCAAGAAGATGAGCCACCTTAAGAGGAGGGCAATGATCAAGGAGGAGATGCCCATGATCAAGACAAGGAAGATGAGAAAGTTCCAAGGCTGCCACACCCAAGAGTTCACTAAGCAATACAACGAGATCACCCCGTGAACACCATCCTAGGAGATATTCATAAGGGGGTAACTACTCGATCTCGTGTTGCTCATTTTTGTGAACACTACTCATTTGTTTCCTCTATTGAGCCACACAGGGTAGAGGAAGCACTTCAAGACTCGGATTGGGTGCTGGCGATGCAAGAGGAGCTCAACAATTTTAAAAGGAATGAGGTATGGCATTTAGTTCCACGTCCTAACCAAAATGTTGTAGGAACCAAGTGGGTATTCCGCAACAAACAAGATGAGCATGGTGTGGTGACAAGGAACAAGGCACGACTTGTGGCCAAAGGGTATTCACAAGTCGAAGGTTTGGATTTTGGTGAAACTTATGCACCCGTAGCTAGGCTTGAGTCAATTCGAATATTACTTGCCTATGCTACTCACCATGAATTTAAGCTCTACCAAATGGACGTGAAGAGTGCCTTCCTCAACGGACCTATCAAGGAAGAGGTCTATGTTGAGCAACCTCTTGGCTTTGAAGATAGTGAGTATCCTAACCATGTTTACAAACTCTCTAAGGCGCTTTATAGGCTCAAGCAAGTCCTAAGAGCATGGTATGAATGCCTAAGAGACTTTCTTATCACTAATGGCTTCAAAGTCGAAAAGGCCGATCCTACTTTATTCACTAAAACCATTGAGAATGATTTGTTTGTATGCCAAATTTATGTTGATGATATCATATTTGGGTCTACTAACAAATCTATTTGTGAAGAGTTTAGTAGGATCATGATTCAAAAATTCGAGATGTCTATGATGGGGGAGTTAAAGTATTTTCTAGGATTTCAAGTGAAGTAACTCCAAGAGGGCACCTTCATCAGCCAAACGAAGTACATTCAAGATATTCTTACCAAATTTGGAATGAAGGATGCCAAGCCCATCAAGACACCCATGGGAACCAATGGGCATCTCGACCTCGACACGGGAGGTAAATCCGTAGATCAAAAGGTATACCGGTCGATGATAGGTTCTTTACTCTATTTATGTGCATTTCGACCGAACATTATGCTTTCTGTATGCATGTGTGCAAGGTTCCAAGCCGACCCTAAGGAAGTTCACCTTAGGGCCGTGAAGCGAATCTTGAGATATTTAGTTCAAACACCTAAGTTTGGTCTTTGGTACCCCAAGGGATCCTCATTTGATTTATTAGGATATTCCGATGCTGATTGGGCAGGGTGTAAGATTAATAAGAAGAGCACATCAGGGACTTATCAGTTTCTAGGAAGATCCCTGGTGTCTTGGGCTTCAAAGAAACAAAACTCAGTAGCTCTTTCTACCGCCGAAGTCGAGTACATTGCCGCAGGCCATTGTTGCGCGCAATTGCTTTGGATGAGGCAAACCCTTAGGGACTATGGCTACAAGTTTAGCGAAGTCCCTCTCCTATGTGACAATGAGAGTGCAATCCGCATGGCAGATAATCCCGTTGAACACAGCCACACTAAGCACATAGCCATTCGGTATCACTTTCTAAGAGATCACCAACAAAAGGGGGATATCGAGATAGCCTACATAAACACCAAAGATCAATTGGCCAATATCTTTACCAAGCCACTAGATGAGCAATCCTTTACCAAACTTAGGAATGAGCTAAATATTCTTGATTCTAGAAATTTTGATTGATTCTTTGCACACATTGCTCATTTCTATACCTTTGATCATATCTCTTTTATGTCTATGACTAATATGTTTTCAAGTATCATCTTATGCTTAGTTATAGATAGTGAAAGGGAAATGGAGTATTCGGCAAAGAAGGTGCTTCCACTCAACTCCAATTATATTTGCCGGTACTCCGCATCGTTCTCCACATTGGTATAATCTTCACTCATATTTTTGTTTGCCAAAGGAGGAGAAAGGTTAAAAGGGCTTGTATTTCACTCACAAGTATCCGTTTTTGGCGATTCATGCCAAAGGGGGAGAAAGTATGAGCCCAAAGCAAAAGGACCGCACCACCACCAAATTTTAAAAATGAAGTTTTCAAATTGATATCTTATTGTGTTCAAAAGGGGGAGAAAATAGTATTTTCAAAACTTGCAAAACCCTCTTGAACACTAAGAGGAGAATTTTATTTAGGGGGAGTTTTGTTTCAAGTCAAAGGAAAAGCATTTGAGACAGGGGGAAAAATTTCAAATCTTGAAAATGCTTTCTTCAAATCTTATTCATATACCTTTGACTATTTGCAAAATGATTTTGAAAAGAATCTTACAAAGGATTTGCAAAAACAAAACTCGTGGTGCAAACGTGGTCCAAAATTTTAAATAAGAAGAAAAACCATCCATGCACATCTATTTGGATAAATATATTGGTTTCAATTCCAAGCAACCTTTGCACTTACATTATGTAAATTAGTTCAATTCTGCACCTTTATACTTGCTTTGGTTTGTGTTGGCATCAATCACCAAAAAGGGGGAGATTGAAAGGGAAATAGGGTCAAACCTTTTCCATATGAATTTTGGTGGTTGAATTGCCCAACACAAATTATTGGACTAACTAGTTTACTCTAGATTATGAGTTCTACAGGTGCCAAAGGCTCACAACAAACCAATACAAGTCAAAAGAAAGGGCTCAAACAAAGGGAGCAAAAGACAACCGAAGTGTGCCATGGTCTGACGCACCGGACATTGTCCGGTGCACCACCGGATAATGTCCGGTGCACCAGGGAATCCAACTCCGAACTTGCCACCTTCGGGAATTATGGGAGCCGCTCCGCTATAATTCATCGGACTGTCCGGTGTAGCACCGGACTGTCCGGTGTGCCAGCGGAGCAACGGCTACTTCGCGCCAACGATCGTCTGCAGAGGAATTAAATGCGCTACAGTGCGCGCCTACTTGCGCAGAAATTAGAGTAGGCGCCAGAAGGCACACCGGACAGTCTACAGGACCTGTCTGGTGCACCACCGGACTGTCCGGTGGCCCCACAAGTCAGAGCTCCAACGATCGAACCCTAAAGGCTGGGTGACGTGGCTGGCGCACCGGACAGTGTCCGATGCGCCCGTCGACAGCAGCCTCCACCAACGGCTACTTTGGTGGTTGGGGCTATAAATACCCCCAACCACCCACATTCATAGCATCCAAGTTTTTCAGACTTCCTACACCTTACAAGAGCTATAGCATTCAATACAAGACACACCAAAGAGATCAAATCCTCTCCCAAGTCCAAAGATCATTCCAAACAAATTAGTGACTAGAGAGAGTGACTTGTGTTCATTTGAGCTCTTGCGCTTGGATTGCTTTTCTTCCTCATTCTTTCTTGTGATCAACTCAATTGTAACCGAGGCAAGAGACACCAATTGTGTGGTGGTCCTTGCGGGGACTTAGTGTCCCGTTTGATTGAGAAGAGAAGCTCACTCGGTCTAAGTGACTATTTGAGAGAGGGAAAGGGTTGAAAGAGACCCGGTCTTTGTGACCACCTCAACGGGGAGTAGGTTTGCAAGAACCGAACCTCGGTAAAACAAATCACCGTGTCTCACTCTTTGTTTGCTTGTGATTTGTTTTCACCCTCTCTCTCAGACTCGTTTATATTTCTAACGCTAACCCCGGCTTGTAGTTGTGCTTAAGTTTGTAAATTTCAGATTCGCCCTATTCACCCCCCTCTAGGCGACTTTCACTAACGCTTTGGTAGAAAGCGACTTTCGTACCATTTCCACTATATCGATAACAGAATCCTTAAAACGAGTGAGAGAGACCTTGAACAGCAAGGCCGACCGAGCCGAGGGATTCCTACGCCTCCGGGATACGGATACCTCACTCGTCACCTTTCACGAAGGGTAGCTCATGCTCGGATAAGTGACTCTGCTACCGAACAAGTCCTAATGCTCGAAACAAGAGGAAAGGAAACACAACTTTATAAACTCCGACATTGAAAATGTTTAGGCCTCAGCGGCCGCAAGAAACATACGCATACTTAAAACAAACTGTCCCTGTAGGCTCAGACATCGGCAGGGGGAGGAGCAGCACCCTCGGCAGAATCTGGCCCGGCCTCAGACGGCGACACGGACAGAAGGACCTCCACCTCGAAGGAGGAAGCCAGCACCGCGCTTGGGCCCTCAACAGCCGCATCAAGCCTCTGGACCTCGGCTAAGGCAGCATCCTCTTCGTCGGGTAAGCAGTACCCCTCGCTGACCTGCTCCAGATCCACGTTGTAGTGGGAAGCGAGCACGGCGAAGGCCCGCCTAATGCCGTGGTGCAGCGCCCCGCGGAGTCTGCTGTGCACATGGCCGCCCAAGGCCCGCAGGTGACTCTGGGGGAGCTACCCGAGGGGACGTCGTCGAGACCAAAGGCCCGGTAGAAAGACGAGATAGCCTCGGACACGGCCACGCGGTAGGCCTCCTTCTGCTCTGCCGCCAGGGCAAGTGCCTTGTAGTTCTTGACGGACTCGATAAGAGCCGTCTCGAACCCTACAGACAGTCGGACAACGTTCTTCAGGCACGAGGTGAAGAATGGGGACAGAAACAAAGTCACAAAGCGGGCAAAACATACCTTCGGCCTAGACACACTGCTGCGAGGCCTTAGCTTGGGCGAATCGAGCAGACCCGACAGCCACGGCCAGGCCCTCCGCAAGGGTCCCGGCCCGAGCAGTCGCCTCGGGGTAAAGAAAGGGGGGAACCCCCTCTGCGCCAAAACTTTCCTCGAAAAAGTTTTTCTACCAAAACGACTTTCGTGCCCTTCGACTGCATCAATGGCGGAATCCAAAAAACGACAAGAGAGACCTTGAACGGCAAGGCCGACCGAGCCAAGGGACTCCTACGCCTCCGGGATACGGATACCTTACTCGTCACCTTCCGCAAAAGGTAACTCACGCTCGAATAAGTGATTCTGCTACCGACGAACAAGTCTTAATGCTCGAAATAAGAGGAAAGAAACACGGCTTTACACACAAATACCCAAATGTTCAGGCCTCGGCAGCCACAGAAAACAAACACACGTACTTGGGATAACTATGCTACATAGATGTCGGCAGCACCCTTGGCGGCTTTCCCGACCTACAGCATATATCTCAGTACTTGGAGCAATTACATTTTGCTATTACACTCCCTTACAAATGGGACTCCAGCTCCATTCTCGCAGGAATGAACTACCTCCACACCGGAGGGGCTACAAGACAACAAGCTCCAAGCGGCTCGCCGGTGACCACTACACCAGCAGCGACAACGACCTCCGCCTCGGGCGGCTAGACAACAGCAGTGATTGCCTCAGGGCAAACGCTACTATGAAAAGGCCCTCGTCCCCGTCCCCCATCCGGGGGGCGAGGACAAGCCATTAAAGCCAAAGAGCCGGAGGTCCGCCCGTAGGTAGCACTGACGGTCTCGTCGGCAGAGGCATCCACCACCTCAGCACCGACGACGGCGGCCACCTGCGCCCCAACGCCGCACTGGCGAATGGCGGCCGCCCCAAAGCGCACCGGCAGGTCCTCACTCCTGTCCTCACCACGGGAGTGAGGACAGGACCATCCAGGGACACGGACACCGCCCCCGCGGCGTACGACGTCTTGTACGCTCCCCCCCGGTGTGGCCGACGGTGCAGGACGAGCTATGGACATGGGGGACCTGCGCATGGCGCGACCATCGCCCGTGTGGTGGACGGACTGCCGCACCCTTACCGAGTATGTAACACCCGGATTTTAGGGGTCCAAAACCCAGGGTTAACATAAACACCAGGTATGTTGGGACCAAGTCTCATACATATGATGTATAGTGGCACAGGATCGAATGTCACATCTTTATATATATAACAGGAGTTCTATACAAAATAAATAATTACATTATAAGGAGACAACGGTCCAGCAACCCAAAGTTGACTGGGAGACGACGACCTAGACCACTCACGAACTCATCACAGCATCCTTCATGAGCCTCATCCTGCAGTACCTGGTCTTGACCTGTGGTGTATGTGAGACAGCAAGAGTGAGCTCACATACGTTCATCGCTCAACAAGTTGTGGGGAATAATGTGCATGAACTCGCCAAAGGTGGGAGCTCACGTGAAGTGTAAGGCTTACCAAAGAAGATGGTTAGAGCTGAGCTTTGCTTTTAAAGTTGGTCAAAATTTTATTAGCAGTTACTAAGTATAAGTAAATACCAACCCAATTAAATAATAGAACAAAAGTATCAACTTCACCCGCGATGCAATGCAAATGACAAATTGAAATTAGTTCCATAATTTAATCATGTGAGTGTCCGAGCTGCTCATGACCGTGAGCACGGCTAGTATACTAGTTTTACACTCTGCAGAGGTTGCGCATCTTTACCCACAAGTCGTGTATCCCATGTCGCCAGGGTTTGCAAGGCCCTTAGACACTTCCGAGGTGAATGGCTAGGGATCCACTACGAGGCCTTTACAAAGTTCCACTAGCTTCCGAAAACCCGCTACAGTTTATAGGAAGATCCAGTGCAGGAATCCCTTGCAGGACTGCCATCGCAGCAAAATCCTCCCGAGGGCCTCCCTACACTGACCTCTCCCCTACTGCCCTTGCCCCTTTCGGGTAAGGTAGTCTTCCACTAGCTTTCCTAATTAATCAGCCAAGGGCGTCCCATTCCACCCTCGTGGTAGCACTGTTTTCCCGGGTGGTTCTCCATGTTCCAATTAACATAATGATCTTAACATGAACCATAAATAACAACTGATAACAAAAGTATAATCATGAATGGTGTATCTCCATACCCAAAACCACATATAGCACTAGCAAGTACTACCCAGAAAGTTCAGTGGTAAACAAGGTATAAAGATAGACAAACTAGGGTAACCTATTGGGTCCCATCAAAATTAACCTATGCAGATCATTATGATTAATTAGAACATGAGTAGGTGAAAAGAAGTGATCAAGGGCACAACTTGCCTGGGTCTTGAGATTCCAGGTACCCGGATGATCTTCAGATGACACGTGTCCTCACTGCTAGTCGTAGCAATACAAACAAACAGTGTATAGGCAAAATTAACATTACACCAAACATATATGCAAAATACATATTAATAATCTACATATTAAAATAAGATCACAGGAAAAAGAATTATTAATTTTGGAGTTATAGGTTTTAAGTTATGAATTTCCAAAGATTCTATGTGCTTATTACAAGATTAATTAAGATAACAATTTTAATGTGACTTTTATGCAAAACCAGTGGCACTAAATGATAAACAATAATATTACAAAATTATAGGAACTGGAATGGGCCAATTTGGACTTAATATGAATTTTCTATGGATTATACAAGTTTTAGGAATTGTTTTTATATTAAAAATTCAATTTCTAATTTAATTTCTCTGTTTTTATTATTTACTGGACTGCGCCCCAAAATCTAAGAAGCGCAGGGGCACAAGCGCAATAGAACCAAGACTCAGTCTACAGTCAAAATGGACTGCGGGTTCATTATCTATTTCTTCAAGGGTTTATTTGTAAACATGGCTCAGCGAAGGGGTACGGTGTGATCTGGGTCACTGGATCACGATCCGATGGCCCCGATTTTAAAATGTCGCGATCTGTTCTGGTGCGCACGATCTGAGATCTGCGGTCGAGATTTAACGAAGATGTGCCCCAACCTCAGCCCTCCGATCAAATCGAACGGTCCACGCTACCCTATCTGAAACAGCGCTCTCCATCAGATCTGAGCCGCCCAACTCATATCCAACGGCGAGGGCACGTTCTTCTTCACCCGGCTGCCAGGCGCGACGGCGCCGCGTGCCACACGGCGGAGTCGTGGCCGGCGCAGGTCCACCCGATGGCCCAGTGCCCCAAATCGAGCCCGGTTGGGAGCAACGCGACCAAGAGGTTTATGCGAATTCTACTGGATAGGACTTACCGGCTCTTGTGATGGAGGCAAGCTCGTCCACGGCGTGGCACGGATTACTGGCACATGCAAACCACCGTCGACGAACACGGGCGGCCCCAGTGGTGTTCTTCGCCCGAGGAGTTCACACACGCAAAACCTGCGGCCACGGCAACCCACCCTGATTGCTCCAAGGTCTCCAAAAGCGTCGAAGATAGGGAGCAACGACGACGGCGGCTCTTCCTTTCCCCCGCTGGGCAAGCAGTCCACGGTGGTCAGGCTAGGTTCCAGGTGACGCAACATCGACCAGCGATCCGGTTTTATAGTCTCAGGGGAGGAAAATCCGGCCGATTTAATAGGGATTTGAGGGATGAAATCCCAACAACCCCCCGTTGGCGCGGACCAGGGGAACCCCGTCGTGAGCCATGAGCTACGCCAGTTTGGTGGAGATGGCGCTTCTGGACAGTGGGGCCCCCAGGTAAGTGGCTGTCTGGGTTAAAGTGTGGATGAGGAGATGGGCCGACGGGGCTTACAAAACAGAGATGGGTCGGCGCGGTGAAGAGAAGGGAAAAGGGGGAGTTGGGCCGGCTAGGTGGATTCGGCCCACAAGCAGGTTTGTTTCTTCTTTTTTTTTTAATTTCTGTTTTCTTTTCTTATTTCAGATCTAATTTAAAATTAATCACCTATCTTGAACTCCCATTTTGAACTTCAAATTTCCAAGTGTCGAGGTTAACCCTAATGTGATTATAACCTCTATTGTTTATTTGTTTATAATATATTTTATTTTATTCTCTTTTTAGTGTCTACTCATTTCTTACTTCTAGCTTATTTCCAAATTCAATTATTCAAACTCAAATTCATACTCTTGTCTTAATTTTTCAGATTTGCCAAATGTATCAACTGAAATACAAATGTGAATATAAACCACCTCATTTTAAATATTACTATGTTATTCTCCTTCTCATATTTGTTTCTAATAATAGTTGACTCAATTACAAATTAATTTTCTCATTTCCCCAATGTACTATAATAACTATATTTGTTTATTTTTTTTTAAAAAAAAATAAAATTATACAAATTTTGGGTCTTACAAATCCTACCCCCCTTAAAAATAATCTCGTCCTCGAGATTTGTAAGGAAAAAGGGTGCATGTTCATATTGTTTCAACACATATGCATAAACAAAATCTCGGCATGATGCATATCTTATTAGCAAAACACAGGGTCAAATGGACCTTATTATTATTACTAAAATAGTAAAATACTACTACTGGCTAAACTAATATTTAGGTCTTACAAATAGTAAAATATATATATATATATGCATCTATATCTATGTTTATCTCTCTATTCTTGTTGCTCGTTGACTTCTTCACCGACTATTTCATCTTCAACTGGTTCTTCTTCTTGAATTTCAAGTTCACCGGGTTCAGCTTCTACTTCTGCATGATGGGCATATCCCCGGTTGATAGATAGGGGCTGACTCTTTCCTGCCGAGGCTTGTCCTTGCTTCATCGGAGCCGGTGTAGTATAGGCAGCTTTGTTGGGACAGTAGTTGGCGTAGTGTCCCGGTTGTCCACACTTGAAGCATGTCCTGATGGCGGTTGTGTTGGGAGCAACGGTTCCTACTGGAGTGCTTGCTTTTGGAGGAGCAGTTGGTGTCTGATGAGTTTGTTGTCCAGAACTGCCACCAGCTGGTGTACTTGGAGTGGTAGTATAGCGAGGACGGGAACTGCTTCCAGCCTGCCCTTGGTTAGCAGCCTTTCTTTTCTCTCCAAATATACTCCTCTTGTTTTCTACAGCAATAGCTTTGTCAAGTAGCCTTTGAAAGGATGGGAATGTGTGCGATACCAGTTGATATTGCAAGGGTCCAATCAATCCGTCCAGAAAGAGCTCCTGCTTTTGCTCATCATCCTCAACATCTCTGGGAGCATATCGAGATAACTGGATGAATTTGTCCCTATATTCACTCACGGACATACTTCCTTGCTTGAGGGATAGAAACTCCTTCCTCTTAATCTTCATGAGTCCAGCAGGAATATGGTAATTCCTGAACTGTGTGGAGAATTCTTCCCAGGTAATTGTATCGGCAGCAGCATGAGCTGCACAGTACGCATCCCACCAATCCGCAGCGGGACCAGCAAGACGACCCGATGCATAGAGTACTTTCTCTCGGTCCGAGCACTGGGCTATGTTGAGCATCTTCTCTATGGACTTTAACCAGTCATCTGCTTGCAGCGGATCTGTGGAGTTGGAGAAGGTTGGTGGTTTGTGGCTCATGAATTCCCGGTGCTTGTCCCGGGGTGGAACTGGTGGTGGAGGTGGAGGCAATGGCACTTGTTGTTGTTGCTGCTGTTGTTGAAGTTGTTGTTGCAGCTGCTGTTGTTGTACCCTTCTCTCCTGGCGTATTTCTTCCCGCTCTTGGCGCATTTCCCGACGTGCATCCTCTCTTTCCTGGTGCATTTCTTGGCGTTCTTGCCGCATTTGGGTGCGCACATCTACCATAGTGTCCGCCATTTGCTGCATCATTCTCATCTGAGCTGCGACTAGTGGATCAACTCCGCCTGGTGGAGGATTGGGAGGATTCATCTCTGCTGACTGTGGTTGGGGTTGTCGATTAGCAGGTAAGTCAATTCCACCACCCCGCCTGGTATTGACCATCTAAGTTAGAAGCATATGGTAAGATAGCTTTGCAAGGGGATCATTTAGTAGACAGAATGAATAAGCTAATAGTTGGTTATGTACTGAAACTTCTTTGGTAGGGCTGGGCCAGATATTCTATGTCAAGACTAGGGTAACTAGTTGTACGAGGTGAATGTCCAAAGGTAAGATAGAATATGTCGAGATGAGATAGATACGGAATACTACATATATCTTCTAAGTGGATAATCTAGTTTGTCTATTTATCTTACAAATGCTATCCTTTATGCCTAGATGTATATGCAGATGTAATTGTGGACATTACTCCACAACCCATCACACTCAAACAAAGATCCAAATCAGATAGATATCATAAGAACAAGCATTCAAGTGCATAGATAACCATAAAAATAGTTTTGTTTTTGTTCCTAAGAGTAGGTCTCCTATTCCTAAAGTCACTTTAGGTACAGAATTTCAAAGTGTGAAATCCACATTTGTCTTTAGAAATGAAAGGTAAGAATAATCAGAGTGAAGCGGAATTAGATGAGAAAAGATTAAGATGAGTTTAGAAAAGAATCAGAGTAAGGTAAGTAAAGAATGGTTGTCCAGTTCTATCTAGGTTTCGTCCTACAGTCAACATTCCTCTGATACCACTTCTGTAACACCCGGATTTTAGGGGTCCAAAACCCGGGGTTAACATAAACACCAGGTATGCTGGGACCAAGTCTCATACATATGATGTATAGTGGCACAGGATCGAATGTCACATCTTTATATATATAACAGGAGTTCTATACAAAATAAATAATTACATTATAAGGAGACAACGGTCCAGCAACCCAAAGTTGACTGGGAGACGACGACCTAGACCACTCACGAACTCATCACAGCATCCTTCATGAGCCTCATCCTGCAGTACCTGGTCTTGACCTGTGGTGTATGTGAGACAGCAAGAGTGAGCTCACATACGTTCATCGCTCAACAAGTTGTGGGGAATAATGTGCATGAACTCGCCAAAGGTGGGAGCTCACGTGAAGTGTAAGGCTTACCAAAGAAGATGGTTAGAGCTGAGCTTTGCTTTTAAAGTTGGTCAAAATTTTATTAGCAGTTACTAAGTATAAGTAAATACCAACCCAATTAAATAATAGAACAAAAGTATCAACTTCACCCGCGATGCAATGCAAATGACAAATTGAAATTAGTTCCATAATTTAATCATGTGAGTGTCCGAGCTGCTCATGACCGTGAGCACGGCTAGTATACTAGTTTTACACTCTGCAGAGGTTGCGCATCTTTACCCACAAGTCGTGTATCCCATGTCGCCAGGGTTTGCAAGGCCCTTAGACACTTCCGAGGTGAATGGCTAGGGATCCACTACGAGGCCTTTACAAAGTTCCACTAGCTTCCGAAAACCCGCTACAGTTTATAGGAAGATCCAGTGCAGGAATCCCTTGCAGGACCGCCATCGCAGCAAAATCCTCCCGAGGGCCTCCCTACACTGACCTCTCCCCTACTGCCCTTGCCCCTTTCGGGTAAGGTAGTCTTCCACTAGCTTTCCTAATTAATCAGCCAAGGGCGTCCCATTCCACCCTCGTGGTAGCACTGTTTTCCCGGGTGGTTCTCCATGTTCCAATTAACATAATGATCTTAACATGAACCATAAATAACAACTGATAACAAAAGTATAATCATGAATGGTGTATCTCCATACCCAAAACCACATATAGCACTAGCAAGTACTACCCAGAAAGTTCAGTGGTAAACAAGGTATAAAGATAGACAAACTAGGGTAACCTATTGGGTCCCATCAAAATTAACCTATGCAGATCATTATGATTAATTAGAACATGAGTAGGTGAAAAGAAGTGATCAAGGGCACAACTTGCCTGGGTCTTGAGATTCCAGGTACCCGGATGATCTTTAGATGACACGTGTCCTCACTGCTAGTCGTAGCAATACAAACAAACAGTGTATAGGCAAAATTAACATTACACCAAACATATATGCAAAATACATATTAATAATCTACATATTAAAATAAGATCACAGGAAAAAGAATTATTAATTTTGGAGTTATAGGTTTTAAGTTATGAATTTCCAAAGATTCTATGTGCTTATTACAAGATTAATTAAGATAACAATTTTAATGTGACTTTTATGCAAAACCAGTGACACTAAATGATAAACAATAATATTACAAAATTATAGGAACTGGAATGGGCCAATTTGGACTTAATATGAATTTTCTATGGATTATACAAGTTTTAGGAATTGTTTTTATATTAAAAATTCAATTTCTAATTCAATTTCTCTGTTTTTATTATTTACTGGACTGCGCCCCAAAATCTAAGAAGCGCAGGGGCACAAGCGCAATAGAACCAAGACTCAGTCTACAGTCAAAATGGACTGCGGGTTCATTATCTATTTCTTCAAGGGTTTATTTGTAAACATGGCTCAGCGAAGGGGTACGGTGTGATCTGGGTCACTGGATCACGATCCGATGGCCCCAATTTTAAAATGTCGCAATCTGTTCTGGTGCGCACGATCTGAGATCTGCGGTCGAGATTTAACGAAGATGTGCCCCAACCTCAGCCCTCCGATCAAATCGAACGGTCCACGCTACCCTATCTGAAACAGCGCTCTCCATCAGATCTGAGCCGCCCAACTCATATCCAACGGCGAGGGCACGTTCTTCTTCACCCGGCTGCCAGGCGCGACGGCGCCGCGTGCCACACGGCGGAGTCGTGGCCGGCGCAGGTCCACCCGATGGCCTAGTGCCCCAAATCGAGCCCGGTTGGGAGCAACGCGACCAAGAGGTTTATGCGAATTCTACTGGATAGGACTTACCGGCTCTTGTGATGGAGGCAAGCTCGTCCACGGCGTGGCACGGATTACTGGCACATGCAAACCACCGTCGACGAACACGGGCGGCCCCAGTGGTGTTCTTCGCCCGAGGAGTTCACACACGCAAAACCTGCGGCCACGGCAACCCACCCTGATTGCTCCAAGGTCTCCAAAAGCGTCGAAGATAGGGAGCAACGACGACGGTGGCTCTTCCTTTCCCCCGCTAGGCAAGCAGTCCACGGTGGTCAGGCTGGGTTCCAGGTGACGCAACATCGACCAGCGATCCGGTTTTATAGTCTCAGGGGAGGAAAATCCGGCCGATTTAATAGGGATTTGAGGGATGAAATCCCAACAACCCCCCGTTGGCGCGGACCAGGGGAACCCCGTCGTGAGCCATGAGCTACGCCAGTTTGGTGGAGATGGCGCTTCTGGACAGTGGGGCCCCCAGGTAAGTGGCTGTCTGGGTTAAAGTGTGGATGAGGAGATGGGCCGACGGGGCTTACAAAGCAGAGATGGGTCGGCGCGGTGAAGAGAAGGGAAAAGGGGGAGTTGGGCCGGCTAGGTGGATTCGGCCCACAAGCAGGTTTGTTTCTTCTTTTTTTTTTTAATTTCTGTTTTCTTTTCTTATTTCAGATCTAATTTAAAATTAATCACCTATCTTGAACTCCCATTTTGAACTTCAAATTTCCAAGTGTCGAGGTTAACCCTAATGTGATTATAACCTCTATTGTTTATTTGTTTATAATATATTTTATTTTATTCTCTTTTTAGTGTCTACTCATTTCTTACTTCTAGCTTATTTCCAAATTCAATTATTCAAACTCAAATTCATACTCTTGTCTTAATTTTTCAGATTTGCCAAATGTATCAACTGAAATACAAATGTGAATATAAACCACCTCATTTTAAATATTACTATGTTATTCTCCTTCTCATATTTGTTTCTAATAATAGTTGACTCAATTACAAATTAATTTTCTCATTTCCCCAATGTACTATAATAACTATATTTGTTTATTTTTTTAAAAAAAAAATTATACAAATTTTGGGTCTTACAGAGTAGCAGGTGGCAGTTTGCCTCCTCCGCCAGGCTGGTGAACACCCTTCTCCCCCGAATGCTGAAGGAAGAAGTGGGTCGCCAGCCCGTGCAGAAGGCAGGGCCCCAACTCGGCTTGCCCTTGCCCCCAGCACGGATGATGAACATCCTTGAAGCTGAGGGCAAGGGAGCGGCCATAGCCCGGCTCACCCTTCCCCACCACGAAGCTGGCGGTCATCCTCCGGGATGACCATTGGTGGGGGAATGCAGCCTGGCTGCATGATGAAAATCCTTGAAGCCGAGCGATGGCTAATGAGCGCCAACCCCCATGAGGTCGTGCTCCTCCAATAGCAGCAAGAAGAAGGCAAGACCACCGGCATTGCCATGGGCGCAAGCTCTCCGATGGTGAGGTCGCCAGAAAACACCGACACACCTCATCTGGAGGCCCGGAAGGCGGAGGGGCGCAAAGAAGATGAGAGGAGCAAGGCATGGTTAGTGCCCGGGAGATCGGTCCCTTTTTATAGGCAGATCTCCCCACTTATGCCCTGAAACGTCGTGGGCAAAGTCTCCCCTGACGCGCTCCAGGATTCTTGCCCTGCAACACGGGGGCTAGGTCCCACATGTCATACAAACTGACCCGCAACGCGAAGATGGCGAACCGCTGCACACGAAGCATGCAACCGCCCCGCGGGTAAGCGCTCCTCCATTCTCGTTGAATCCAGCGGTCGAAAGGGCGGGCCGCCGCGCCAGAAGCGTGCAACTGCACCACGGTTATACGCCCTTCCAACTTCATCGCAACTAGCGGGCCAGCATGGAGGCCCGGGCCCACATGTCATGTGACCGACGCGCCGGCTACTGCGTGCAAAGAAATCGCACCGCCACCTGCGCCAATGCCGCGTCTTCTCGACTGCGGAACCAGTGCTACGACTCGAGGCAGCCCCGCGCGTGACCCAACAGTGCCAACTAAGGGCGACGATCATGGGTCAGTCAGCCGTGGGGATAGGTGCAGTAGTGGATATGACCAAAGGCGGACCGACAGTAATGGCAACAACAGACATGCGGAAGCAACAGTCCAATCACCTACAGGCTCGCATCCTCTCCTGAAGCAGCAGGGGAGCCCTCTCCCACGGCGTAAAGACGACGCACCCGTGTTCCGTTCCTCGAACGACTCGCGCACGCGCAACAGACGCCCCGCGAATCGCCTGTCCCGTCGCATTAACTCCCTGGTAGGCAAGCGACACCTCTGGCAGGCGAAGCGGGCGCCGTTTCACCTCTGTCATGATGACCGCATCAAAAAAGGTGCGCCACATTATTTAAATTCATATCCTTTTCCTTTTCCTCTCTCTCTCTTGCCAGAGGGATCGAGAAAAGGGGATATTCCGAAAGGATCCTTCTCAGCGATGGAAGCGGGCCCCGAGCCCTCCTACTGATCAGGGGTTCAAAGGTTGCGCCCTCCGGGGTTCGGCAACCGCCCCAGAGCACTCGGGCTCCGAGCCCTTTACTGATCAGGGGTTCGAAGGCTAGCCCCTCGGAAGGGTTCGACAGACGCCCTAGAGCACGCAGAGTCAGGGATGACCCTGGGTACGTCCGTTACATGGCTGAGGCTCGGGCTGCGCTCCCGAGGTACCCTAGGACATTTCTGAGACCAGCGGGAACGATTTGTAATGGAATCCCACCGGAGGGAGGCACCGAGCCCTTGGACCCTATCAAATGGGTCCGGGTCCAGCAAATCCCCTGCAGGTACTTTTGGAGCGCGCCTCTAGGCCACTAGCCGACCCTTATCGAACGGGGCTCGGGCGTCCACTCGAATCACCCGTTAGCAACTCACTGGAAACACCGTGTTCGGTGCCCTCTGAGGGTAACACGGTGCCTTCCCCCCTTCCTCCTTGAGGAAAGGCGACGAAGGGGCGTACAACAAAAGTCGAGACGGTCCTTGATTGTCCTCTCGCTCTGTGCAGAGGCTCGAGGGCTGCTCCCGCACCAGGCTACGGCCAAATCGTCGACCACGTTGACAAAACAGCTTAAAAACTCGGAGCCTGACCGTGCACCCGGGCTGCGGCCAGGCCGCATGAGGGAACAACAAGGCCAACCGAGGCATCACAAAAAGAATTAAGACCTTAGAGGAGTAAAACCACTCCTCCGAGGCCTCGGGGGCTACACCCGGTGGGTGCGCTCGCGCGCACCCATCGGAACAAAATGTAACCAAGAAAGGCTGGTCCCCTCGCAAAAATCCGGCAGAACCTCCAAGCGAGTGCCTACACTCCCTTCGAGGCTCGGGGGCTACTATCGGGTACCGTAATTAGGGGTACCCCCAACACTCCTAAACACGGCGGGAAAACATCTTCAGAACCAACCATGAACGACTGATAAGCACGGTTCAAGTCAGGACTTCGTATACCAAGGGACGCGACCCCGCCTCGCCTGAGCCCAGCCTCGGGCGGGAATAGTAGCCCCGAACAGACTCGCGCCTCGCCCGAGGGTCCCCTCAGTCAGCAGACGCACCCCCGTCTCACCCAAGGCTAAGCTCGGGCGAACTTTGTCGTACAGCGACCTCGGCCAAATCGCCTTACCAACCGACCGTATCGCATGTGCATTTAATGCGGGGATCGCCTGACACCTTATCCTGACACACGCGCCTCAATCAACAAGGTCGAAGTGACCGCAGTCACTTCGCCCCTTTACTGACCGATTCTGACAGGAAAATAGCACTGTTCACCCCGTTCCGACTGTTGTGCCGACCACCAGGGAAAGACTAACAACAGTCGCGGCCACTCCCGGGTTCAGCCTCGGGCGCAATAAGGAGCTCCGCCTCACCCGATGAAAGACGCCTAGAGGGAGGAGGGGTGAATAGGGTGAATCTGAAATTTACAAAGTTTAAGCACAACTACAAGCCGGGGTTAGCGTTAGAATTAAAATCGAGTCTAAGAGAGAGGGCGAAAACAAATCACAAGCAAATAAAGAGTGTAACACGGTGATTTGTTTTACCGAGGTTCGGTTCTTGCAAACCTACTCCCCGTTGAGGTGGTCACAAAGACCGGGTCTCTTTCAACCCTTTCCCTCTCTCAAATGGTCACTTAGACCGAGTGAGCTTCTCTTCTCAATCAAACGGGACACTAAGTCCCCGCAAGGACCACCACACAATTGGTGTCTCTTGCCTCGGTTACAATTGAGTTGATCACAAGAAAGAATGAGAAAGAAAAGAAGCAATCCAAGCGCAAGAGCTCAAATGAACACAAGTCACTCTCTCTAGTCACTAATTTGTTTTAGAATGATCTTTGGACTTGTGAGAGGATTTGATCTTTTTGGTGTGTCTTGTATTGAATGCTATAGCTCTTTTAAGGTGTAGGAAGTCTGAAAACTTGGATCTAATGAATGGTGGGGTGGTTGGGGTATTTATAGCCCCAACCACCAAACTAACCGTTTGGTGGAGGCTACTGTCGAATGGCGCATCGGACAGTCCGGTGCGCCAGCCACGTCACCCGACTGTTAGGATTCGACCGTTGGAGCTTCTGTCTTCTGGGTCACCGGACAGTCCGGTGTTGCACCGGACAGTCACTGTACACTATCCGGTGCGCCTTCTGGCACTGCTCTGACTCTGGCGCGCACTATAGCGCATTGAATGCGATCTACAGACGACCGTTGGTGCGAAGTAGTCGTTGCTCCGCTGGCACACCGGACAGTCCGGTGAATTATAGCGGAGTGGCTCCCAGAATTCCCGAGACTGGCAGGTTTGGAGTTGGATTCCCTGGTGCACTGGACACTGTCCGGTGGTGCACCAGACACTGTCCGGTGGCACACTGGACAGTCCGATACGCCAGACCAGGGCTGCCTTCGATTGAACTTTGCTCCTTTTGTTTGAACCCTTTCTTTTGACTTGTATTGGTTTGTTGTGAACCTTTGGCACCTGTAGAACATATTTTCTAGAGCAAACTAGTTAGTCCAATAATTTGTGTTGGGCAATTCAACCACCAAAATTCTTATTGGAAAAGGTTTGACCCTATTTCCCTTTCAATCTCTCCCTTTTTGGTGACTGATGCTAACACAAACCAAGGCAAATATAAAATTGCAAAATTGAACTAGTTTGCATAATGTAAGTGCAAAGCTTGCTTGAAGTTGAAACCAATATACTTATCTCAATAGATGTGCTTGGATGGTTTTCTTCTTTATTAAAATTTTGGACCACATTTGCACCACGAGTTTTGTTTTTGCAAATCCTTTGTGAAATTCTTTTCAAAATCATTTTGCAAATAGTCAAAGTTATATGAATAAGATTGAAGAAAGCATTTTCAAGATTTGAAATTTTCTCCCCCTGTCTCAAATGCTTTTCCTTTGACTAAAACAAAACTCCCCCTAAATAAAATTCTCCTCTTAATCTTCAAGAGGGTTTTGCAATTTTTTGAAGATACTATTTTCTCCCCCTTTTGAACACAATAAGATATCAAATTGAAAACTTCATTTTTAAATTTGGTGGTGGTGCGGTACTTTTGCTTTGGGCTCATACTTTCTCCCCCTTTGGCATGAATCGCCAAAAATGGATACTTGTGAGTGAAATATAAGCCCTTGTTCAAACTTTCTCCCCCTTTGGCATACACAAAAATATGAGTGAAGATTATACCAAAGTGGAGAACGAAGCGGAGTACCGGCAAACACAATTGGAGTTGAGTGGAAGCGCCTTCTTTGCCGACTATTCCATTTCCCTTTCAATACCTATGACTAAGCATAAGATGATACTTGAAAACACATTAGTCATAGACATAAAAAGAGATATGATCAAAGGTATATAAATGAGCTATGTGTGCAAGAATTCAATCAAAATTCCTAGAATCAAGAATATTTAGCTCATTCCTAAGTTTGGTAAAAGATTGCTCATCGTAATGATATCGGCCAATTGATCTTTGGTGTTTATATAGGCTATCTCGATATCCCCCTTTTGTTGGTGATCTCTTAGAAAGTGATACCGAATGGCTATGTGCTTAGTGCGGCTGTGTTCAACGGGATTATCCGCCATGCGGATTGCACTCTCATTGTCACATAGGAGAGGGACTTTGCTAAACTTGTAGCCATAGTCCCTAAGGGTTTGCCTCATCCAAAGCAATTGCGTGCAACAATGGCCTGTGGCAATGTACTCGGCTTCGGTGGTAGAAAGAGCCACAGAATTTTGCTTCTTTGAAGCCCAAGACACTAGGGATCTTCCCAGAAACTGACAAGTCCCTGATGTGCTCTTCCTATTAATCTTACACCCTGCTCAATCAGCATCGGAATATCCTAATAAATCAAATGAGGATCCCTTGGGGTACCAAAGACCAAACTTAGGTGTTTGAACTAAATATCTCAAGATTCGCTTCACGGCCCTAAGGTGAACTTCCTTAGTGTCGGCTTGGAACCTTGCACACATGTATACTGAAAGCATAATGTCCGGTCGAGAAGCACATAAATAGAGTAAAGAACCTATCATCGACCAATATACCTTTTGATCTACAGATTTACCTCCCGTGTCAAGGTCGAGATGCCCATTTGTTCCCATGGGTGTCTTGATGGGCTTGGCATCCTTCATCCCAAACTTGGTTAGAATGTCTTGAATATACTTCATTTGGCTAATGAAGGTGCCCTCTTGGAGTTGCTTCACTTGAAATCCTAAGAAATACTTTAACTCCCCCATCATAGACATCTCGAATTTTTGAATCATGATCCTACTAAAATCTTCACAGATAGATTTGTTAGTAGACCCAAATATGATATCATCAACATAAATTTGGCATACAAACAAATCATTCTCAATGGTTTTAGTGAATAAAGTAGGATCGGCTTTTCCGACTTTAAAGCCATTAGTGATAAGAAAATCTCTTAGGCATTCATACCATGCTCTTGGGGCTTGCTTGAGCCCATAAAGCGCCTTAGAGAGTTTGTAAACATGGTTAGGATACTCACTATCTTCAAAGCTGGGAGGTTGCTCAACATAGACCTCTTCCTTAATAGGTCCGTTGAGGAAGGCACTCTTCACGTCCATTTGGTAGAGCTTAAAGTCATGGTGAGTAGCATAGGCAAGTAATATTTGAATTGACTCAAGCCTAGCTACGGGTGCATAGGTTTCTCCAAAATCCAAACCTTCGACTTGTGAATACCCTTTGGCCACAAGTATTGCCTTGTTCCTTGTCACCACACCATGCTCATCTTGTTTGTTGCGGAAGACCCACTTGGTTCCTACAACATTTTGGTTAGGACGTGGAACTAAATGCCATACCTCATTCCTTTTGAAATTGTTGAGCTCCTCTTGCATTGCCAGCACCCAATCTGAATCTTGAAGTTCTTCCTCTACCTTGTGTGGCTCAATAGAGGAAACAAACGAGTAGTGTTCACAAAAATGAGCAACACGAGATCGAGTGGTTACCCCCTTATGAATGTCTCCTAGGATGGTGTTCACGGGGTGATCTCGTTGGATTGCTTGGTGGACTCTTGGGTGTGGCGGCCTTGGAACTTGCTCATCCTCCTTGTCTTGATCATTTGCATTTCCCCCTTTATAATTGCCATCTTCTTGAGGTGGCTCATCTTCTTGATCTTCTTCTTCATCATCTTGAGCCTCATCCTCATCTTGAGTTGGTGGAGATGCTTGCATGGAGGAGGATGGTTGATCTTTTGCTTGAATGGGCTCTTCGGATTCCTTAGGACACACGTCCCCAGTGGACATGTTCCTTAGCGCGACGCACGGAGCTTCTTCATCATCTAATTCATCAAGATCAACTTGCTCCACTTGAGAGCCGTTAGTCTCATCAAACACAATGTCACAAGAAACTTCAACTAGTCCAGTGGACTTGTTAAAGACTATATGCCCTTGTGTTTGAATCATATCCTAGTAAAAAGCCTTCTACAGCCTTAGGAGCAAATTTGGATTTTCTACCTTTTTTAACAAGAATAAAGCATTTGCTACCAAAGACTCTAAAATATGAAACATAGGGATTTTTACCGGTGAGGAGTTCGTATGATGTCTTCTTGAGGATTCGGTGTAGATACAACCGATTGATGGCGTAGCAAGCGGTGTTGACCGCCTCGGCCCAAAACCGATCCAAAGTTTTGTACTCATCAAGCATGGTCCTTGCCATGTCCAAAAGAGTTCTATTCTTCCTCTCCACTACACCATTTTGTTGTGGTGTGTAGGGAGAAGAGAACTCATGCTTGATGCCCTCCTCCTCAAGAAAGCCTTCTATTTGTGAGTTCTTGAACTCCGTCCCATTATCGCTTCTGATTTTCTTGATCCTCAAGCCAAACTCATTTTGAGCCCGTCTCAAGAATCCCTTTAAGGTCTCTTGGGTTTGAGATTTTTCCTGTAATAAGAATACCCAAGTGAAGCGAGAATAGTCATCCACAATAACTAGACAGTACTTACTCCCGCCGATGCTTATGTAAGCTATCGGGCCGAATAGGTCCATGTGGAGGAGTTCCAGTGGCCTATCAGTCGTCGTGATGTTCTTGTGTGGATGATGAACACCAACTTGCTTCCCTGCTTGGCATGCGCTACAAATCCTGTCTTTCTCAAAATGCACATTTGTTAGTCCCAAAATGTGCTCTCCCTTTAGAAGCTTGTGAAGATTCTTCATCCCAACATAGGCTAGTCGACGATGCCAGAGCCAACCCATGTTAGTCTTAGCTATTAAGCAAGTATCGAGTTCAGCTCTATTGAAATCCACTAAGTATAGCTGACCCTCTAATACTCCCTTAAAAGCTATTGAATCATCACTTCTTCTAAAGACAGTAACACCTGTGTCGCTAAAAAGACAGTTGTAGCCCATTTTACATAATTGTGAAACGGAAAGCAAGTTGTAATCTAAAGAATCTACAAGAAAAACATTGGAAATAGAATGGTCACGTGATATAGCAATTTTACCCAATCCTTTGACCAAACCTTGATTTCCATCTCTGAATGTGATAACTCGTTGGGGATCTTGGTTTTTCTCATAGGAGGAGAACATCTTTTTCTCCCCAGTCATATGGTTTGTGCACCTGCTGTCAACGATCAAACTTGAGCCCCTGAATGCATAAACCTACAAAACAAATTTAGTTCTTGATTTTAGGTACCCAAACGGTTTTGGGTCCTTTGACATTAGATACAAGAACTTTGGGTACCCAAACACAAGTTTTTGATCCCTTGTGTTTGCCCCCAACATACTTGGCAACTACCTTGCCTGATTTGTTGGTTAGCACATAAGAAGCATCAAAAGTTCTAAATGAAACATTATGATCATTTGATGCTTTAGGAGTTTTCTTCTTAGGCAATTTAGCATGGGTTGATTGCCTAGAACTAGATGCCTCACTCTTATACATAAAAGCATGATTAGGACCAGAGTGAGACTTCCTAGAGTGAATTCTCCTAATTTTATGTTCGGGATAACCGGCAGGGTATAAAATGTAACCCTCATTATCCTGAACCATGGGAGCCTTTCCCTTAACAAAATTGGACAATCTTTTAGGTGGGGCATTAAGCTTGACATTGTCTCCCTGTTGGAAGCCAATGCCATCCTTAATGCTAGGGCGTCTCCCACTATAGAGCATGCTTCTAGCAAATTTAAATTTTTCATTTTCTAAGTCATGCTCATTGATTTTGGCATTAAGTTGAGCTATGTGATCATTTTGTTGTTTAATTAAAGCTAGGTGATCATGAATAGCATCAACATTAAATATCTACATCTAGTGCAAATAGTAACATGCTCAACGGAAGATGTAGAGGGTTTGCAAGTATTAAATTCAACAATCTTAGCATGCAAAATATCATTCTCATCTCTAAGATTGGAAATAGTAACATCGCAAACATCTAGTTCCTTAGCCTTAGCAATCAATTTTTCATTCTCATTCCTAAGGCTAGCAAGAGAGGTATTCAATTGATCAATCTTAGCAATTAAATTTACATTATCATTTCTAAGACTAACAATTGAATCATCACAATCATCAAGCTTCCCAACCTTAGCAACTAGATTGGCATTCTCATTTCTAAGGATGGAAATAATATCATGGCAAGTGCTTAGCTCATTAGTTAATTTTTCACATTTTTCTACTTCTAGAGCATAAGCATTTTTAACTTTAACATGCTTTTTGTTTTCTTTAATTAGGAAGTCCTCTTGGCTATCCAAGAGTTTATCCTTATCATGAATAGTGCTAATCAATTCATTTAATTTTTCCTTTTGTTGCATGTTCAAGTTGGCAAAGAGAGTAAATAAATCATCCTCATCATCACTAGAATTAGCCTCGTCACTAGATGTTGCATATTTAGTGGAGGATTTGGATTTCACCTTCTTCTTTTTGTCGTCCTTTGCCATGAGGCATTTGTGGCCGACGTTGGGGAAGAGGAGCCCTTTGTTGACGGCGATGTTGGCGGCGTCCTCGTCGGAGGAGGAGTCGGTGGAGCTCTCGTCGGAGTCCCATTCCCGACAAACATGGGCATCGCCGCCCTTCTTCTTGTAGTACCTATTCTTTTCTCTCCTCTTTCCCTTCTTGTCGTTGCCCCTGTCACTATCACTAGAAATTGGACATTTAGCAATGAAATGACCGGGCTTACCACATTTTGTCGGTGTTTCGAAACCCGGGGGGTCCCTGGACCGACGAGTGAATTGTCGCCGTGTGCCCCAGCCCAGATGGGTCGACACGAGGCGGAACGCGAAGGGGGGAAAGGAAGCAGCCGGAGGGAGGCAGGCGTGAGAGAGTGGATCCCGCGGCCTTCGTGTTAGCCCCGCGCCTGAGTCGGGTGCGCTTGCAGTAGGGGAATACAAGCGTCCACGCGGGAGTGGGAGCGAGCGGCCTTGCGCGAGCGCCGTCCCGTCCTTCTCCGCGTGGGCCAACCCTCTATAAGAGGGCCCTGGTCCTTCCTTTTATAGGCGTAAGGAGAGGATCCAGGTGTACAATGGGGGGTGTAGCAGAGTGCTACGTGTCTAGCGGAGGAGAGCTAGCGCCCTAAGTACATGCCATCGTGGCAGCCGAAGAGGTTTTGGCACCCGGTTCGTGTGGTGTCGTGGCCGTCGGAGGAGCGCTGGAGCCTGGCGAGAGGACAGCTGTTGGGGCTGTCGAGTCGTTGCTGACGTCCTCTTGCTTCCGTAAGGGGGCCGAGAGCCGCCGTCATCACAGAGCGTGCGGGGCGCCATCATCGCCTATCTGGCGGAGCGAGCCAGATGGGACGCCGGTCTTGTTCCCCGTAGCCTGAGTCAGCTCGGGGTAGGGTAATGATGGCGCCTCCTGTCGACGTGGTCGGTCCGCGCCCTAGGTTGGGCGATGTGGAGGCTCCTCCGAGGTCGAGGTCGAGTCTGCCTTCCGTGGCCGTGGTCGAGTCCGAGCCCCTGGGTCGGGCGAGGCGGAGACCGTCGGCTGAGTCCAGGGCTGAGTCCGAGCCCTGGGGTCGGGCGAAGCGGAGTCCGTCGTCTTCTGGGGTTGAGCCCATGTCCGAGCCCTGGGGTTGGGCGAGGCGGAGTTCGTCGTCTTCTGGGGCTGAGCCCATGTCCGAGCCCTGGGGTCGGGCGAGGCGGAGTTCATCGTCTTCCGGGGCTGAGCCCATGTCCGAGCCCTCGGTCGGGCGGAGCGGAGTTCGCCGTCTTCCGGGGCTGAGCCCGAGTCCGAGCCCTGGGTCGGGCGGAGCGGAGTTCGCCGTCTTCTGGGGCTGAGCCCGAGTCCGAGCCCTTGGTCGAGCGAGGCGGAGTTTCCTATGACGCCCGAGGCCGGCCTTGGCTGCTATCAGCCTCACTCTGTCGGGTGGCTTAGCAGTAGGAGCGACGTAGGCGGCGCTGTCCTCTTGTCAGACCGGTCAGTAGAGCGGCGAAGTGACCGCGGTCACTTCGGCTCTGTCGACTGGAGGGCGCGCGTCAGGATAAAGGTGTCAGGCCACCTTTGCATTAAATGCTCCTGCGATTTGGTCGGTCGGCGTGGCGATGTGGCCAAGGTTGCTTCTCGGTGAAGACTGGGCCTCAGGCGAGCCGATAGTGTGCCTGTTGCTGGAGGGGGGTCCTCGGGCGAGACGTAGGTTCTCCGGGGTCGGCTTCCCTTGCCCGAGGCTAGGCTCGGGCGAGGCACGATCGTGTCCCTTGAATGGACCGATCCTTGATTTAATCGCACCCATCAGGCCTTTGCAGCTTTGTGCTGATGGGGGTTACCAGCTGAGATTTAGGGGCCTTGAGGGTACCCCTAATTATGGTCCCCGACAGTAGCCCTCGAGCCTCCAAGGGAGTACTAATACTCGCTTGGAGGCTTTTGCCGCACTTTTTTGCAAGGGGACCAGCCTTTTTCGGTTGCATTCTGTTCCGGTGGGTGCGCGCGAGCGCACCCGCCGGGTGTAGCCCCCGAGGCCTCGGAGGAGTAGTTTTACTCCTTCGAGGTCTTAGTGCGTTTCGCAACACTTCGGCTAGTCTAGTTGTTCCCTCATGCGAGCTGGCCGTAGCCCGAGTGCACGGTCGGGTCCCAAGTTCTCGGGCTGGTAGGTTGACGCTGTCAACGGTTTGGCCGGAGCCGAATTTGCGAGAGCAGCCCCCGAGCCTCTGCACAGGGCGAGAGGACGGTCAAGGACAGACTCGTCTTTTTTACATACGCCCCTGCGTCGCCTTTCCACAAGGAGGAGGGGGGAAAGCGCCATGTTGTCCTCGGAGGGCGCCGAACATGGTGTCTCCGGTGAGCTGCTGGCGGGTAATCCGAGCAGACGTCCGTGCCCCATTTGTTAGGGGTCGGCTAGAGGCCCAGAGGCGCGCCCAAAAGTACCTGCGGGTGATCTGCCGGACCCGGTCCCCTATCGACGGGGTCCGAGGGCTCGATGCCTCCCTCTGATGGGATTCCGTTACAAGATCGTTCCCGCTGGTCTTGAAAATGTCCTAGGGTACCTCGAGAGCGTAGCCTGAGCCTTGGTTATGTATCGAACGTACCCATGGTCATCCCTCGCTCTGTGTCTGAGGCGACTGTGAACCCTTCGAGGGCCAGCCTACGAACCCCTGATCTGTAGTGGGCGCGGAGCCCGAGTGGCCTGAGGCGACCGTTGAACCCTTCGAGGGGCCGGCCATCGAACCTCTGACCAGTAGTGGGCGCAGAACCCAATCGATCTGAGGCGGCCGTTGAACCCCTCCGAGGGGCCGGCCTTCGAACCTCTGATCAGTAGGGAGGCTTGGAGCCTGTTTCCTTCACGGAGAAGGGTCCTTTTTGGGGTATCCCCCTTTCCCGGTCCCTGTTGTAAGAGAGAGAAAGAGGAAAAGGAAAAGGGCACGAAATCGAATGGCGCGGCATACCTTTTTTGACGCGGTCATTATGGTGAAGGCGAAGCGTTGCTTGCTTCTCCCGCCTGAGGCCCCTCTTGCTTAGTTAAAGGAACCCCTCGGCCGCTCTTTGACGAGCCGAAGCCGGAGGTAGCGGTGTCAGCACGGACGGAGGCAGAGTTGGCTTCGAAAAGGAGGTGTGGTTGGCCAGAGCCTGGCCGGGTCGTCCACTGGCGGAACCGACGCCGGGGTTGAGCTGCCGAGGCCACAAGCCGAGCTGATGTCTTTGGGGGTCAGCTGGCCGAGGCCTCGGGGTGGCCGGCCGAGCCGCCTGCTCGGGCCGGATTCTCGAAGAAGACCCTAGCGGCGATGGCCCGGGTGTGGTGCTGATGTCGTTCTTCAGAGCGGGGGCCCTCCGACCGCGTCGCCGTCCGAGGCTAGGTCAGACCCCGCCGAAGGTGTAGTTGATGCCGAGGGTGCTGCTGCCCCCTTCGTCTGTCGACGTCCGAGCCTGCAGGATCAGGTTGTCTTGTAGTGTGTGTATGTTTTCTGCGACCGCCGAGGCCTAAACACACCGTCGTCGTGTTGTAAAGCTGCGTTTCTTTTCCTCTTGTTTCGAGTATCCGGACTCATTTGTCGGTAACAGAATTGTTTGTGCGGGCGAGAGTTGCTTTTCACGGAAGGCGATGAGTCAGGTATCCGTATCCCAGAGGCGTAGGAATCCCTCGGCTCGGTCGGCCTTGCCGCTTACGCGCGCTCTTACTCGTCCATAGGGTTCTGTTACCGACGTAGTCGAGAAGGCCCAAAAAATCATTTCGGCAGAGGAGCTCTCGAGCATGAAGACTTGTTCGGTCCGCGGAGTCACTTATCCAAACGCGAGTTACTTATCGCAGAAGGTGATGAGTGAGGTATCCGTATCCCGGAGGCATAGGAGTCCCTCGGCTCGATCAGCCTTGGCTGCTTACGTGTACTCCGTCGTTTTCAGGATCCACTTTTGAAGTAGTCGAAGAGCACGAAAGGCATTCTGGCAGAAAAGATTTTTTTCTTTTTTCAAGGAAAATTTTGACGCAGAGGGGGTTGCCCCCCTTCTAGCCCCCGAGGGAGGGTCGGGCTTTGCCGAGGCAAGGCTAACCCTTCCTTGACGACCAGACTTGGTGTGTAAACGAGGTATATGAGCAACTTGAAAGCATCTTAAGGGTAGAAGCGACATAGCTATTGGATGTTCCAAGCGTTGCTGTAGACCTCGCCTTGACTGTTGGCCAGCTTGTATGTTCCGGGCTTCAGAACCTTGGCGATGACGAACGGCCCTTCCCAGGGAGGCGTGAGTTTGTGCCGCCCTCGGGCGTCTTGTCGCAGCCGAAGCACCAAGTCGCCCACCTGGAGGTCTCGGAACCTAACCCCTCGGGCGTGGTAGCGTCGCAGGGACTGCTGGTACCGCACCGAGTGTAGTAAGGCCATGTCCCGAGCCTCCTCCAGCTGGTCCAGTGAGTCTTCTCGGTTGGCTTGGTTGCTTTGGTCGGTGTAGGCCCTCGCCCTCGGGGAACCGTATTCTAGGTCTGTGGGCAAGACGGCCTCGGCCCCATAGACTAGAAAGAACGGTGTGAAGCCCGTGGCTCGGCCCGGTGTTGTCCTCAGACTCCAGACCACCGAGGGGAGTTCCTTCATCCACCGCTTGCCGAACTTATTGAGGTCGTTGTAGATCCGAGGCTTGAGTCCTTGCAGGATCATGCCGTTGGCCCGCTCCACTTGCCCATTCGTCATGGGGTGAGCCACGGCAGCCAGTCCACCCGGATGTGGTGATCCTCGCAGAAGTCCAGGAACTTTCTGTCGGTGAACTGGGTGCTGTTGTCGGTGATGATGGAGTTTGGGACCCCAAAGCGATGGATGATGTTGGTGAAGAACGCCACCGCCTGTTCGGACCTGATGCTGTTTAGGGGTCGGACCTCGATCCACTTGGAGAATTTGTCGATGGCGACCAACGGGTGCGTGTAGCCCCCGGGTGCCTTCTGCAAGGGGCCAACGAGGTCCAGACCCCACACAGCAAACGGCCAGGTGATGGGTATGGTCTGCAGAGCCTGAGCGGGCAGGTGGGTCTGCCTCGCGTAGAACTGACACCCTTCGCAGGTGCGGACAATTCTAGTAGCGTCGGCCACCGCCGTCGGCCAGTAGAATCCTTGTCGGAAGGCGTTTCCAACGAGGGTTCGAGGTGCTGCGTGATGGCCGCAAGCCCCCGAGTGTATCTCTTGCAAGAGCTCCTGGCCTTCGGCGATGGAAATGCATCGCTGGAAGATGCCTGTGGGGCTGTGGTGGTAGAGCTCCTTCCCATCTCCCAGCAAGACGAAAGACTTGGCGCGCCGCGCCAACCGCCGAGCTTCGGCTTGGTCGAGGGGCAGCTCTCCTCGGTGGAGATATTGCAGGTACGGGGTCTGCTAGCTTTGATTAGGCATGACCTCGCTTGGTTCCCCCTCGATGCGCAGCGCCTCACCCTCGGGGGCCGAGGGTACCTCGGGGGCCGAGGGTACCTCGGGCTGAGCCGAGGGTACCTCGGACCGTGCCGAGGGTACCTCGGACTAGGCCGAGGGTACCTCGGACTGAGCCGAGGGTGCCTCGGGCGGAGCCGAAGGTGCCTCGGGCTCGGGCGTGTCCTCGGTCTTGACGGAGGGTTGATGCAGGTCTCAAGAGAATACGTCCGGGGGAACTGTTGTTCGTCCCGAGGCTATTTTAGCCAGCTCGTCTGCAGTCTCGTTGTAGCGTCGGGCAATGTGGTTGAGCTCGAGCCCGTAGAACTTGCCTTCCAGGCGCCGAACCTCATCGCAGTAGGCTTCCATCTTCGGGTCGCGGCAGTGGGAGTTCTTCATGACTTGGTCGATGACGAGCTGCGAGTCACCGCGAGCATCGAGGCGTCGGACCCCTAGCTCGATGGCGATTCGCAACCCGTTTACCAGAGCCTCGTACTCCGCCACATTGTTGGACGCCGGGAAGTGGAGGCGTAGCACGTAGCGTAGGTGCTTTCCGAGGGGCGAGACGAAGAGGAGGCCTACGCCGGCCCTCGTCTTCATCAGCGACCCATCGAAAAACATGGTCCAGAGCTCCGGTTGGATCGGAGCCGTCGGGAGCTGGGTGTCGGCCCATTCAGCCACGAAGTCCGCCAAGACCTGGGACTTGATGGCCTTCTGAGGGGCGAACGAGATCGTCTCGCCCATGATCTCCACCGCCCACTTCGCAATTCTACCCGAGGCCTCTCGGGACTGGATGATCTCTCCCAGGGGGAAGGATGACACCACAGTCACCGGATGAGACTCGAAGTAGTGTCGCAACTTCCGCCGTGTCAGGATCACCGCGTACAGCAGCTTCTGGATTTGTGGGTAGCGGATATTGGTCTCGGACAGTACCTCACTGATGAAGTAGACTAGCCTCTGGATGGGCAATGCATGCCCTTCTTCTTGTCTCTCAACCACGATCGTGGCGCTAACCACCTGGGTGGTTGCGGCGACGTAGATCAAGAGGGCTTCTCCGGCAGCGAGGGGCACCAAGATGGGCGCGTTCGTGAGGAGCGCCTTCAGGTTCCCGAGGGCTTCCTCGGCCTCGGGAGTCTAAGCGAAGCACTCAGCTTTCCTTAAGAGGTGGTACAGAGGCAGACCTCTTTCGTCGAGGCGGGAGATGAAGCGGCTCAGAGCCGCGAGACATCCCATGACCCTCTGTACGCCTTTCAAGTCCTTGATTGGCCCCATGCTGGTGATGGCTGCAATCTTCTCCGGGTTGGCTTCGATGCCCCGCTCGGAGACGATGAACCCCAAGAGCATGCCTCGGGGGACCCCGAAGACACACTTTTCGGGATTAAGCTTCATGCCTTTCGCCTTGAGACATCGGAACGTCGCTTCAAGGTCGGAAAGGAGGTCGGAGGCCTTCCTCGTCTTGACTACGATGTCATCGACGTAGGCCTCGACCGTTCGGCCGATGTGTTCGCCAAACACATGGTTCATGCATCGCTGGTATGTTGCCCCCGCATTCCTCAAACCAAACGGCATTGTAACATAGCAGTACATGCCGAAGGGTTTGATGAATGAAGTCGCGAGCTGGTCAGACTCTTTCATCCTGATCTGGTGATACCCTGAGTAGGCATCGAGGAAAGACAGGGTTTCCCACCCAGCAGTGGAATCCACGATCTGATCGATGTGAGGCAGAGGGTAGGGAACCTTCGGACATGCTTTGTTTAGACCAGTGTAGTCTACACACATCCACCATTTCCCCCCTTTCTTTCTCACAAGCACAGGGTTGGCAAGCCATTCGGGATGGAATACCTCTTTGATGAACCCTGCCGCCAGTAACTTGTGGATCTCTTCGCCTATGGCTCTGCGCTTTTCTTCGTCGAATCGGCGCAGAGGTTGCTTCACGGGTCGGGCCCCGGCTCGAATATCCAGAGAGTGCTCGGCGACTTCCCTCGGTATGCCGGGCATGTCCGAGGGACTCCACGCGAAAACGTCGGCGTTCGCGCGGAGAAAGTCGACGAGCACTGCTTCCTATTTGGGGTCGAGCTCGGAACCGATCCGGATCTGCTTGGAGGCGTCGTTGCATGGGTCGAGAGGGACGGACTTGACCGTCTTCGCTGGTTCGAAGTTGCCGGCGTGGCGCTTCACGTCGGGCGCCTCCCTAGAGAGGCTCTCCAGGTCAGCGATGAGGGCCTTGGCATACTCCACGCACTCCACATCGCATTCGTATGCGTGTCGGTACGTGGGCCCGACGGTGATGACCCCGTTGGGGCCCGGCATCTTGAGCTTGAGGTAGGTGTAGTTGGGGACGGCCATGAACTTGGCGTAGCATGGCCTCCCCAGCACCGCGTGGTAGGTTCCTCGAAACCCGACCACTTCAAACGTGAGGGTCTCCTTTAGAAAGTTGGAGGGCGTCCCGAAGCAGACGGGTAGGTCGAGTTGTCCGAGGGGATGAACGCGCTTCCCGGGGACGATCCCGTGGAAAGGCGCATCGCCCATCCGGACCGAGGACAGATCGATCCGCAGGAGCCCGAGGGTCTCGGCATAGATGATGTTGAGGCTGTTGCCTCCGTCCATGAGGACCTTGGTGAGCCTGACGTTGCCGATGATGGGGTCAACAACGAGTGGGTATCTCCCCGGGCTCGGCACGTAGTCTGGATGGTCGGCCTGGTCGAAGGTGATGGGCTTGTCGGACTAGTCTAGGTAGACTGGCGCCGCCACCTTTACCGAGCAGACCTCCTGACGCTCTTGCTTGCGGTGCCGAGCCGAGGCGTTCGCCACTTGCCCGCCATAGATCATGAAGCAGTCGCGGACCTCAGGGAACCCTCCTGCCTTGCGATCTTCCTCCTTCGCGTCATCGAGGGCCTTGCCACCCTCCACGGGCGGCCCGGCCTTATGGAAGTGTCGTCGAAGCATGGCACACTCCTCGAGGGTGTGCTTGATGGGCCCCTGATGATAGGGGCACGGCTCCTTGAGCATCTTGTCGAAGAGGTTGGCACCTCCGGGAGGTTTCCGAGGGTTCTTGTACTCGGCGGTGGCGACAAGGTCTGCGTCAGCGGCGTCGCGTTTCGCTTGCGACTTCTTCTTGCCCTTCTTCTTGGTGCCACGCTGAGTTGACGCCTCGAGAGCATCTTCCGGTGGGCGGCCCTGGGGCTACTTGTCCTTCCGGAAAATGGCCTCAACCGCCTCCTGGCCAGAGGCGAACTTGGTGGCGATGTCCATCAGCTCGCTCGCCCTGGTGGGGGTCTTGCGACCCAGCTTGCTCACCAGGTCACGGCAGGTGGTGCCGGCGAGGAACGCGCCGATGACATCTGAATCGGTGACGTTGGGCAGCTCTGTGCGCTGCTTCGAGAATCGCCGGATGTAATCCCGAAGAGGCTCTCCCGGCTGCTAGCGGTAGCTTCGGAGATCCCAGGAGTTCCCAGGGCGCACGTATGTGCCCTGGAAATTGCCAGCGAAGGCTTGGACCAGGTCATCCCAGTTGGAGATCTGCCCCGGGGGCAGGTGCTCCAGCCAGGCTCGAGGGGTGTCGGAGAGGAACAGGGGGAGGTTGCGGATGATGAGGTTGTCATCGTCCGTTCCACCCAGTTGGCAGGCCAGCCGATAGTCTGCGAGCCACAGTTCCGGTCTGGTCTCCCCCGAGTACTTTGTGATAGTAGTCGGGGTTCGGAACCGGGTCGGGAACGGTGCCCGTCGTATGGCGCGGCTGAAAGCCTGCGGACCGGGTGGTTCAGGCGAAGGACTCCGATCCTCCCCGCTGTCGTAGCGTCCCCCACGCCTGGGGTGGTAGCCTCGGCGCGCCCTGTCGTTGAGGTGGGCCCGACGGCCGTGATGATGGCGCTCGTTGCCGAGGTGACCCGGGGCCGCAGGCGCTGTGTTGCGCATGCGCCCGGAGTGGACCGAGGCTTCCCGCATGAATCGGGAAGTCGCGGCGCGATGTTCCGAGGGGAACCCCTGCCTTCGGGAGGTAGAGCTTTCGGCCCGTCGGACAGCGGCATCCTCCAGGAGATTCTTGAGCTCTCCCTGGATACGCCGCCCCTCGGTGGTTGATGGCTCCGGCATCACACGGAGGAGTATCGCCGCTGCTACCAGGTTCTGGCCGACTCCGCTGGAATCCGGCGGCGGCCTTACCCTAACGTCGTCGGCGATGCGGTGCTGGATGTCCTGGGGGAGATGACGCGCTTCTCTGGCCGGGGGTTGGACCGCCCATTCCTGCCTGATGTCCCGGCGGATCGGCACAAGCGTCCCTGCTCCCTCGTCGAGCCTGGCCTGCCTCTCGCGGATTTGCTCGAGCTGTGGGTCAGGACCCCCCACCGGGAAGGGGACTACAGCTAGCTCCTGAAGGATGTCAACGCGAGGCGCGGGCCTAGGGGGTCACCATTTTCCGGCATACCAAGATGGTTGCCTTCGCCGGGACCCCCTAGGTCGACGTGGAAACATTCACGACTTGGGCCGCGGTCCTTGTTGTCGAGGCCGCGGCTGCCGTCGGAACAGTCGGAAAGGCAGTAGTCACATGCGGTCATGAAGTCCCGCACGGCACTGGGGTTACCAAGTCCGGAGAGATCCCAACAGAGGTCGGGCTCGCCATCTTCCTCGGACCCCGAGGGCTCGTAGGTCGAGACGGCCGTCAGTCGGTCCCAGGGTGACAGTACACGATACTCCAGAGGGTTCGGACTCACCTCTAAGGGAGTGATCACCGAAGCGGAGTCGCTTGGTGGGTCGAGGCCGAATCCAAAAGACACGAGATGGGAATCGGTCGGTACCTTTTGGTCGACGGTCGGTGACGAGGTCGCGTCTGGGACTGACTGCACCGTTGTCTCAGGTACGAGGGTGACGCCCAGCAAGTCCTTCGCGAGCGTGCTGGCATCGTGCGTTTGCTTGAGATCGGCGTGTTGCGGGGAGGCGGCGCTCGTCTTCGTCTCAGACGCGAGATCGATGCCCAACGCGCCCTCCGTTGGGGCGCCGGTGCTGTCGACTCGCTCGACAGCCAACGAGGTGCCGCTTCCCGCTTGGCCTTGGTTGCCCCACCTCCTCCTCCGTCGGCGGGGGAGGGGACGGGACAAGCCCGAATGTCGTCCTTCCACCACGTGGGGAAGGCGTCGTCGATTTCCCCGCCGGCGAGCGGGTTGTCGACCGCCATTATCGCTGTCGTGCGGCGGGGGAAGGAGTATCATGTCGTAGCTGCCGTCGAGGGACATGAACTCAAGATTCCTGAAACGGAGCACCGTCCCGGGCTAGAAAGGTTGCTGGAGACTGCCCATCTGGAGCTTGACGGGAAGCTGTTCGTCAACACGTAGCAGGCCCCTACCTGGCGCGCCAACTGTCGGTGTTTCAAAACCCGGGGGGGTCCCTGGATCGACGAGTGAATTGTCGCCGTGTGCCCCAGCCCAAATGGGTCGACGCGAGGCGGAACGCGAAGGGGGGAAAGGAAGTAGCCGGAGGGAGGCAGGCATGAGAGAGTGGATCCCGCGGCCTTCGTGTTAGGGGCGCCTGAGTCGGGTGCGCTTGCAGTAGGGGGATACAAGCGTCCACGCGGGAGTGGGAGCGAGCGGCCTTGCGCGAGCGCCGTCCCGTCCTTCTCCGCGTGGGCCAACCCTCTATAAGAGGGCCCTGGTCCTTCCTTTTATAGGCGTAAGGAGAGGATCCAGGTGTACAATGGGGGGTGTAGCAGAGTGCTACGTGTCTAGCGGAGGAGAGCTAGCGCCCTAAGTACATGCCATCGTGGCAGCCGAAGAGGTTTTGGCACCCGGTTCGTGTGGTGTCGTGGCCGTCGGAGGAGCGCTGGAGCCTAGCGAGAGGACAGCTATTGGGGCTGTCGAGTCGTTGCTGACGTCCTCTTGCTTCCGTAAGGGGGCCGAGAGCCGCCGTCGTCACAGAGCGTGCGGGGCGCCATCATCGCCTATCTGGCGGAGCGAGCCAGATGGGACGCCGGTCTTGTTCCCCGTAGCCTGAGTCAGCTCGGGGTAGGGTAATGATGGCGCCTCCTGTCGACGTGGTCGGTCCGCGCCCTAGTTTGGGCGATGTGGAGGCTCCTCCGAGGTCGAGGTCGAGTCTGTCTTCCGTGGCCGTGGTCGAGTCCGAGCCCCTGGGTCGGGCGAGGCGGAGACCGTCGGCTGAGGCCAGGGCTGAGTCCGAGCCCTGGGGTCGGGCGAAGCGGAGTCCGTCGTCTTCTGGGGTTGAGCCCATGTCCGAGCCCTGGGGTCGGGCGAGGCGGAGTTCGTCGTCTTCTGGGGCTGAGCCCATGTCCGAGCCCTGGGGTCGGGCGAGGCGGAGTTCATCGTCTTCCGGGGCTGAGCCCATGTCCGAGCCCTGGGTCGGGTGGAGCGGAGTTCGCCGTCTTCCGGGGCTGAGCCCGAGTCCGAGCCGTGGGTCAGGCGGAGCGGAGTTCACCGTCTTCCGGGGCTGAGCCCGAGTCCAAGCCCTGGGTCGGGCGAGGCGGAGTTTCCTATGACGCCCGAGGCCGGCCTTGGCTGCTATCAGCCTCACTCTGTCGGGTGGCTCAGCAGTAGGAGCGGCGCAGGCGGCGCTGTCCTCTTGTCAGACCGGTCAGTAGAGCGGCGAAGTGACTGCGGTCACTTCGGCTCTGTCGACTGGAGGGCGCGCGTCAGGATAAAGGTGTCAGGCCACCTTTGCATTAAATGCTCCTGCGATTTGGTCGGTCAGCGTGGCGATGTGGCCAAGGTTGCTTCTCGGTGAAGACTGGGCCTCGGGCGAGCCGATAGTGTGCCCGTTGCTGGAGGGGGGTCCTCGGGCGAGACGTAGGTTCTCCGGGGTTGGCTTCCCTTGCCCGAGGCTAGGCTCGGGCGAGGCACGATCGTGTCCCTTGAATGGACCGATCCTTGATTTAATCGCACCCATCAGGCCTTTGCAGCTTTGTGCTGATGGGGGTTACCAGCTGAGATTTAGGGGCCTTGAGGGTACCCCTAATTATGGTCCCCGACACATTTGTAGCACACTTTCTTGGAACGGGGCTTGTAATCTTTCCCCTTCCTTTGTTTGAGGATTTGACGGAAGCTCTTGATGATGAGCGCCATCTCCTCATTATCGAGCTTGGAGGTGTCAATGGGGATTCTACTTGGAGTATAATCTTCTTTCTTCTCCTCCGTTGCTTTGAATGCAACGGGTTGTGCTTCGGGTACAGAGGAGGATGCGCCTTGCTCGATAATCTTTTGGGAGCCTTTGATCATTAGTTCAAAGCTCACAAATTTACCTATCACTTCCTCGGGAGACATTATTTTGTATCTAGGATCACCACGAATTAATTGTACTTGAGTAGGATTAAGAAAAACTAGTGATCTTAGAATAACCTTGACCATCTCATGGTCATCCCATTTGGTGCTCCCGAGGTTGCGCACTTGGTTCACCAAAGTCTTTAGCCGGTTGTACATCGCTTGTGGCTCCTCCCCTTGGTGAAGCATGAATCGATCGAGCTCTCCCTCGATCGTCTCCCTTTTGGTGATCTTGGTCACCTCATCTCCTTCGTGCGCTGTTTTGAGTACATCCCAAATCTCTTTGGCGCTCTTCAACCCTTGCACCTTGTTATACTCCTCTCGACTTAGAGAGGCGAGGAGTATAGTGGTGGCTTGGGAGTTGAAGTGCCGGATTTGGGCAACTTCGTCCGAATCGTAGTCCTCATCCCCTACGGATGGTACCTGTACACCAAACTCAACAACGTTCCAAATGCTAGTGTGGAGTGAGGTTAGGTGATGCCTCATTTTGTCACTCCACATGTTATAATCTTCACCGTCAAAAACCGGTGGTTTGCCTAATGGAACGGAAAGTAATGGAGTACGTTTAGAAACTCGAGGGTAGTGTAGGGGAATCTTACTAAACTTCTTGCGCTCATGGCGCTTAGAAGTTACGGACGACGCGTCGGAGCCAGAGGTCGATGGCGATGAAGAGTCGGTCTCGTAGTAGACCACCTTCCTCATCTTCTTCTTTTCGCCACTCCGATGCGACTTGTGTGAAGGGGATTCCTTCTCCTTCCCCTTGTTGCGGGACTCTCCCGATGGAGCCTTCCCATGGCTTGTAACGGGCTTGTCGCCGGTCACCATCTCCTTCTTGGCGTGATCTCCCAACATCACTTCGAGCGGTTAGGCTCTAATGAAGCACCGGGGTCCGATACCAATTGAAAGTCGCTTAGAGGGGGGGTGAATAGGGCGAATCTGAAATTTACAAAGTTTAAGCACAACTACAAGCCGATGTTAGCATTAGAATTAAAATCGAGTCTAAGAGAGAGGGCGAAAACAAATCACAAGCAAATAAAGAGTGTAACACGGTGATTTGTTTTACCGAGGTTTGGTTCTTGCAAACCTACTCCCCGTTGAGGTGGTCACAAAGACCGAGTCTCTTTCAACCCTTTCCCTCTCTCAAACGGTCACTTAGACCGAGTGAGCTTCTCTTCTCAATCAAACGGGACACTAAGTCCCCGCAAGGACCACCACACAATTGGTGTCTCTTGCCTCGGTTACAATTGAGTTGATCACAAGAAAGAATGAGAAAGAAAAGAAGCAATCCAAGCGCAAGAGCTCAAATGAACACAAGTCACTCTCTCTAGTCACTAATTTGTTTTGGAATGATCTTTGGACTTGGGAGAGGATTTGATCTCTTTGGTGTGTCTTGTATTGAATGCTATAGCTCTTGTAAGGTGTAGAAAGTCTGAAAACTTGGATCCAATGAATGGTGGGGTGGTTGGGGTATTTATAGCCCCAACCACCAAACTAGCCGTTTGGTGGAGGCTGCTGTCGAATGGCGCACCGGACAGTCCGGTGCGCCAGCCACATCACCCGACCGTTAAGGTTTGACCGTTGGAGCTTCTGTCTTCTGGGTCACCGGACAGTCCGATGTTGCACCGGATAGTCACTGTACACTATCCGGTGTGCCTTCTGGCGCTGCTCTGACTCTGGCGCGCACTGTAGCGCATTGAATGCGATCTGCAGACGACTGTTGGCGTGAAGTAGCCGTTGCTCCGCTGGCACACTGGACAGTCCGGTGGTGCACCGGACAGACCGGTGAATTATAGCGGAGTGGCTCCCAGAATTCCCGAGACGGCAAAGTTTGGAGTTGGATTCCCTGGTGCACCGGACACTGTCCGATGGCACACCGGACAGTCCGGTGCGCCATACCACGGCTGCCTTCGATTGAACTTTGCTCCTTTTGTTTGAACCCTTTCTTTTGACTTGTATTGGTTTGTTGTGAACCTTTGGCACCTGTAGAACATATTTTCTAGAGCAAACTAGTTAGTCCAATAATTTGTGTTGGGCAATTCAACCACCAAAATTCTTATTGGAAAAGGTTTGACCCTATTTCCCTTTCACCCGACCCCAGGCCTCGACCTCAGCCTCGGCCTCGGGAGGAGGTCTCCGCCTCACCCGACCTCAGCCTCGGCCTCGGGAGGAGTCGCCGCCTCGCCCGACCTCGGCCTCGGATCAACTACGCTACTGGGGATCCATCATTACCCTACCTCTAGCTAGCCGCTTCAGGCTACGAAGGAACAAGACTGGTGTCCCATCTAAGTTACTCCGGTAACAAGTAATGATGGTTCCCCGCGTGCGCCCATGAAGTCGGTTGCTCTCAACCCCCTATGGAATCAAGGAAACGTCAGCAGGATCCATACCGCACCGCCAGCTATGCTTCTACAGGGCTCAGGGCACTTCTCCGACGGCCACGTTGGTACATGTACAGGGCTCAAGGCACTTCACCGCCAGCCACTTTAGCACATAGCTACACCCCCATTGTACAGCTGGGCATCTCCTTGTATCTATAAAAGGGAATGTCCAGGGCCTTCCTAAGGCACGGACAGCCGTACACACGCACGGGAAAAAAGGGGACGGAAGGGAGGCGAGCAGAGGCAGGCAGAGTAGGAGAGACGCGGTGGAGGCTAACTCAGACACCTCACCCTAGGACCGGATCCTCACTCTCTCTCTCTCTCTCTCTCTCCCTCTCGCTCTCCCTCGCGACGCTTGTAATCCCTACTGCAAGCACCCCCGGTGCAAGATAATATAAGCTTCATCCCTTAGCTTGTGTTCCATCTTGCATCAACCCATCTGGACAGGGGCACGCGACACTAAAATTCACTAGTCGGTCTGGTTGAGGGTCCCCCGAGTCCGAAACACCGACAATTGCTACATAATATCATAGAAGCACCTAGACTATTAAGTGCAACAGGGCCATTTCCCTTGCGAAAAGCATCGGGGTTCTCCTTCATTGCCAGCTTTGCACGGCATGCACACTCAAGCTTCTTATCCTTCTCCTCCCTAGATTTAGGGATACACCTCATTTCCTCCTCTTCTAATCATTGTTGCTTGGCCACAAGCTCCTCTCGTATTTTCTCTATCCTCTCCTTGTCAACTGCATGCCACTTCTTAAGATTTTCCAACCACTCCTTGTCTTTCTCGGAGATTTCTGTGTCAATCCACTACTCAAAATCACATAGTGGTAGAAGAGTCTACAAAGCATGCGATGGTTAGTACCAAAACAAAACATGCATCACTTCGTACGAAAACTGATAACTATTTAACAAAATATTCTCACCATTAAATTCATCCGATGCTGAGCAATCGTTGGCTCAAATGCATAGTTAGCACACATCCAATACCTCTATAGATAGGTGCCATGATCCTCGAACTTGTCAACCTTGTAAGGATCACCACAAAAACAAATAGGCATTGGAACAACCCGTGGCAAAGGTAGCGGGTCGAAGGTAGTTTCGATCAATGGACATTATCCTAAAATTTGATATGTTTTATAAGAATCAGAAATATTAGTTAATACATTTTATACAAAACTTACCTTTGTTTAGCAAATTTACCGCGCCTAGACATCCTACAAATCGATAATATGAAGATTATAAATGATTCAACAACCCTAACCCTAATAATTAGAGACAAAAGGGCAAACCAATAAAGAGAAAAAAGGGAGGGAGATTACCTTGTCGTCGAGGAACAATGGATCGATCACAAGTTTTTATGAAATAAGTGGCTGATCTAGGTTATGTTTGTCGTTTGGAAGAGGAAAAATAACTAGATCAGTGTGATACGAAGAACTTACGGCCGAAGCGTGGTACTTATAGCCCGTAGGTCGGTGCCAAGATCCATGGTGCCTACCTTGGCGCCAATTGCTTCGGCGCCTACCTACGGGCCACGTCAGATCCACGTCGGAGTCGATCCAGAAATCTAGGCGTCAAAGTAATTGGCACATATACGTGATAGGTCTGTGCTAATAGTGATGGTGCCGACCTAAGAGTATTTTTTAAATTGAAACTAGAAAGATCATATTTATGAAAATAAAACCTGAAAATGGCCAAAATAAAAAAATACGGATCCACATGACCCAACAATATTTTTGGCTAGATTCGTCACTACCATTTCGGCGGCCTGTATGCTTCGGTGGATATTTTAGCGAAGCCAGGTGTCCCATAATAAAATGGACTCTTGACCTTTTTTTTTGCCGGGCGAGACTGTTGTTGTCTCTTTGGCAACTCAAAGAAGTTTGCTCGCGTCTCGGCTCGCTCAGTTTTTTTGGCCCAAACAAGCATTTCCTTTGTAGATCGGACAAGCCCAACCAGAAGCTGCGTCCTCGTACAGAAAGGTCATGGGCCAGTGACCTAAACAAAATAGATCTGTACCTTCAGAGGGATGACAGTAAACCAGGTCCAGATAGACGGAGTACCATGCCCATGAAACCTTCTGGGCATTTTTTTTAATTTATTTCCTGCTCGAGTAGTTCTTGCCACTGGCAAAGTGGCAAATGCAGAATCGAAGGTAAATGTTGTGTCACTCGAGAATCAAAGGTAAAACCGTTGCCATTGACGGCCGTTAATTTGTTATTATCTCTATTCTATAATATTTATGGCTCGCTAGTTTATTTTTAAATTAAAATACGACAAATAAAAAAGAACTGAGATAGTTTTTTTAGCCTTGCACGTAAAGGAAATAGAGCGCATCCATTAGGCAGTGGGAAGGTGAATGCGATGTTTTGTCATTGAATACTCTACCTTCCTCGTTTCTGTACTACATACACTAAAAAATCCGACTTGTTGGCTGAAAGGCAAGGCTGACATAGAGCTTATGCAGAGGCGCCATTGCCTCTCATCCGTTGCTTTCTGCCACTCCCCCGTTCAGACGTTTTACCTTAGCATCGTTCTCGTTCGTTGCTTCCTGCCGTTTCCCCATGTAGACCATCTAGAAGCTACACATACAAGAAAGGGAGGATATTGTTTGTTGGACAATAACCAAACATAAGGATTAGATAAGATTTGGAAAAAATTGAAAGAAAGAAAAAAATTTGGCTTGGACTCCATGTCTCATGATTCTTCAGTTTTCCGATGATATCCAGGAACACCCAGACCCAGGTCGTGATGCCATCTTGAGCAACGCTGGAGGGTGATTTCAACGGAGGGATTTTTCGGGCTCGTAACTTCTCGTCGATTGTTTTGCACTGCGCTTTGCATAATCGCACGCCGAAAAACGATTTCCCTTCGCCACTCGAAATTTGAGAACCGCTGGATGTGATTCAACCCCAGGGGGGTGGTCAGATTATTCCTTCACGAAAACAACCTGAAGCGGAACTACCTTTCAAGTTTCAACAAACTATTTGTTCAGGGTAGGCATTAAAACCTGGATAAGGATCCCGCTTGCCTGCCTTCCAGAGACCCAAAACAGCGAGCGTGATGGAGAGGGCATTCCATGTCGTTTTCTAGAATGGTGAACAAAGGGTAAACAACACTTTCTCCCAAATAAGATTTTTTTTTTCAGAATCTTAGACAACCATCGAGCTTAAACAAATCTTTTGGCCTCTCAACTCTCAATGAAACTTAACCCAATTACGCTAGTTCATCCGGATAACAACCATGAGAGTTCGATGATCATCTTAAAAGGTGGTCTACAGTAATAACCTTTGTATTGCAGAGGTTGAATTATCAAGGGGATAATGAGATACACTAGCAATTAGTCGATATTATTTCCTGCCTTTGGTTCTGAGTTAAGGCCAAACACTGGGGTTTGTTCTGTTTGGCGGGCTCTCTGTGACGACGCGAACGGTCCGCGACATAGGATCGGACGGTCCGTGGCTTGGAATCGGACGGTCCGCGACCTTGTGACAAGAGCGGATGTTCTTTGCATTGAGCTGGACAGCCCGCGCATGGAGCCCAGAAAGTCCACGCATGCACCTAGATCTTGCCCGGGAGAGATCCCGTCAAGAAGCAGAGATCATAGGGTTTGTCTTGGACTCGGTAGACCACCCAAGGCGTCTCATGACGACGTAGAGTCGAAAAAAGATGAAGATGAAAGAAGAATAATTACTGCTATTCTCAGAGCAAGAAAGTAAAGGTATTGATAAATAGACTGGTTTGTTCGATTGGTGATGCGCGCAATCGGCCATACTCTTTATATATAGGGGGACTAAAATGGAATGAAATAGAGTGACTAAAAATTAATCTCTATAAACCAAACACCTTTAGTTCCTTGTTTTTTTTTAAAAAAAAGGCGATCTAGACCGATGGACCTTTGTATCATAGAAGTTGAGTTTTCAAACAGATAAGATAATTAGATACATTAGCAATTCATCAATATCATTCCCTGCTTTATGTTCAGAGCAATAAAGTAGAGATGGTTATTAGTCTTTCTTCTGCTTGTATAGTCCAGTGACTGCATGTTCCCACTCTCAGCCCTGAACCTATAGGATTGAAAAAAACCATTGTAGGTCCATGTCCATGTGGTGGCTGTTATGAGAAACGAAACGTTAAATAAGGTCATGGAAAGCTGACAAGATACAGATAATAGTTGCCATGAATTGGTAAAAAGGCTCCTAAGGAAACCCCATTTTTCAAGGGATTTTCATTTTTCCAAAGAAAATTAGTTCATTTTCCCTTAAAAAAATTAAAATCCATTAGAAAAAAGGTGTTCCCAAACTAGCCCTAAATAATATTCATATGTGGGGATTCCTTATCCTCTGCTTGTCAAGCTTGATTGCACAAGTGTATTACCTTTCATCCTTTTTACGACTACTAAGAAAAATACTTTTACCTGTGTACGGTCTCTACGCGCTTTCAGCCTTCAGAGAGAGAAGACAATACATGAACCCACGTCCACAAGCTCATGAAACGAAATTGCAAGACCCTTGACGTGGCAAACAATACATACTCGGATGGGGATTGCGCTTATCCTGTCCTTTTTTTCTTAAAGCAAAATTCGTTTTTTTCTATTTTAGTTCATAAATTGTTAAATATAAAAACTAAAACTGTATTTTAGATTCTATATTTAATAATGTAGAGATTAAAATAGAAATAAAATAGATTGACTAAAAATCAGTATGTAGAAATCAAACACCCGTCAATATGTTAAGATAAAAAAGTATATCTCCATGCTCAACATGGGACAAAAGTACTGGACACCATCGAGGGTTTCTCCATCGGCGAACCGAAGCAAGGACTGAGGCTGTGAACGCTCGCTCCAAATTAAAGCAAAATGTGAACCCACGCGCTCCCCGACATTTCGTGGACGAGGACAGGACAGGACATGAAGCGGAAAGAGTTGCCAGCCAGCAGCGCTGAGGTGAGGACGCCTCCTCCTCCAGCTGCTAGATTTTTTATTTTTGTGGCTCTGCTTTGATATTGACCTGGTGTTTGTATACCAGTAGCAGTGTATGAATCATGGTGTTATAGTTTTTTTTTTAAAAAATATATATGCTTTTCGGACCTACGGAACTTTCTCGGACTGGACAACTACTCTGCCCGTTTTCATACTACTGATGTTTAAAAGCATGGCACAGTCCAATTCTGCCCCCTCTGGCTCTGGTCGTGTCTGAGAATGACATAGCTGTTCGACTCAAGGGAACACGGCTAAGAACTACGGCGATTGATGGGCTCATATTTCATGCTCTCCCTCTCTCTCTTTTTATAATAATAAGAAGAACTGAAGAAGTAGAAGAGGAGGAACAAGAAAGTCCATATTTTTTTTTGTTCATGAATTAATATTGATCTAAGAGGTGATCTTCAAAGATTAGGTGAAAGGCTCGTTTCGATCTCTTCGTTTTGGAGGAATTGGAATCTACTTAATAGAGTGAGCTATTTAGTTTGGAATTTAACATTTCTCCACTTTTTTAAATTTCAGATATAAGCCTATCTCAAAATCATATAGTGGAGGATGAAAATTGGTTTTATATATCTCTAGGCTATATTTCTACTTTGAAATTTATAACGTGCTTCTCGACTCGCTCCCTTATAGTAGAAATATGACACATAAATATCTTGGTCATATGGCCAAACAGTGGTACACAAATATATTCCGCATGCGAGTGGACCGGTGGCTAAATTACATCATCAAAAGGAAAAGCCTGGTAATCAAGCCTTGTGATGTGTGATCACTGATCAGAGTATGATGGCCCTGTTTGTTTCGGCTTCTGGCAGCTTCTGGCCACCAAAAGCTGCTGCGGACTGCCAAACGCTCAGCTTTTCAGCCAGTTTCTAAAAAATTTGTTGGGACAAAAACCATCCAAAATCAACATAAACACATAATCGATTGAGTCTTTGTAATAGTAGGAATCCGTCACTTTCTAGATCCTGAGCTCTATGAACAACTTTATCTTTCTCCACACGTAATCGTAATGATACTCAGATTCTCCCCACAGGCAGATTCTCTCCACAGGCAGATTTTCAGAAAAGCTGGTCAGAAAAAGCTGAACCAAACAGACCCGATATGGCCTGGGCAACTGCGAGGCTGTACTGCTTGACGGACAAGGAATGATACGGCGCATGCAAAGTGGAGATTTTCCTTTTTCTTCTATTTATTATTATTACAAGGACAAAACATGGTCAGTATTCAGGTTCAGTGTTGGCAAATGACAAACTATCTTGTGCTCAATTCAGAACTGCGTCCAGACACCGAGACATCCACACACACACAAACCTTAAATGCATTTGTGATTTCAAAATACATTTATATGTAAGGGTTTAGAAGCAGAGCAAAACTACTGATAATTGAGATCAAACACAATTCTCAGATGGCATAAGAAACCAATAATACATACACAATACAAACACAGCACCCTCAGGCCTCAGAAGAGGAGGAAAAAGGTTAACAAAAAAAGTGAGGGGTAGCAAAAAAAAAGTAAAATATAACCACTACTCTTGTTCATCATCATCATCTCCTACAGTGTCATCGTGTGCATGGACCCAGGAAGCAGAGCTGTAGCGCTCTTCCCTCCTCCGTTCCAGGCACGAACGAACGCCCGACTGGACCCCGGAGCCAGAGGGCTCGGTCACATTATACTCGTCGTACTCACATCGCGTCAGGTGCCTTCTTCGATTCCCTACCGTTCATCAGCTACGTACGGTGTGCGGATCAGTCGAACAAGCTGGCGATGTCGTCTATGTCGACGAGGAGGAGGAGGTCGTCGAGGCTGTCCACGGCGGGCGGAGGCGGCGCGCTGGCGGACACCACTTCCTGGAGCCCGGCGTGCCCCCGCCACTCGCCGTCCTCGAACGGCAGGTAGGAGGCGGCGTGGTTGGAGTTGGAGCTCGCAGGCGACACACCCCAGTTCTCCGGCGTGGACGGCGCCAGGCACGGGCACCCGCCGCCGCTCACCGGCGGCGTGGAGGCGGAGAGGTACAAGGGCGCGGCGCCGCTCCAGCAGCCCTGCGCCTCCTCCGTCTTCACGGTGAGGACGGCGCCCAGGCTCCGCAGGTGCCCGTGCGCGTCCGGTCTGTGCTCCGGCGGCGCCGTGGCCAGGCCCGCCGCCGTGTGGACGCAGGTGTGCCCGCCGTGGTAGATCACGTCGTACACCGTCGGGTCCTCGTCGGTGCGCTGCACCTGCTTCGTCGCCAGGCACCCCTGCGAGTGGCGGTGCGTGCAGCGGTAGTAGCCCCTGCGGGGATTTTGCATGGCGGAGATCAGCCACGGTTGCAAAAAAAAAAGGAGATATTTTGATTGTGAATTCGGAGCAAGACTGGACTGGCAGCAGCAGCAAGCAGCAAGGAAAGATTGCAGCGTAATCCAAATCCAATTGCCTTATGTGCCAAGTGGATGGGCTAACCAATCATGCAAGAACACAACAAAGGCTACAGCACCCAACTTTCAGAAAGGACAGGACAGGACAGGACAGGCACAAGCATCCGAACCCAAAAAGGCAGACGCGAATGATTTCGATCCCACTTGGGAGGACACACAGTCACACGTGTCTGAGGGAACAGATTGCTTGGGCTATGAAACTTAAGCCAAATCAACACATGTCTGAGCGAGATGCGTGTGCCTGCCAACCTTGGGTGCTTGGCTCCGAGGATCTCCTTCTGGCCGTACTTCCTCCAGCTATGGCCGTCCTCGACCGGGTTCTCGCCGCCGGCAGAGCTCACCCTCTGCCTCCGCTGTTCCATCACCTTCCTGCGAGCGAACACACACACACGCGACGGGTTCAGTTTAGCAAAGAGTCAGACTAACTTGTTGCTGTTTCTGTTTCGACCGATTATCTATATATATATATAATATATATATATTCCTTGATCGAGCAAGCAGCAAGCGTTCGTGGCGAGGTCACCTCTTCTTCTTGGTGCTCTGGAAAGGCCCGTCGGTGACGTCGCTGGTAGGCGTCGCCGAGAGCGGCGAGGCGAGGCCGGCGTCGCCCGCGGGCCGCTTCCGCCGCCGGGCGCCGTCGAGGTTGGAGGAGGTGATGAGGCCGATGGAGCGCTCGGTGAGGGAGAAGATCTGCGAGGCCAGGTGCTTGCACAGGTCCGGGGACCCGCCGAGGTGCACCTCCAGCTGCCTCACCAGCTCCTTGATGTGGCTCAGCTCCGTCACCACCAGCCCGCCGCAGCTGCCTCCTCCACTGCTATTGACGCCGCCGCCTACGACGCCCATCTCCATCTCCGTCGACGCCATGGGACGATGGTGAGAAATGCCCTCCTAGTTGTGTTGGCAGGCCGTCCAGGTAGGACTGGACTGGAGCGAGGTACGCGGCGGTGAGGTGTGGTCGACCCGAGGGAGGCCGGGAGCGAGGGTGAGTGACACGAAGCGGGAGCTCGATCAGAGCTGCCCTTTTAACGAGAAACAAAGCGCGTCCCGGCCCAGGAAGTTGACCGGTGAGCGTAGTGGCTACTGGAGCCTGATTGGCCGCTCCTGTGCCATGTCGGATCGGAACACGGTGTCGATTGTACGGTGAAAGCAATCGTGATGATATTGTAGAATAAAAAGTTACCCATGCTAGGATCAATTAACACATCTCACAACCAAGCCAAAACTGTTTTTTTTTTGAAGCCACCACCATTTTCCCGCTTGCTGTGCGTAGACGACGTCGTAGCATTTTATACCATATAGATACAGTGAAGACATTGCTTCTGTTGTTGTGATGTTGATAAACAAAAATCATGAGCATGGGTAAACATGTCGCTCGTGCTGATACATTTTATCTGGATGGGTTGCACATAGGCCGTATACCTAGAAAAGTAGATCTACTTTCGCTTTTGTTGTAGCATGGATTAAGATAGATAAGATAGTAGTCGATATAGTCCCATAACTTTTTTGCCACTATCGGCTGAAATTACCATCAAGGCAAAAGATTAGATTGCTCCCGCTCTCGACCATCCAAACAACTTGCCCCTACCTGTTATAAACATCATCGGGGCTAATAGTGTGTACCTTTTAAGTTGTGTGTACCGTTGTCATTCTACCTCACATAATTACCAATATGGCTTGTGTTGTAAATAGATACATTTGGAATGTCTTAGGAACAACTTTATTTGATCAATTCGATGAGATTTTTATGGTGATTTCATTGCTATGATTAATGCAATTGTTTGATCGAGACCGTTGTTTGCCTATAACACATAGGTTGTTAAGACAATTCCTTTTCACATCACATGTAGTATTCACTTAACTTGGTTTTGCAGGGAATATTGTAAATGGTATGGACCAAATGTATATGTGATGCTTGATATTTTCATGTATTTTTTACTACCTAGTGGTAGCATAGTTCTTCATGTTATCATGGAGAAATCAAGTATGAAGGCTCAAAGGACAGGAGCTAGGCAATAGAGATCAACATGACAAAGTACCGTACTATCATACATTCAGTATGATTATCATTGATGTTTTATATTCATGTCATACTATTTGCCCATGTATTAAATTTGATAAAATAGCTTCTTTTAGAAAAAAACAAGAGTTCACTTTGATGCCCTTTCAATTGTTGTGCCTAATCATTGTTTAGTAGGTCTATCAAAGTAGAGTTTTATCGGTTGTCTTGATCTCATAGGATGGATGTCAGACATCTACATGCATAGTATTGGCTTGCTTAATAAGACAATCCAATTCGAATTTGGGCCTTAGGCATGATGTTAGAAACCGGAGCATTGGATACCACACAACAAACAAGAGTCACTTATAGAATGTGATTAGCAAACATTCCTTACATATGTTATTATGTTTCTAGTGATGAAGCTTATCAAACATAGATTGAACATCCCTCAAACATTAACTACGGATCAAGAGACATCATTTATGTCAAAAGAAGTATGAGAGTTTGCCAAATTATATAAGATCAGATTACTCAATTTATATTCATACCATGCTCAAGCTAATAGCCAAGCTGAATCTAGTAATAAGACTTTGATAAAGCTTATCAAAAATAAGATTGAAAACAATTTAAGGAGGTGGCATTATGTTTTGTCTAGAGCTATATGGGCATATGTGTGCCTAGATATTGTGTAACTAAAATTACTCTTTTTGAGCTGGTAAATAGACAAGAGGCTATGTTGCCTATCAAAGTGACTTTGGATGCATATAAGCTTGCAAAATAAAATAGATTATCTATTGTTATGTATTGATGATGAACAATATCTATGAGGTAACATATAAGAGATTAAATGCTCCCAAGGATATAAAGAAGGACAAGGCTTAATTTAACATGGAATAAAATAAAAAAGTCAAAAGCTAGTCGTTTCAATTTGGAGAACCATATTATAATTGAATCGAGAAGCAATAAGTTTGGCAAGTAGTCACCAAATTGGGAAGGTCCTTATAAGGTTATCAAAGTCATATTTAGAAATTCATATATTCTAGAGAAGTTGCAAGGTGATAGTGTCCCAGGAACAGTTAGCGGAAGATATTTGAAAAATATTCTAGAAGTGTTTGGCAACACGATTATCGTGACTTCCAAACAATGGTTGTTACTTATATCGTCCTTAGAAGAAATATGGATGATGCATACATCGCCTTATATACAAGACAACCGATAAGTTGGATATCATTATTATATAGTATTTTTAGATTCATATATGTTTCATCTAAAATCATATGACATATGTTGACATGAAAAATTGGAACAAAGGAGAATGGTGTTGCCTCTACCTGAAGTCGGCTAGGCCAGCCCCCCCCCCCCCCCCCCCAAGGCCAAGTCAGGTAACAAAAGTTTGTTAGACCATCTCTAAAACCCGACAAGACCAATTTCCTCTTGTTGAGTCTGTCATGCCGCCTTCTATACCATCTAGGATGGTGTCGACCACAGTGGTTGTCTTCTCCGGTAAAACCTAGTCCAAGTGCCTTTGGTGGTTGGCTATACTAACTTTACTAGTTTTCTGAATCCATCTGTTTCTAAATCGGTTTTTAGAACTAGAAACTTGCCAAACACATCTTTAGGGTTATTTCCTACTAGAATAAGACTAGTCTCTCTCTGTATATATAAGAGGATCATGGCCGATTGAGATATCTAATATCCAATCGATCAAAAAAAATACATCTACTACTCTTTTTATTTTTTTCCTTCTCTATCTTGTCTTCTGTCATGTCCCCCGACGAAACTTGGCGTCGTTCTAGGTGGCCTTGTTGATCATAGCACAATCTCCACATGCTCCTCTTTAATTTGATGGGTCTTCCCGGTTGGTACTTGGGAGTCTGTGAGTAAACAAGGCTTAGATAGGCAAAACCGATCTAAAGTGTTGAGTTTGTGATCCAAATTCTGAAGAAGACCGCCAAGTTGGCGAGCGAAGCGGATGCCCATCGCCGGAAGGCTTGGACCGAAGAGGAGGAGGACACTCTTCTGGTTGCGCGAACGCGAACAGTCTCTCAGACGCGTTGTGCTAAGCTCATTCCCGTCCCACCATCTGCGAGCACAGAGAGAGTGGGAGAGCAGACCTTCGAAATCGCCGTCCGCAGAGCTACACTTGCATGGGTGTGTGGGCGATTAGATTTTTGTGGAGTGTACTCGCGACTGCTCGCTCTGTCCGCTCAACCAACGCTGACCCAATTCTTCGTCGTCGACGCCGTTCGAGAGACTGCACTGTGTACATCTGGCTACGTCGACTGCGTACTAGATGTCTCGTGTGAATGAAGCCACTGTGCCTTGAGTATCGATCTCTCCGCAGGGTACACTCTGTTTTTCGTATTTGTGCATGTTTTACTGTTGTTTACTACTTATGTGATTAGTGATACACACGTCACATAAATCACATTGGTTTTCTCAATTAAATTAAAACTGATAATGACTAATTCTCTAATATTTCCTCATATAGAATAGAACACACATACACTGGACTGTGGTGTCTATGGGAGGGCGAGGGCGAGGCGATCCCGTCCAGACAACACAGCCTTCCTGCTTTCCTGGAGGCTTCGTTTAATTGTGGGTATGCACTATGCGAGGCGAGGGCGAGGCGAGGCGAGGTCCCGTCCGGACTCCAGACAACACAGCCTTCCTGGACGCTTCCGTACGTTTGTGGGGAGAGCTCGCTCTCGCTCAGCTCGGCTTTCACGCCGGTACCTGATGCGTGATGCCTGATGGTAGCCGGGGTTGGCTTTTGTGGCGCAAGATGCTGTGAGAGGTCGGAACCCAGGTGCTGCTGGTGCGTCATGGCCCAAAATCTGAACCCAAAAGCTTCAAGATGCAAAAATGTATATATGTGAATCAAAGGATTCTCAAAAAGATTTTAAAATAAACGAGCGAATCTCGCTACATATGCACACTACTCGATCGACTTGCTGGTGGTGGTGGTTTCTTGGGCTCTAGCTTGACGAAGACCGGTCTCAAAGTAGTAGTTGTATAGCAACCGTAGTTAATTAGTTTTCATGTGTCTTCGTGTCTTGTCTAGTTCATACCGGCAATAAAGCAAAGAAAACTTTTGCTATATATTTTTTTATACATACATCTCCAAACGCATCGATCGCTTTCTCTGCATGTTCGGTGTGGACACTCGGTATAGCTGCACCTGTCTTTTTCTAGGTTTGTTTAATTCTTGCAATTTTAAGTGTGAGGCCTGAGGCTACTTCTTTTCGTTCCACGCCGTTTCACATTGAAAAAGTACTGGCCGGAGTCCTGCAGTTATGAAAAAAACAGTTCAAACATGAGGCAGCCGTAGTTAGTTTTTTCCCATTTCTCCTCTTTACACGTCATTTTTTCTTTCAATTTCAGATAGTTTGATGCTTATATAAGGGGGCAATTGCATGGTTAGCTCTGCTCCGTCTTCCGACTTCGTTTTACCTCTAGTTTTCGAACTTTGCATGTATGCCATCTCTAGTGGTGGAGCACATCTAAAATTAATTTTAGATGTGGCAGTGGCAGTCCATACATCTTCTGACGTGCACTAGCAACGACAGATGTATATGATAGTATATACAGTTGATGTCACAACTGTATTATTCTTCACCTGAGCTTTTTTTTATCAAAGCGTTATAAATCAACGAACCATTTACCTAAATAATAGCTCGAAAATAGTTTGGCCTCTTTCTCGTTGCTTCGCTAGAAGACTATGGCAGAATAAGACATCGGACGACGTTGAAGAAATAAAGCCGAGTGATTCGCTAGAAATACTTAGGACGGAATCGAGGTACGCATGGATATTATCCGTCATATTCGAATTCGATCCGTCTAAGAGGGCTAAGTTCTGTCTGTATCCAATATACAACATCCGATGTGTATCCGATCTTATCCGTATCCATAAACTTAAAATTTGGGTATTTAGTTCGGTTTCTGAAGAATGGTAAACCGAAAAGTAATCCGGTTTGGTCCGCTCCCGCTTTTTCGGTTATGGTTTTTCCTTTTTGGGTTTTCGTTTTTTATGCCTGATGCATTTTTTGGATGTTGCATCGACTATAACCAAATGTCCCGGCTAGCGCCCAGTAATTAGTCCATAATGACAATTCCTATCTGTGGCGAGGTGAGCTTGAGGCTGTTCGCTGCGGCTGGATTAAAGCCGTTTGGACTGCTGCAGCTGCAATCCATAGAGAGAAAAATATTGTAGAAGCCGCAGCCGCAGCCGGATTAAAGCCGCAGCGAACAGGGCCTGCTTGGACTGCTTGCGATTGCGAGTAGGCGTTCCTAGTAGAGGGATAAAGAACGAGTGGTGGAAATTTTGATTTTGGAGGCGCGGTGAAGTCAGAGCTCTCTCTCTCTCCCCATTGGCCAGGTAACGTGGAAGCTAATCACTGGGACAGCTACACGTTGATGAGAGAGAGAGAGTTGACACGTGATGACGCCAGTGAGTGACGACCGGCTGACGTGAGAGAGAGAGAGAAGTCGGGCGCGCGCGTAGCCGAGTCCAAAGTGTAGTGGTCGGAAACAGTGCTGCACCTGCCTGCAAACTGTTGAGTAGTACGGGTTGTTTGATTTGCTACGTTATTTGCCATAATTTGACACGTCTAATACAAGTTTAATCGAGCTAGAAATGCGTTTGAGGCATAGTTCTGATAAGATTTTTTCTCTCTCTCTTGCTGGTAAGATTCTCTTAGACACGGCAAACTGTACCACAGAATTTAAACGGCTAACGTTAGACAACTTAGACAAGTTTAACATAAAAAAATATATGACAACTTAGATATAGAACCAAACATGACTGCATTCTTTTGCGAATATGCATGTGGATTGTTTGTTCCTAGCTATTTCTGGTGCGCCTCGTGGAAACTGAGCCACCACATCACATCACATCACACGACGAGTAGGGAATAGCGTTCGGTTGGGTACTCCAGTTTCCCGTGCCTATACACAGTTAATAGACCATGCGTGTTTTTGACAGAGCAATCGTTGGAGAATCTTCAAACTAACGAGAACATGTGCTTAATACTTGGTTATGTTTCCTGCATATATACCTGTAGCTTCTGGATGGGTGTCCTTTTTCTCCGGGTATTCTTCATCAAGTTTACAAAATCATCGTAGCACTGTATGCTATGTGTGTTTGACTTTGATTTGATTCAATTTGATTGCGGAACAAAATAAACTAAAAAGAATCTGCAGGAAGCTGCTGCTGCTAATATATATATATATATATATATATATATATAGTCCATATGTTGGTTACGACGAAGCAGAAAGAAGGTCACTACTGACTACTGCAATGTATAGCCCGATGGAGATGGAGACGACAGGGGCCGGCCGGGTGGAGACTGATGAAGTGATGAGGGGAAAAAAAACGTGTGCTGCTGTCCATCACATTCCATGTGGGGCCAATCAATGGCCGGGAAGACAAGCACAGGGAGACAGTGGTAGCCTTTGGCCTTTGGGGTGGGTGGAGAGCAACTACCACCAGAACAAGTAAAGGACAAATAATAAAATGTTTTTTTGGGGTGCAATAAAGCAGCGCTTTCATTTCGTCGCCAACGCGCGTTTCTCCTGCTTCTCTTTTCCTCTGTCAAATCACTACCTTTCGTGACTGTATCTGTATACGTATCGATATCGATATATATATATATATATAAGTAGCGGCTGTACAGATTAGTTAAGACGGGTACTACCAATGATGATGGAGGAACAGTGGTGGTACCGGTGCGTACAGCGTACTGTGACTGTGTGAGTGGAGGTGTGCAGTGCGTCGGCGGCGAGGGGATTTTGCCGGCCGCGGCGGACGCGGTACGCGCCGCGCGCGCGTGTGGGCCGCCGAACAAGTTGACGACGACGTCCGCCCCGTGGCGTGGCAGCCTTTGCCACATCACACATGCGACAGATACCGTGCGGGTGCGGCGCTGTCGCGTTTCGTGCCTCCTGCTTCTCGTCTGATCGTCTCGTCTCCTCTCCTCTCCTGTCGCTAGGAAAGAAAGGGATACATCATACATGTGACGCCGGCATGCGTGCGTGGCGTGCGCTAGCTCGCGCCAGACCTGGGAAAATTTCCCGGAAAATTGCCCTCGCCCTCGCCCTCGCCATCGCCATCGCCATCGCCATCGCCATCCCCCACTACCACTAGCGTCAGTCAGTGGATGTGTGGAGAGACTGACTCGCTCCGTATGCCTATTATTATTCCATGTAAATTTCGCGGACGTAGGAATTGAATTGCAGAGGAAGCCAGCCACTCGTGTATATATAGGCGTCCAAAACATGGTTGGCCTGCAATCCTACAAGACAACCAGTGTAGGCAAATATGTATGTTATACACCAGAGTCTTTACCCCTTTAAAGCACCAGTTCCATGCATATCACGCGTGAAGTCAGTTCCTACCCTTTCTCGTCTAATGATAACAATAGGCCCCTTACGCGCCTCGGATGAATCATGATAAACCACCTAAGCCCAATACGACACAAAAGATACAGACAACACAACATAGTAACTTCTCGTTAGCGGAAGGAGGGCGAGCGACCGAACGAGCTATGAAAAAAGAGACAAGACTTATTTTTAATAACTCGTACTTTTTTCTCGGTTTTCGGCTAAAATAAAGTGTCATATTTGTTCTTATCAGCTTAATATTTGGTATGTGGTGGATCATATGCCTACTTTGATGTTGAATTTGTTTTGTGGATATTTTCATGGAAAGGGTCTACTACACTGACTTGCCACTAGACCTTTGCGTGTCGCCCGCCATTATATATATATATATATATATATAAGCTAGGTATAACGGGAGCTCTGGGCTTTCAATAGTTAAAGGAAGCCCAGGTCGACCACCCCTGTAACTTGGTTCAACCCAGCGCGCCGACTCAACCAGGCTGTCGGGTGCGCCACCCGCCTCACGTCTGTGGGCGCAAAAAAGAAATGCACGCATGAGTCAAACATGTTCCCTTGCATGCGCGTAAATTTAGGAAAGATATGTGTGACGGTTTCTATTTTTAAATGCTTTATTTCCTCCATAAATTTAGGATCGCTGCAACAGCCATGCAGCTAGACTCGTAAATGACCATTTTATGATATATACTGATACTAAATATGCTACACTGTGTAGATAATTATGCAATTCGGTATACTGCGTAAAAATCTGTTACCAGCTGCATGCGTACAAATTTATGATGGAAAGAATGTGCAATGAAAGGAAATGAATCAGCATGCATAGAAACAAAAAATCGTATTTAATGTTTTACTAGGTGAGTGCCCGTGCGTTGCGATGGGAGTAAAAAAATTGTATGAAACATATATCATGCCAAAGGAAGATCTTGATAGGATCATTGGGGTCAACATATTTTAACATATATCAAGTGTTTTGCCAATTCAGTTAACATATATCAACTCACGCATGACACATCCTATCATACACATATTGCAGAGGGTCCACATAAGTGCCATGCTAGCAGCAGACCGAGCTTCAATCTGGTTGTAGCGCTTGTATAGATGCAATCAAGTTGAGAAACAGAGGATCAAAAGTACCATAGCCACCTTCCTTGAACAAGATCTTGAGTCTCGTACTTACAAAAACCATAGCCACCTTCCGGATCACTACCCCTTGATCTGGAATCAGCATGACAACAAGGATGTGTTAGTTTCACCTGTACAAACAATAGATAACAGTACTTTTAAAATCACATTACCACCAGAGAATTGTCGGTGACAGGGTATGAGAGCACCTAGAGGGGGGTGAATAGGTGATCCTATAAAACTTGAGAACTTAAGCCACAAAAACTTGGTTAAGTGTTAGCACAGTAAATACCAAGTGGCTAGAGAGGAGACAAAACACAATAACCACAAGAAATCAATCACAGAGATGGCACGGTGGTTATCCCGTGGTTCGGCCAAGACCAACGCTTGCCTACTCCACGTTGTGGCGTCCCAACGGACGAGGGTTGCAATCAACCCCTCTCAAGCGGTCCAAAGACCCACTTGAATACCACGGTGTTTTGCTTGCTTTTCTCAATCCCGTTTGCGAGGAATCTCCACAACTTGGAGCCTCTCGCCCTTACACTTGAAGTTCACAAAGAAGCACGGAGCAAGGGAGGGATTAGCAACGCACTCAAGACAAGAAATCACAGCAACACCACGCACACAAGTCGCAACGAGAGCTCACAACGCAACTCAATGAGTTCACCACTCAACTAGAGCTCTAATTGCTATCGCAAAGAATCAAAGGCGCGGAATCGATGTCTTGGTGCTTAGGAATGTTGTAGGAATGCTTGGTATGCTCCTCCATGCGCATAGGGGTCCCTTTTATAGCCCCAAGACAGCTAGGATCCGTTGAGAGCAATCTAGGAAGGCTGATCTTGCCTTCTGTCGATTGGCGCACCGGACACTGCCCGGTGCCCGATTTCCTTCCAAAATGGCGCAGTCGACCGTTGGCAGCCAGAGAGCCGTTGGCGCACCGGACAGTCCGGTGCCTCCTTCTAGCCGTTGGCTCGGCCACGTGTCCCGCGCAGATCGCGCGGCCGACCGTTGGCCCGGCCGACCGTTGGCTCACCGGACAGTCCGGTGCACACCGGACAGTCCGGTGAATTATAGCCGTACGTCGCCGATGAATTCCCGAGAGCGACGAGTTCGCCTGTGAACGGCCCACCGGACAGTCCGGTGAATTATAGCCGTACACCGCCGTCGAAGTCCCGAGAGCAGCCACTTTGCTCGAGCTAGCCTGGCGCACCAGACACTGTCCGGTGTACCACCGGACAGTCCGGTGCTCACAGACTGAGCAGATTCTTGGCTGCTCGAGCCAAGACATTTTCAATTGGATTTTTCCTGTTTCCAGCACTTAGACAGAATACATTAGTCTCTAAAACAATGTACTAAGTCTGAGAAACATACCTTTATCCTTGATTCATACTTTGTCCACCATTTTACACTTATGCACTTGTGTTGGACACTAAATCACCAAAATACTTAGAAATGGCCCAAGGGCACATTTCTCTTTCAGGGTAACACATGAATTTGGTAGGCATTTAGAGAAGAAATTTTATACCTCAGAATTCAGGGTGTTACACGGACCATCCTGAAGTGTGCAGAGGAGCCGTTCCTGCGACAGGTCGCGGACCGTCCGGTCCTGTGTCGCGGACCGTCCACGCCTCCGCAGAGAGCCCCGCCAGGCGGTCCATTCCCGTATTTGGTGCCCGGATCGATGCCAACACTTACCTTCTTCCCAAACTCAACTTCACTAACATCAGCATTGATCGATAGAATCTAGCATGGACAATAACAATGTGGTGAGGCTATATCCTACTAAAATTAACAATTACAGAAACATATAGTAGTGCCTTTAAGATCTCACCTCATCCATCAGATATCTCTCAAACTTAATAGCGGATTTTGGTAGCAATACACCGACAAATTTCTTTATGAATAAAACAATTTTGTCATAACAATCAAGTATATAAAACTATCAACTTCTAAAAACTTCAGCAGATACATGTGCACTCCTGTAATACAATTTCACACGATTGTACATCGATTCTGGTATAGAAAAAGTTGACAATCAAACATTGAGAAAAAGTTGACGATCAAACAAAACTTAAATAACAAGTAAACATTGATAACCAAACAGAGTAAATATTACAAATCCGTTGGTCAAGATGTTCTATTCCCTTCAGTAACCTTGGCTACCAGGGAATCCAAAGACCATTTCTAAACTGCAAGCTGAAAATGAATATCAAATAACCTTCAAATAAAAATGTTTAGGTGCAGGCATACAAAGAGTTTGCTAGAACTATAACTCGATGTCTCACTATGAATTGAAGGTGCAAAAGAAATTTGAAAACTAAATTAAAGCACTGAACGTGCATCCACTCTATGGAATAACCATGAAGGCGTACTAAACAAACGAAACTATTTCTGCTACAGGATGACGCCGGTTGTGCTCTTTTAGATAGGCTAACTTCTGGACTGCCAAGTACCCAATGCTAAGACAGACATATGCAAATTGACCCACACATTCTGTCGAACAGGTGATGCGCACCCCTGAGAGAAGGTGCCACCCAACTCCAATGGTCCTCTACTCAGATGGGTCTGTCAGCATATTATTAAGCTACTATGCTTTTGGAATAGTTGGTAGTTTAGCATAGGGGCAGGATGAAGAGTACACAAGCATATAACAGAATAAATAGAACCCAAGCTACTATGACCATCCTTGATGCTGATTTAAATGCAAACAGAGATATTCTCTGGGTTTACTAATGAATCCAGATTTTCTTAAGGCAAGGAAACTAAGGTAACAGTAGGAAAACAAAGCCAGTCAGTATTAGACTGCTCATTACCTGGAGCTTGGCCTCTTCCCATGTTAACCCAACTCCTTTGCCTAGAATTTGCCTACCAATTTGTACCTGAGCATAAGATTCTTTCCCAACTAAACCATCTGCTGGAGATGGACAGACTTGAAAAACTAAGTTATATCCCTCAACTGTGCACTGCAGTGTATTTTTATATACATCATAAGGCCTGCTTCATGAAAGAGTATGCAGTCAATAATCAACAAATCTAGCTAAACTTACAAGTTCCTTGAGAGCAGTGACAGAATCTCATGTTTTCCTGGAATTGTTCTAGTCTCTCGTGATCTTGTCTGGCTAAAAGCAATACTAATGAAGTAATAATATAGGCCGTCGCTGGCTCTACAAATTCTTACAGCCATTTTTAACATATTCATATAGTGATTAATTTTTTAATCCTACTATTAATATATGGTCCAATTTTCTAGTAGAAAAGTCCTACCAGCAGCAAATCAATCTACAACAGTCACATGCATACTATGAAATGTTCAAAGATCAATAGAAAAATATGAACTCCTGTACACAATGGGCATTGTACATAAAACAAAAAAATGTGAAATATGTGAAATTTAATAGATCCTGTATTCCAATTGCTTGACTGAAAAGCATTTGAAACCTCAACAGTTAAATATAAAGGGAAATTGGAAAAGAACAAGGAAAAGGAAGAAATAAGACTGGTGTGTAAGTAAAACAGAATGAAGTATCATGTGTTGAGCAAGAACCTTGAATCTTCCATAAATTTTATAAAGAAAGGGTGGCATAAAGCTCACTTAGTAGTTGAGTGGTCCCAGAAACAACTCAATTTGAATACTGCCCTTATTGCTATTATTTTCAAAGCAAAATTTACAAAATCGATCAAAATAATATAGAAAACTGAAGTGACCTGACCTACAGTTGGTTGCTTCCAAGAGAGATATCAGAATTCAGAAGTAAGTTCTTCCTACCTTTTTCCTGGCCTCAGCCTCGTCCTTCTCTGCTTCCAAAGCTTTATGTTTCTCCTCTAATTTTGTGTAGAACTGGGTAATAACAACACTGTCACTACCTAACCCTTTTTGGAACAAAAGTGCTTGGCTGCTTGCTAGTTGTGAATAATCAGAATGAATTAAGCAACCATCTAGAAATAATGCAAGAAAACTATATACACCTCCTTCCTCTTGTCAGCACGGTTAGCACACACAAATGAAGGAGCGACGGGAACAGTCATCTTAGTTCTGCCAGCTCTTGTTGATGTTGTAGTTCTTTACATAGCTCAGGAAAAGGGCCACATGCAACTCAGAATGCTTGTAAAATTCATGTGTTTCTGAATTTAAACATAACTATGAAAAAGGGCATCATCTTGAAAAAATATTGAGCATAACAAAATATTGTAAGTTCAGTGGATACAGAAAGGACTGTTTAGACAATGCTTTCATGTTCACAGAAAATAAGTGTATGAGTAGGAGTGTTCATCATTATTTACTGTGAAATAACAAAGAATTTGGTTCTTAATTAAGTAAAACCAGTATGTGATTTTAAGGTCATCTAAGAAACATGAATATTAAAATCTATCATTCTGTTCTTATGTAAGTAGGTGTGAAACATCAGAAGGTTATATCCAAAGTTACAATATTAGGTGCATAGCTATGAGCCTATGAAACAGCATAAAAAAGAGGATGACGAGATGCTCAACAATAGCACACAGAAAAAGGATATGAGGATGTCACAGAACAAGAGTCCTCTTCCAAAGGATGAAATGCCTTCTCAGGCTGCAAAGTCTTCCTAAGTGCCATCTGCGTACTCTGAAATAAATAGCCAGAGTAATTCTGTTAGTATAGCCTCCTATTTCAGAGAAGTAAACTGCAGAATATTTTGAGACAAGATGACAATCATGCCATATTGCCATCAATTCAGTTTGTGCAACAATTTCTTAGGTGATCATGTGTGGTAGAAAACTTAAAACATGTAATAAGTCCATGATCAGGTAGGCGTAGCTTCAATGCATAATATAGAATGTGTATGAACTATAAATTCCAATTTTTCCATCGATTGGTAAACTTAGATGTAATCCTCTATTCATAATTTCATATGAACTATAAATTCCAAAGTACAAGAGAAGTGAGTAAAGGAAAATACCTGGTGATCAAAGATCTTGACGGGCACGAGGAAGAAGTCATTATCCACCTCCATAGTATCCTTCCCCCCAGCCACCACCTCTTTCCGCATCTTTGACAGACGGGGATCATCAGCATCATGAACCTCAGTTTCCAGTACCCCATCCTTGAAGAGCTTAACACAAATCTCACTCATCTGGAAGGCCTCGAAGTGCACATCCTCGGTGCCGTCATCCCCCACCTCCAGTTTGACTATGGCGGTGACCCACTTCGGGATCCCGCCCTCAGCCTGCAGCTGGGCCGCCTGCACGACCTCCCAGTTGGACATGGTGTACTCACCAGTCTCGCTGGGCTTTCTCCCAACGGCCTGCGTGAACACGAGGCCGACCCAGCGCATCCCGAGCCCCTCGGCAATGGTATCGACGCGGGCCTCCTCGTCGGGGTCCCTCAAGAGGTGGACCACGTCCTCGGAGCCTTGCTGCGGCGGCTCATAGATAAAGTCGACGAAGACATCCTTGGTCTCTGCGTCGACACAGACATAGAGGAAACCCGCCCGCTTGACGCCGAAGCCGAGGAACTTGGCGTCGTAGAGCTGGAACGCGCTGGCGGCATCACGGTCAAACGAGGCGACGGCGCAGAGCGCGTTCTCCTGGTGTGTGACGCGGATCTGGCGCGTGATAAGGTTCTCCCTGCTGCGGCGGAGGGAGGAGCAGATTGCGTGGCGTGCGGGCGGTTCGGAACCGGAGGGATTCGCGGGCGCTGGCGTGTGGGCGGTGAGGTATCGGAGGGTTTCGCGGCGGTGGCCGTGCGGGCGAGATTCATGGCGGCGGATTTCGCGGCGGCGACCGGCGTGGGGGGCGTTCGGTTGCAGCGAGTTTCGCGGGGGCTGGCAGGCGTGCGGTAGCGCGGGGCATTGGTTAGGGACGGGGGCAGTCTACAATAGCTTCTTAATAGTTAGTAGAGATTTCCTTCATAAACATAAGATCCCTTCAACAGCCATGCAGCTAAACACATTAGAAGATACTAATTATACTACACGGTATAGGTATTTATGCGATTCGGTACACTGCGTAAAAATTTGTTTCCTCCTGCACGCGCACAAATTTAGGATGGCAAGATTTGCGATGAAAGAAAATTGATTGGCATGCATGGAAACAAAAAAATTATTTAAATGTTTTATTTCCTCCATAAATATAGTATCACTCCAACAACCATGCAACTAGCCTCGTTAGACCAGTTTATGATATATACTTATACAAATTATGCTACACGGTGTAAGTATTTATACAGTGCGGTACACTGTGTAAAAAATCTGGCATGTTATTCACTGGTGGACGCATCTCTAGGTTCGAGCTAGAAACCTTAAGTTTTGAGCATAAAAACTCTCAGTTATAAGCGTAAATACCGATCCAATGTGAGAGGTTGATAGCTCTAGTAGGTTATTTTACGATCCTATTTTTTATGGCAGATCCGAAAACATGGCAGTCACATGCATGCGGTTTCTAATGTTATACAGATCCAAAAATTATGGCAAATTATGAGAGTTTCTATTGCATGCGCACAAATTTTGGATTATATTTTCCTTTCCGGTTCACATGCGCAAAAAATTGGATGACATGAGTCACATAGAGCATAAATTCTTATACAGCATCACATAAATACTTACACCGTGTAGCATAATTGATAAAAACATAATATCGGTACAACTAAGAACGCTAGCGGAAATTAGGGACAGTTTTATGGCAGTCATAAAAATCTGGCATTTACGAACATAAGTGATTTGATTTTTTTATGATAATTACGAACATGCGGGAATTAGGGATAGTTTTATGGCAGACGTACAAATATGAGATTTACGAATGTAAATGATCTGATTTTTATGGTAATTACGAACAACATAAATCAAGGAATTGTCTTTCCAATGTGCATGCAAAAAATATGCATGCAGTAAACTGATATACGAACTTCGTGTTCAAGCATAAAATCGTACAATTTTTAGCATAAATAATACATGTGGTAGGCATAAAACACAATAATCAAAAAGAAAACACGAATAGGAGGAGGTAGTCGCTGGAGGACGTCGTCGACAACACAAGCACAGATGTAGGAAAGTCGCCTAGAGGCGGGGGGGGGGGGGGGTGAATAGGTAAAACCTGAAAATTAAAACTTTATCCCCCAACTAGATCCCTTGATTAGTGGTTAGAACAAGATATACAAATAATGAAGTATAAGGACTAAGTTCTTGCTTGTAAAGAGTATTGCGCTTAAATAATGCGGAAGTGATAAATCAATACTACTAACAAGTCTATGAGAATAAAGCAAGAAGGCTTAGATAAGAAGAGCAATGACACGAGTTCTTTCTTGCAATGTATTGCCCCACTAAATGAGAATTTAACTTAAGGCAACACCAAATAAGATTAGCCAAGAATAAAGCAAGAAAGACTTAGAGTGAGGGAAAACAAACAAATCACAAGCAGTAAACACAATGGACACGGGTGATTTGTTTTACCGAGGTTCGGCCCTCGAAGGCCTAGTCCCCGTTGAGGAGTCCACTTAAGGACGGGTCTTTTTCAACCCTTTCCCTCTCTCCACCGATCACACAAGGATCGGCGAGCTCTTCTTCTTCTCAAGGATCACTCTCGATCCCGCAAGGACCACCACACACTTTGGTGTCTCTTGTTAGCTTTTACAAGCCTCCAAAACTTTGGAGGAAGTTCAATGGGAGTCAAAACTCCACGCGCAAATGAACACAAAGATGAAGCACACACTATCTCTCGATGAATCTCACAAGGCACTAGTGCTAAACTTAAATGAGTAGCTCTCTTTTGCTTGCTCTCTCTTTTGTGGCACTTGTGTTGGTTGTAGTGGTCTAAATCTTGTGTATAGGATGGATCAATGAATATATGTGGTTAGGAGGGCTTGAGCATGTCAACTAAATGACTTGGAATGTTGCTTGGACTCCCCCACCTTGAAGTGGCCGGTTGGGGTGGTATTTATAGCCACCAACCAAAATCTAGCCGTTGGTGAAGGCTGTCTGTCGCATGGTGCACCGAACAGTCCGGTGCACACCGGACAATGTCCGGTGCGCCAGCCACGTCACCAGGTCGTTGGGTTCCGACCGTTGGAGCTCTGACTGCTGGGCCAGCCTGGATGTCCGGTGGCGCACCGGACATGTACTGTAGAGTGTCCGGTGCGCCACTGCGCGCGTGCCTGACTTCTGCGCGCTCTGGCGCGCATTTAATGCCGCTGCAGGTGACCGTTGGCGCCGAAGTAGCCGTTGCTCCGCTGTCACACCGGACAGTCCGGTGTACACCGGACATGTCCGGTGAATTATAGCGGAGCGGATTCCCGAAGCTGGCGAGTTCAGAGTCGCTTCTCCTTGGAGCACTGAACACTGTACGGTGTACACCGGACAGTCCGGTGAATTATAGCGCGGCGGCTCCGAGTTTTCCTGAAGGTGCGAAGTTCAGCTTTGAGTCCCCTGGTACATCGGACACTGTCTGGTGGTGCACCGGACACTGTCCGTTGCGCCCGACCAGGGTGCCTTCGGTTGTCCCTTTGCTCCTTTGTTTGAACCCTTTCTCTTGATCTTTTTATTGGCTTATTGTGAACCTTTGGTACCTGTAGAACTTATAAACTTGGGCAAACTAGTTAGTCCAATTATTTGTGTTGGGCAATTCAACCACCAAAATCAATTTAGGAAATAGATGTAAGCCTAATTCCCTTTCAATCTCCCCCTTTCTGGTGATTGATGCCAACACAAACCAAGGCAAATATGGAAGTGCATAATTGAACTAGTTTGCAATATGTAAGTGTAAAGGTTACTTAGAATTTGAGCCAATAAATATTACTTACTAGATATGCATGGATTGTTTCTTTATTTTTAACATTTTGGACCACGCTTGCACCACATGTTTTGTTTTTGCAAATTCTTTTTGTAAATCCTTTTCAAAGTCCTTTTGCAAAATAGTCAAAGGTAAATGAATAAGATGTTGCTAAGCATTTTCAAGTTTTGAAATTTTCTCCCCTTGTTTCAAATGCTTTTCCTTTGACTAAACAAAACTCCCCCTCAATAAATTCTCCTCTTAGTGTTCAAGAGGGTTTTAAGATATCAATTTTGGAAATACTACTTGCTCCCCCTTTTGAACACAATAAGATACCAATTTGAAATTTACCAATTGAAAATCATTTTAAAATTAGTTTGGTGGTGCGGTCCTTTTGCTTTGGGCTCATACTTTCTCCCCCTTTGGCATGAATCTCCAAAAACGGATACTTTGAGTGAGATATAAGCCCTTACTTTCTCTCCCCTTTGGCAAACAATTGAAATACCAATTGAAATAGAGATATGAGTGAAGATTATACCAAAGTGGAGGGACAGTGTGGAGTGATGGCGAAGGGTAGATAGTACCTGTCGGCGTTTCGAGACCGGGGGGTCCCCGAGCCGACGAGTGAGAGTGCCGCGTGCCCCAGCCCAGATGGGTCGAGCGCGTGGGCGAGCGCGAAGGGGGGAATAGAGAGAGCGAGAGGTCGGTGGCCGGAGCCGGGTCGCGACGAGGGAGACGGAGATTCCCGCGGCCTTTCGTGTTCGTCCCGCGCCCAGGTCGGGTGCGCTTGCAGTAGGGGGTTACAAGCGTCCGCGCGGGTGAGGGGAGCGAGCGGCCCCAAGAGAGCGCCTGCCCCTGCCCTCGTTCCCGCGAGGCCAACCTTCTCTAAGAAGGCCCTGGTCCTTCCTTTTATAAGCGTAAGGAGAGGATCCAGGTGTACAAAACGGGGGTGTAGCAAGGCGCTACGTGTCTAGCGGGGGAGAGCTAGTGCCCTAAGTACATGCCAAGGTGGCAGCCGGAGAGATCTTGGCACCCTGTTGGTGTGGCGTCGTGGCTGTCGGAGAAGCAGTAAAGCTTGATGGAGGGACAGCTGTTGGGACAGCTGTGCCCTTGCTGACGTCTCCCTGCTTTCGTAAGGGAGCCGAGAGTCGCCGTCGTCATGGTCTAGTGGGGCGCCATCATTGCCTATCTGGCGGAGCTGGCCAGATGGGACGTCGGTCTTGTTCTCTGCGACCAAAGTCGGCTCAGGGCAGGGTGATGATGACGCTCCCCGTTGACGTGGCGGTCTTGTGTCCTAGGTCGGGCGGCGTGGAGGCTCCTCCGAAGTCGAGGTCGAGTCTGTCCTGCATGGCCGAGGCCGAACCTGAGCTCCTGGGTCGGGCGAGGCGGAGGCCGTTCGGCAGAGGCCAGGGCGGAGTCCGAGCCCTGGGTCGGGCGAGGCGGAGTTCGTCGTCTTCCGGGGCCTTAGCCCGAGTCCGAGCCCTGGGTCGGGCGGAGCGGAGTTCGCCGTCTTCCGGGGCCTTAGCCCGAGTCCGAGCCCTGGGTCGGGCGGAGCGGAGTTCGCCATCTTCCGGGGCCTTAGCCCGAGTCCGAGTCCTGGGTCGGGCGGAGCGGAGTTCGCCGTCTTCCGGGGCCTTAGCCCGAGTCCGAGCCCTGGGTCGGGCGGAGCCTCCTATGGCACCTCTGGCGAAGTCTGGTCGCCCGTCGGTCTTACCTTTTGCGTTAAACGCCCCGGTGACTTGGTCGGTTGGCGCGGTGATTTAGTCAGGGTTACTTCTTATCGAAGGCGGGCCTCGGGCGAGCCGGAGATGCGTCTGCCGTGAAAGAGGAGGCCTCGGGCGAGACGGAGTCATCTCAGGGTCGGCTGCCCTCGCCCGAGGCTAGGCTCGGGCGTGGCGTGATCGAGTCGCTCGTATGGACTGATCCCTGACTTAATCAAACCCATCAGGCCTCTGCAGCTTTATGCTGATGGGGGTTACCAGCTGAGAATTAGGCGTCTTGAGGGTACCCCTAATTATGGTCCCCGACAGTAGCCCCCGAGCCTCGAAGGGAGTGATAACACTCGCTTGGAGGCTTTTCGTCGCACTTTTTTGCAAGGGGACCAGCCTTTCTCGGTTGCTCTTTGTTCCGGTGGGTGCGCGCGAGCGCACCCGCCGGGTGTAGCCCCCGAGGCCTCGGAGGAGTGGTTTCACTCCTTCGAGGTCTTAATGCCTTGCGCAATGCTTCGGCCGGTCTGGTAGTTCCCTCATGCGAACAGGCCGTAGCCCAGGTGCACTGTCGGGGCCCAAGTTCTCGGGCTGGTATGTTGACGCTGTCAACGGTTCGGCCGGAGCCGGGTTTGCGAGAGCAGCCCCCGAGCCTCCGCACGGAGCGAGAGGACGACCAGGGACAGACTCGACTTTTTTATATACGCCCCTACGTCGCCTTTCCGCAAGGAGGAGGGGGGGAGAGCGCCATGTTACCCTCGATGGGCACCGAACATGGTGTCTCCGGTGAGCTGCAATCGGGTAATCCGAGTGGACGTCCGTGCCCCGTTCGTTGGGGGTCGGCTAGGGGCCCGGAGGCACGCCCAAAAGTACCTGCGGGTGATCTGCCGGACCCGGTCCCCTGGCGACGGGGTCCGAGGGCTCGTTGCCTCCCTCCGATGGGATTCCGTTACAGAGTCGTTCCCGCTGGTCTTGGAAATGTCCTAGGGTACCTCGGGAGCGCAGCCCGAGCCTTGGTTATGTATCGAACGTACCCCTGGTCATCCCTCGCTCGGTGTCTGAGGCGACTGTGAACCCTTCGGAGGGCCAGCCTTCGAACCCCTGATCAGTAATGGGCGCGGAGCCCGAGTAGCCTGAGGCGGTCGTGGAACCCTTCGGGAGGCCGACCTTCGAACCCCTGACCAGTAGTGGGTGTCGGGCCCACGCGATCTGAGGCGGCTGTTGAACCCCTCGGGGGGCCAGCCTTCGAACCCCTGATCAGTAGGGAGGCTCGGAGCCTAGTTCCTTCACGGGGAAGGATCCCTTTGGGGGTATCCCCTTTCCCGGTCCCTGTTGCAAGAGATAGAGAAAGAAGGAAAAGGGAAAAAGGATACGAAATTGAACAACGTGGCGCACCTTTTTTGGGTGTGGTCGTTTTGGCGAAGGCGAAACGTCGCCAGCTGCCCCTGCCAGAAACGCCGCCTGTCCAGCCGCGAAGTTAATGCGCCGGGGTGAGCGGTCGGCGATGCTGCCGTTGCGTGCGCGAGCCGTTCGAGGTACGGGTCACGGGCGCGTCGTTTTCACACCGTGAGAGGGGGTTCTCTCGCTACCTCCGGATGGGACATGAGCTTGGCCGATGGCGTGACCGCTGCTCTCGCGCGCCTGCCACCGTCATTACTGCCGGCCCACTTTTGACCGTGTTTGACCGCTGCGTCAGGCTGGCGCTGCTGGGTCGCCTTGAATCACGGTATCGGTTCCGCAATCGAGGAGGTGCGGTGGTGGCGCAAGTGGCACAGCGGCTCGCATGCAGCACCCGGCGCGCCAGTTGCGCGACGCGTGGGCTTGGGCCGCCGCGCTGGCCTGCCAGGAGTCGAAGAGGCGCGTCCACTTGGCGCGGTTGCATGCCGCCTGCATGGCCGCCTGCCCCTTTCGCCCGCTGGTCCGGGCAAAAGTGGAGGGTTACTTGTAACTGCTGGGTGGTTGCGTGCGTCGTACGCGGCGGTTCGGCTTCTTCTGCTCGGAGCTGGTCTCCCTGACTTGTGGGTCCCAGCCCCCGCGCCACGGGGGAGGGCTTTGGAGGCGTGTTGGAGAAGACTCAGCCCGTGACGGTTGGGGGCGCAAGCAGGAGGAGTTGCCTTTAAAAGGAGGGCGACCCTTTCGTAAGGCGACCATGCCTTCTCCCTGCCTTATGCATTGTGTCTTTCCACCTCCTAAGCTCCCGGATGGGGGAAACCGCCGTCTCTTCGTCCCATCGTTGGAGGAACGCAACTCCGTGGGAGTTGGTACCTTTCAGTCATCGTTCGGCTTCAAGGATTTTCATCATGCAGCCCGGCTGCACCCCTCCACCGGCGGTCACCCAAGGGGGTGACCTCCGGCTTGATGGTGGGGGAAAGCGAGCCGGGCTGCGGCACCCGCCCCTTCCTCAGCCTCAAGGATTTTCATCACCAGGGCTAAGGAGGGGCGTGTGCTGAGTCGGGGTTGGCCCCCGCGCGGGTGGTGACCCGCTCCTTCCCTCAGTGATCGGGGGGAAGGGCGGGAGTCGTCCGTGGCGCCAACAGCTGCAGCGTGCCCGGCTCTCTGAGCCGAGCAGTCTCGGAGCCGCCCCCGGTGCCGCCTCCCGCCACGGCAACTGGAAGAGGTTCTTCCGCCGGCGCGACAGCCGAGGTTGGCCACGGACCGACCTCCGACTCTACGGCCTTCTGCCCGTCCTTGCCTCTCGAGTTTGGGCAAGGGCGGGGGCCTCCTAGCAGCAGCATCCGCCCTGAGGCCATCATTGCTGCTGTTCGGCCCCCCAGGGCAGACGTCTTCATCGTCGCCGCTGCCGGGGCGGGCGACGACATGCCGTTCGTCGGTCTTCTGCTGCCCCGCAGGCCCATCCCCATCGAGTGGGGTTGTTCGTACCTGCGGGGGGGGGACCGGAGTTCCGTTTGTAATGGCACTTCGAGTGCCGGGTTTTTCGTTCATTTCGGCTTTCGGGGCCTGAACATGTATGTAACTCCGGCACAGAGCCGTGTTTTTTCCTTATTTTCGAGCACTAAGACTCGCCTGCTGATTATTTGAACCGCTTCACCAAGCGTGAGTTGCCCCGTGTCAAGGTGACGAGTGAGGTATCCGTATCCCGGAGGCGTAGGAGTCCCTCGGCTCGGTCGGACCTATTGTCCGAGGCTCCTCTAGCTTAGTTAAAGAGACCCCTCGGCCGCTCTTCGACGAGCCGAGGCTGGGGGTAGCGATATCAGCATGAGTAGAGGCGGAGTTGGCTCGGAAATGAAACCTGGTCGGTCGGAGCCTAGTCGGGTTGTCCGTTGGCAGGATCGACGTCGGAGCCGATCAGCCGAGGCTTCGGGCCGGGCTGGCGCCCTCGGAAGGTGGTCGGCCGAGGCCCCGGAGGTGGCCGGCCGAGCCGCCCGCTCGGGCCGGATCCGGAGAAGTCCCTGACAGCGATTGCTCGAGCGTGGTGATGACGTCGTCCTTCGGAGCGGAGGCCCTCGGACCGCGTCGCCGCCCGAGGCTAGGTCGGGCCTCGCCGAAGGTGCCGTCGACGCCGAGGTTGTCGCCGCCCCATTCCAGCGTTAAGACCCGAGCCTGCAGGGTCAAATCATCTTGTAGCGTGGGCCTTGTGCGGCCGTCGAGGCCGGAACACACACCCTTGCTGCGTTATAAAGCTGCGTCTCTTTTCCTCTTGCTTCGAGTATCTGGACCTTTTGTCGGTAGCAGGGATGTTAGTGCGAGCGAGAGTTGCTTCTCGCGGAAGGTGATGAGTGAGGTATCCGTATCCCGGAGGCGTGGGAGTCCCTCGGCTCGGTCGGCCTCGCCGCTTACGCGTACTTTCACCCGTCCATGAGGCCCTGTCACCGACTCGGTCGAGAAGGCTCGAAGAATCGCTTCGACAGAAAGGCTTCCGAACGTAAAGACTTATTCGATCCGCAGAGTCACCTTATCCGAACGCGAGTTACTTATCGCAGAAGGTGATGAGTGAGGTATCCGTATCCCGGAGGCGTAGGAGTCCCTCGGCTCGGTCAGCCTTGACTGCTTACGTGTACCCCGTCGTTTCCAGGACCCACTTTTCGAAGTAGTCAAAAAGCACGAAAGATGTTCTGGTAAAAGAGATTTTCTTTTCGAGGAAAATTTTGACGCAGAGGGGGTTTCCCCCCTTTTAGCCCCCGAGGGAGGGTCGGGCCTTGCCGAGGCGAGGCCGACCCTTCCTTGTTGACTAAACTTTGCGTGGGTGCGGGGTATATGAACAACTTGGAAACATCTTAAGGGTAGAAGCGACGTAGCTGTTGGATGTTCCAAGCGTTGCCGTAGACCTCGCCCTGACTGTTGGCCAGCTTGTACGTTCCGGGCTTCAGAACTTTGGCGATGATGAACGGCCCCTCCCAGGGGGGCGTGAGCTTGTGCCTCCCTCGAGCGTCTTGCCGCAGCCGAAGTACCAGGTCGCCCACCTGGAGGCCTCGGGGTCGGACCCCTCGGGCGTGGTAGCGTCGCAGGGACTGCTGGTACCGCGCCGTGTGTAGTAAGGCCCTGTCCCGAGCCTCGTCCAGCTGGTCCAGCGAGTCTTCTCGGCTTGCTTGGTTACTTTCGTCATCATAGGCCCTCGTCCTCGGGGAGCCGTATTCCAGGTCCGTGGGCAAGACGGCCTCGGCCCCGTAGACCAGGAAGAACGGCGTGAAACCCGTGGCGCGGCTCGGCGTCGTCCTTAGGCTCCAGACCACCGAGGGGAGTTCCTTCATCCACCGCTTGCCGAACTTGTTGAGGTCGTTGTAAATCCGAGGCTTGAGCCCTTGTAGGATCATGCCATTGGCGCGCTCGACTTGCCCATTCGACATGGGATGAGCTACGGCGGCCCAGTCCACCCGGATGTTGTGATCCTCGCAAAAATCCAAGAATTTTTTGCCGGTGAACTGGGTGCCGTTGTCGGTGATGATGGAGTTCGGGACCCCGAAGCGATGGATGATGTTGGTGAAGAATGCCACCGCCTGCTCGGATCTGATGCTGTTCAGGGGTCGGACCTCGATCCACTTGGAGAATTTGTCGACAGCGACCAGCAGGTGCGTGTAGCCCCCGGGCGCCTTCTGCAGAGGGCCGACGAGGTCCAGACCCCACACAGCGAAGGGCCAGGTGATGGGTATTGTCTGCAGAGCCTGAGCGGGCAGGTGGGTCTGCTTCGCATAGAATTGGCACCCTTCGCAGGCGCGGACAATTCTAGTGGCGTCAGCCACCGCCGTCGGCCAGTAGAAGCCTTGGCGGAAAGCGTTCCCGACGAGGGTTCGAGGTGCTGCATGATGGCCGCAAGCCCCCGAGTGTATTTCCCGCAGGAGTTCCTGACCTTCGGCGATGGAGATGCATCACTGGAGGATGCCCGAGGGGCTACGGTGGTAGAGCTCCTTCTCATCGCCCAACAAGACGAACTACTTGGCGCGTCGCGCTACCCGCCGAGCCTCGGCTCGGTCGAGGGGCAGTTCTCCTTGGCGGAGATATTGCAGGTACGGGGTTTGCCAATCTTGATCTGGCATGACCCCGCTCTGCTCCTCTTCGATGCGCAGTGCTTCGCCCTCGGGGGCCGAGGGTTCCTCAGGTTGATCCGAGGGTGGCTCGGGCTGGGCCGAGGTCACCTCGGACGGGGCCGAGGGCACCTCGGGCTCGGACGCGTCGCCTATCTTGACGGAGGGTTGGTGCAGATCCCGGGAGAAGACGTCCGGGGGAACCGTCGTTCGCCCCGAGGCTATCTTCGCCAGCTCGTCCGCAGTCTCGTTGTAGCGCCGGGCGATGTGGTTAAGCTCAAGCCCGTAGAACTTGTCTTCCAGGCGTCGAACCTCCTCACAGTAGGCTTCCATCTTCGGGTCGCGGCAGTGGGAGTTCTTCATGACTTGGTCGATGACGAGCTGCGAGTCGCCGCGTGCATCGAGGCGTCGGACCCCTAGCTCGATGGCGATTCGCAATCCGTTGATCAGAGCCTCGTACTCAGCCACATTGTTGGACGCCGGGAAATGGAGGCGGAGCACGTAGCGCAGGTGTTTCCCGAGGGGCGAGACGAAGAGCAGGCCCGCGCCGGCTCCCGTCTTCATCAGCGACCCGTCGAAAAACATGGTCCAGAGCTCCGGTTGGATCGGAGCCGTCGGCAACTGGGTGTCGACCCATTCGGCTATGAAGTCCGCCAGTACCTGGGACTTGATGGCCTTCCGAGGGGCGAACGAGATTGCCTCGCCCATGATTTCCACCGCCCACTTGGCGATCCGTCCCGAGGCTTCTCGGCACTGGATGATCTCCCCCAGGGGGAAGGATGACACCACAGTCACCGGATGAGACTCGAAGTAATGTCGCAGCTTTCGCCTCGTCAGGATCACTGCATACAGCAGCTTCTGGACTTGTGGGTAGCGGATCTTGGTCTCGGACAGTACCTCGCTGACGAAGTAAACTGGCCTCTGAATGGGCAAAGCATGCCCCTCTTCCTGCCTTTCGACCACGATCGCGGCGCTGACCACCTGAGTGGTAGCGGCGACGTAGACCAGGAGGGCTTCTCCATCAGCTGGGGGTACCAAGATGGGCGCCTGGGTGAGGAGCGCCTTCAGGTTCCCGAGAGCTTCCTCGGCCTCGGGAGTCCACGTGAAGCACTCGGTCTTCCTTAAGAGACGGTACAGGGGCAGGCCTCTTTCGCCGAGGCGCGAGATGAAACGGCTCAAGGCCGCGAGACATCCCATGACCCTCTGTACGCCTTTTAAGTCCTTGATGGGCCCCATGTTTGTGATGGCTGCGATCTTCTCCGGGTTGGCTTCGATGCCCCGCTCGGAGACGATGAATCCCAAGAGCATGCCTCGGGGCACCCCGAAGACGCACTTCTCGGGATTGAGCTTGACGCCCTTCGCCTTGAGACACCGGAATGTCAGTTCAAGGTCGGAGAGAAGATCGGAGGCTTTCCTCGTCTTGACTACGATGTCATCGACGTAAGCCTCGACCGTGCGACCGATGTGTTCGCCGAACACATGGTTCATGCACCGCTGGGACGTTGCACCCGCGTTCCTCAAACCGAACGGCATGGTGACATAACAGTACATGCCGAAGGGCGTGATGAAAGAAGTCGCGAGCTGGTCGGACTCTTTCATCTTAATTTGATGATACCCTGAGTAGGCATCGAGGAAAGACAGGGTTTCGCACCCTGCAGTGGAGTCCACGATTTGATCGATGCGAGGTAGAGGGTAGGGGACCTTTGGACATGCTTTGTTAAGACTAGTGTAGTCTACACACATCCGCCATTTCCCCCCTTTCTTCCTCACAAGTACAGGGTTGGCAAGCCATTCGGGATGGAATACCTCTTTGATGAACCCTGCTGCCGTCAGCTTGCGGATCTCCTCGCCTATCACCCTGCGCCTTTCCTCGTCGAATCGGCGCAGAGGCTGTCTGACCGGCCGGGCTCCGGCCCGAATATCCAGCGAGTGCTCGGCGACATCCCTCGGTATGCCGGGCATGTCCGAGGGACTCCACGCAAAGACGTCGACGTTTGCGCGGAGAAAGTCGACGAGCACTGCTTCCTATTTGGGGTCGAGCCCGGAGTCGATCCGGATCTGCTTGGAGGTGTCACCACTGGGGTCGAGAGGGACGGCCTTGACCGTCTCCGCTGGCTCGAAGTTGCCGGCGTGTCGCTTCACGTCCGGCACCTCTCGGGAGAGGCTTCCCAGGTCGGCGATGAGGGCCTCAGACTCGACGAGGGCCTCGGCGTACTCCACGCACTCCACATCGCATTCGAACGCGTGTTTGTACGTGGGGCCGACGGTGATGACCCCGTTGGGGCCTGGCATCTTGAGCTTTAGGTAGGTGTAGTTGGGGATGGCCATGAACTTCGCGTAGCACGGCCTTCCCAACACTGCGTGGTAGGTTCCTCGGAACCCGACCACCTCGAACGTCAAAGTCTCCCTTCGGAAGTTGGAGGGCGTTCCGAAGCAGACAGGAAGGTCGATCTGCCCGAGGGGCTGGACGCGCTTCCCAGGGATGATCCCATGGAAGGGCGCAGCGCCTGCTCGGACGGATGACAGGTCGACGCGCAGGAGCCTGAGGGTCTCGGCGTAGATGATGTTGAGGCAGCTGCCCCCATCCATCAGGACCTTGGTGAGCCTGACGTCGCCGATGACTGGGTCGACGACGAGCGGGTACTTCCCCGGGCTCGGCACGTGGTCGGGGTGGTCGTCCCGGTCGAAGGTGATGGGCTTATCGGACCAGTCTAGGTAGACTGGTGCCGCCACCTTCACTGAGCAGACCTCCCGACGCTCTTGCTTATGATGCCGAGCCGAGGCATTCGCCGCATGCCCTCCGTAGATCATGAAGCAGTCGCGGACCTCGGGGAACTCTCCTGCTTGGCGATCTTCCCTTTTGTCGTCGTCGTGAGCCCTGCCGCCCTCTGCGGGTGGCCCGGCCCGGTGGAAGTGGCGTCGAAGCATGACGCACTCTTCGAGGGTGTGCTTGACGGGCCCCTGATGGTAGGGGCACGTTTCCTTGAGTGCCTTGTCGAAGAGGTTAGCACCTCCGGGGGGCTTCCGAGGGTTCTTGTGCTCGGCGGCGGCGACAAGGTCTGCATCGGGAACGTCGCGTTTCGCTTGCGACTTCCTCCTGCCTTTCTTCTTGGCGCCGCGCGGAGCAGACGCCTCGGGAGCATCTTCCGACGGGCGGCCCTGGGACTGCTTGTCCTTTCGGAAGATGGCCTCGACCGCCTCCTGGCCGGAGGCGAACTTGGTGGCGATGTCCATCAGCTCGCTCGCCCTGGTGGGGGTCTTGCGACCCAACTTGCTCACCAGGTCACGGCAGGTGGTGCCGGCAAGGAACGCGCCGATGACGTCGGAGTCGGTAACGTTGGGCAGCTCGGTGCGCTGCTTCGAGAACCGCCGGATGTAGTCCCGAAGAGACTCTCCCGGCAGTTGCCGACAGCTTCGGAGGTCCCAGGAATTCCCGGGGCGCACGTACGTGCCCTAGAAGTTGCCGGCGAAAGCTTGGACCAGATCCTCCCAGTTGGAAATCTGCCCCGGAGGCAGGTGCTCCAACCAGGCACGGGCAGTGTCGGAGAGGAACAGGGGGAGGTTGCGGATGATGAGGTTGTCGTCGTCCGTCCCACCCAGCTGACAGGCCAGGCGGTAGTCCGCAAGCCACAATTCCGGTCTCGTTTCCCCCGAGTACTCTGTGATAGTAGTCGGAGGTCGGAATCGGGGCGGAAACGGCGCCCGCCGAATGGCTCGGCTGAAGACCTGTGGACCGGGTGGTTCGGGCGAGGGACTCCGATCCTCCCCGCTGTCGTAGCGTCCCCCACGCCTGGGGTGATAGCCTCGGCGCACCCTTTCGTCGAGGCGTGCCCGACGGTCGCGATGAGGGCGCTCGTCGCCGAGGTGGCCCGGGGCTGCAGGCGCGGTGTTGCGCGTGCGCCCGGTGTAGACCGAGGCTTCCCGCATGGGTCGGGAAGTCGCGGCACGAGGTTCCGAGGGGTACCCCTGCCTTCGGGAGGCAGAGCTCTCGGCCCGCCGGGCCGCAGCGCCTTCCAGGAGATGCTTGAGCTCTCCCTGGATTCGCCGTCCCTCGGTGGTAGATGACTCCGGCATCGCGCGGAGGAGCATCGCTGCGGCTGCCAGGTCCTGGCCGGTTCCGCCGGATGCGGGTGGCGGTCTGCCCCTGGCATCGTTGGCGATGCGGTGCTGGAGACCCTGGGCAGGTGACGTATTTCTCCGGCCGGGGGATGGCCCGCCCATACCTGCCCGACGTCCCGGCAGATTGCCTCGAGCGCTCCTGCTTCCTCATCGAGCCCGGCCTGCGCCCCGCGGACTTGCTCGAGCTGTGGGTTGTGACCCCCCGCCGGAACGGGGACCACAGCTAGCTCCCGCGGGATGTCGGCGCGAGGCGCTGGCCTAGGGAGATCGCCATCCTCCGGCATGCCGAGTTGGCTGCCTCCGGAGGGATCCCCTAGCTCAACGTGGAAACATTCACGGCTCGGGCCGCAGTCCTTGTCGCCAAGGCTGCGGCTGTCGTCGGAACAGTCGGAGAGGCAGTAGTTGCATGCGGTCATGAAGTCCCGCATGGCACTAGGGTTGCCAGATCCGGAGAAATCCCAGCAGATGCTGGGGTCGTCATCTTCCTCGGACCCAGAGGGCCCGTAGGTCGAGACGCCCGTCAATCAGTCCCAGGGCGACCGCACACGAAACCCCAGAGGGGTTGCACTCGCCTCAACGTGAGTGTCCGCCAAAGCGAGGTCGCCAGGCGGGTTGAGGTCGAGTCGAAATGACGAAGGATGGGAAGCAGTTGGTACCTTTTTGTCGACGAGGAGCGACGAAGTCACGTTGGGGGCTGATCGCGCCGTCGTCTTGGGTACGAGGGCGACGTCCTGCAGGCCCTCCGTGAGCGTGCCGGCGTCGTCCACCTGCTCGGGGTCGACGTGTTGCGGGGAGGTGGCGCTCGCCTTTGCCTCGAACGCGAGGGTGACGCCTAGCGTGTCCTCCGCTGGGGCACTGGGGATGTCGACTTGCTCGACAACCGTCGGAGCGCGGCCTCCCGCTCGGCCCTGGTTGCCCCGCCTCCTCCTCCTCCGATGGCGAGGGAGAGGATGGGGCGAGCTCGAAAGTTGCCCTTCCCCCACGCGGGAAAGACGTCGTCGGTTCCACCGCCGGCGGGCGGGCTGTCGACCGCCATTGTCGCCGCCGTACGGCGGTGGAAGGAGTACCATGTCGTAGCCGCTGTCGAGAGACATGAACTCGAGGCTCCCGAAACGGAGCACCGTCCCGGGTTGGAGAGGACGTTGGAGACTGCCCATCTGGAGCTTGACGGGAAACTGCTCGTCAACACGCAGCGTGCCCCTACCTGGCGCGCCAACTGTCGGCGTTTCGAGACCGGGGGGTCCCCGAGCCGACGAGTGAGAGTGCCGCGTGCCCCAGCCCAGATGGGTCGAGCGCGTGGGCGAGCGCGAAGGGGGGAATAGAGAGAGCGAGAGGTCGGTGGCCGGAGCCGGGTCGCGACGAGGGAGACGGAGATTCCCGCGGCCTTTCGTGTTCGTCCCGCGCCCAGGTCGGGTGCGCTTGCAGTAGGGGGTTACAAGCGTCCGCGCGGGTGAGGGGAGCGAGCGGCCCCAAGAGAGCGCCTGCCCCTGCCCTCGTTCCCGCGAGGCCAACCTTCTCTAAGAAGGCCCTGGTCCTTCCTTTTATAAGCGTAAGGAGAGGATCCAGGTGTACAAAACGGGGGTGTAGCAAGGCGCTACGTGTCTAGCGGGGGAGAGCTAGTGCCCTAAGTACATGCCAAGGTGGCAGCCGGAGAGATCTTGGCACCCTGTTGGTGTGGCGTCGTGGCTGTCGGAGAAGCAGTGGAGCTTGATGGAGGGACAGCTGTTGGGACAGCTGTGCCCTTGCTGACGTCTCCCTGCTTTCGTAAGGGAGCCGAGAGTCGCCGTCGTCATGGTCTAGTGGGGCGCCATCATTGCCTATCTGGCGGAGCTGGCCAGATGGGACGCCGGTCTTGTTCTCTGCGACCCAAGTCGGCTCAGGGCAGGGTGATGATGACGCTCCCCGTTGACGTGGCGGTCTTGTGTCCTAGGTCGGGCGGCGTGGAGGCTCCTCCGAAGTCGAGGTCGAGTCTGTCCTGCATGGCCGAGGCCGAACCTGAGCTCCTGGGTCGGGCGAGGCGGAGGCCGTTCGGCAGAGGCCAAGGCGGAGTCCGAGCCCTGGGTCGGGCGAGGCGGAGTTCGTCGTCTTCCGGGGCCTTAGCCCGAGTCCGAGCCCTGGGTCGGGCGGAGCGGAGTTCGCCGTCTTCTGGGGCCTTAGCCCGAGTCCGAGCCCTGGGTCGGGCGGAGCGGAGTTCGCCGTCTTCCGGGGCCTTAGCCCGAGTCCGAGTCCTGGGTCGGGCGGAGCGGAGTTCGCCGTCTTCCGGGGCCTTAGCCCGAGTCCGAGCCCTGGGTCGGGCGGAGCCTCCTATGGCACCTCTGGCGAAGTCTGGTCGCCCGTCGGTCTTACCTTTTGCGTTAAACGCCCCGGTGACTTGGTCGGTTGGCGCGGTGATTTAGTCAGGGTTACTTCTTATCGAAGGCGGGCCTCGGGCGAGCCGGAGATGCGTCTACCGTGAAAGAGGAGGCCTCGGGCGAGACGGAGTCATCTCAGGGTCGGCTGCCCTCGCCCGAGGCTAGGCTCGGGAGTGGCGTGATCGAGTCGCTCGTATGGACTGATCCCTGACTTAATCAAACCCATCAGGCCTCTGCAGCTTTATGCTGATGGGGGTTACCAGCTGAGAATTAGGCGTCTTGAGGGTACCCCTAATTATGGTCCCCGACAGTACCGATAGAGTTGAGTGGAAGCCTTGTCTTCGCCGAAGACTCCAATTCCCTTTCAATATACCTATGACTTGGTTTGAAATATACTTGAAAACGCATTAGTCGTAGCATATATAAAAGAGACATGATCAAAAGGATATATCAAATTAAGCATGATCATAGTTCTATATAACATAGATTGCTCCCCCTAAATATGTGCATGGAGAGAAACACATGTTTTGGCCTTAAATGCCAATGGGAGATAATTAGGTTAATGAGAACATATCTATATCACACAGAATGTGAAGTGCATTTGTGTCATAGTATAAGTGTGATGCTCATGATAGGTTATGCACTTATGAAAGCATGTTATGAACAATTTAAGCATTTTCCCTTAAGGATTTCAAAGAGACTTAAGGACCATCCACCTTTGGAACAAAGGCAGCTTATCCTCGTTACAAGGTTAAGCTTTAAGCTCTTTGACAATAAAAGTACTTCATCTAGTTTTACCAAAGATGCACTAAAGCAGGAATGAATTTTGGGAAATTAAACTAGGTATGAAGCAGGGATAATGCATGGACATGCTTTCTCTTCCTTTTATACAAGATATTTAAAGAAGGAAGATTTAGGTACAAGTTTAAATGGAAGAAGATACTTTTGCCCTTTTGTACCTTCACATAGAGATGCTCCCTTCATTGTGCTTGTCCTTAGTCTTAGATGCTTAAGACCTATATCAATGACAATATATGGAAATATTTTGCACAATAGAGAGTTCTACAACTAGTGATCTTTTTCAAGGTTATTGTTAGCATATGGCAAATGGATCACAAGTTGCATACAAGAGTCATGAATTCTCCTTTTAACTTAGTGCACATCAAGAGAGATCGATTGATAGTATATGCGACACTAAGAAACATACGTGTTTAATCAATAATTGACAGATGTGATCAAAAGAACAACATATGCATTAGATAAGATTGAAATAGGAGAATTCATTACATATGCTACTTTAGTAATGAAAGTAACAATCCTTTATAAAGATGACATTACTTTAACAAGAAGGATTGATTAGTAGTAGCATACTTCATGAGAAATTTATTCTTATGTAAGAGACTATATGAGATTATTTAAGATAAAGCGATAGTCTCAACAAAATCAAGATATAGAAAGATGCTCCCCCTAAAGATATACATCAAGAATTTGAATGAATTGAATGGATGTATTTACTTAAAGACAAATAGGGAGAAGCATTATACATCTTGATCAAGGCTTATAGGATTTGCAATAAACAGCTTAAACCTGGATTTCTCACAATGAAAAAGGTTTAGAATACTCACAACTACCCCATTGATCGTTTTGAGGATCTTATTATCCAAGTGGATGTTGTTGTTCTTGATGTCCTTCTCTTTCATGTGAGTGTCCTCCCTTTGTAGTTGTTTCCCTTTCCTTTCAAACTTATTGAAAATACTCAAGAAAGATGTTAATAGCAAAAAGGGAGTATATGATGGAAGATGATTCTTTTAGATAGGAGGTAAAAGTAATTCATCATCCATGAGTCACATAGACATGAAGTAAATTCCTTAACGTTAGTGCACATTATCAGAAAAGAGGAATGAGCACCTTTTTAAACATTTTTGATCAATCAAAGGAATTTTACTTTTCCATATTGAATTTATTATCATGACTTAGAAGCGCATCAATATGAGAATGGATATAGCAAAGGCATGAATTAGATTCTAATGGACAAACGTATTTATGAAAAAGATATTGAATGCACACATAGTTAGTTTAGGTCCAATAAAGAATCTATTCCTCACAAGGGTGGAATATGATAATTTAGATTAAATACCCATTGAGATGGGAACTAAACTTGATTAAGAAGATGAGTTCCCATACCTTTGCTTTTACCTTTCTTCCTTTGGGTGAAGATCAACCCATGAGGCTTGTGCACTTTCTCTTTTGTGCATATTTATAAGTAGGCTCAAGAGATACGTTAGTAACACAAGCACTAGTTTCCATTTTGTAATCATTTTTTATAGGAATGAAAAGCTAGATTACTAAAAGCATGGAAACTTCATAGCATGAACTAGATTATCCATAGATGATGTTATTGAAAGGGAATTAGGCTTACACCTAGTCCCTAATTAATTTTGGTGGTTGAATTGCCCAACACAAATATTGGACTAACTAGTTTGCTCTAGTGTATAAGTTATACAGGTGCCAAAGGTTCACACTTAGCCAATAAAAAGACCAAGTATTGGGTTCAAACAAAGGAGCAAGGGACAACCGAAGGCACCTCTGGTCTGGCGCACCGGACTGTCCGGTGGGCCACCGGACATGTCCGGTGCACCAGAGGACTCCAACGCGAACTCGTCGCCTTCGGGAAATTCCAGAGGCAACTCCGCTATAATTCACCGGACTGTCCGGTGTACACCGGACATGTCCGGTGCTCCAAGGAAGGGCGGCCTCAGGAACTCGCCAGTCTCGGGAATTCATTTCAGCTGCTCTGCTATAATTCACCGGACTGTCCGGTGTACACCGGACTGTCCGGTGTAACAGCGGGGCAACGGCTACTTCTGGCGCCAACGGCTACCTGCAACGCATTAAATGCGCGCCAGCGCGCGCAGAGGTCAGGCACGCCCATGCTGGCGCACTGGACATCCTACAGTACGTGTCCGGTGCGCCACCGGACATCCAGGCGGGCCCAGAAGTCAGAGCTCCAACGGTCGGAACCCAACGGCTTTGGTGACGTGGCTGGCGCACCGGACTGTTCGGTGTGCACCGGACTGTCCGGTGCACCATTCGACAGCCAGCCTCCACCAAACGGCTAGTTTGGTGGTTGGGGCTATAAATACCCCCAACCACCCCACATTCAAGTCATCCAAGTTTTCCACTTCTCAACTACTTACAAGAGCTCTAGCATTCAATTCTAGACACACCAAAGAGATCAAATCCTCTCCAAATTCCACACAACGCCCTAGTGATTAGAGAGAGAGATTTGCTTGTGTTCTTTTGAGCTCTTGCGCTTGGATTGCTTTCTTCTTTCTTGATTCTTTCTTGCGATCAAACTCACTTGTAATTGAGGCAAGAGACACCAATCTTGTGGTGATCCTTGTAGGAACTTTGTGTTCCAAGTGATTGAGAAGAGAAAGCTCACTCGGTCCGAGGGACCGTTTGAGAGAGGGTAAGGGTTGAAAGAGACCCGACCTTTATGGCCTCCTCAATGGGGAGTAGGTTTGCGAGAACCGAACCTCGGTAAAACAAATCCGCGTGTCACACTTCTTATTTGCTTGCGATTTGTTTTGCACCCTCTCTCGCGGACTCGATTATATTTCTAACGCTAACCCGGCTTGTAGTTGTGATTATTTTTGAGAATTTCAGTTTCGCCCTATTCACCCCCCTCTAGGCGACTTTCAATTGGTATCAGAGCCCGGTGCTTCATTAGAGCCTAACCGCTCGAAGTGATGTTGGGAGATCACACCAAGAGGGAGATGGAGACCGGCGACAAGCCCACTACGAGCCAAGGGAGCACTTCATCGGAAGAGTCCCGCACCAAGAGGAAGGAGAAGAAGAAGGACTCCTCCAAACGGAAGGAGAAAAGATCTTCTTCTTCACACCACAAAGAGAAGAAGGAGAAATCTTCTTCCCACAAGTCGCATCGGAAAGGCGACAAGCACAAAAGGATGAGGAAGGTGGTCTACTACGAGATTGACACCTCATCAACATCGACTTCCGACTCTGATGCGTCGTCCGTAACTTCTAAGCGCCAAGAGCGCAAGAAGTTTAGTAAGATCCCCTTACACTATCCTCGTACATCTAGACATACTCCATTACTTTCCGTTCCATTAGGCAAACCGCCAACCTTTGATGGCGAAGATTATGCTAGGTGGAGTGATTTAATGAAATTTCATCTAACCTCACTCCACAAAAGTATATGGAATGTTGTTGAGTTTGGAGCACAGGTACCATCCATAGGGGATGAAGACTATGATACGGATGAAGTGGCCCAAATCGAGCACTTCAACTCCCAGGCTACAACCATACTCCTTGCCTCTCTAAGCAAGGAGGAATACAACAAGGTGCAAGGGTTGAAGAATGCAAAGGAAATTTGGGACCTTCTCAAGACCGCGCACGAGGGTGATGAACTCACCAAGATCACCAAGCGGGAAACGATCGAGGGGGAGCTCGGTCGCTTCCGTCTTCGCCAAGGGGAGGAGCCACAAGATATGTACAACCGGCTCAAAACCTTGGTGAACCAAGTGCGCAACCTCGGGAGCAAGAAATGGGATGACCACGAGGTGGTTAAGGTTATTTTAAGATCACTTATTTTCCTTAACCCTACTCAAGTACAATTAATTCGTGGTAATCCAAGATACACACTAATGACTCCCGAGGAAGTAATCGGGAATTTTGTGAGCTTTGAATGTATGATTAAAGGATCAAAGAAGATCAACGAGCTTGATGAACCCTCCACGTCCGAAGCACAACCGGTGGCATTCAAGGCGACGGAGGAGAAGAAGGAGGAGTCTACACCGAGTAGACAACCAATTGACGCCTCCAAGCTCGACAATAAGGAGATGGCTTTAATCATCAAAAGCTTTCGCCAAATCCTCAAGCAACGGAAGGGGAAGGACCACAAATCCCGTTCCAAGAAGGTTTGCTACAAGTGTGGTAAGCCTGGTCACTTTATTGCTAAATGTCCATTATCAAGTGACAGTGACAGGGATAACGACAAGAAGGGCAAGAGGAGAGAAAAGAAGAGGTACCACAAGAAGAGGGGCGACGATGCCCACGTGTGCCACGAGTGGAACTCCGACGAGAGCTCCACCGACTCCTCCGACGACGACGAGGACGCCGCCAACATCGCCGTAACCAAGGGACTCCTCTTCCCCAACGTCGGCCACAAGTGCCTCATGGCAAAGGACGACAAAAGGAAGAAGGTTAAATCTAAATCCTCCACTAAATATGAGTCATCTAGTGATGATAATGCTAGTGATGAGGAAAATAATTTGCGTACCCTTTTTGCCAACCTTAACATGGAACAAAAGGAAAAGTTAAATGAATTGATTAGTGCCATTCATGAAAAAGATGACCTTTTGGATTCCCAAGAGGATTTTCTAATTAAAGAAAACAAGAAACATGTTAAGGTTAAGAATGCTTATGCTCTAGAGGTAGAAAAATGTGAAAAATTATCTAGTGAGCTAAACACATGCCATGACACTATTGTCAACCTTAGAAATGAAAATGCTAAATTAATTGCTAAGGTTGATTCTCATGTTTGTATTGATTCAACTTCCAATCCTACAAATGATAATGTTGATTTACTTGCTAGGATTGATGAGTTGAATGTCTCTATTGCTAGCCTTAGAAATGAGAATGAGAAATTGATTGCTAAGGCTAAAGAATTAGATGTTTGCAATACTACTATTTCCGACCTTAGAACTAAGAATAATATGTTGCATGCTAAGGTTGTAGAATTAAAATCTTGCAAACCCTCTACATCTACCGTTGAGCACACTTCTATTTGTACTAGATGTAGAGATGTTGATATCAATGCTATTCATGATCACATGGCTTTAATTAAACAACAAAATGATCATATAGCAATATTAGATGCTAAAATTGCCGAGCATAACTTAGAAAATGAAAAGTTTAAATTTGCTAGAAGTATGCTCTATAATGAGAGACGCCCTGGCATCAAGGATGGCATTGGCTTCCAAAGGGGAGACAATGTCAAACTTAATGCCCCTCCTAAAAATTTGTCTAACTTTGTTAAGGGCAAGGCTCCCATGCCTCAGGATAACGAGGGTTACATTTTGTACCCTGCCAGTTATCCCGAGAGCAAAATTAGGAGAACTCATTCTAGGAAGTCTCACTCTGGCCCTAATCATGCTTTTATGTATAAGGGTGAGACATCTAGCTCTAGGCAACTAACCCGTGCCAAGTTGCCTAAGAAGAAAACTCCTAATGCATCAAATGATCATAGCATTTCATTTAAGACTTTTGATGCATCTTATGTGCTTACTAACAAATCCGGCAAGATAGTTGCCAAGTTTGTTGGGGGCAAACACAAGGGTTCTAAGACTTGTGTTTGGGTACCCAAAGTTCTTGTTTCTAATGCCAAAGGACCCAAAACCGTTTGGGTACCTAAAGTCAAGAACTAAAATTGTTTTGTAGGTTTATGCATCCGGGGGCTCAAGTTGGATACTCGACAGCGGGTGCCCAAACCACAAGACAGGGGAGAAGAAGATGTTCTCCTCATATGAGAAAAACCAAGATCCCCAACGAGCTATCACATTTGGGGATGGAAATCAAGGTTTGGTCAAAGGATTGGGTAAAATTGCTATATCACCTGACCATACTATTTCCAATGTTTTTCTTGTAGATTCTTTAGATTACAATTTGCTTTCCGTTTCGCAACTATGTCAAATGGGCTACAACTGTCTTTTTACTGATGTAGGTGTCACTGTCTTTAGAAGAAGTGATGATTCAATAGCATTTAAGGGTGTGTTAGAGGGTCAGCTATACTTGGTAGATTTTGATAGAGCTGAACTCGACACTTGCTTAATTGCTAAGACTAACTTGGGTTGACTCTGGCACCGCCGACTAGCCCATGTTGGAATGAAGAATCTTCATAAGCTTCTAAAGGGAGAACACATTTTAGGACTAACAAATGTTCATTTTGAGAAAGACAGGATTTGTAGCGCATGCCAAGCCGGGAAGCAAGTTGGCACTCATCATCCACACAAGAACATCATGACTAGTGACAGGCCACTGGAACTCCTACACATGGACCTATTCGGCCCGATCGCTTACATAAGCATCGGCGGGAGTAAGTACTGTCTAGTTATTGTGGATGATTATTCTCGCTTCACTTGGGTGTTCTTTTTGCAGGAAAAATCCCATACCCAAGAAACCTTAAAGGGATTCTTGAGACGGGCTCAAAATGAGTTCGGCTTAAGGATCAAGAAAATTAGAAGCGACAACGGGACGGAGTTCAAGAACTCACAAATAGAAGGCTTCCTTGAGGAGGAGGGCATCAAGCATGAGTTCTCTTCTCCCTACACCCCACAACAAAATGGTGTAGTGGAGAGGAAGAATCGAACTCTATTGGACATGGCAAGAACCATGCTTGATGAGTACAAGACACCGGATCGGTTTTGGGCCGAGGCGGTCAACACCGCTTGCTACGCCATCAACCGGTTATATCTACACCGAATCCTCAAGAAGACATCCTATGAACTCCTAACCGGTGCCCAATATTTCATATTTTAGAGTTTTTGGTAGCAAATGCTTTATTCTTGTTAAAAGAGGTAGAAAATCTAAATTTGCTCCTAAAACTGTAGAAGGCTTTTTACTAGGATATGACTCAAACACAAGGGCATATAGAGTCTTTAACAAGTCTTTAGGACTTGTTGAAGTTTCTTGTGACGTTGTGTTTGATGAGACTAACGGCTCTCAAGTAGATCAAGTTGATCTTGATGAGATAGGTGAAGAACAGGCTCCATGCATAGCGCTAAGGAACATGTCCATTGGGGATGTGTGTCCTAAGGAATCCGAAGAGCCTCCACATGCACAAGATCAACCATCCTCCTCCACGCAAGCATCTCCGCCAACCCAAAATGAGGACGAGGCTCAAGTTGATGAAGGAGAAGACCAAAGAGATGAGCCCCTCAAGATGACGGCAACGATCAAGGGGGAGATGCAAGTGATCAAGACAAGGAGGATGAACAACCAAGGCCGCCACACCCAAGAGTCCACCAAGCAATCCAACGAGATCACCCCGTCGACACCATCCTCGGCGACATTCATAAGGGGGTAACTACTCGATCTCGGGTTGCACATTTTTGTGAGCATTACTCTTTTGTTTCCTCTATTGAGCCACATAGGGTAGAGGAAGCACTACAAGATTCGGATTGGGTGATAGCGATGCAAGAGGAGCTCAACAATTTCACGAGGAACGAGGTATGGCATTTAGTTCCACGTCCTAACCAAAATGTTGTAGGAACCAAGTGGGTCTTCCGCAACAAGCAAGACGAGCATGGTGTGGTGACAAGGAACAAAGCTCGACTCGTGGCCAAGGGGTATTCACAAGTCGAAGGTTTGGATTTTGGTGAAACCTATGCACCCGTAGCTAGGCTTGAGTCAATTCGTATATTATTGGCCTATGCTACTTACCATGGCTTCAAGCTTTACCAAATGGACGTGAAGAGTGCCTTCCTCAACGGACCAATCAAGGAGGAGGTCTATGTTGAGCAACCTCCCAGCTTTGAAGATAGTGAGTACCCTAACCATGTCTATAGGCTCTCTAAGGCGCTTTATGGGCTCAAGCAAGCCCCAAGAGCATGGTATGAATGCCTTAGAGATTTCCTTATTGCTAATGGCTTCAAAGTCGGCAAGGCCGATCCTACTTTGTTCACTAAAACTCTTGACAATGATTTGTTCGTATGCCAAATTTATGTTGATGATATTATATTTGGGTCTACTAACGAATCTACATGTGAAGAATTTAGTAGGATCATGACACAAAAGTTCGAGATGTCTATGATGGGAAAGTTGAAGTATTTTCTAGGATTCCAAGTCAAACAACTCCAAGAAGGCACCTTCATTTGCCAAACGAAGTACACTCAAGACATTCTAACCAAGTTTGGAATGAAGGATGCCAAGCCCATCAAGACACCCATGGGAACCAATGGGCATCTCGACCTCGACACGGGAGGTAAATCCGTCGATCAAAAGGTATACCGGTCGATGATTGGTTCATTGCTCTATTTATGTGCATCTCGACCGGACATTATGCTTTCCGTTTGCATGTGTGCAAGATTCCAAGCCGACCCTAAGGAATCACACCTTACGGCCGTAAAACGAATCTTGAGATATTTGGCTTATACTCCTAAGTTTGGGCTTTGGTACCCTCGGGGATCCACATTTGATTTGATTGGTTATTCGGATGCTGATTGGGCAGGGTGTAAGTATAATAGAAAGAGCACATCGGGGACTTGCCAGTTCTTGGGAAGATCCTTGGTGTCTTGGGCTTCAAAGAAGCAAAATTCGGTCGCTCTTTCTACCGCTGAAGCCGAGTATATTGCCGCAGGCCACTGTTGCGCGCAATTGCTTTGGATGAGGCAAACCCTGCGGGACTACGGTTACAAACTAACCAAAGTTACTCTTCTATGTGATAATGAGAGTGCAATCCGCATGGCGGATAATCCCGTTGAGCATAGCCGCACTAAACACATAGCCATTCGGTATCATTTTCTTCAGGATCACCAACAAAAGGGGGATATCGAGATTGCATACATTAACACTAAAGATCAATTAGCCGATATCTTTACCAAGCCACTTGATGAACAAACTTTTACCAAACTTAGGCATGATCTCAATATTCTTGATTCTAGGAACTTCTTTTGCTAAACTTGCACACATAGCTCATAAGTATATCTTTGATCATGTCTCTTTTATATGCTATGACTAATATGTTTTCAAGTGTATTTCAAACCAAGTCATAGGTATATTGAAAGGGAATTGGAGTCTTCGGTGAAGACAAAGGCTTCCACTCCACTCTACTACTCATCCTTCGCCGTTGCTCCGCGTCACTCTCCGTCTTTGGTATAATCTTCACTCATATGTTTTATTTGCCAAAGGGGAGAAAGTAGTTAGGAAAGGGCCTATATTTCATTCCAAGTATCCGTTTTTGGCGATTCATGCCAAAGGGGGAGAAAGTATTGGCCCAAAGCAAAAGGACCACACCACCACCCTAATTTTAAAATTAATGGTTTTCAATTGGAAAATTTCAAATTGGTATCTCTTTGTGTTCTAAAGGGGGAGCAAGTAGTATTTTCAAAACTTGATATCTTAAAACCCTCTTGAACACTAAGAGGAGAGTTTATTTGAGGGGGAGTTTTGTTTAGTCAAAGGAAAAGCATTTGAAACAGGGGAAGAGAATTTCAAATCTTGAAAATGCTTCTCAAATCTTATTCATTTACCTTTGACTATCTTGCAAAAGGACTTTAAAAAGAATTTACAAAAGAGTTTGCAAAAACAAAACTTGTGGTGCAAGCGTGGTCCAAAATGCTAAAAATAAAGAAACAATCCATGCACATCTAGTAAGTAACTTTTATTGGCTCAATTCCAAACAACCTTTGCACTTACATTATGCAAACTAGTTCATTTATGCACTTTTATATTTGCTTTGGTTTGTGTTGGCATCAATCACCAAAAAGGGGGATATTGAAAGGGAATTAGGCTTACACCTAGTCCCTAATTAATTTGTGTTTGCTCTAGTGTATAAGTTATTGAAAGGGAATTAGGCTTACAACTAGTTCATTTGTGTTTGCTCTAGTGTATAAGTTATACAGGTGCCAAAGGTTCACACTTAGCCAATAAAAAGACCAAGTATTGGGTTCAAACAAAGGAGCAAGGGACAACCGAAGGCACCTCTGGTCTGGCGCACCGGACTGTCCGGTGGGCCACCGGACATGTCCGGTGCACCAGAGGACTCCAGCGCGAACTCGTCGCCTTCGGGAAATTCCAGAGGCAACTCCGCTATAATTCACCGGACTGTCCGGTGTACACCGGACATGTCCGGTGCTCCAAGGAAGGGCGGCCTCAGGAACTCGCCAGTCTCGGGAATTCATTTCAGCTGCTCCGCTATAATTCACCGGACTGTCCGGTGTACACCGGACTGTCCGGTGTAACAGCGGGGCAATGACTACTTCTGGCGCCAACGGCTACCTGCGACGCATTAAATGCGCGCCAGCGCGCGCAGAGGTCAGGCACGCCCATGCTGGCGCACCGGACATCCTACAGTACGTGTCCAGTGCGCCACCGGACATCCAGGTGGGCCCATAAGTCAGAGCTCCAACGGTCGGAACCCAACGGCTTTGGTGACGTGGCCGGTGCACCGGACTGTCCGGTGTGCACCGGACTGTCCGGTGCACCATTCGACAGCCAGCCTCCACCAAACGGCTAGTTTGGTGGTTGGGGCTATAAATACCCCCAACCACCCCACATTCAAGTCATCCAAGTTTTCCACTTCTCAACTACTTACAAGAGCTCTAGCATTCAATTCTAGACACACCAAAGAGATCAAATCCTCTCCTAATTCCACACAACGCCCTAGTGATTAGAGAGAGAGATTTGCTTGTGTTCTTTCGAGCTCTTGCGCTTGGATTGCTTTCTTCTTTCTTGATTCTTTCTTGCGATCAAACTCACTTGTAATTGAGGCAAGAGGCACCAATCTTGTGGTGATCCTTGTAGGAACTTTGTGTTCCAAGTGATTGAGAAGAGAAAGCTCACTCGGTCCGAGGGACCGTTTGAGAGAGGGTAAGGGTTGAAAGAGACCCGACCTTTGTGGCCTCCTCAACGGGGAGTAGGTTTGCGAGAACCGAACCTCGGTAAAACAAAACCGCGTGTCACACTTCTTATTCGCTTGCGATTTGTTTTGCACCCTCTCTCGCGGACTCGATTATATTTCTAACGCTAACCCGGCTTGTAGTTGTGATTATTTTTGAGAATTTCAGTTTCGCCCTATTCACCCCCCTCTAGGCGACTTTCAGTTATGCTCAATTTTAACTCATAAAACAAGCATAAACAATCCTTTAAGATTATGGGAATAAATCTAATTCATGATATGGAAAGCGATAAAAGTGAAAGAATCAAATCCAATTTAAGCAAGTAGAAGTACATCATAAATTATTGGATTGATTTTTCTTTTCATGTTAGATTACATGCTTTTCAAAGAGAAACCCATTCTCTACAAGTGAGACTACTTGGGTTACTTAGATAAAATCATTAGTCTCACTATTCTAGTTATAGAGAGAGTTTTCCTTTTATAAGTGTCCTAAGGATTTGAATTCCTTACATGACACGTTATTCTTTTAAGAACTTGAAATATCTCTCTATATCTAGAATCATTGCAATAATAGAATGACTAGCGAAGAACATGCCATGAGACTTGCAAAAATTTAAAGCATGTAGATTGCCATAGGATGGAAATGATGAGTATGCAATCTACCATATGAGAGGAAATTCTTCAAAGAATGGTAATACAAATTTAAAGACATTTGAAGTGCTACATATTCCAATGTGACTACACAAGACACCTAAGAAATGATAGTTTAAGATACTTGCACTTAAAAGCATAGAAGTTACCATCCTTTGACTTTCCTCCATGTTGTAGGCCTTGATTTTTCACACATGATAATTCTTTTATTTCCTACAACATCAATATCTTCTCCCGAGATGATATGAATTTAAGACATAATAATTTGAAGAATAACCTTGGGTCAATCATGGATATAGATCATTGAAGATTGATAGCTTGAGTTGATAAGAATTGAAAGGACTCTCTCAAGCACCCCAAAGGCTTCATATCACCTCCTTCCCCTACAAGGCTTGTCAAGTATATTTTGGTACCCATCGCTTGATGGGTCCATTACGGTTAGTCAACAAAGATCTAGGAACCCAAAAGTCCTTTGTGTTAGCACTAGGTAAACTCATTACCTTTCTAGCACAAGTTGCAATTTTGGGTTGCCTAGTTATATGAGAATTAATTGACAAGCTAGGAGTGGGATTGATACCAATGGGACACTTCTTGCATTGATGTCCCTTCTTTCGGCAGGTGTAGCATAAGCGTTTTTCAAGTTTTGAAGCTTTCTTCTTTCCTTGTTTGTTGCTTGCTACATGGCTAGTAAAAACTTTCTTTTCTAACCCTATGCCTTTTTGTTTTAAATGGGGACAAGATCTAAGTAAGTGTCCCTTCTTGGAGCATTTAAAACAAAGTCTATCATCCTTGTTAATAATCAAGCCTTTTTTAATGTAGGGACATGACCTAATCAAGTGCCCCTTTTCAAAGCATTCACTACACCTCTTAATGTGAAGTGTGGCTTGATCATTACCTTGGATGTTACCTTGCATGGAGGCATGGTTGAGGCTTTTGGAAGAGGTGTTGATTTTCTTCTTTTGTTCCCTCCTCTTTGCAATCCTCAAGTCCTTGACATTTTCTCCAAGGGTTTTAGTGCATGCCACAGTTGTTCCCGTCTCAAGCTTCTTTACCATGTGATCACGGTTATCTTGAGAAGGTTGGGCAATGCATTTCCCTTTTAGTTGTGTCAAGCTAATCTTTAGCCTCTCATTTTCTTCTTTGAGCTTTTGATATGCATCATCATTTGTTCCTGCAAATTCTAGCTCAAAGGAAGATTTGCTTGTCGACGAACAACAAGCATTAGCACATGGTAATATAGTTTCTATTTGAATGCATGTGCATGATTGAGGTTGTTGGGATTTTAAGTTTTCTATCACAACCTCATGAGCAATATTTAATATGATATGATCATCCATAAGATTTTCATGAGAACATAGAAGCATATCATATTTTTCTTGAAAAGCTAGATTTTCATCTTTTAGCTTTTCAACTTGGTCCTTAAGCAATGCATTCCTATTTACTAATTGAGCGATACAATGTAAAGCGTTATCTTGCTCAATTGAAATAGTTTCATACCTTTGGACCAAATAAACATGAGAGCATTTTAGCTCCTCATGTTCTTTAGTCAACTCGTCAAAGTGTAGCATTTTCATGGAGAGAATATCTTCTAGCCTTTGACGAGCCTCGCTTTGCTCTCTCGCTCTTTCTAGAAGTTTGAGCATGACCGCCTTATCTTCTTGGCTTAGGCGAGCATAGAGTTGCATGAAGCTTCTTTCTTCCTCCTCATCCTCATTTGTCCTTCCGCTATCATTTTCATTAGCCACACAACATATGTGGGAATCGAAATGGGAAGACAAACCTTTTGGAGAGGTGGATTCATCGTTTGGTCTCCATCGTTCATTTTCTTCTTCTTCCTTGCAAAGGTTAGTATCACAAAGACCAAAGGAAGTAGAAGCGCAAAATGAACTATCATGTTTGGACTCATTAAATTTGCTTTTAATTCTAGTCCAAATATCATGCGCATCATGAATGGATTCATTATAATTTGATATGAAGGCACGATAATCTTCATTGCTAAGAGAATTACTTAAGATGTTATAAGCTAGGTAGTTTAAGCGAAAACATCTTTGATCTTCCTCGGAAATAATTTTTCTATTATAATTAGAGGGGAATATACTCTTGTCTATAATTTGTTCTAATTGAGGATCTACGGTCCTAAAAGCATTTATTACCCTAGTGGACCAGAAATCATAATTAGAACAATCGGGAAGTAATATTTCAAGAGTTACCTCCTTGTTCTCCTTGGAAGATGTCTTCTTGTTCTTTTGGGATCTTTTACGAGCCATCACTTCGAGTTGTAAGACTCAATATGAAGTGCCTAGCTTTGATACCAATTGAAAGTCGCCTAGAGGGGGGTGAATAGGTAAAACCTGAAAATTAAAACTTTATCCCCCAACTAGATCCCTTGATTAGTGGTTAGAACAAGATGTACAAATAATGAAGTATAAGAACTAAGTTCTTGCTTGTAAAGAGTATTGCGCTTAAATAATGCGAAAGTGATAAATCAATACTACTAACAAGTCTATGAGAATAAAGCAAGAAGGCTTAGATAACAAGAGCAATGACACGAGTTCTTTCTTGCAATGTATTGCCCCACTAAATGAGAATTTAACTTAAGGCAACACCAAATAAGATTAGCCAAGAATAAAGCAAGAAAGACTTAGAGTGAGGGAAAACAAACAAATCACAAGCAGTAAACACAATGGACACGGGTGATTTGTTTTACCGAGGTTCGGCCCTCGAAGGCCTAGTCCCCGTTGAGGAGTCCACTTAAGGACGGGTCTTTTTCAACCCTTTCCCTCTCTCTCCACCGATCACACAAGGATCGGCGAGCTCTTCTTCTCAAGGATCACTCTCGATCCCGCAAGGATCACCACACACTTTGGTGTCTCTTGCTAGCTTTTACAAGCCTCCAAAACTTTGGAGGAAGTTCAATGGGAGTCAAAACTCCACGCGCAAATGAACACAAAGATGAAGCACACACTATCTCTCGATGAATCTCACAAGGCACTAGTGCTAAACTTAAATGAGTAGCTCTCTTTTGCTTGCTCTCTCTTTTGTGGCACTTGTGTTGGTTGTAGTGGTCTAAATCTTGTGTATAGGATGGATCAATGAATATATGTGGTTAGGAGGGCTTGAGTATGTCAACTAAATGACTTGGAATGTTGCTTGGACTCCCCCACCTTGAAGTGGCCGGTTGGGGTGGTATTTATAGCCACCAACCAAAATCTAGCCGTTGGTGAAGGCTGTCTGTCGCATGGTGCAACGAACAGTCCGGTGCACACCGGACGATGTCCGGTGCGCCAGCCATGTCACTAGGCCGTTGGGTTCCGACCGTTGGAGCTCTGACTGCTGGGCCAGCCTGGATGTCCAGTGGCGCACCGGACATGTACTGTAGAGTGTCCGGTGCGCCACTGCGCGCGTGCCTGACTTCTGCGCGCTCTGGCGCGCATTTAATGCTGCTGCAGGTGACCGTTGGCGCCGAAGTAGCCGTTGCTCCGCTGTCACACCGGACAGTCCGGTGTGCACCTGACATGTCCGGTGAATTATAGCGGAGCGGATTCCCGAAGCTGGCGAGTTCAGAGTCGCTTCTCCTTGGAGCACCGGACACTGTCCGGTGTACACCGGACAGTCTGGTGAATTATAGCGCGGCGGCTCCGAGTTTTCCCGAAGCTGTGAAGTTCAGCTTTGAGTCCCCTGGTACACCGGACACTGTCCGGTGGCACACCAGACAGTCCAGTGCGCCCGACCAGGGTGCCTTCGGTTGTCCCTTTGCTCCTTTGTTTGAACCCTTTCTCTTGATCTTTTTATTGGCTTATTGTGAACCTTTGGTACCTGTAGAACTTATAAACTTGGGCAAACTAGTTAGTCCAATTATTTGTGTTGGGCAATTCAACCACCAAAATCAATTTAGAAAATAGATGTAAGCCTAATTCCCTTTCAGTAGGTCGTCATTCGGGACGCCCGAACTGCACCGGATCGGAAGATGTCATGCACGATCGTCGCTGCGCACACCTCGCACCTTCCGTGACGCCGCTTGAACCTCGCGCCTCGTGTGTCGCCGTCGCTACTCGCACATCGAGGGGCGCCGCTTGCTCGCCGGCCTTGTAAGTGCCGCCGCCTCGGGGCCCCGGGGACGCCGCCGCTTGCCCGCACAAGGGCACTGCCGTTGCTCGCCCTCTGGATCGGGGAGCCGCCGACGACCTGGAAACTGCCGCCTCTACTCCGGATCGAGGAACCGCCGCCACCGCACGTCGAGGTCGGGGAGCCGTGGCCACCGCAGCTATTGGCCGGGAGTCCATCGTCACGCGCGCTCTCGGGCAACCGCCGTCGTCGCACGCGCCGTCGCTAATGAATCGGGATGGGGCGTGAAAAACTGAATCCTATCACTCAGGATTTTCTTTTATAGACGTCTGGACCTAGTCTGGCTCGACCGGATTGCACTGTCTGGCCTAGTCTTCCTCTAGTTATTAGAAGCCCAGACCGATCACCTCTGCAACCTGGTTCAACCCAGCGCACTGACTAGACCAGGCTATCGGTTGCACCACCCGCGCCCACGTCTGTGCGCGCAAAAAAGAAAATGCATGCATGAGTCAAACACGTTCTCTTGCATGCGCGTAAATTTAGGAAAGATATGTGTGGCGGTTTCTATTTTTAAATGCTTTATTTTCTCCATAAATTTAGGATCGCTGCAACAGCCATGCAGCTAGACTCGTAAGGACTATTTTATGATATATGCTGCTACTAAATATGCTACCCTGTATAGATAATTATGCAATTCGGTATACTGCGTAAAAATCTGTTACCAGCTGCATGCGCACGAATTTATGATGAAAATAATGTGCAATGAAAGGAAATGAATTGCACGCATAGAAACATAAAATCGTATTTAATGTTATATTTCCTTCTAAATATAAGATCCCTCCAACAGCCATGCAACTAAACATATTAGATCTAGTTTATGATATATACTGATACAAATTATACTATATGGTGTAGGTATTTATGCAATTCGTTACACTGCATAAAAAATCTGGCATGTTGTTCACTGGTGGACGTATCTCCGGGTTGGAGCGTAATAACCTTAAGTTTTGAGCATAAAATCCTCCAATTATAAGCGTATATACCGAGTCAATGTGAGAGGTTGATAGCTCTAGAAGGTTGTTATTACGATCCTATTTTTATGGCAGATCCAAAAAACATGGCAGCCACATGCATGCGGTTATACACATCCAAAAATTATGGCAAAATGCATGCATGAGTCAAACACGTTCCCTTGCATGCGCATAAATTTAGGAAAGATATGTGTGACCGTTTTTATTTAAATACTTTATTTCCTCCATAAATTTAGGATCACTGCAACAGCCATGCAGCTATACTCGTAATGACCATTTTATGATATATACTGATACTAAATATGTTACATTGTTTAGATAATTATGCAATTCGGTATACTGCATAAAAATCTGTTACCATCTGCATGCACACGAATTTATGATGGAAAGAATATGCAATGAAAGGAAATGAATTGTATGCATAGAAACAAAAATTGTATTTAATGTTTTATTTTCTTCATAAATATAGGATCCCTGTAACAGCCATGCAGCTAAACGCATTAGAACTAGTTTATGATGTATACTGAAACAAATTATACTACACGATGTAGGTATCTATGCAATTCCTTACACTGCTTAAAAAATCTGGCATGTTGTTTACTGGTGGACGCATCTCCGGGTGGAGCGTAAAAACCTTAAGTTTTGAGCATAAAATCCCTTAATTATAAGCGTAAATACCGAGTCAATGAGAGGTTGATAGCTCTAGTAGGTTGTTATTACGATCCTATTTTTATGATAGATCCGAAAAACATGGCAGCCGCATGCATGCTGTTTCTATTTTTATACAGATCCAAAAATTATGGCAAAATTGTGAGAGTTTTCATTGCATGCGCGTAAATTACGAACAACATAAATCAAGGAATTGCCTTTCCAATATGCATGCAGTAAACCGATATACGAACTTCGTGTTCAAGCATAAAATCGTAAAGTTTTTAGCGTAAATAATACATGTGGTAGACATAAAACACAATAATCGAAAAGAAAACTGCGCCGGATCGGAGGATGTCACGCGCGATCATCGCTGCGCGCATCTCGCGCCTTCCGTGACGCCGCTCGCTCGAACATCGTGCCTCATGCGTCGCCGTCGCTACTCGCACGTCGACGGGCGTCGCTTGCTCGTCGACCTTGGAAGTGCCGCCTCCTCAGGGCTTCGGAGACGCCGCCGCTTGCCCGCACAAGGGCCTCGCCATCGCTCGCCCTCTGGATCGGGGAGCCGCCACCACCGACCTGGGAACCGCCGCCACTACTCCGGATCGAGGAACCTCCGCCACCGCGTGTCGAGGTAATGGAGTTGCGGCCACCGGCCGGGGAACCGCCGCCACCGCACAAGGGCACTGCCGTCGCTCGCCCTCTGGATCGGGAGCCACCGCATGTTGAGGTCGGGGAGCCGCGGCCACCGCAGCCACTGGCCGGGAGTCCACCGCCGCGCGCGCTATCGGGCAACCGCCGTCGCTAATGAATCGAGATGGGGCGTGAAAAACTGATCCCTAGCACTACGTATTTTCTTTTATAGACGTCTGGACCTGGTCCGGCTCGACCAGATTGCACTGTCTGGCCTGGGCTTCCTCTAGTTATTGGAAGCTCAGGGCTCCTAATATTCGATATATATATATGGGACATTATACTGGTATCTACTATATATGTATGTGTTGAATCCTGCTAAATCTCTGAAGATCACTCGACATAAAACACGATATCTTAGTTTGCTTCACGCCCTGTCCACCACAAATATATAGATACGCACAAAATCTGGTCGCTGATAACCAAAGAAAAGGTTTGGCCAAAGGTGTAAACGACATGGCCACTGGCCCACTGCTCACTACTACTACTCGTTTGACGGGCATGAGAGAAGTTCGTTTCTTTGTCAGAAATAATTAATGTGTGAGGACTGGTCCATAGCACAGCTTGGTTTATTTGCCAGTTGTGCGAGCAAATAAATTGCTAGTATAACGGAATGGTCCGCACCGTCTCTCTTTATCACAAAATGGAGAAAAAAAATAAGTTGCTAGTACGTACCATTACCAAACAAGGGCAGAAAACACTGAAGATCACGAAATTATTTATCAGAGAACACTAATAACTTTTGAGCATTTTGAATCTTTACTGTACTTATCATGATTGCGTATACCGCGTTTGGAACTGGTTCTCCGTGGATTTTGAGAAGAAGCCAGAGACTACACGAATACAAATCTCTTTATCGGCTTATAGAGATACTATTATTATGAGATCGATTCTGGCACAAAATCTAAGAGCTGGCTGGCCGATAATGGATTTTAGAATGAAATTCTAGAGTGAAATTCTAAAAATGAGTAACGCGCGCATCAGGTAGAGGATCTATTCATACTACTTTGTTGATGGTGACTTTATTGTATTGGTTACACACCACGAGAAGTGATAGTTTGTTGGTACATCGCTCTTGCACTCTTGTCAGAGCTCTCTTGCTCTTGCTCCCCATTGGCGCAGCAACGTGGAAGGTGAATGGGACCTTGACGCGTCGAGTCAAGAGGAGGAGGACCTGGACCTCGCAGCACCGCCCACCTTTCTTGAAGAACTCCAAATGCACGCTCAATATCCTTTCGACAACTTTCCTGCATTTGTCTGAAATAGACTTTCTTTTGCTCATATGGGTGCCTTATAGCTTTTACGAAAGTTGGCCAGTTGGGGTAAATACCATCAGCTAGGTAATATCCGAAGTTATATGCATTACCATTAATTGTATAATGGACAGGTGGCATTCGACCAGATGTCATGGGGTCGAATACTGGTGATCGGTGGAGCACATTCACGTCGTTGTTTGTCCCAGGCATGCCAAAGAAAGCATGCCAAATCCAAAGGTCATACGTTGCCACAGCTTCTAGAATCATGGACGCTCGACCATTTCTGCCACAAAACTGACCACGCCATGCGGTAGGACAGTTCCGCCACTCCCAATGCATGCAATCTATAGAACCCAACATCCCTGGGAAACCCCTTGATTCGCTATGGTGCATGATGCGTGTTATGTCAGCTTCATTAGGAGTTCGTAGATACCACCCACTGAAGTATGCAATGATACCACGACAAAAATGATGAAGGCATTCCCTAGCTGTGGACTCCCCTATTTGAATGTACTCGTCTACAGCATCAGAAGGTAACCCATATGCAAGTACCCGCATTGCCGCACATACTTTTTGTAGGGGACCTAGACCAGGCATACCAGTTGCGTCTACCCGTTGTGTAAAGTACGAATCCTGTTGTTGAAGACCTTGCAAGATTCTGAGGAAGAGAGGCCTACTCATGCGGAACCTAAGTTTTGAATAAAGAATATTTGTAATGAAATTGCAAATATCAAACCGTATTCGAATAACAAGTAGTGGGTACCTTCTACGAAAGATGTGGGGTGGATACACTGGGTTCTCGGCGAAGTAGTGATGATGGATAAGATTTTCTCCACGAAAATGATCCCTGTGAATAACCCGCCGAGGCAAACGGGACCGTCGTCGGAGGTGGCGTCTGGCCTCTATGTTGAGGACAAGAAGATTGACAAGCATAAGTGTTTCGTCCTCACTATCACTCGAATCAGAGTCTTCATCGCTATGCCTGTGAGACATACCGTGAAATGGTTAAATTGTTGATCTACTGAACTTTGTTGGTGCATTTGTGAAGAGATGGATTCCATATATATAGGGGATAGGAATGCGGCTTCAGGGGGAAGCTAGTGGCTTCCCACGAAAGCCAAACGTGGCTTTCGTTGCAAGACAAGTGCGCCTTGCCGCACACGACAAGTGGAATTTGCTTCGCAGGAAATTATATTCCAGATCCGATGACGGATAATAAGTTTTCACAAAATTATGCAATTTGGAATGTATTGTAAAATAATAGTTTGTTATATATTATATGTGAAAGTTAATGTAAACTAATTATTATTAATAATTATATGTTTTTTAATACATGCGCAACATGTCGGACGTGTGCAAAATAATTAAATAAAATCAAAATTGAAGTTGGTTAAGTTAGTTATATGGAAATGGTTTTTTAATGAGTAGAGGGATATATAGGGGAAACTATAGGGGGAACGATTGCGGGACGAGTGAATATAGGGGATGGAATCTTGCTGACGTGGCTGCATAGTAACATTTAAGGGGAAAAATTTAGGGGGAACGGTTGCAGACAGTCTCAGCGGATGGGACCTCGAAAGACGTGTTGACGGAATGACGCCTGACGAGATAGAAAGAGAGAAGCTTTCGTGGGTATTAGTGGGCACTGGCCATGTTATTTACACCTTTCTTGGCCAAGCTTTTCAGTTACTAGATCCGATTTTCTGCATGTTTGTGGTGGGCAGGTGTTGGCAGTCACGAAAAAAATTCTAGCTAAGCATACATGACATGGAAGTAAAAAATGTGTGTTCTGTGATTTGAATGAATCTATACAACATTTATTTTTTAAATGTCATTACGCTAGATTCTTTTGAAGACTTTTATATTGTTGTTTTGGTTTAAGTATCCCGAGATTATTTAAACATATTTTTGAATCTTGGTTGCATGGGGTGTATCTTAAATTTAAAAATCTGATTATTACAGGTCGTTGCATCTTTATGTTGGGCTATCCGGATAAGTCCGAATGACTTAGTGTTTAACAAAACTCGGATGGTTACTTATTTGCAGGTTCTGTTTCGGCCGACCCATTGGCTTAGGTTTTGGGGACATTTGCAGAGGGTTGAAGACCAGGAGATAATCAATGAGACGTGTCGACGAATCGAAGCCACATCTATGCAATTTTTTTCTTATTTGGGTTGGAGTTTTACGAATAGGAATACGTTTTGAGGTTTATAGTTTGTCTATTGGGTGTCGTGTTTATGTTAATGTTTGTGGTGTAAGATTACACTCTATGTTGGAGTGCTGGTCTTCTGATGTCAGTTTGTATGTAAGGCTGTACCCTCCTTTTGTGGAGGACAAAGCCGGAACCTAGTTTCCATTATCTAAAAAATGATGTTGTTGGTCACTTGTCCTCAATCGCTATACATAATTGAAAACAAGACAACACAATGTTAAAACGATAAATAACCTTCGTCTTCAAACAGTTATACCTTTGGAATAACTCCTTCGAAGATGAAGGTTGTGATTTTAATCAAATAAATCATACGTTCATGTATAAATGAATATACATGGAATGTAAAGAAATTAAACATGTTAACTCATATTTCGATATTTCATTTATCCTCTTTCATGCGATAAATTTACAGTGGTACCTTCGGTTCTACAAAGTGGAATAGAACGAAGGTGCTCTGAGGAAGAGATTACACGATGCAATTATCCAACACATGAAAAGGTACTTTATGCAGTGCACTGTTCATCTATTTATAGGGGATCGTACAACTTCGTATGAAATTACAAATATGCCCATAAGACCTGTACATATTATTTACAAAACGATGTGAGGACAATAGTGACTTCTGCCTATAATATCTTGGATACGGAATCGTGAACATCTTCTCCCGACACTGTATGGTGTTGTGATAAAGCTTAACATCTTCGTCTTCGTCCTCATCCTATTCTGAAGGTATTAGATGTTGAAGCTCCTGCAATACTTAAAAAACATGTCGATAACCAATAGTTAAGTGTGTTTTTGAGGACCTTCAAAAGGCGAAGGTCCCCATCAGATGTGAACTAAGGTATCGTGTGATTAAGGCTCTGTTTGATATGCTTTACATTACCGAAATAGACTGCTTTACCGAGTGACGCTCGTACTCAGCACGAAAACGCTCGGTAAACCCTTTACCTAGTGTGACATTCGACAAAGAGGACTCGGTGAACTGTATATCGACAACGATCTCTTTGTCGAGTGTCATCTAGTGTTCGGCAAAGAAAAGTCACCGTGACGGTGACAAGTGACTTTGACAGAAACTTTGTCGAGTGCCTGCTAGCCTGGCACTCGGCAAAAGAAAGCTCCAGTGAGCCCCATGGCAGCCTCTGTGCCGAGAGCCACTAGTTGTCACTCGGCAAAGAGGGCACCAGTGCTAATTGTCGAGTGTTTGGCACTCGGCAAAAGAAAGCTCCAGTGACTCTATGGTAGCCTCTATGCCGAGAGCCACTAGCTAGCACTCGGTAAAGAGAGCACCAGTGCTAATTGTCGAGTGTTTGACACTTGGCAAAGATTCTAATCGACGAGTGCTTTGCTTTGCCAAGTGTGGAACTCAAGAAAGTAGATTTTGTCGAGTACCCGATAAGTTGCACCCGGTAAAGCTCATGCTATTTGGCAAAGATGCTATTTTTTACATACTTTAGTCACTTTTAATCACTCCTAGAGGGACTAAACTAAAGTTTTCACTCCAAATTAACGGGCTCTAAGTTCATGCTTTTTTTTTACATACTGGACTGGATCCTGATTATGTCAAAGTGATCTCCAGAGATTCAGCAGGATTGAGCACACACGTATACTATCTATCAATCAATTTAGCTGTTGCTTGTGCTTTTCTTCACGCGGATCTCGATCTCCACCAAAGTCCCGACCGGCACAAGTAAAGCGTACCTGCGTACGTATTGTGCGCTTCTGATTCAAATCTGTGCTTATCGCACAGAGGGCCGAAAGAGGCGCATGAACCAATCTGCCATGCAAATAAACGACGGCAACACGGGTTCAGTAAAAAAATGAGTAGTTTTATGTCTCCCTATTCCCAAACAAAGAAGAAATTTGTAGAGAGAGAGAGAGTAGTAGTATCAAGAAATTATGATTCCAAATGTACAAGTATTGTTGGTGCCTTTTTGTCACCAAACACTATAATGAACCGCTTGGCAGTAATTGGCACATTTAGATGATGTAGGGTCAAATAAAGTGGTTATCCTAAATGTGGGGCAACACCTCTATGATGGTCACCACCTATTTGGGACCAAATAGCAACGAACCCTATGACCTTCTCGTGATGAGCAATACTTTGGGTTCGGCTCCGCGAGGTGAACAGTGGTGGTGGCCTGCGACAGGTCGCCGGGTTGCCTGATAGTGCCCTCTGCGGCGGCGCGGACGGTCCGCGGCCTTGGCCGGACGGTCCGCGACCTGGGCGCAGGAGCGGTGTCTTCCCTGCGTCACACCGGACGGTCCGCAGCTCTGGGCCGGACGGTCCGCGACCTGGCGATAGGGTCGTCTTCCTCCTCCTTGCTGGAATCTAGATCTCGTCCCCTAGGGGGAAAAGATCTTAAGGTGCTCCGGGTCGATAGGTCACCTAGGGCGTCCCCAGACGACGTGGAGTCGCCTAGGAATTAAGAGATCAATTCGAGGAAGAGGTCTCGAGTGGACAACTAGATCTTGCCCCTCGGGAGGGGTGAGATCCTAGGGTCGTCTTGGGATCGGCAGGCCACCCAAGACGGATCTAGACGACGTAGAGTCGAATAGGGGTGGAGGTGGATATGCGGAAGGCTACAACTAGAACTATGCTACATCTACTCCTAGGGCAGGAAAAGTAAATAAGGTAATTGGTTCGATTGGAATGTGTTCGGGGGTTCTCAATCGGTCGTACCCCTTTATATTTATAGGGGAGGAGGTCTGGACCTTTTCCTAAGAGATAGCCAACAAACTCACACGTGATTAGATGGATAACCACGCATGAGATAAGGATAAACATCCGAGTTAATCTAATCTCGGGACACGCGGACCGTCCGGGCCCAACGGCTGGACCGTTCGCTCATTTTGGTGTCCAACATATGCCCCCCTACCTTTTGGTGGAGCTTGGCGAACCAAAAGCATCAGCAAAAACTTCGGAAACAATTGACCTCATGAGCTTTTGTTCCCGAAGTAAGGACTCAGCTCGATGCAAGTCATCGGCTCTTGCGATCAGATAATATAAATACTTGATGGAACTTTAATGCACAGAGGCCGTTTTGGATCGCATCCTCTTCGGCCATGTCTACCTGATCAACCTGTCAATAGGCAAAAACTTGTGGTGCCCCCCAGCCCAAATAAGCAAATGGATTGGGCCAGTAAAACGAATTCATCGCCGTACCACCCCACACATGAGCAGGACAACACATCGACGATGGATAGAACGGGACACACCATGCTATCCCCAGAGGAGGATGACAAGGCGATCTTGGTTGTGCTACCTTTTGGGTCCGTTTAGTCGACTTTTGCTTTCGCACAGATCGCCCTTTTGACTTCATCTGCTTTATTGGCCGGTTGTATGGAACGGCCTTCTTCGTATAATTGGCAAGCAACTTACCAAAAGTAGGGCCGACTCTACTGAGTCGTCCAGATGTTTTAGTAGTATTTTGTTTCCTAACACTTGTTTTGGAACCTTGTGGTCCGGTGGTCTAAGGTTGCTGCTTCTGACTATCTGCGGACCATCCGACCATTATAGCCGGACCGTTCGCTCCTGTCTCGGACTGTTTGGCCTAAGTACCCGGATCGTCCGGCGTACGCAGGACAGGTGACCGTGATCGGGTGTCCGATCGTGCTTGCCCCCCGGTGCCTCCGGTCTTTCTTTTGTCCGGAGTCTTCCGAGTAACCATTCTGCATGACATATTTGGTGTGCGGGGATCACCAATGACGATATTTTTATTTTTGCTTTTATCATACGCACAAGGCCGAATTATAGCCTTTTTGCTCGTCGGCTCTAATGTGGTGACAGGAACAGGTGGCCTGTCAATTTTCACCTCTTTTTGAAACCTCAACCGGCCTTCGTTTATAGCCGATTATATTTGCCGACGGAAGACGACACAATCATTGGTGTTATGGAGAAAGGAGCCATGCCATTTGCAATAAACGCATCCTTTTAATTGTTCAACCGGAGGAATTACATGTGACAATTTAATATTACCATGTTTAAGCAACTCATCAAATATTTTATCACACTTAGTAATATTAAATGTGAACTTAACTTTTTCCTTTTGTGTCGAGTGTGGGTGAGAGCGAACAGAAGGTTTGGCCTTAGTGGGCCAAATAAGCTCAGGGACATGTGACTTTTTTGGTTCTTGGGGCTTGGATGACCGGTTATATTTATGCCGGCCTTCCGCACTAGGCAGATCACAGGTGACTTCTGGTGCTTCGGACGGTCCGACCTGCGCAGTCGGACGGTCTGCGAGTGGACCGGACGGTCCGGTACTATCCTCGGACTGTCCGGTCACATCAGGCAACACCTGTGACCCTTGTGGTGGGCTCTATGTAACTCCGGACTGTCCGGCGTAGGGTGCCGGACGGTCTGATGGAGGGCCGGACGATCCGTGATTGTGTGCGGACGGTCCGGCCGTGCTCAGAATTGACTCACCATTTAGCGAAGATGGTGGTGACGGTCGTCCTGAATATGAGTCCATCGGCATACCAGAATATGGTTGGGACTGAGAAGCCTCATTTGTCGCCGATGTTTTTGACGCAGTTGTTTTAGTGCCGAATTTATGTGACAAAAAATCAGGTGTATGAGTATTTTCTAATGCATGTGTCATATTCTCTATATCCTCCATTATAATTTTGATCTGATTATCAAAACAAATTTTAACAGATTGAATATCGGCTAATGGCGTGGTGTTAGTTACAATGGGGAGCTGATGCAGCAAGGCTGATAGTGAATTGTACTTTACTTCCCTCTTCTTGACGATCTTCTGGTGGTGATCTACCTTGAAGTGCGAGAGGTACCACTTTTTCGCCACCTTGCTTATCTGAGCCTATTGTCGTTGGAATTCCTCGTCCAGCCTTTTCATGTGGTCTTCTAATTTCTCATCCTCATTGGCCGGCGAGTTAGTCAGCCTTGTGTTAATGTCTAGGACAACATTGTTGTGATCTTTGGGATTGGCCATTGCGACCGATCTGATAGGTCTAATTTAATAGATCTGATCTAATGGATCGGATTTGATAGATTCGATTTTTCGTCCCCAGCGGAGTCGCCAAAAGTATGTTGGTGCCTTTTTGGTCACCAAACACTATAATGAACCGCTTAGCGGTAATTGGCACCTTTAGATGATGTAGGGTCAAATAAAGTGGTTATCCTAAATGTGGGGTGAAAGGGAATTAGGCTTACACCTAGTTCCTATTTAATTTTGGTGGTTGAATTGCCCAACACAAATATTTGGACTAACTAGTTTGCTCTAGTGTATAAGTTATACAGGTGCCAAAGGTTCACACTTAGCCAATAAAAAGACCAAGTATTGGGTTCAAACAAAGGAGCAAGGGATAACCGAAGGCACCTCTGGTCTGGCGCACCGGACTGTCCGGTGTGCCACCGGACATGTCCGGTGCACCAGAGGACTCCGACTTCAAACTCGTCACCTTCGGGAAATTCCAGAGGCGACTCCGCTATAATTCACCGGACTGTCCGGTGTACACCGGACATGTCCGGTGCTCCAAGGAAGAGCGGCCTCCGGAACTCGCCAGCCTCGGGATTTCACCTCAGCTGCTCCGCTATAATTCACCGGACTGTCCGGTGTACGCCGGACTGTCCGGTGTAACAGCGGGGCAACGGCTATTTCGGCGCCAACGGCTACCTGCGACGCATTAAATGCGCGCGCTGCGCGTGCAGAGGTCAGGCACGCCCATGCTGGCGCACCGGACAATCTACAGTGCATGTCCGGTGCGCCACCGGACATCCAGGCGGGCCCAGAAGACAGAGCTCCAACGGTCGAACCCAACGGCTTTTGGTGACGTGGCTGTGGCACCGGACATGTCCGGTGTGCACCGGACTGTCCGGTGCACCATCGAACAGACAGCCTCACCAAACGGCTAGTTTGGTGGTTGGGGCTATAAATACCCCCAACCACCCACCATTCATTGTATCCAAGTTTTCACACTTCCAACCCTTTACAAGAGCTCTAGCATTCAATTCTAGACACACCAAAGAGATCAAATCCTCTCCAAATTCCACACAACGCCCTAGTGATTAGAGAGAGAGATTTGCTTGTGTTCTTTCGAGCTCTTGCGCTTGGATTGCTTTCTTCTTTCTTGATTCTTTCTTGCGATCAAAACTCACTTGTAATTGAGGCAAGAGACGCCAATCTTGTGGTGGTCCTTGTGGGAACTTTGTGTTCCAAGTGATTGAGAAGAGAAAGCTCACTCGGTCCGAGGGACCGTTTGAGAGAGGGTAAGGGTTGAAAGAGACCCAGCCTTTGTGGCCTCCTCAACGGGGAGTAGGTTTGAGAGAACCGAACCTCGGTAAAACAAATCCACGTGTCTCACTTCATTATTCGCTTGCGATTTGTTTTGCACCCTCTCTCGCAGACTCTATTATATTTCTAACGCTAACCCGGCTTGTAGTTGTGATTATTTTTGAGAATTTCAGTTTCGCCCTATTCACCCCCCTCTAGGCGACTTTCAATTGGTATCAAAGCCCGGTGCTTCATTAGAGCCTAACCGCTCGAAGTGATGTCGGGAGATCACACCAAGAGGGAGATGGAGACCGGCGACAAGCCCACTACATGCCAAGGGAGCACTTCATCGGAAGAGTCTCGCACCAAGAGGAAGGAGAAGAAAAAGGACTCCTCCAAACGGAAGGAGAAAAGATCTTCTTCTTCTCACCACAAAGAGAAGAAGGAAAAATCTTCTTCTCACAAGTCGCATCGGAAAGGCGACAAACACAAGAGGATGAGGAAGGTGGTCTACTACGAGACCGACACGTCATCAACATCGACCTCCGACTCCGATGCACCGTCCGTAACTTCTAAGCGCCAAGAGCGCAAAAAGTTTAGTAAGATCCCCTTACACTTTCCTCGTACATCTAGACATACTCCATTACTTTCCGTTCCACTAGGCAAACCGCCAACCTTTAATGGCGAAGATTATGCTATGTGGAGTGATTTAATGAAATTTCATCTAACCTCACTCCACAAAAGTATATGGAATGTTGTTGAGTTTGGAGCACAGGTACCATCCATAGGGGATGAAGATTATGACATGGACGAAGTGGCCCAAATCGAGCACTTCAACTCCCAAGCTACAACCATACTCCTCGCCTCTCTAAGCAAGGAGGAATACAACAAGGTGCAAGGGTTGAAGAATGCAAAGGAAATTTGGGACCTACTCAAGACCGCGCACGAAGGTGATGAACTCACCAAGATCACAAAGCGGGAAACGATCGAGGGGGAGCTCGGTCGTTTTCGTCTTCGCCAAGGGGAGGAGCCACAAGATATGTACAACCGGCTCAAAACCTTGGTGAACCAAGTGCGCAACCTCGGGAGCAAGAAATGGGATGACCACGAGGTGGTTAAGGTTATTTTGAGATCACTTATTTTCCTTAACCCTACTCAAGTTCAATTAATTCATGGTAATCCTAGATACACACTAATGACTCCTGAGGAAGTAATCGGGAATTTTGTGAGCTTTGAATGTATGATCAAGGGCTCAAAGAAGATCAACGAGCTTGATGAACCCTCCACGTCCAAAGCACAACCCGTGGCATTCAAGGCGACGGAGGAGAAGAAGGAGGAGTCTACACCGAGTAGACAACCAATTGACACCTCCAAGCTCGACAATGAGGAGATGGCTTTAATCATCAAAAGCTTTCGCCAAATCCTCAAGCAACGGAAGGGGAAGGACTACAAATCCCGTTCCAAGAAGGCTTGCTACAAGTGTGGTAAGCCCGGTCACTTTATTGCTAAATGTCCATTATCAAGTGACAGTGACAGGGATAACGACAAGAAGGGCAAGAGGAGAGAAAAGAAGAGGTACCACAAGAAGAGGGGCGGCGATGCCCACGTGTGCCGCGAGTGGAACTCTGACGAGAGCTCCACCGACTCCTCCTCCTCCGACGAGGACGCCGCCAACATCGCCGTCACTAAGGGACTCCTCTTCCCCAACGTCGGCCACAAGTGCCTCATGGCAAAGGACGGCAAAAGGAAGAAGGTTAAATCTAAATCCTCCACTAAATATGAATCCTCTAGTGATGATAATGCTAGTGATGAGGAGAATAATTTGCGTACCCTTTTTGCCGACCTAAACATGCAACAAAAAGAAAAATTAAATGAATTAATTAGTGCCATCCATGAGAAGGATGATCTCTTGGACTCCCAAGAGGACTTCCTAATCAAGGAAAATAAAAAGCATGTTAAGGTTAAAAATGCTTATGCTCAACAAGTTGAAAAATGTGAAAAATTGTCTAGTGAGCTAAGCGCTTGCCATGAGACTATAGACAACCTTAGAAATGAAAATGCTAGATTAATTGCTAAAGTTGATTCTCATGTCTGTGATGCTTCAATTCCCAATCTTAGAAATGATAATGATGATTTGCTTGCTAAGATTAAGGAATTGAATGATTCTCTTGCTAGCCTTAGAGTAGAAAATGAAAATTTGATTGCTAAGGCTAAGGATTTTGATGTTTGCAATGTTACTATTTCCAACCTTAGAAGTGAGAATGATATATTACATGCTAAGGTTGTTGAATTAAAATCTTGCAAACCCTCTACATCTAATGTTGAGCATGTTTATATTTGTACTAGATGTAGAGATATTGATGTTAATGCTATTCGTGATCACATGGCTTTAATTAAACAACAAAATGATCATATAGCAATATTAGATGCTAAAATTGCCGAGCATAACTTAGAAAATGAAAAGTTTAAATTTGCTAGAAGTATGCTCTATAATGGGAGACGCCCTGGCATCAAGGATGGCATTGGCTTCTAAAGGGGAGACAATGTCAAACTTAATGCCCCTCCTAAGAACTTGTCTAACTTTGTTAAGGGCAAGGCTCCCATGCCTCAGGATAACGAGGGTTACATTTTGTACCCTGCCGGTTATCCCGAGAGCAAAATTAGGAGAACTCATTCTAGGAAGTCTCACTCTGGCCCTAACCATGCTTTTATATATAAGGGTGAGACATCTAGCTCTAGGCAACCAACCCGTGCTAAGTTGCCTAGAAAGAAAACTCCTATTGCATCAAATGATCATAGTATTTCATTTAAAACTTTTGATGCATCTTATGTGCTTACTAACAAATCCGGCAAGGTAGTTGCCAAGTTTGTTGGGGGCAAACACAAGGGTTCCAAGACTTGTGTTTGGGTACCCAAAGTTCTTGTTTCTAATGCCAAAGGACCCAAGACCGTTTGGGTACCTAAAATCAAGAACTAAAATTGTTTTGTAGGTTTATGCATCCGGGGGCTCAAGTTGGATACTCGACAGCGGGTGCACAAATCACATGACAGGGAGAAGAAGATGTTCTCCTCTTATGAGAAAAACCAAGATCCCCAACGAGCTATCACATTCGGGGATGGAAATCAAGGTTTGGTCAAAGGATTGGGTAAAATTGCTATATCACCTGACCATACTATTTCCAATGTTTTCTTGTAGATTCTTTAGATTACAATTTGCTTTCCGTATCCCAATTATGTCAAATGGGCTACAACTGTCTATTTACTGATGTAGGTGTCACTGTCTTTAGAAGGAGTGATGATTCAATAGCATTTAAGGGAGTGTTAGAGGGTCAGCTATACTTAGTAGATTTTGATAGAGCTGAACTCGACACTTGCTTAGTTGCTAAGACTAACTTGGGTTGGCTCTGGCACCGCCGACTAGCCCATGTTGGAATGAAGAATCTTCATAAGCTTCTAAAGGGAGAGCACATTTTAGGACTAACAAATGTTCATTTTGAGAAAGACAAGATTTGTAGCGCATGCCAAGCTGGGAAGCAAGTTGGCACTCATCATCCACACAAGAACATCATGACAAGTGACAGGCCACTGGAGCTCCTGCACATGGATTTATTCGGCTCGATTGCTTACATAAGCATCGGCGGGAGTAAGGACTGTCTAGTTATTGTGGATGATTATTCTCGCTTCACTTGGGTTTTCTTTTTGCAGTAAAAATCTCATACCCAAGAGACCTTAAAGGGATTCTTGAGACGGGCTCAAAATGAGTTCGGCTTAAGGATCAAGAAAATTAGAAGCGACAACGGGACGGAGTTCAAGAACTCTCAAATTGAAGGCTTCCTTGAGGAGGAGGGCATCAAGCATGAGTTTTCTTCTCCCTACACTCCACAACAAAATGGTGTAGTGGAGAGGAAGAATCGAACTCTATTGGACATGGCAAGAACCATGCTTGATGAGTACAAGACACCAGATCGGTTTTGGGCCGAGGCGGTCAACACCGCTTGCTACGCCATCAACCAGTTATATCTACACTGAATCCTCAAGAAGACATCCTATGAACTCCTAACCGGTAAAAAGCCAAACATTTCATACTTTAGAGTTTTTGGTAGTAAATGCTTTATTCTTGTTAAGAGAGGTAGAAAATCCAAATTTGCTCCTAAAACTGTAGAAGGCTTTTTACTAGGATATGACTCAAACACAAGGGCATATAGAGTCTTTAACAAGTCCTCAGGACTAGTTGAAGTTTCTTGTGACGTTGTGTTTGATGAGACTAACGGCTCTCAAGTAGAGCAAGTTGATCTTGATGAGATAGGTGAAGAACAGGCTCCATGCATCGCGCTAAGGAACATGTCCATTGGGGATGTGTGTCCTAAGGAATCCGAAGAGCCTCCACATGCACAAGATCAACCATCCTCCTCCACGCAAGCATCTCCACCAACTCAAATTGAGGACGAAGCTCAAGTTGATGAAGGAGAAAATCAAAGAGATGAGCCACCTCAAGATGACGGCAATGATCAAGGGGGAGATGCAAATGATCAAGACAAGGAGGATGAACAACCAAGGCCGCCACACCCAAGAGTCCACCAAGCAATACAACGAGATCACCCCGTCGACACCATCCTCAGCGACATTCATAAGGGGGTAACCACTCGATCTCGTGTTGCACATTTCTGTGAGCATTACTCTTTTGTTTCCTCTATTGAGCCACACAGGGTAGAGGAAGCACTACAAGATTTGGATTGGGTGTTGGCGATGCAAGAGGAGCTCAACAATTTCACGAGGAACGAGGTATGGCATTTAGTTCCACGTCCTAACCAAAATGTTGTAGGAACCAAGTGGGTCTTCCGCAACAAACAAGACGAGCATGGTGTGGTGACAAGGAACAAAGCTCGACTCGTGGCCAAGGGGTATTCACAAGTCGAAGGTTTGGATTTTGGTGAAACCTATGCACCCGTAGCTAGGCTTGAGTCAATTCGTATATTATTGGCCTATGCTACTTACCATGGATTTAAGCTCTACCAAATGGACGTGAAGAGTGCCTTCCTCAACGGACCAATCAAGGAGGAGGTCTACGTTGAGCAACCTCCCGGCTTTGAAGATAGTGAGTACCCTAACCATGTCTATAGGCTCTCTAAGGCGCTTTATGGGCTCAAGCAAGCCCCAAGAGCATGGTATGAATGCCTTAGAGATTTCCTTATTGCTAATGGCTTCAAAGTCGGCAAGGCCGATCCTACTTTATTCACTAAAACTCTTGACAATGATTTATTTGTATGCCAAATTTATGTTGATGATATTATATTTGGGTCTACTAACGAATCTACATGTGAAGAATTTAGTAGGATCATGACACAAAAATTCGAGATGTCTATGATGGGGGAGTTGAAGTATTTTCTAGGATTCCAAGTCAAACAACTCCAAGAGGGCACCTTCATTTGCCAAACGAAGTACACTCAAGACATTCTAACCAAGTTTGGAATGAAGGATGCCAAGCCCATCAAGACACCCATGGGAACCAATGGGCATCTCGACCTCGACACGGGAGGTAAATCCGTCGATCAAAAGGTATACCGGTCGATGATTGGTTCATTGCTTTATTTATGTGCATCTCGACCAGACATTATGCTTTCCGTATGCATGTGTGCAAGATTCCAATCCGACCCTAAGGAATCCCACCTTACGGCCGTAAAACGAATCTTGAGATATTTGGCTTATACTCCTAAGTTTGGGCTTTGGTACCCTCGGGAATCCACATTTGATTTGATTGGTTATTCGGATGCCGATTGGGTGGGGTGTAAGATTAATAGGAAGAGCACATCGGGGACTTGCCAGTTCTTGGGAAGATCCTTGGTGTCTTGGGCTTCAAAGAAGCAAAATTCGGTCGCTCTTTCTACCGCCGAAGCCGAGTACATTGCCGCAGGCCATTGTTGCGCGCAATTACTTTGGAAGAGGCAAACCCTGCGGGACTATGGTTACAAATTAACCAAAGTTCCTCTTCTATGTGATAATGAGAGTGCAATCCGCATGGCGGATAATCCCGTTGAGCATAGCCGCACTAAACACATAGCCATTCGGTATCATTTTCTTCGGGATCACCAACAAAAGGGGGATATCGAGATTTCATACATTAACACTAAAGATCAATTAGCCGATATCTTTACCAAGCCACTTGATGAACAATCTTTTACCAAACTTAGGCATGAGCTCAATATTCTTGATTCTAGGAACTTCTTTTGCTAAACTTGCACACATAGCACATAAGTATACCTTTGATCATGTCTCTTTTATATATGCTATCACTAATGTGTTTTCAAGTGTATTTCAAACCAAGTCATAGGTATATTGAAAGGGAATTGGAGTCTTCGGCGAAGACAAAGGCTTCCACTCCACTCTACTACTCATCCTTCGCCGTCGCTCCGCATCACTCTCCATCTTTGGTATAATCTTCACTTATATGTTTTATTTGCCAAAGGGGAGAAAATAGTTAGCCAAGGGCTTATATCTCACTCAAAGTATTCGTTTTTGGCGATTCATGCCAAAGGGGGAGAAAGTATGAGCCCAAAGCAAAAGGACCGCACCACCCTAATTTTAAAATTAATGATTTTCAATTGGAAAATTTCAAAGTGGTATCTCTTTGTGTTCTAAAGGGGGAGCAAGTAGTATTTTTCAAAACTTGATATCTTAAAACCCTCTTGAACACTAAGAGGAGAATTTATTTGAGGGGGAGTTTTGTTTGGTCAAAGGAAAAGCATTTGAACAAGGGGACAAAATTTCATATCTTGAAAATGCTTCTCAAATCTTATTCATTTAACTTTGACTATCTTGCAAAAGGACTTTGAAAAGAATTTACAAAAGAGTTTGCAAAAACAAAACTCGTGGTGCAAATGTGGTCCAATATGTTAAAAACAAAGAAACAATCCATGCACATCTAGTAAGTATTTATATTGGCTCAATTCCAAGCAACCTTTGCACTTACATTATGCAAACTAGTTCAATTATGCACTTTTATATTTGCTTTGGTTTGTGTTGGCATCAATCACCAAAAAGGGGGAGATTGAAAGGGAGTTAGGCTTACACCTAGTTCCTATTTAATTTTGGTGGTTGAATTGCCCAACACAAATATTTGGACTAACTAGTTTGCTCTAGTGTATAAGTTATACAGGTGCCAAAGGTTCACACTTAGCCAATAAAAAGACCAAGTATTGGGTTCAAACAAAGGAGCAAGGGATAACCGAAGGCACCTCTGGTCTGGCGCACCGGACTGTCTGGTGTGCCACCGGACATGTCCGGTGCACCAGAGGACTCCGACTTCAAACTCGTCACCTTCGGGAAATTCCAGAGGCGACTCCGCTATAATTCACCGGACTGTCCGGTGTACACCGGACATGTCCGGTGCTCCAAGGAAGAGTGGCCTCCGGAACTCGCCAGCCTCGGGATTTCACCTCAGCTGCTCCGCTATAATTCACCGCACTGTCCGGTGTACACCGGACTGTCCGGTGTAACAGCGGGGCAATGGCTATTTTGGCGCCAACGGCTACCTGCGACGCATTAAATGCGCGCGCTGCGCGTGCAGAGGTCAGACACACCCATGCTGGCGCACCGGACAATCTACAGTGCATGTCCGGTGCGCCACCGGACATCCAGGCGGGCCCAGAAGACAGAGCTCCAACGGTCGAACCCAACGGCTTTTGGTGACGTGGCTGTGGCACCGGACATGTCCGGTGTGCACCGGACTGTCCGGTGCACCATCGAACAGACAGCCTCACCAAACGGCTAGTTTGGTGGTTGGGGCTATAAATACCCCAACCACCCACCATTCATTGCATCCAAGTTTTCACACTTCCAACCCTTTACAAGAGCTCTAGCATTCAATTCTAGACACACCAAAGAGATCAAATCCTCTCCAAATTCCACACAACGCCCTAGTGATTAGAGAGAGAGAGATTTGCTTGTGTTCTTTCGAGCTCTTGCGCTTGGATTGCTTTCTTCTTTTTTGATTCTTTCTTGTGATCAAAACTCACTTGTAATTGAGGCAAGAGACACCAATCTTGTGGTGGTCCTTGTGGGAACTTTGTGTTCCAAGTGATTGAGAAGAGAAAGCTCACTCGGTCCGAGGGACCGTTTGAGAGAGGGTAAGGGTTGAAAGAGACCCGGCCTTTGTGGCCTCCTCAACGGGGAGTAGGTTTGAGAGAACCGAACCTCGGTAAAACAAATCCGCGTGTCTCACTTCATTATTCGCTTGCAATTTGTTTTGCACCCTCTCTCGCGGACTCTATTATATTTCTAACGCTAACCCGGCTTGTAGTTGTGATTATTTTTGAGAATTTCAGTTTCGCCCTATTCACCCCCCCTCTAGGCGACTTTCATGGGGCAACACCTCTATGATGGTCACCACCTATTTGGGACCAAATAGCAACGAACCCTATGACCTTCTCGTGATGAGCAATACCTTGGGTTCGGTTCCGCGAGGTGAACAGTGGTGGCGGCCTACGTGTAATACTCAAAATTGTATACAAGGAATGTATAGTGATTTCTTTATTTGATGTGCCTCATTTGCATCATAAAAAGAGCATACACAAAATTTAGAGATTTATTTCAAACAAATGATAAAAAAATTGCATCATGTTGGAGTTTATATGTTTGTGCATTAAATAAAATAATAAGGTTAATGATAATAATATAATAATTACTAGAAGTAGAATTAAACCCTAAATTTGAAAATAGGGTTTTGAAAATAAGAAAAAGAGGAATGATATAAAAATATAAAAATATAAATATCCTTAAACTTATTACTTTTAATTGTACAAACATAGTGTAAATGATGAGCCATAAAGTTTGAATTTAAACTTGAATTTAAATTGGATTTGAAAATGGGGAAAAAGGAATAGACAAAAAAAGAATAAAAACCTTACCTGGGCCGACTGCCTCCCTTCTGGCCCAAGGTGCATTTTCCCTCTGCGTGACCCAAGACCAACCGCTGCACACGCGCTTGACCGGCTGCTTCGCGGGGCCCACTAGCCAGCCTCTCCCTCGCGCCAGTCACTCCCGTGCGGGCCACCCTCGTCAGATCTCCCCTCTTCCTCCGCCGCGCGTTTCGGAGGTGCGCAGGCAGGGCGTGCTTCTCAGAAATCCGTGTGGTTATCCGTGAACCGACCCCGGGCGGCCATAAATAGGGCGGAGCCACAGCCGCCTCTTCCCCTTTCCCTTCCCTTCCATCTCTTGCGCGACCTAGCCACGTAGCCGCCCTCGCTCGCAGAGAGCTTGGAGAAAAACCCGCCGCAGTGGGATCCCCGAATTACCGACGACCGAGCTCGGGGTGTGGAACCCAAAGGGCCCTCTCGGCCGTGTGGTGGCGACCGCGACCGAATTGCGCGTGATTAGCCACTGGCACCGTTGGAATTCGTCACCGGACTTCGGTTTCCGCCGGGTACCATGGGGAGTTTGGTTCACGTCTTCAATTCGCAGTGAGTAGCATCCTGCGCAAATCCCGGTCGTGACCGCTTCGTGCTGCCGCGTTCTAATTATAGTTTAGGGGTGGGAATCGCTGCGTCGCGTGCTTCGGTGATGGCGCCACCGTGCCCTGAAGCGTGCGCCGCTCGGTTCTGGCCAGGAAACAGCTAATCCTGCGGCCACCGTCCGATCCCCAACCGACGACTACGATTAGGTGATCAGATACCGTTTCGGTCGATTGATCCACACCGTTGGATCCTCATCGCACGAACGAGTTTAGATCTCGCATTAATTAAATCCATACCGTAGATCTCGGAATCAATGGTGGGTAGCGCATACCGATTCGTGCTGACGCCCATCTAATCGTGGACGTTTAGATCTAATCTAACGGCCGAGAACTCAGCGTACCGCTTCGGCCGCTCATTTTACAAAAGAATCCCTGCGCTTATCAGAAATCAACCCGCCGTCCGTACCTGGGTTGCTCTGTGTCTTAGTATTTTAGCCCCAAGGCCCCTGAGTTTTATGTAAATAGTGCGCCCGGTCCATAGCTCTGAGAATTCAGTTATTTAATTTTAGAAATTGATTTTAATACAAAAATAAATGCTAGAACTTAATTAAATCATAGAAAATACATATTTAGTCCAAATTACTCCATTCCAGTTCCTAAAATTTTGTAATTTTATTCTCCATCACCTAGAGTCTCTGTTTGGACATGAAAACAGTAAGAAAATTAATTTATCATTTAATCCTATTTCAAGCACATTAAATCTTAGGAAATTCATAACTTGAAATCTATAACTCCAAATTTAATGGTTCCAGTTCCAATGATCTCATTTTAATGTGTAGATTTTTACTGTATATTTTATTTACATGTTTGATGTGATGTTAATTTATGCTATACTATGTATGTATTGTGTTGATACGAGTAGACGAGCAAGCCACTGTGGATTCTGAGGTTCAGCAAGTAGAAGTAGCTGAGCAGGAGCTCATTGAAGGCAAGTTGTGCCCTTGATCACTTACTTTTTCCTAGCCATGTTCTTATTAATTATAATGATCTGCATAGGTTAATTTTGATGGGATTCAATAGGTTACCCCAGTTTTGGTTAACTTTATACCTTGTTCACCACTGAAATATTTTTGGGTAGTACGTGCTATTGCTTTATGTGGATTGGGTATGGAGATAAAATATTCATGTTTACTCTTTAATTACCTTTTTATTATTACTGTTCATGTTAAGATCATTAAATTAATGGGAACATGGAGCGACCACCCGGGAAAACAGTGCTACCATAAGGGTTTAATGGGACGCCCTTGGCTGATTAACTAGGAAAGCTAGTGGAGGTCTTCCTTACCCGAAAGGGCCAAGGGCAGTAGGGGAGTGGTCAGTGTAGGGAGGTCCTTGGGTTGATTTTGCTACGATGGCGGTCAGGCGAGGGATTCCTGCACTGGAGCTTCCTATAAACTATAGCGGGATTTCTGAAGCTAGTGGAACTTTGTAAAGGCCTCGTAGTGTTACCTTGCCTCGCCTCCTCGGTAGAGGTGTATGGGACTAGCCGTCACTTGGCAGATGGGTAACATGACTTGTGGGTAAAGATGCGCAACCTCTATAGAGTGTAAAACTAGTATACTAGCCGTGCTCACGGTCATGAGCGGCTCGGACCCTCACATGATTAATTTATGGAATTTAAATTTAATTTGACATTTGCATCGCATTTGGGATTATTTTACTATTACTTTTCTTTATTATTATTAAGGTTTGGTATTTACTTACACTTAGTAATTGCTAATAAAATTTTGACCAACTTATAAAAGCAATGCTCAGCTTCAGCCTTTATTTCATTGATCAGCCTTACACTTCATGAACTCTCACCTTTGGTGAGTTCATGCCACATTATTCCCCACGACTTGTTGAACTATGAATGTATGTGAGCTCACCCTTGCTGTCTCACACCCCCCCACAGGAGAAGAACAGGTGGTCGAAGAGGAGCCGCCTAACACCGATGCTTTCGACTTGATCTAGGTGGCGTCTCCCAGTCAGCTTTGTGGCGCCAGGGATTATTATTTAGTTCGTTTTACTTTATCATTTATTTTTGTAAGTCTTCCGCTATGTAATAAGTACATTTATGATATTTATGACATTTATCTCTATGCACTCTTGTCAGCGTTTCGATCCCGGGGGGGTCCCTTGACCGACGAGTAAATTGTCGCTGTGTGTCCCTGCCCAGATGGGTTGGTGCGGGATGGAAGACAAGATGTGGGACAAGCCTTGTATTATCCTGCACCAGGGGTGCCGCTCGCAGTAGGGGTTACAAGCGCGTCGCGTGAGGGAGAGAGAGAGAGAGAGAGAGGGACACAGAGCTCGTCCGCCGCTTCCCTCGCGCGAACCCCCTTCAGGGTGGCCCTGGACTCCCCTTTTATAGAGGCAAGGAGAGAGTCCAGGTGTACAACGGGGGGCGTAGCTATGCGCTAACGTGTCCGACAGTGGAGTGCCTAAGCCCTGTGTACATGCCAACGTGGCCATCGGGGGAGAGCTTGGGCGCTGTACATGTGATGGCGTGGCCGCCGGAGGAGCGCCTGATTCCTATAGGAGCACAGCTGGCAGCGCGGCGAGGACCCTGCTGACGTCTCCTTGCTATCGTGAGGGGCGGAGAGCCACCGGCGTCATGGCGCACGCGGGGCACCATCATTACCTGTCGCCGGGGTAAGCCAGATGGGACACCGGTCTTGTTCCTTGTAGCCTGAGTAGGATAGAAGTAGGGGAATGATGCATCCCCTATCAGCACGGTCAGTCCAAGCCCAGGGTCAATCGAGGCGGAGACTTCTCTTGTGGTCGAGGCCGGGGTCGGGCGAGAACGCAATTCCTCCCGAGACCGGGGTCGAGGCCGAGTCCGGGGGTCGGGCGAGGCGGAGACCTCCTCCCGAGGCCGAAGCCTGAGGTCAGGCGAGGCGGAGACCTCCTCCTGAGGCCGGAGCGTGAGGTCGGGCGAGGCGGAGCTTCCTGTTGCGCCCGAGGCTTGAGCTTGGTGGGTGACCTGTTGTCAGTCGTTGCCGGGGTGGCTGATACGGCAGTCGAAGCAGAGCGAGCGGCGCTGTTTTCCTGTCATATCGAACAATAAAGAGGAGGGGCGAAGTGACTACGGTCACTTCGGCCTGGCCGACTGAGGCGCGTGTGTCAGGATACGTCGTCAGGCATCCCCAGCATTTAATGCGCCTGCGAAGCGGTCGATTGGTGAGGCGGTATGGCCATGGTTGCTTCACAACGAAGCCTGCCCGAGCCGGGCCTCGGGAGAGCCGAGGGGGCGCCTGCCGTCTAAGGAGGCCCTCGGGCAAGGCGTGAATTCGTCTAGGACCACTGTTCCAACCCGAGGCTGGGCTCGGGTAAGATCGTGTCCTTCGGGTAGACGAAGTCTTGGCTTGAACCGCACCCATCAGTTGGTCTGAGGGTGTGAACCAGCCGCGATTAGGAGCGTTGGGGGTACCCCTAATTATGGTACCCGACAGTAGCTCCCGAGCCTCGAAGGGAGTGATGGTACTCGCTTGGAGGCTTTTGCCGCGTTTTTGGTGAGGGGACCGACCCTTTTCGATTTTTTGCCTTGTTCTAGTGGGTGCGCGCGAGCGCACCCGCCGGGTGTATCCCCCGAGGCCTCGAAGGAGTGGTTTGACTCCTCTGAGGTCTAAATGCTTTTCGAGGTGCTTCGGCCGGTCTGGTCGTTCCCTCTTGCAGCCCGACAGTAGCCCGGGTGCGTGGTCGGGTTGCAAGTTATCAGGCTGGTTTGTTGACGCTGTCAACAGTTTTTGGCCGTAGCCGGGTGCGAGAGCAGCCCCCGAGTCTCTGCACAGAGCGAGAGGACAATCAAGGACTTTCCCGACTTTTACTATACGCCACTGCGTCGCCTTTCTGCAAGGAGGAGGGGGGGGGGGGGGGGAAAGCGCCATGTTGCCCTCGGAGGGCGCCGAACATGGTGTTTCCAGTGAGCTGCTAATGGGTGATCCGAGTGGACGCCCGTGCCCCATTCGTTAGGGGTCGGCTGTAGCCCGGACGCACGCTCCAAATGTACCTGCGGGTGATTCGCCGGACCCAGACCCCTTCGACAGGGTCCGAGGGCTCGATGCCTCCCTCCGGTGGGATTCCGTTACAAATCGTTCCCGCCGGTCTCGGAAATGTCCTAGGGTACCTCGGGAGCGTAGCTCGAGCCTTGGTTATGTATCAAACGTAACCAGAGTCATCCCTCGCTCTGCATGCTCTGGGGCGACTGTCGAACCCTTCCGAGGGGCCAGCCTACGAACCCCTGATCAGTAGTGGGCATGGAGCCCGGGCGCTCTGGGGCGGCTGTCGAAACCTTCCGAGGTGCCAGCCTTCGAACCCCTGATCAGTAGGAGGGCTCGGGGCCCGCTTCCTTCGCCGGGAAGGATCCTTTCCACAACGTCCCCTTTCCCGGTCCCTGTGGCAAGAGAGAGAGAGAGGAGCAGGGGAAGGATATGAATTTTAAATAAAGTGGCGCACCTTTTTTGACGCGGTCATCATGGCGAAGGCGAAGCGACGCCCACCTCGGCTGCCAAAGGTGTTGCCTGCTCCGTCGGGGAGTTGATACGACGGGATGGGTGATTCACGTGGCGCCCGTTGCGCGTGCAAGCCGTTCGAGGAATGAGGCACGGGCGCGTCGTCTTCATGCCGTGAGGGAGGGCTCCCCCGTCGCTTCAGGAGGGGACGTGAGCCTGCAGGCGACTCGACTGCTGCCTCCGTTCGTCTGCCGCTGCAGTTACTGCCGGCCCACTTTTGACCATGCCAACCGTCGTGCCTACCCCGCGGCTGATCGACCCGTGGCCGTCGCCTTTAATCGGCACTGTTGGGTCATGCGCAGGGGTACCTCGAGTCGCGGTACTGGTCCCGCAGTCGAGGAGGCGCAACATTGGCGTGAGTGGCGGTGGAGCTTCTTGCACGTCGTAACTGGCGCGCCGGTTACATGACATGCGCGCCCGCTTCCTTTGCGCTGGTCCACCGGGTGTGGACGGAGCCGAAGGGGCGCATAGTTGTGGTGCAGTTGGACGCTTGTCGCGTAGCAGTCCACCCTTTCGACCACCGGTTTCCGCGAAGATGGGAGAGTGCTTGTAACCGCGGGACGGTTACATGCCTTGCGTGCGGCGGTTCGCCTTCTTCATGCTTCGGATCAGCTCGTATGACGTGTGGGTCCCAGCCCCCGTGTCGTGGGGGGAGAACCCTAGAGGTTGTCAGTGGGGACTTCGCCCGTGACGCTAAGGGGTGCAAGCGAGGAGGTCTACCTATAAAAGGGGGAAACGATCCCCTGGGCAGTGGCCATGCCTTCGTCCTCCCCTCATGCCTTGCGCCCTTCCGCCTTTTGAGCCCCCAGATGGGGTGCCCCAGCGTCGCCTTGCTCTTGCTGTCGTTGGAGGAGCGCAGCCTCGTGGAGATCGGTACCTTTCAGCCATCGTTCGGCTTCAAGGATTTTCGTCGTGCAGCCCGGCTGCATTCCCTCACCAATGGGCAGTTTGGTGGGGAGAAGCAAGCCGGGCTGCAGCCTCCGCCCCGCCCTTAGCTTCAAGGATCTTCGTCATCCTTGCTGAGGCAGAGGGAGAGTTGAGCCGGGGTTCTACCTCCCACATGGGCTGGCAGGCCGTCTCCTCCTTCAGCATTCAGGGGAGAAGGCACTCACCAGCCTTGCGGAGGGGCGAACTTCGGTAACGCAGGACCGGTCGGCCACAAGCGCCGTTAGCTCCAGCGTGTCTGGCTCGCTGGCTCAGCTGGCTCTGTCGTGGCCTTCGATGCTGCCTCCTGCCGCTTGATCTGGGCTCGGGCGTCTGTTGCGCCGCGCGCACCGGTGGACCATCCAAGACGCCATACGGCGCATGGGCGGCGTTCGTGTTCTTGGATTGTCTTGTCCTCACCCCAGCACGACGCCTCAGTGCAGAGGTCGAGGCCTGCCTGTCCGCGAGGACCTGAGTGGGGATCTGTCGGTGCAGGCTGGGGCGTCCGCCATTCGCCGGCGTGGCGCTGGCGCGCAGGTGGCCGCTGTCATCAGTGCTGAGGTGGTGGCAGCCGGAGAAGGTTTCTCCGCCGACAAGACCGTCGGCGCCAGCTACGGCCGGACCCCCGACTCTTTGGCTTTGATGGCTTGTCCTCGCCCCTCGAGTGGAGACACGGGCGAGGGCCTCGTCACAGCAGCGACGACCCTGAGGTCATCGCTGCTGGTGTCAGAGCGGTTGCCGGTGAGCCGCTTGGAGTTCGTCATCTCGTGGGCCCCCTGGTATGGAGGTTGTTCATACCCACGGGAACGAAACTGGAGTCCCGTTTGTAATGGCACCTTGAGCGCCAGTGTATGTTCATCGTGGCTGTCGAGACCTGAACATTTGGGTATTTGAGAACGAAGCTGTGTGTCTTCCTCATTCCGAGCGCTGGGACTTGTCTGTTGGCTGGCCGAACCACTTAACCGAGCGTCGGTCGCCTTTCACGGAAGGTGACGAGTGAGGCGTCCGTATCCCGGAGGCATAGAAGTCCCACGGCTCTGTCGGCCTTGCCGCTCTAGGCTTCCCTTGCTTAGTTTTCGGAAACCTCGGCTGCTCTGCAATTAGCCGGAGCCGGAGGCAGCGGTGTTAGCGCAGACAGACGCGGAGTCAGCTCGGAAAGAGACTTCGTCGGCCCGAGAGACGGCGGCTTCCTGGGCCGAAGAAGGTGTGGCAGCAGCTGCTGGAACTTGGCCAAAACATCTACTGGCGCAGTGCTGGTGTCCTCCCTTAGGTGGAGGTCCTTTTGCCCGGGTCGCCGTCCGAGGCCGGGCCTGGTTCCGCCGAGGGTGGAATCAACGCCGAGGGTGCTGCTGCTCCCCTTGCCGATGCCAGAACCTGCAGGAACAGTTTGTCTGTAGCATGCACATGCTTTTTTGCTGCCGCCAAGGCCTAAACACTTTATCGTCGTGTTTAAAAAGCTGCGTCTTCTCTCCTCTTGTTTCGAGCATCACGACTTGTCTTTCAATAGCAGAATCGTTTATCCGAACAAGAGTTACTTCTCGCGGAAGGTGATGAGTGAGGTATCCGTATCCCGGAGGCGTAGGAGTCCCTCGGCTCGGTCGGCCTTGCCGCTTACGTGCGCTCTCATTCGGTCGAAGGATTCCATTATTGGGACAGTCGAGAAGGCGCGAAAGTCATTTTCTACCCAAGTGTTAGGACCTGTTTGGTAGCAGGATCGCTTATCGGAGCGTGAGTTACTTCTCGTGGAAGGTGATGAGTGAGGTATCCGTATCCCAGAGGCGTAGGAGTTCCTCGGCTCGGTCGGCCTTGTCGCTTACGTGTACTCTCGTCGTTCTCAGGGTCCCGCTATCAATACGGAAGTCGAAAGCACAAAGGTTGTTTTGGTAGAAAATTTTTCCGAGGAAAATTTTGACGCAGAGGGGGTTCCCCCCTTCTAGCCCTCGAGGGAGGGTCGGGCTTTGCTGAGGCAAGGCCGACCCTTCCTTGACGGTTAGACTTTGTGTACGTAAATGAGGTACATGAACGACTTAAAACATCTTAAGGGTAGAAACGACGTAGCTGTTGGATGTTCCAAGCGTTGCTGTAGACCTCGCCTTGGTCGTTGGCCAACTTGTATGTTCCGGGCTTCAAGATCTTGGCGATGATGAAGGGCCCTTCCCAGGGAGGAGTGAGCTTGTGGCGACCTCGGGCGTCCTGTCGCAGGCGAAGCACCAATCTCCCACTTGGAAGCCTCGGGCCCGAACGCTTCGGGCGTGGTAGCGCCGCAGCGACTGCTGGTACCGTGCCGAATGTAGTAAGGCGACGTCTCGAGCCTCCTCGAGTTGGTCCAGCGCGTCTTCTCGGCTGATCTGGTTGCTTCGGTCGTCGTACGCCTTGGTCGTCGGGGAGCCATATTCTAAGTCCGTGGGGAGGACGGCCTCGGCCCCATAGACTAGAAAGAACGGCGTAAAACCCGTGGCGCGGCTCGGCGTCGTCCGCAGGCTCCAGACTATCGAGGGTAGCTCTTTCATCCACCGCTTGCCGAACTTGTTGAGGTCGTTGTAGATCCTTGGTTTGAGCCCCTGCAGAATCATATCGTTGGCACGCTCCACCTGCCCATTCGTCATGGGATGAGCTACGGCAGCCCAGTCCACACAGATGTGGTGGTCGTCGCAGAAGTCCATGAACTTTTTTCCGGTGAACTGCGTGCCATTGTCGGTGATGATTGAGTTCGGGACCCCGAACCGATGAATAATGTTGGTGAAGAATGCCACCGCCTGCTCAGACCTGATGCTGTTTAGGGGTCGGACCTCGATCCACTTGGAGAATTTGTCGATAGCGACCAGCAGGTGCGTGAAGCCCCTGGGTGCCTTCTGCAAGGGTCCGACGAGGTCCAGACCCCATATAGCAAATGGCCATGTGATGGGTATCGTCTGCAAGGCCTGAGCGGGCAGATGCATCTGCTTTGCATAGAATTTACACCCCCGGCAGGAGCGCACAATCCTAGTGGCGTCGGCCACCGCGGTTGGCCAGTAGAAACCTTGTCGAAAGGCATTCCCCACGAGGGCTCGAGGCGCTGCATGGTGGCCGCAAGCCCCCGAGTGTATTTCTTGCAACAGCTCTCGTCCTTGGGTGATGGATATGCATCATTGAAGGATGCCCAAGGGGCTGTGGTGGTAGAGCTCTTTTTCATCACCCAGCAGGACAAATGACTTGGCGCGCCGAGCCAGCCGCCGAGCTTTGGTCTTGTCGATGGGAAGCTCTCCTCGGAGGAGATATTCTAGGTACTGGGCCTGCCAGTTCGGATCTGGCGTGACCCCATTCTGTTCCTCTTCGACGGGCAAGGCCTCTTCCTTGATGGCCGAGGGTGCCTCGGGTGCCGCCGAGGGTACCTCGGGCTCGGCCGAGGGTGCCTCGGGCTGGGCCGAGGCTTCCTTAGGCTCGGGCGCGTCGTCGATCTCGATGGATGGTTAATGCAGATCTCTGGAGAAGACGTCAGGGGGAACTGTCGTTCGCCCCGAGGCTATTTTCGCCAGCTCGTCCGCAGTCTTGTTGTACCGTCGGGCGATGTGGTTGAGCTCCAGCCCGTAGAACTTGTTCTCCAGGCGCCGGACTTTGTCGCAGTAGGCTTCCAACCTCCGGTCACGGTAGTGGGAGTTCTTCATGACTTGGTCAATGACAAGCTGCAAGTCGCCTCGAGCGTCGAGGCGTCGGACCCCTAGCTCGAAGGCGATGCGTGGCCCGTTAACCAGTGCTTCGTACTCAGCCACATTGTTTGACGCTGGAAAATGGAGGCGAATGACGTAGCGGAGATGCTTTCTGAGGGGTGAAACGAAGATCAGGCCAGCGCCCGCTCCTGTTTTCATGAGTGACCCATCGAAGTACATGGTCCAGAGCTCGGGCTGGATCGGAGTTGTCGGTAACTGGGTGTCGGTTCACTTAGCCAGGAAGTCTGCCAAGACCTGGGATTTTATGGCCTTCCGAGGAGCGACCGCCCACTTTGCTATCCTACCCGAGGCCTCGCGGCACTGGATGATCTCCCCCAGGCGGAAGGATGACACCACAGTTACCGGATGAGACTCGAAGTAGTGTCGCAACTTTCGTCGTGTCAGGACCACTGTGTAGAGCAGCTTCTGGATCTGTGGGTAGCGAGCTTTGGTCTCGGAAAGTACTTCACAGATGAAGTAGACCGGCCTCTAGACGGGCAGTGCATGCCCTTCTTCTCGTCTCTCGACTATGATCGCGGCGCTGACCACCTGAGTAGTCGCGGCTACGTAGATCAAGAGGGCTTCTCCTGCGGTGGGAGGCACCAGGATGGGTGTTTTCGTAAGGAGCGCCTTAAGGTTTTCGAGAGCTTCCTCGGCCTCGGGGGTCCAAGTGAAGCACTCGGCCTTCCTTAAGAGGCGGTACAGAGGCAAGCCTTTCTCGCCGAGGCGTGAGATGAAGTGGCTTAGAGCCGCAAGGCATCCCATGACCCTTTGTACTCCTTTCAAATCTTTGATCGGTCCCATGCTAGTGATGGCCGCGATTTTCTCCGGGTTGGCCTCGATGCCCCGCTCGGAGACGATGAACCCAAGGAGCATGCCTCGGGGGACTCCGAAGACACACTTCTCAGGATTGAGTTTCACGCCTTTCGCTCTCAGACACTTGAATGTCGTTTCAAGGTCAGAGAGGAGGTCGGAGGCTCTCTTCGTCTTGACAATGATGTCGTCGACGTAAGCCTCGACTGTTCTGCCGATGTGTTCTCTGAATTCGTGGTTCATGCACCTCTGGTAAGTGGTGCCTGCATTCCTCAATCCAAATGGCATTGTGGTGTAACAGTACATGCCAAAAGGTGTGATGAAAGAAGTCACGAGCTGATCGGACTCTTTCATCTTGATTTGGTGATAGCCTGAGTAGGCATCGAGGAATGACAGGGTTTCACACCCAGGTGTGGAGTCCACGATTTGATCAATGCGAGGTAGAGGGTAGGGAACTTTCGGACATGCTTTGTTTAGACCAGTATAGTCTACACACATCCTCCATTTCCCATCCTTCTTCCTTACAAGAATAGGGTTAGCTAACCATTCAGGATGGAATACCTCTATGATGAACCCTGCCGCGAGTAGCTTGTGGATCTCCTCGCCTATGGCCTTACGCTTTTCCTCGTCGAAACGGCGTAGGGTTTGCTTCACCGGTCGGGCTCCAGCTCTGATGTCCAGTGAGTGCTCAGCGACATCCCTTGGTATGTCGGGCATGTCCGAGGGACTCCACGCAAAGACTTCGGCGTTTGCACGGAGAAAGTCGACGAGCACTGCTTCCTATTCGGGGTCGAGCTCGGAGCCGATCCGAACTTGCTTGCTGGCGTCGTTGCTAGGGTCGAGAGAGACGGACTTGACCACCTCAACCGGTTCGAAGTTGCCGGTGTGTCGCTTCGCGTCGGGCGCCTCCTTGGAGAGGCGTTCAAGGTCGGCGATGAGGGCCTCGGACTCGGCGAGAGCCTCAGCGTACTCCACGCACTCCACGTCGCATTCGTACGCGTGGCGGTACGTGGACCCGACAGTGATGATCCCATTCGGGCCCGACATCTTGAGCTTGAGGTAGGTGTAGTTGGGGACGGCCATGAACTTGGCGTAGCATGGTCTTCCCAACACCGCATGGTAGGTTCCTCGGAACCCGACGACCTCAAAGGTGAGAGCTTCTTTTCGGAAGTTTGAGGGAGTTCCGAAGCAGACGGGTAAGTCGATCCGTTCGAGGGGTTGGATTCGCTTCCCGGGCGCGATCCCGTGGAAGGGTGCCGCACCGCCCGGACTTCGGATCGATCAACCCCTAAGAGTTCTAGGTTCTCGGCGTAGATGATGTTAAGGCTGTTGCCTCCATCCATGAGGACCTTGGAGAGCCTAACGTTGCCAATGATCGGATCGATGACGAGCGGGTACCTTCCCGGGCTCGGCACGAAGTCGGGGTGGTCGCCTTGGTCGATGGTGATAGGCTTGTCGGACCAGTCTAGGAAGACTGGCGCCGCCACCTTCACCAAGCAGACTTCCCGGTGCTCCTGCTTGCGGTGCCAAGCCGAGGCGTTCGCCGCCTGCCCGCCGTAGATCATGAAGAAGTTATGAACTTCCGGGAATCCCTCTTCCTTGCCACCCTCCTTCTTGTCGTTGTCATGGCCCTTGCCATCCTCCGTCGGGGGCCCAGTCTAATGGAAGTGGCGTCGGAGCATGATACATTCTTCGAGGGTGTGCTTGACGGGCCCCTAGTGATAGGGGCACAACTCTTTGAGCATCTTGTCGAACGCGCCGACCCCTCCAGGTGGTTTCCAAGGGTTCCTGTGCTCGGCCGCAGCGACGAGATTCGCGTCTGCGGCGTCGCGCTTCGCTCGCGACTTGTTTTTGGCCTTCTTCTTTGTGCCCCGCTGGGCGGACGCCTCAGGGGCGTCTGTCTTCGGCTCCCCCTGAGGCTGCTTGTCCTTCCAGAAGATGGCTTCGACCGCCTCTTGACCCGAGGCGAACTTGGTGGCGATGTCCATCAGTTCGCTCGCGCGGGTGGGAGTCTTGCGCCCCAGTTTGCTCACCAGGTCCCGGTAAGTGGTGCCGGCAAGGAAAGCCCCGATGACATCCGAGTTGGTAACGTTGGGCAGCTCGGTGCGCTGCTTCGAAAACCGTCGGATGTACTCTCGGAGGGACTCCCCTGGCTGCTGGCGGCAGCTTCGGAGGTCCCACGAGTTCCCAGGGCGCACATACGTGCCTTGGAAGTTCCCTGCGAAAGCTTTGACCAGATCATCCCAGTCGGAGATCTGCGCAGGAGGCAGATGCTCCAGCCAGGCACGGGCGGCGTCGGAGAGGAAAAGAGGTAGATTACGGATGAGAGGTTGTCATCATCCACCCCTCCCAACTGGCAGGCCAGTCGGTAGTCCGCGAGCCATAGCTCCAGCCTCGTCTCCCTCGAGTACTTGGTGATAGTAGTCGGGGCTCGGAAACGGGCAGAGAACGGTGCTCGTCGTATGGCCCGGCTGAAGACTCGCGGGCCGGGTGGTTCGGGTGCAGGACTGCGGTCCTCCTCGCTGTTGTAGCGTCCGCCGCGCCTGGGATGGTAGCCTCAGCGCACCTTCTCGTCGAGGCGGGCTCGATGGTCAAGGTGGTGGTGCTCGTTGCCGAGGCGTTCCTGGGCGGTGGGCGCCTCGTCCCGTGTACGCTTGGGGCGGACCGAGGCTTCCCGAATGCGCCGGGAGGACACCGCATGATGCTCCGAAGGGTCAGCTCGCCTACGGGAGGCAGAGCTTTCGGCTCATCGAACCGCGACGCCCTCTAGAAGATTCTTGAGTTCGCCCTGGATGCGCCGTCCCTCGGTGGTGGATGGCTCCAGCATGGCCCGAAGCAGCATCGCCGCTGCAGCTAGGTCCTGGCCGGACCCGCTGACGGCCGGAGGCAGCGCTGCCCTGGCATTGTCAACGATGCGGTGCCGGATGTCTTGGGCCTGGTGACAGGCTTCTCCGACGAGTGATCGGCCTGCCCACTCCTGTTTGATGCTCTGTCGGAGCTGTACAAGCCGGCCTGCTTCCCCGTCGACCTAGGCCTGCAACTTACGGATTTGCTCGAGCTGTATGTCCTGATCCCCCGCAGGGACTGGGACGACAGCTAGCTCCCGCAGGATGTCAACGCGAGATGAGGGCCCAGGGGGATCGTCAACCTCTGGCATACCAAGATGGTTGCCTTCATTGTGATCTCCCAGATCGACGTGGAAGCATTCGCGACTTGGGCCATACCCTCGTCGTCAAGGTCATGGCCATCGTCAGAACAACCGGAGAGGCAGTGGTCACATGCGGACATGAAGCCCCGCATGGCACCAGGGTCATTGAGGGCAGAGAAATCCCAACCGGAGTCGGGGATGTCCTCTTCCTCAGAACCCGCTGGTCCGAAGGTCGAGACGGCTGTCAGTCGGTCCCAGGTCGACCACATGTGGTACCCCGGAAGGTTTGGATACGCCTTTACAAAGGCGCTCACCATTGCGGGGTCGCTAGGTGGATCGAAGCTGAACCGAAAAGGTATGGGATGGAAAACGGACGGTACCTCTTGGCCGTTGGACGGTGGTGAAGTCGTGTCGGGGGTGGTGCACACCGTCATCTCAGGTACGAGGGTAACGCCCAGCAGGCCTTTCGCGAGGGTGCTGGCGTCATCGGTCCGCTTGGGGCTGACACATCGTGGGGAAGTGACACCCGCCGTCGCCTCAGGTGCGAGGGCAATGTCCAACATGTCCCGCGGGGGAGTGCCGGCGTCGTCGACTCGCTCTGGTGCAACAGCCGACAAGGTGCCGCCTCCTGTGTGGCCATGGTTGCCCCGTCTCCGCCTCCTCCGACGAGGAGGGTGGCGGGGATGACCGGAGTGCTCCTCTTCTACCGCGGGGGGATGCTGTCGTAGCGCTCACCGCCATCGGGCGAGTCAAAAACCGTCGTTGTCGTCACGTCACGGGGGGAGGAGTACCATGTCGTAGCTGCCGTCGAGGGACATGAACTCAAGACTCTCGAAGCGGAGCACCGTCACGGGCTGGAGAGGTTGCTGAAGACTCCCCATCTGGATCTCAACGGGAAGGTGTTCGTTAATACGCAGCAGGCCCCTACCTGGTGCGCCAACTGTTGGCGTTTCGACCCCGGGGGGGGGGGGGGGCTAGACCGACGAGTAAATTGTCGCTGCGTGTCCCTGCCCAGATGGGTTGGCGCAGGATGGAACACAAGATGTGGGACAAGCCTTGTATTATCCTGCACCAGGGGTGCCGCTCGCAGTAGGGGTTACAAGCGTGTCGCGTGAGGGAGAGAGAGAGAGATAGAGGGGCACACAGAGCTCGTCCGCCGCTTCCCTCGCGCGACCCCCCTTCAGGGTGGCCCAGGACTCCCCTTTTATAGAGGCAAGGAGAGAGTCCAGGTGTACAACGGGGGGGGGGGGGTGTAGCTATGCGCTAACGTGTCCAGCAGTGGAGTGCCTAAGCCCTGTGTACATGCCAACATGGCCGTCGGGGGAGAGCTTGGGCGTTGTACATGTGATGGCATGGCCACCGGAGGAGCGCCTGAGTCCTATAGGAGCACAGCTGGCAGCGCGGCAAGGACCCTGCTGACGTCTCCTTGCTGTCGTAAGGGGCGGAGAGCCACCAGCGTCATGGCGCATGCAGGGCACCATCATTACCCGTCGCCGGGGTAAGCCAGATGGGACGCCGGTCTTGTTCCTTGTAGCCTGAGCAGGCTAGGAGTAGGGGAATGATGCATCCCATATCAGCACGGTTAGTCCGAGCCCGGGGTCGGTCGAGGCGGAGACTTCTCTTGTGGTCGAGGCCGGGGTCGGGCGAGGACGCGATTCCTCCCGAGATCGGGGTCGAGGCCGAGTCCGGGGGTCGGGCGAGGCGGAGACCTCCTCCCGAGGCTGGAGCCTGAGGTCGGGCGAGGCGGAGACCTCCTCCTGAGGCCGGAGCGTGAGGTCGGGCGAGGCGGAGCTTCCTGTTGCGCCCGAGGCTTAAGCTCGGTGGTTGATCGTGACCTGTTGTCAGTCGTTGCCGGGGTGGCTGACACGGTAGTCGAAGCGGAGCGAGCGGCGCTGTTTTCCTGTCATATCGGACAATAAAGAGGAGGGGTGAAGTGACTGCGATCACTTCGGCCTGGCCGACTGAGGCGCGTGTGTCAGGATACGTCGTCAGGCATCCCCTGCATTTAATGCGCCTGCGAAGCGGTCGGTTGGTGAGGCGGTATGGCCTAGGTTGCTTCACAACGAAGCCTGCCCGAGCCGGGCCTCGGGAGAGCCGAGGGGGCGCCTGCCGTCTGAGGAGGCCCTCTGGTGAGGCGTGAATTCGTCTGGGACCACTATTCCAACCCGAGGCTGGGCTCGGGTAAGATCGCGTCCTTCGGGTAGACAATGTCTTGGCTTGAACCGCACCCGTCAGTTGGTCTGAGGGTGTTAACCAGCCGCGATTAGGAGCGTTGGGGGTACCCCAGAGATGGCCAAACGGGCCGCCCGGCCCGGCCGAAAACAGGGCCGGGCCTGCTGCGCCCGCGGGCTCAATTTTCTGTCCAAGCCCGGCCCGCAGCGGGCCTAAACGGGCCGGGCCGGCTCGTTTAGCACGAAAAAAAACGGGCCGAAAAGCGGGCTAAACGGGCCGGTAAGCACGTTTTAGTGTAAAAAAACAGGCTTAACGGGCTTAGAGGTAAACGGGCCGTGCCGGGCTAGCCCGCCGTGCCTAGTTTCCTGTCTAAGCCCGCCCGCTTATTCGTACCGTGCCGGGCTCGGACCGGGCCCAAAAAGCGGGCTTCGTGCCGGGCTCATGGGCCTCGTGCTTATTGGCCATCTATAGGGTACCCCTAATTATGGTACCCGACAACTCTGTTATTATGTGTGTTGTTCTTCCTTGGTGCACATATGAGATGCACCCGGATTTGTCCCTTAAATCCGGGTGTGACAGAAGTGGTATCAGAGGAAATGTTGACTGTAGGACGAGACCTAGATAGAAATGGACAAACCCTTACCTACTTATCTTATTCTGATTCATTCTATACTTACCTTACTCTGATTCTTTCTACACTTATCTTGATCCTGTCTCACCTTCTATTGTTCTACTCTGATCATTCTTACTTTTTCTACTCTGAGACAAGATGGATTTCACACCTTGGAATCCCTACCCCTATGACATTTTTAAGAGATAGGAAGCCTAAGACAAAAATCAAAACTATTTTCTATATTTAAAAATGTTGTTTGATTGTTCTGATGATAAATGTCTGATTTGCTTCTTTGATTGATTGAGATATTATATATGGACATCTTAGCATGTACCACAATAAGGTAATAAATTAGCTATGGTAGGTAAAATATTAATCTGCTTAGCTAATAAATCCCCCAAAGTAACATGATTCGTAATTACTGCCTTGTCTACTACTCTCTCTTACCATATGTATCTAACTCAGATGGTCAATACCAGGAGGGGTGGTGGAATTGATTTGCCTCCTAATCGACACACTCGAAGGATATATAGACAACCTCAGCCACAGCCAGCAGAGATGAATCCTCCTAATCCTCCACCAGGCGGAGTTGACCCACTGATTGCAGCTCATATGAGGATGATGCAGCAAATGACGGACACTATGGCTGATATGCGTGCCCAGATGCAGCAAGAATGCCAGGAGATGCGTCAAGAAAGAGAAGAGATATGCCAAGAGTTGCGCCAGGAGAGAGAAGAGATACGCCAGGAGAGGAGGGCGCAACAGCAGCTGCAACAGCAATTTCAACAACAACAACAGCAACAACAAGTACCATTGCCTCCACCTCCACCACCACCAGTTCCACCTCGTGATAAGCACCGGGAATTTATGAGTCATAAGCCACCGACCTTCGCCAGTTCGCCAGATCCACTTGATGCAGATGATTGGTTGAAGTCAATTGAGAAGATGCTCAACATCGCCCAATGCTCAGACCGGGAGAAAGTTCTTTATGCCTCAGGTCGTCTGACAGGTCCTGCTACTGACTGGTGGGATTCTTATACTGCTGCCCATGATGCTGCTGATACTATTACTTGGGCAGAGTTCAGTACACAGTTCAGGAACTACCACATTCAAGCTGGATTGATAAAGATCAAGAAGAAGGAGTTTCTGTCATTGAAGCAAGGCAACATGTCGGTCAGTGAGTACAGAGATAAATTCATTCAGCTGTCGAGATATGCTCTGGAGGAAGTTGCTGAGGATGAAAGAAAGCAGGAGCATTTTATTGAAGGACTTAATGGACCCCTACAGTATGCACTGGTTGCACACACATTTCCATCATTTCAGAGATTACTGGATAAGGCTCTTGCTATTGAACACAAGCGTGTTCAACTGGGTGATTTGAAGAGGAAGGCTATCTCACAGGGACAGGGTAGCAGCACTGTTCGTCCCCGCTACATTTTGCCACAGGGTACACCGACTCGACCAGGAGGACCACGCCCAGTTCAGTATGCTCCACAGGGGTCTCCACAGACACCTCCTACTCGTCAGGCTACTCTCACTAGCACCCCGACGAGGTCTATAGGACAGAAGACTGGCCCTACATGCTTCAAGTGCAGTCAGATTGGGCACTATGCTAATGCTTGTCCTATGGGGAATTCTGGTACGCCAGCTAAGAACAAGCAATAGACTCCTGGCAAGGGATATTCTATAGCCAGAGTTAATCAAGTCAGCGTTGATGATACTCCTGATGGTGCTGACATCGTACTCGGTATGTTTTACATTAATGCAATTCCTGCAACAATACTATTTGATTCTGGTGCTACACATTCATTCATGTCTGCTCGATATGCCAACACCAATGAGATACCCCTACTAAATATGAGAAAACCAATGATAGTAATCACACCTAAAGGGCCTATTGAGGCAAATCAAATGACACGTAGATTGACATTATCAATTATGGGAAGAGAATTTGGAGCTACTGCTATAATATTAGAGGTCAGCAGTATAGATTTGATTCTTGGTATGTCATGGTTAAGAAAGGCAAAGACCATTATAGCATGTGGTAGAGGTACTATAGAGCTCACTAGTCCTAAAGGAGAAACATTTCAAGTTCAAATTGCAGTAACCACCGCTTCCAAACGGGCGATATACTTTATAGCGGAGGAGTTTGTTGGTGACAACATCCGGGTGGTTAGAGAATTTCCGGATGTCTTTTCAGAGGAGTTGCCAGGGATGCCACCAGATAGGGAAGTTGAGTTTGTTATTGATCTTTTACCTGGAACTGCCCCTATTTCTAAACGATCATACAGGATGGCTGTAGAAGAACTGAAGGAACTTAAGAAGCAGTTAACTGAGTTACAGGAAGCAGGGTATATTCGTCCGAGTTCCTCACCTTGGGGAGCACCGGTGTTATTTGTACAGAAGAAGGATGGATCACAACGGATGTGTGTGGACTATAGATCACTTAATGATGTTACCGTGAAGAACAAGTATCCATTACCCCGTATTGAGGATTTGTTTGATCAGATGAGAGGAGCCAGGGTATTCTCGAAGATTGATCTCCGATCGGGATACCATCAGATGAAGATTAGACCATCAGATATTCCTAAGACGGCTTTCTCAACCCGATATGGATTATATGAGTTCGTTGTTATGTCATTTGGATTAACCAATGCACCAGCTTATTTCATGAATTTGATGAATAAGGTGTTGATGGAGTATTTGGATAGATTTGTCGTGGTGTTCATCGACGATATTCTCATCTATTCTAAGAGTGAAAGTGATCATAAAGAACATCTAAGGTTGGTGCTACAGAAGCTACGAGATAATCAACTCTATGCCAAGTTCAGCAAGTGCGAGTTTTGGATTGACAAGGTGCCATTCCTTGGACATATTATTTCTAATGGAGGAATAGCAGTGGATCCTGCTAAAGTGAAGGAAATAATGGAGTGGAGAGTGCCCACTACAGTTACTGAGATTCGAAGTTTCTTGGGGCTTGCAGGCTATTATCGGAGATTTATTGAAGGGTTCTCTAAGATTGCCAAGCCTATGACCTCGCTTTTGGAGAAAGGAAGAGAATTCAAGTGGAATGAGAAATGCCAAGAAAGCTTTGATCAATTGAAGGAGAGATTGATGTCACCACCGGTGTTGGTTATGCCAGATTTGCAGAAGGGATTTGATATTTATTGTGATGCATGTGGCCAAGGATTAGGATGTGTGCTCATGCAAGAAGGACATGTGATCGCCTATGCGTCTCGTTAGTTGCGGAAACATGAATTGAACTACCCCACTCATGATTTAGAGCTGGCAGCCGTTGTGCATGCACTTAAGATTTGGAGACACTACATTATGGGAACTAAGTGCCAAGTATACACGGATCATAAGAGTTTGAAGTACATATTCACTCAGAAGGACCTCAACCTTAGGCAACGCCGTTGGTTGGAGCTTATTAAGGATTATGATTTGGAGATTCACTACCACCCAGGCAAGGCAAATTTGGTTGCAGATGCCTTGAGTCGGAAGGAGCATGTTCACTCCGCTTTCGTTGTCCAGCTACTTGATGAATTAGCAAAAGATTTTGAGAGGCTCAACCTAGGAATTGTTACACATACGGAAGGAGTTACCATTGAATTGGAACCTACCTTGGAGCAAGAAATTCGTAAAGGTCAGGTTGGTGATGCCAAAATCCAGGAGATCAAGGATCTGATAACAGAGGGTAGATGCCTAGAGTTCACAGAGGATGAGCAAGGCAGGATATGGTTCAAGAATCAGATTTGTGTTCCTGATATCGATAGTCTTCGGGAAACCATATTGAAGGAGGCACATGATTCAGTTTATTCTATCCATCCTGGGAGTACTAAGATGTATCAGGATTTGAAGCAAAAATATTGGTGGTATGGATTGAAGAGAGATGTGGCTGCACATGTGGCTATGTGCGACGTGTGTCAAAGAGTTAAGGCTGAACACCAGAGGCCAGCCGGACTACTGCATCCACTGAAGATACCTGAGTGGAAATGGGAAGAGATTGGCATGGACTTCATTGTTGGACTACCCCGCACATCTGCTGGGTATGATTCTATATGGGTGATTGTGGACAGGCTAACTAAAGTAGCCCACTTTATTCCAGTGAAGACCACATATTCAGGAGCCAAGTTAGCAGAGTTGTACATGGCACGGATTGTATGCCTACATGGTGTGCCAAAGAAGATTGTGTCAGATTGAGGATCACTGTTTACCTCTCGGTATTGGAAGAAGTTGCATGAGTCCTTGGATACAAGATTGAATTTTAGTTCGGCTTACCATCCCCAGAATGAGAGGACCAACCAAGTACTGGAAGATATGTTAAGAGCTTGTGCTCTTAAACATGGTGAAAGTTGGGATAAGAGTTTGCCTTATGCGGAGTTCTCCTATAATAATACTATCAGGCCAGTTTGAAGATGTCACCGTTTGAGGCATTGTATGGCAGAAAGTGTAGGACTCCACTGTATTGGGATCAGACTGGAGAAAGGCAGTTGTTTGGGCCTGAGATTATACAAGAAGCAGAGGAACAAGTTCAGCAAATAAGGGAGAATCTGAGAACTGCACAGTCAAGGCAGAAAAGCTATGCTGATACCCGGAGAAGACTGCTTGAGTTTAAGGAGGGAGATTATGTCTATTTGAAGGTGTCACCACTCCGGGGTATGAGAAGATTCAAAGTCAAAGGAAAGTTGTCCCCTCGCTTTATTGGACCCTTCTTGATCTTAAAGCGAGTGGGAGAGGTTGCATATCAATTGGAGTTACCGGATCATCTTGCGGATGTTCATGATTTATTTCATGTATCTCAGCTGAAGAAATGTCTCAGGGTACCTAAAGAGCAGTTACCAATGGAGGACCTTAATGTTCAAGATGACCTGACTTATGCTGATTTCCCCATCAAGATTCTTGATACATTGACTCGAGTTACAAGAAATAAGGTGATAAAGATGTGCAAAGTGCAATGGAGTCACCATGGCGAAGATGAAGCAACATGGAAAAGAGAAGAAGAGCTTCGCATAGATTTTCCCCACCTTTTCCCTAGATCTTCCTAAATCTCGAGGACGAGATTATTTTTTAAGGGGGGTAGGATTTGTAATACTCAAAATTGTATACAAGGAATGTATAGTGATTTCTTTATTTGATGTGCCTCATTTGCATCATAAAAAGAGCATACACAAAATTTAGAGATTTATTTCAAACAAATGATAAAAAAATTGCATCATGTTGGAATTTATATGTTTGTGCATTAAATAAAATAATAAGGTTAATGATAATAATATAATAATTACTAGAAGAAGAATTAAACCCTAAATTTGAAAATAGGGTTTTGAAAATAAGAAAAAGAGGAATGATATAAAAATATAAATATCCTTAAACTTATTACTTTTAACTGTACAAACATAGTGTAAATGATGAGCCATAAAGTTTGAATTTAAACTTGAATTCAAATTGGATTTGAAAATGGGGAAAAAGGAATAGACAAAAAAAAAGAATAAAAACCTTACCTGGGCCGACTGCCTCCCTTCTGGCCCAAGGTGCATTTTCCCTCTGCGTGGCCCAAGACCAACCGCTGCGCTCGCGCTCGACCAGCTGCTTCGCGGGGCCCACTGGCCAGCCTCTCCCTCGCGCCAGTCACTCCCGTGCGGGCCACCCTCATCAGATCTCCCCTCTTCCTCCGCCGCACGTTTTGGAGGTGCGCGGGCAGGGCGTGCTTCTCGGAAATCCGTGTGGCTATCCACGAACCGACCCCGGGCGGCCATAAATAGGGCGGAGCCATAGCCGCCTCTTCCCCTTTCCCTTCCCCTTCCATCTCTTGCGCTGACCTAGCCACGTAGCCGCCCTCGCTCGCAGAGAGCTTGGAGAAAAAACCGCCGCAGTGGGATCCCCGAATTACCGACGACCGAGCTCGGGGTGTGGAACCCAAAGGGCCCTCTCGGTCGTGTGGTGGCGACCGCGACCGAATTGCGCGTGATTAGCCACTAGCGCTGCTGGAATTCGTCACCGGACTTCGATTTCCGCCGGGTACCGTGGGGAGCTTGGTTCACGTCTTCAATTCGCGGTGAGTAGCATCCTGAGCAAATCCCGGTCGTGACCGCTTCGTGCTGCCGCGTTCTAATTAGAGTTTAGGGGCAGGAATCGCCGTGTCACGTGCTCCGGTGATGGCGCTGCCGTGCCCTGAAGCGTGCGCCGCTCGGTTCCGGCCAGGAAACAGCTAATCCTGCGGCCACCGTCCGATCCCCAACCGACGACTACGATTAGGTGATCGGATACCGTTTCGGTTGATTGATCCACACCGTTGGATCCTCATCGCACGGACGGGTTTAGATCTCGCATTAATTAAATCCATACCGTAGATCTCGGAATCAATGGTGGGTAGCGTATACCGATTCGTGCTGATGCCCATCTAATCGTGGCCGTTCAGATCTAATCTAACGGCCGAGAACTCAGCGTACCGCTTCGGCCGCTCATTTTACAAAAGAATACCTGCGCTTATCAGAAATCAACCCGCCGTCCGTACCTGGGTTGCTCTGTGTCTTAGTATTTTAGCCCCGAGGCCCCTGAGTTTTATGTAAATAGTGCGCCCGGTCCATAGCTCTGAGAATTCAGTTATTTAATTTTAGAAATTGATTTTAATACAAAAATAAATGCTAGAACTTAATTAAATCATAGAAAATACATATTTAGTCCAAATTACTCCATTCCAGTTCCTAAAATTTTGTAATTTTATTCTCCATCACCTAGAGTCTCTGTTTGGACATAAAAACAGTAAGAAAATTAATTTATCATTTAATCCTATTTCAAGCACATTAAATCTTAGGAAATTCATAACTTGAAATCTATAACTCCAAATTTAATGGTTTCAGTTCCAATGATCTCATTTTAATGTGTAGATTTTTACTGTATATTTTATTTACATGTTTGATGTGATGTTAATTTATGCTATACTATATATATTGTGTTGATGCGAGTAGACGAGCAAGCCACTGTGGATTCTGAGGTTCAGCAAGTAGAAGTAGCTGAGCAGGAGCTCATTGAAGGCAAGTTGTGCCCTTGATCACTTACTTTTTCCCAGCCATGTTCTTATTAATTATAATGATCTGCATAGGTTAATTTTGATGGGATCCAATAGGTTTCCCCAGTTTTGGTTAACTTTATACCTTGTTCACCACTGAAATATTTTTGGGTAGTACCTGCTATTGCTTTATGTGGATTGGGTATGGAGATATAATATTCATGTTTACTCTTTAATTATCTTTTTATTATTACTGTTCATGTTAAGATCATTAAATTAATGGGAACATGGAGCGACCACCCGGGAAAACAGTGCTACCACAAGGGTTTAATAGGACGCCCTTGGCTGATTAACTAGGAAAGCTAGTGGAGGTCTTCCTTACCCGAAAGGGGCAAGGGCAGTAGGGGAGTGGTCAGTGTAGGGAGGTCCTTGGGTTGTTTTGCTGCGATGACGGTCAGGTGAGGGATTCCTGCACTGGAGCTTCCTATAAACTGTAGCGGGATTTCTGAAGCTAGTGGAACTTTGTAAAGGCCTCGTAGTGTTACCCTGCCTCGCCTCCTCGGTAGAGGTGTATGAGATTGGCCGTCTCTTGGCAGATGGGTAACATGACTTGTGGGTAAAGATGCGCAACCTTTGCAGAGTGTAAAACTAGTATACTAGATGTGCTCACATGATTAATTTATGGAACTTAAATTTAATTTGACATTTGCATCGCATTTAGGATTATTTTACTATTACTTTTCTTTATTTTTATTAAGGTTTGGTATTTACTTACACTTAGTAATTGCTAATAAAATTTTGACCAACTTATAAAAGCAATGCTCAGCTTCAGCCTTTATTTCATTAATCAGCCTTACACTTCATGAACTCTCACCTTTAGTGAGTTCATGGCACATTATTCCCCACGACTTGTTGAGCTATGAACGTATGTGAGCTCACCCTTGCTGTCTCACACCCCCCCACAGGAGAAGAACAGGTGGTCGAAGAGGAGCCGCCTAACACCGAGGCTTTCGACTTGATCTAGGTGGCGTCTCCTAGTCAGCTTTGTGGCGCCAGGGATTATTATTTAGTTCGTTTTACTTTATCATTTATTTTTGTAAGTCTTCCGCTATGTAATAAGTACATTTATGACATTTATGACATTTATCTCTATGCACTCTGTTATTATGTGTGTTGTTCTTCCTTGGCGCACATATGAGATGCACCCGAATTTGTCCCTTAAATCCGGGTGTGACACTACGACAGGTCGCCGGGTTGCCTGATAGTGCCCTCTGCGGCGGCGCAGACGGTCCGCGGCCTTGGGCCGGACGGTCCGCGACCTGGACGTAGGAGCGGTGTCTTCCCTGCATCACACCGGATGGTCCGCAGCTCTGGGTCGGACGGTCCGCGACCTGGCGACAGGGTCGTCTTCCTCCTCCTTGCTGGAATCTAGATCTCGTCCCCCGGGGGAAAGATCTTTTTAAGGTGCTCCGGGTCGACAGGTCACCTAGGGCGTCCCCAGACGACGTGGAGTCGCCTAGGAATTAAGAGATCAATTCGAGGAAGAGGTCTCGAGTGGACAACTAGATCTTGCCCCCCGGGAGGGGTGAGATCCTAGGGTCGTCTTGGGATCGGCAGGCTAACCAAGACGGATCTAGACGACGTAGAGTCGAATAGGGGTGGAGGTGATGCGGAAGGCTACAACTAGAACTATGCTACATCTACTCCTAGGGCAGGAAAAGTAAATAAGGTAATTGGTTCGATTGGAATGTGTTCGGGGGTTCTCAATCGGCCGTACCCCTTCATATTTATAGGCGAGGAGGTCTGGACCTTTTTCTAAGAGATAGCCAACAAACTCACACGTGATTAGATGAATAACCACGCATGAGATACGGATAAACATCCGAGTTAATCTAATATCGGGACACGCGGACCGTTCGGACCCAAGGGTCGGACCGTCCGCTCATTTTGGTGTCCAACAGCTTTATACTATAAAAATAAAATATATTTGTTCAAACTTGTGGCACCCATTTGATATCACAAGCTAGCACACTACCGGCGCGTATTTTGTTTCTTGTAAAAAATAGTTAATCTGAAGACAGTCTGACATAGAATTGTTTCTGGCCTCCTTGTTCGATCGTGGCACACAAACCGAAGCCAGCACCAGCACCACCGGCTTGGAGCAACTTGTAGGAAAACTACGACATCGGCCTTTGTGCACGGGCTAGTTGCAGCTGCAGCAGTACGGGCAGTTTTTTAGGAACCAGACCAACGGCCAGCCTGCACGGCTGCCTCGTGCGATCGCCGCCAAGATCTAGGCGGTGCGTTAATGTCGTCCTTTAATTTCTCAGCACAGGTAGCCTCCCTCCCCTTGCACTTATATTTTTTCTTTAACCTTTTAGACTGAACGTATTGAAGAAAATGTATTGCTTAAATGTACATTGTTTTTCGGCAAGCGGTTGTGCATACAAGTCTATATGGGGATCATGCATAATTTACATTTTTCAATATGGAGAAATGGGCATTAATCATAAAGATTGATGCTTAGCTTCATTGATCGATCATTTCGAAGATTGATGCCATGGACAATTAGATATTGTTCAACTAACTTATCCATGCGAAAGATTGTCCAAACCGTGAGTGTCATCCAATTTCACATATTCTTAGGAATAGAAATAAGTGTGCTTGGCGTAATTTTATTTATGTTTACAATGGGAAAATATGTTTAGTTTTACGACATATGCAACTATCATGATCAACGGCCAAGCTCAGGGCCTAGGTTGTTTACATAGTAATAATATGATATTAGACACGCATTTGATGCAGCATCAGCGATAGATGATGTACATCTTAAAATAAAAAACATTATGTATGACTAGGATCATAAATGGATTACAAAATATTTTTTTATAATAGTATAAGACATATTTATATATAAATTATCGTGTTATTATATGTTTCCGTTGTAACGCACGAACACTCACCTAGTCGTTGACAAAGAATCGCAACGAACATGCATGCATGGTTCCTGGTTCGTTCCAACAGCAGAATGAATGAAGGAGTACACGCACCCTGCACACAACCGATCGCTGCGTTTATGCTGCTGCTTCTTCTGATCTCTAAATTAAAGTCTAACCCCTACTAGTTGGTACGGTGGCATCTATCTCGATCCGTCACGTGCGGGCAGCACCGTACCTATTAGAGATGGCAATGGGTACCCGTAACCCGAAACCCGATGAGTTTTTACCTCATTAGGGTACGGGTTTAGGTCAATTTTCATATCCACGAGTTTGTTAATGGGCATAAATCTATACCCGACGGGTTTATGGGTACGAGTTTGTTCCTATAGTACCCAAACCCATGAACCCGTAGGTTTTTTAAACCCGGCCAAACCTAGTGCATATTGTCGTTTTATTTTATAAACGAACAACAAACTTGTTATTCCTTATTTACTTCATAATTTTTATCAATTGCTAAATGTATCAGTAGTCGGTGAGAGTGTTGCTTGCTTGCTATTATAGTTTTTACTAGCGTTATATATGTGGTGGATGGATAACTTAGTGCAAGGTCACTTAATTATACAACTCATTATTTGTATTTCATTCTCTCTACTAATAATTTTTATACCAAATCATGAACTCGTTGATCGTTATATAGATTTTGGATCATAATATCATTAATCATTACGATAATTATTGATTATGAGAAGAACACGTATATTGGTGATGAAACCCGCGGGTAACCCATGGGTACCCCGATGAGTACGGGTTTGGGCAAAATCTCAAACCCGTCATGGGTACGGGTTTTTTAGTGGGCATAGATATTTTTCACAGGTACGGGTTTGGGACGGCAAAAACCCAGCGGGTTTGTACCCGTTGCCATCTCTAGCTGCACCCCAACCCTTAAGAAGTGGTCCTTCCCTTGGAACCAAAAACACGGCTATGGATCTGTTTATTTAGATTATAATTTATCAAAATTATTGTTTGGATGTTTAGATTGTACGAATGAAAACGCTACAAGGGCCGCGTACTACACAGTATGATAGGCAGCAGCACAAGGCCGTGCCTAGTTGCGTTGTATCGCTAGTAGGTACCCCTCTAAACTGTACTAGTCAGGTGTACGTGTATGATTGGTTAGGCTGTCTGCAGCCGTGTCCGCGAGGCCGCCCTCTCCCCTACATCTAGCGGCTACAGAAGTCCTCTACGGCCGTAACGGCATCCTCTACAAAGCCCCCCACACAGCAGATGTGACCAGCAACACGCTGCAGCTAGCGCGAATTCGCTGTCCTCCTTCAACTATTCATTTGTACGGCTGTTTTTTTAATAGGTGAAGAAAAAATAGTAATAGATGATGAATAGAGTTGGATAATGATATTTTATAGTTGTAGTGGAGTATAGGGGGAGAATATAGGGAGAACCGCTGCGGGAGATAAAAAAGTAGGGGATGAAATGTTGATGATGTGACACAAAAAGTGATATAGGGAGAGAAATTTAGAGGGAACCGCTGCGGACAGTCTTAGGAGCCTCTTTGGCAGGACTTATACCACTAGAACATAGATATCCAGTTCAACACATTAGTTTTGTCGGGGACCATAATTAGGGGTACCCCCAAGACTCCTAAATCTCAGCTGGTAACCCCCATCAGCACTAAGCTGCAAAGGCCTGATGGGTGCGATTAAGCCAAGGCTCGGTCCACTCAAGGGACACGACCTCGCCTCGCCTGTAACACCCTGAATTTGGGGTATAAAATTTCTTTGCTCATATTCACAAATTCAGGTGTTACTTCCCTTTTCTCATCCTTCCCCAATCTTCTCTTTCTCATTTCTATAGGAGAAAAGTGGTTATTTTATTTGTAATTATAGTCTATTAGCTCAAACTCCAAGGGAGTATGAATTGTTGCATCATGTTGAACCCTAGATTTCACTTTTGTTTGGTGCATAATTCTTGGAAAGTCTAATTTGAGTTTGTGGCTTATTTGGATTTGAATCAAATTGAATAAATAAAAAGAAAAGAGAAAACAAAATACCAGAATAAAAGAAAAAGGGAAAGAAGCCCAACCCTGCCCCCCTCGGCCTTTCGGCCCAGCCGGCCCAATCCCGCGCGCGCGCCTCTCCCCCCCCCCCCTTTCTCTCTCTGCCCTGGCGGGCCCGCCCGTCAGCGCGGCCGCCTTCCCCGCGCCCGCGCCCGCTTTCCCCTCTCTCTCTGCTCGCGGGCCCGGCCTGTCAGCCCCGTCTTCCCCGCGTAACCGCCGCCCGAGCTGCGCGCTGCCGCGGACTCCGCGCCCACGTCGCGCGTGGAGCTCGCAACCGCCCCGCCCCCGGCCACTTGAGCCCAGAACCCCACTCGCCCTCTCCCCCTCCCTCATTTGCGCACCTGCAGGCCCCTCTCTCACCTCCCCCTCGCTGCGCGCACGCCAGAGCGCCGCCGCCACGAACCATCGCCGCCCGAGCCCGTTTCCCCGTCGCCGTTGGAGCTCCGCCGTGCTCTCTGCCACGGTGAGCTTCGCCTCGACGTCCGCAACCCGGGACGCGCCCCAGTTTCCCCTCCCCCTCCCTATTTCCCTCTGCCCACGCTCACCCGCCGTCCTCCGTGCAGCCACGGAGGTCCGCCACCGCCGACCCGGGCTGTCGCCGCGCCATTGCCGCCACCAAGGAGTCCCCGGAGTCCGCCTTGAGGTAAGGAACCTCCCCTGCCCTCTCCCTTCCCCTCTATTGCTCTCTGCTGTGCTTAATTGCTCGCCGGAGTCCCATAGCGCCGCCGCCGAGCAGCTTCGCCGTGGACCGCCCCCCTCCGGTGCCCCTGCCCCGACCTAGCCCCCACCAGAAGACTCCTCGCGCCCTCCCTAACCTCCCCGGCCGTCCAGGTCGCCCCAAAGACCCGCAGGGCCCCCGCGCCCCTCGTCTCCGGCGAGTTCTCCGCCGCGGAGACGAGCGCCGCCGCCTCTACTAGCCGTAGGAAAGGCCAAGGCCGGCCACCCGACCCCCGCCGTTCATCCTAGATCGGGCGGCCCTGATTCAATTAGCCCGGGCCCAATCCTGGCCGTCCGCCGGAGATCCAACGGCCCAGGGCCACTTCCCTCACACCCCGCGCCCGCTCTGCCCGCTGGCCCCGCCTGTCAGCCCGCCCGCGCCCGCTCTGCTCGCTGGCCCCGCCTGTCAGCCCGCCTGCGCCCGCTCTGCTCGCTGGCCCCGCCTGTCAGCCGCTCAGGCTGCCGCGCGCTCGCGCGCCCGCCCGCGGATCTAATCCTGCGCGTTAATCTGAGATCCGACGGCCGTAGGAGCCCGATACCCCTTCGCCCGCGCGTTTTCTTAAAGAGACCCCCGGTTTTCGGAAATTTAACCCGCCGTCCCTGGATTCTCACAGTTAGGTCCTCGGACCTTTTATTTAATTCAAAATAAGTGTTTAGGGTATATTTTTAACCCCTAAACTTGTAAAATTCATAACTTTGTCATATGAACTCCAAATTAGGTGTTTCAAATTGCAAAATGCTCATAGTATTTTTGTCTATCTATTTAAACAATGTTTCCCTGCTGTTTCCATGTCCCAATTAATAGTTGATCATTAGGATAGGATTAAGGTTATTGGAACCCTATTTGGGATAAATAGAAGATGGTAGACTTTAATAAAAGTTAGAGCACCTAAGTCTATGAACTTAAGCACCTAAGTTTAGGAACTTAAAACCATGTAATGATTTAACCCCACCACTGACTTAAACCTGATTAGTGGATAATGAATCACTTTGTATAGTCCTCTACCCTAGACCTAGGGAACACCAGAGTGCCTATCCTTTTCTATTATGAACTTGTGATCCCTCTGCTGCATATGTTTGGTATATGGCTTTTGTTTGTTATTTCCCAAGTGCATAGTGTAAATGATTACTTTACGTAGACAACGAGCAGTCTGTGTTTCCCGAGGAAGTTGCAGAGGAAGTTCCTGATCAACAGTTTGGTGAAGGCAAGTGTCCTCTGTCCCATTATGTCCTATTCATTTATAACTTACTACCCCGCATTACCTACTTGAAACCTAAGGATTGACTAGCTTTACACTTTACTTTATCCTTGATGACCTTATGGGCTGTTATGGTTAGCACTCTGCTATTGCCTTAACTTAATCAATGAACATGATGTGACTATTTATGATACTGTTATCCTGATGATGTTGATGATCTTGTGACACTCTAGGGGGCTCAGGCTGTTTCCTGAGTACCTCTCCGTAAGGACCTGTTCGTTGAGAGACCACCCGGGATAACAGTGCAGCCATGAGGGTGAAATGGGATGCCCTTAGCTAATTAATTAGAGGAACTAGAGGTGTAGTTGCTTAGCCGTCGTGCCGTCAATGGGGTCCAGGCACAGTGCTTGCTCTGCCGAGGCTAAGTGCTGAGGTTCTTTCGTTTTGCTTTTTGTTAGTCACTCTCCTGCGGGGAGGGGTACTGTGTTTATCAAACTGGAGAAACCTAACGGGCAGCTATGATCTCTAGGGAATCTTTGTAAAAGCTACGTAGTGATGCCCTGCCGGACCACCTAGGTAGTGGTCAATGGGGATTAGCTCTCCCCGGGCAGAAAGGGAATCATGACTCATGGGTAAAGTGTGCGGCCTCTGCAGAGGGTAGTGATACTAATATATCAGCCGTGCTCACGGTTAAGAGCAGCCTTAGGATCCTCTTTGATTAGAGATACAGATGGTTCGAGATACAAGGATTATGTTATGGTTTTGGTTCGAATATGATGATGTTGTTCCTCGATGAGGAAATGGTTCATGGGTTGGTTAATGCTAAAATCTGGCTTCTACTAATGATAAATACCTGACCAACTAAAAGCAACTACTTGAGCCTAACCCCACATAAAGCTAGTCCACTTCAGCCAAACGGGACATTTGCTGAGTACGTTGATGTGTACTCATCCTTGCTTTACCACAAAACACCAGGTTGTCCGCATTGTAACCACTGCTCAGGAGAAGGCGAAGCCGTGGAAGGAGACTTCCAGGAGTTCCAAGACTACGACGAATTCTAGGTGTGGGTTGGCGGCAACCCCCAGTCAGCTGCCTGTGAAGGCCTTATCTTTACTGCGTTTCGCTAGCACTTTGATTTACCTGTTAAGACGATGACTATGTGGATGTCTATGACTCTGTGATGTAATAAGTTAATACTCTTTTAAGTTATTATTCGAGCAATGTGCATTGATGTTCATTTATGTAATCGCTGTGTACGTGAGTTCTGATCCTGGCACGTACATAGTTCGCACTTGGTTTGCCTTCCAAAACCGGGTGTGACATAAGTGGTATCAAAGCCGTGCTGACTGTAGGACCGCTGACCTAGAGTAGCACTGGTCGTACTAAGGACTATTGACCTTCCCTCTCACCTTGACCTCTGATGTCACTTCAAAAGTCGGTCACCTCGACCAACCCTATGTTTTACTACATATATATACTATATTATACCTTGTTAAAATTTTTATCTTATTCTGTCTATGGTTTATTCACTTGTCATATTAGTTCTGCTCTTACTGTTATGCTTACGGTGTCTTTTGTAGATGGCTCGTCTTAGACACACTACACGTAAGTCGGTGATTCCTTTCCTGCCATCTCGACTTGCGGAGCGTCCTCTGCGCCGCACCGTGTCCGGTCAGTCGAGTCACCTGGAGAGACTGCACCACCGCCTGCGTGAGGAGCAGGAACGCCGGCGCCAGCACAGAGAGCAGTAGGGCTCTTCCTCCCCACCCCAGCCGGAGGTGGAGTCCGTGAGGCCCCGTTCCTCTGTTGCCCAGCTGGAGGCGCCCCCTGCACCACCGCAGGACGCCCCGGCTGTTGGAGGAGCTACTGGAGGAGGTCCTGGGGGAGACCCCGACGACGATGACTCAGACCACAGCACGGAGTCCTCTGAGCCGCAGGAGGTGGAAGGATGGGTCGCCCGACCCATCACCCGTGACGCCGCCCGCGGTTGTCACTTCCACGACGCACTCGACACCTTGCTGCGCTAGGCTTTCGACCGGCACACCTGGTCGATCGAGTATCGTTGTGTAGTCTACCAGCACAGTCGCGGGAGGTACCCGGACCGCTGGGAGGCTACCTGCCTAGTTCGCCGTCCGGAGGATGACCTCCGGGGTGCGGAGGCCGTTTCGGAGCACTATTCCATCTCCGAGAGGGACACTGCAGAGGCGGCTATGCAGGATGCAGCACAACGTGCACTCTCTCAGTACTGTTCTTTGTTCGGTGGCGTGGCCGACGGTCTTAACCTTCGGTACTACCCCCGTCGCCCTACTGGCAGCACAGAGAGTGTGGTTGTCTCACCTGTTGGTGAGGCTAACCCTAGGTTGAGCAGCACAGTCAACCTAGTCGCAGTGCTTAACACTGAGTTGGATCACTCTCTGGATGAGCTAAGCAGGGCTCGAACGGAGATTGCGGAGTTGCGTGCTGAGCTGGCAGAGCGCCATCACCAGGAGGGTGGTTCTCCCGCTCCTGTTGGGACTCAGCACCCATACCGCTCACCGCCACGAGGTCACCACACTTATGGTTCCCCTGCTTGTAAGACCAGGATAGATCTGGACCCTTAGATCGTTAGCATCGGAGTTTGTAATAATTCTTAAGTCAGATGTCTCAGTCTTAGGTAGTCAGTCTAGTTTGCTTATCAGTTGTTTCCAATTAGTTTAGTTTGCTTATCAGTTGCTTGCATGCTTGTTATGATGAACTTGTGCTGGATTTGAATCTTTGTAATGACTGTTGCCAACCTGTGGGTTTCTCCTGCAGTTTGGCCTAGCTATAATGTTAATAAAGTCAGTTATTTAGTTGGGAAGCCATTTACTTCTACTTTCCTTTCTATCTGAGAAGCTGTGTTGAATCATAATGAGGATCAGTGAAGCTCTTTGTTCACTCAGTGTCATGAAGAATTCTGTATTCTCTTTTCTTATGCTGAAGGGTTGTAAGATCAATGCTGATGTATGAATGTCTTCCACAGATGTCTGACAACAGGCGCCGATGCAACAGGCGTGCTCAGCAAGAGCAGCATGACCAGCAGGAGGAGCATCAGAGGCAGCCTCCCCCACCACCCCCGATGTCAGTGGAGCAGATGTTCTTGATGCAGACTCAGGCAGTGTAGGCCATTGGGCAGACTCTAGCAGCCATGCAGCAGGCTCAACAGCAACCCCAACCCCAATTGCAAGTGCAGATGCCCCAGATGCCACGGGATAAGCGTGGTGAGTTCATGAGAGGGCACCCTCCTACCTTCGCCCATTCTGCTGACCCCATGGATGTAGAAGACTGGCTGCGCGCAGTGGAAAGGGAACTGCGCACCGCTCAATGTGACGACAGGGAGAAGGTTCTGTATGGTCCCCGTTAGCTAAGGGGAGCAGCCCAGTCCTGGTGGGAGTCCTACCTCGCCACACATGCTGACCCCGAAGCCATCACCTGGGAAGAATTCAGCGAGAGTTTCCGTAGGTACCATGTGCCAGAGGGACTGATGATCATGAAGAAGGAGGAGTTTCTGGCTCTGAAGCAGGGACCCCTGTCTGTTAGTGAATACAGAGACAAGTTTCTGCAGCTATCTCGTTATGCACCTGAGGATGTCAACACTGATGCTAAAAGGCAGTACAGGTTCATGAGGGGTTTGGTGGATCCCCTGCATTACCAGCTGATGAATCACACCTTCCCCACCTTCCAGCACCTGATCGATAGGGCAGTTATGACTGAGAAGAAGCGTAAGGATATGGAAGATCGGAAGCGCAAGATGAGTGGACCCCAGACCGGAGGCATCAGCCGTCCACGTTTCTCAGGCAGTTCATCTCAGCAAGGCAGGCCTGGTCACCCACAAGGATATCAGAATCAGAATCAGCGTCCGCATCAGCAGCAGTTTCAGAGCAGTACCCACAGCAGCAGCAGCAGCAGTATCGTCAGCACAGCCAGCAGGGAGGTAACCAGTATCAGAAGCAGAACAACCAGGCACCTCGCCTTCCTGCCCCAGCAGCAAATCAGAGCAACCAAGCAGCCCCAGCACAAGGAGGAGGCAGAGGATGTTTCCACTGTGGAGAACAAGGCCACTGGGCGATGCAATGCCCGAAGAAGATGGCGCAGCAGCAGACCAACCCCAATGCTCCAACAAGGCAAAGTGTACTGCAGCCGGCAGCAGGCAATCGTAGCCAAGCGTACAACCGTGGAAAGGTGAACCACTTGGAGGCTGAGGCAATCCAGGATGCACCAGATGTGGCAGTAGGTATGTTCTCAGTCGAATCTCATCCCGCAAAAGTGCTATTTGATACTAGTGCAACTCATTCATTTGTCACTGCAACATGGGTAGAATTGCATAACATCTCAGTAGAGGCAATGATGCCGCCTATGAGGATTAATTCGGTTGGTGGCAAGGTGCAAACAGATAAAATATGTTCAAATATAATGGTGGAAATAAGGGGGATAGGATTCCCCAGTGACTTAATAGTAATAGACACCCCTGTGATAGATGTTATTCTAGGGATGAATTGGTTAATGAAGTATGAAGCAAATGTTAGTTGTGACAAGAGGACCGTAACATTGAAGTCCCCGTCAGGAGAAGAGGTAGTGGCCGAGCTAAGGATGCCTAAACCAGCGGAGGGAGTCTGTCACCAGATTTCAGTTGATAGTAAGGAGCCCAACCCGCTCGAGGCTATCAAGGTTGTGTCAGACTTTCTGGATGTGTTTCCCGAGGAGCTAACGGGCATGCCACCCGAGAGAAAAGTTGAATTTGCCATAGAGCTTATCCCTGGTACCGCCCCCATTTCCAAAAGAGCCTACCGAGTGTCTGGACCAGAATTGGTGGAACTCAAGAAGCAGATAGATGAGATGTTAGAGAAGGGTTACATCAGACCAAGTACCTTGCCTTGGCCCGCTCCGGTGTTGTTTGTAGAGAAGAAAGATGGTACCAAAAGGATGTGCATAGACTACAGAGCCTTGAATGAAGTCACTGTCAAAAACAAGTACCCCCTGCCAAGGATAGAAGATTTGTTCGACCAGCTCAGAGGTGCCAGCGTATTCTCGAAGATAGATCTGAGGTCAGGCTACCATCAACTCAGAATCCGACCCTCGGACATACCGAAGACAGCATTCATCACCAAGTACGGGTTATATGAATTCACAGTTATGTCCTTTGGTCTGACAAATGCGCCAGCCTTCTTTATGTACCTGATGAACAGTGTGTTCATGGATTATCTGGACAAGTTTGTGGTAGTGTTTATCGATGATATTCTCATATACTCTCAAAGTGAGGAAGATCATGTAGAGCATTTGAAAATGGTATTGCAAAGACTTCGAGAGCATCAGTTGTATGCCAAGCTGGGCAAATGCGAGTTCTGGATTCATGAAGTCTTATTTCTGGGTCACATCATAAACCAAGATGGGTTGGCAGTGGATCCAAAGAAAGTAGCAGATATCCTGAACTGGAAAGCACCAAAGGATGTTCGTGGGATCAAGAGCTTCATTGGAATGGCTGGATACTATAGGCGTTTCATTAAAGGCTTCTCAAAGATTGCTAGACCAATGACAGCGTTGCTAGCGAAGAAAGTTGAGTTCAAGTGGACCCAAAAGTGTCAGGAAGCATTTGAAGAACTGAAAAATAGATTGACTACAGCTCCGGTGTTAGTCCTGCCTGATGTTCACAAGCCATTCTCAGTGTATTGCGATGCTTCTTACACCGGATTGGGATGTGTGCTAATGCAAGAAGGAAGAGTTGTAGCATATTCATCTCGACAGCTGAAGATCCATGAGAAAAATTATCCCACACATGACCTGGAGTTGGCAGCAGTAGTTCATGCTTTGAAGACCTGGAGACATTACCTGTATGGGCAGAAGTGCGACATCTACACAGATCATAAAAGTCTGAAATACATATTCACCCAGTCAGAGTTAAACATGAGACAGCGAAGATGGTTGGAATTGATCAAGGACTATGAGTTGGAGATACATTACCATCCAGGCAAAGCCAATGTGGTTGCAGATGCTCTGAGCAGGAAGAGTCAAGTCAATATGTTGGCCACGTACCCGATGCCGTATGAGTTAGCCAAGGAGTTCGACAGGCTGAGCCTCGGTTTCCTGAACAATACGCAAGGAGTAACAGTGGAATTAGAGCCCACTCTAGAGCGGGAGATCAAAGAAGGACAGAAGGATGATGAAAACATCAACAAGATCCGGCAGCTGATCTTAGAAGGAAGAGGCAAAGACTTTCGAGAGGATGAAGAGGGAGTAATATGGTTCAAGGACCGATTGTGTGTCCCCGACCTCAAACCTATTCGGGAGCTGATCCTAAAGGAAGCTCATGAGACAGCCTACTCCATACACCCTAGGAGCGAGAAGATGTATCAGGATTTAAAAAGGAGGTTTTGGTGGTATGGCATGAAAAGAGAGATCGCAGAATATGTCGCCATCTGTGATAGCTGTCAGAGAACCAAAGCAGAGCATCAGAGGCCTGCCGGATTGTTGCAGCCATTGCGGATTCCTCAGTGGAAGTGGGATGAGATCGGGATGGATTTTATAGTTGGCCTACCTCGTACCCGGGCCGGTTATGATTCCATCTGGGTGGTTGTGGACCGCTTAACAAAGGTGGCCCATTTCATACCTGTGAAGACAACATACGCCGGAGCAACTTTAGCTGAGTTATACATGTCACGGATAGTCTGCCTTCATGGTGTGCCGAAGAAGATAGTGTCAGATCGAGGAACGCAGTTCACCTCTCATTTTTGGCAGCAGCTACAAGAAGCTTTGGGCACACATTTGAACTTCAGCTCGGCTTATCACCCACAGATAGACGGTCAGACTGAAAGAACTAATCAGATCCTAGAAGATATGCTGAGAGCCTGTGCGTTGCAAGACAAGTCAGGATGGGACAAAAGGTTACCTTACGCAGAATTTTCTTACAACAATAGTTACCAGGCCATCTTGAAGATGTCACCGTTTCAGGCACTCTATGGACGGAGTTGTAGGACTCCGCTGCATTGGGACCAGCCTGGAGAGAGACAGGTGTTTGGCCCCGACATTTTGCTTGAAGCCGAAGAGAATATCAAAATGGTTCGGGAGAACCTGAAGATAGCCAAGTCAAGACAGCGAAGCTATGCGGACCGAACAAGAAGAGAACTGAGTTTCGAAGTGGGGGATTACGTCTATCTGAAGGTGTCACCTATCAGGGGAGTCAGAAGGTTCGGAGTTAAAGGCAAGCTAGCACCCCGGTACGTCGGACCTTATCAGATTCAAGCAAAACGTGGAGAAGTGGCTTACCAGCTCAACCTACCGGAGAGCTTGTCAGCAGTGCACAATGTGTTCCACGTGTCGCAATTGAAGAAGTGTCTGCGAGTACCAGAAGAACAGTTGCCAGTGGAGGGTTTGGAGGTCCAAGAGGATCTGACATATATAGAGAAGCCAACGCAGATTCTGGAGTTTGCAGACAGAGTCACCCGGAGGAATACCATCAGAATGTGCAAAGTCAGATGGGGTCACCACTCGGAGGAAGAAGCAACCTGGGAACGAGAAGATGATCTGAAGGCCAAATACCCTGAACTCTTTGCTGACCAACCTTGAATCTCGGGGCGAGATTCTTTTAAGGGGGATAGGTTTGTAACACCCTGAATTTGGGGGTATAAAATTTCTTTGCTCATATTCACAAATTCAGGTGTTACTTCCCTTTTCTCATCCTTCCCCAATCTTCTCTTTCTCATTTATATAGGAGAAAAGTGGTTATTTTATTTGTAATTATAGTCTATTAGCTCAAACTCCAAGGGAGTATGAATTGTTGCATCATGTTGAACCCTAGATTTCACTTTTGTTTGGTGCATAATTCTTGGAAAGTCTAATTTGAGTTTGTGGCTTATTTGGATTTGAATCAAATTGAATAAATAAAAAGAAAAGAGAAAACAAAATACCAGAATAAAAGAAAAAGGGAAAGAAGCCCAACCCTGCCCCCCCCTCGGCCTTTCGGCCCAGCCGGCCCAATCCCGCGCGCGCGCCTCTCCCCCCCCCTTTCTCTCTCTGCCCTGGCGGGCCCGCCCGTCAGCGCGGCCGCCTTCCCCGCGCCCGCACCCGCTTTCCCCTCTCTCTCTGCTCGCGGGCCCGGCCTGTCAGCCCCGTCTTCCCCGCGTAACCGCCGCCCGAGCTGCGCGCTGCCGCGAACTCCACGCCCACGTCGCGCGTGGAGCTCGCAACCGCCCCACCCCCGGCCACTTGAGCCCAGAACCCCACTCGCCCTCTCCCCCTCCCTCATTTGCGCACCTGCAGGCCCCTCTCTCACCTCCCCCTCGCTGCGCGCACGCCAGAGCGCCGCCGCCACAAACCATCGCCGCCCGAGCCCGTTTCCCCGTCGCCGTTGGAGCTCCGCCGTGCTCTCTGCCACGGTGAGCTTCGCCTCGACGTCCGCAACCCAGGACGCACCCCAGTTTCCCCTCCCCCTCCCTATTTCCCTCTGCCCACGCTCACCCGCCGTCCTCCGTGCAGCCGCGGAGGTCCGCCACCGCCGACCCGGGCCGTCGCCGCGCCATTGCCGCCACCAAGGAGTCCCCGGAGTCCGCCTTGAGGTAAGGAACCTCCCCTGCCCTCTCCCTTCCCCTCTATTGCTCTCTGTTGTGCTTAATTGCTCGCCGGAGTCCCATAGCGCCGCCGCCGAGCCGCTTCGCCGTGGACCGCCCCCCTCCGGTGCCCCTGCCCCGACCTAGCCCCCACCAGAAGACTCCCCGCGCCCTCCCTAACCTCCCCGGCCGTCCAGGTCGCCCCAAAGACCCGCAGGGCCCCCGCGCCCCTCGTCTCCGGCGAGTTCTCCGCCGCGGAGACGAGCGCCGCCGCCTCTGCTAGCCGTAGGAAAGGCCAAGGCCGGCCACCCGACCCCCGCCGTTCATCCTAGATCGGGCGGCCCTGATTCAATTAGCCCGGGCCCAATCCTGGCCGTCCGCCGGAGATCCAACGGCCCAGGGCCACTTCCCTCACACCCCACGCCCGCTCTGCCCGCTGGCCCCGCCTGTCAGCCCGCCCGCGCCCGCTCTGCTCGCTGGCCCCGCCTGTCAGCCCGCCCGCGCCCGCTCTGCTCGCTGGCCCCGCCTGTCAGCCGCTCAGGCTACCGCGCGCTCGCGCGCCCGCCCGCGGATCTAATCCTGCGCGTTAATCTAAGATCCGACGGCCGTAGGAGCCCGATACCCCTTCGCCCGCGCGTTTTCTTAAAGAGACCCCCGGTTTTCGGAAATTTAACCCGCCGTCCCTGGATTCTCACAGTTAGGTCCTCGGACCTTTTATTTAATTCAAAATAAGTGTTTAGGGTATATTTTTAACCCCTAAACTTGTAAAATTCATAACTTTGTCATATGAACTCCAAATTAGGTGTTTCAAATTGCAAAATGCTCATAGTATTTTTGTCTATCTATTTAAACAATGTTTCCCTGCTGTTTCCATGTCCCAATTAATAATTGATCATTAGGATAGGATTAAGGTTATTGGAACCCTATTTGAGATAAATAGAAGATGGTAGACTTTAATAAAAATTAGAGCACCTAAGTCTATGAACTTAAGCACCTAAGTTTAGGAACTTAAAACCATGTAATGATTTAACCCCACCACTGACTTAAACCTGATTAGTGGATAATGAATCACTTTGTATAGTCCTCTACCCTAGACCTAGGGAACACCAGAGTGCGTATCCTTTTCTATTATGAACTTGTGATCCCTCTTCTGCATATGTTTGGTATATGGCTTTTGTTTGTTATTTCCCAAGTGCATAGTGTAAATGATTACTTTACATAGACAACGAGCAGTCTGTGTTTCCCGAGGAAGTTGCAGAGGAAGTTCCTGATCAACAGTTTGGTGAAGGCAAGTGTCCTCTGTCCCATTATGTCCTATTCATTTATAACTTACTACCCCGCATTACCTACTTGAAACCTAAGGATTGACTAGCTTTACACTTTACTTTATCCTTGATGACCTTATGGGCTGTTATGGTTAGCACTCTGCTATTGCCTTAACTTAATCAATGAACATGATGTGACTATTTATGATACTGTTATCCTGATGATGTTGATGATCTTGTGACACTCTAGGGGGCTCAGGCTGTTTCCTGAGTACCTCTCCGTAAGGACCTGTTCGTTGAGAGACCACCCGGGATAACAGTGCAGCCATGAGGGTGAAATGGGATGCCCTTAGCTAATTAATTAGAGGAACTAGAGGTGTAGTTGCTTAGCCGTCGTGCCGTCAATAGGGTCCAGGCACAGTGCTTGCTCTGCCGAGGCTAAGTGCTGAGGTTCTTTCGTTTTGCTTTTTGTTAGTCACTCTCCTGCGGGGAGGGGTACTGTGTTTATCAAACTGGAGAAACCTAACGGGCAGCTATGATCTCTAGGGAATCTTTGTAAAAGCTACGTAGTGATGCCCTGCCGGACCACCTAGGTAGTGGTCAATGGGGATTAGCTCTCCCCGGGCAGAAAGGGAATCATGACTCATGGGTAAAGTGTGCGGCCTCTGCAGAGGGTAGTGATACTGATATATCAGCCGTGCTCACGGTTAAGAGCAGCCTTGGGATCCTCTTTGATTAGAGATACAGATGGTTCGAGATACAAGGATTATGTTATGGTTTTGGTTCGAATATGATGATGTTGTTCCTCGATGAGGAAATGGTTCATGGGTTGGTTAATGCTAAAATCTGGCTTCTACTAATGATAAATACCTGACCAACTAAAAGCAACTGCTTGAGCCTAACCCCACATAAAGCTAGTCCACTTTAGCCAAACGGGACATTTGCTGAGTACGTTGATGTGTACTCATCCTTGCTTTACCACAAAACACCAGGTTGTCCGCATTGTAACCACTGCTCAGGAGAAGGCGAAGCCGTGGAAGGAGACTTCTAGGAGTTCCAAGACTACGACGAATTCTAGGTGTGGGTTGGCGGCAACCCCTAGTCAGCTGCTTGTGAAGGCCTTATCTTTACTGCGTTTCGCTTGCACTTTGATTTACCTGTTAAGACGATGACTATGTGGATGTCTATGACTCTGTGATGTAATAAGTTAATACTCTTTTAAGTTATTATTCGAGCAATGTGCATTGATGTTCATTTATGTAATCGCTTTGTACGTGAGTTCTGATCCTGGCACGTACATAGTTCGCACTTGGTTTGCCTTCCAAAACCGGGTGTGACATCGCCCGAGCCCAGCCTCGGGCAAAGGCAGCCGACTCCGGAAGGTCCACGTCTCGCCCGAGGCCCAGTCTTCGCCAAGAAGCAACCTTGGCCAGATCGCCACATCGACTGACCAAATCACAGGAGCATTTAATGCAAGGATGGCCTGACATCCTATCCTGTCATGCGCCCTTCAGTCGACAAAGCCGAAAGTGACCGCGGTCACTTCGCCGCTCCACTGACCGGCCTGACAAAAAGACAGCGCCGCCTGTGTCGCTCCAACTGTTGTGCCGCTCGACAGGGTGAGGCTGACAGCAGCCAAGTCCAGCCTCGGGCACCATAGGAAACTCCGCCTCGCCTGACCCAGGGCTCGGACTCGGGCTCAGCCCCGGAAGACGACGAACTTCGCCTCGCCCGACCCAGGGCTCGGACTCGGGCTCGGCCCCGGAAGACGACGAACTCCGCCTCGCTCGACCCAGGGCTCGGACTCGGGCTCGGCCCCGGAAGACGACGAACTCCGCCTCGCCCGACCCAGGGCTCGGACACGACCTCGGCCCCGGAAGACGACGAACTCCGCCTCGCCCGACCCAGGGCTCAGACTCGGGCTCGGCCCCGGAAGACGACGAACTCCGCCTCGCCCGACCCAGGGCTCGGACCGACCACGTCACATGGGGGCCATCATTACCCTATTCCTAGCTAGCCCAGGCTACGGGTAACAGGACCGATGTCCCATCTGGCTGGCCCCGGAAAACAGATAATGATGGCGCCCCACGTGCTCCATGACGACGGCGACTCTCAAACCCTTACGGAAGCAAGGAGACGTCAGCAAGGACTCGACAGCCCCGACAGCTGTCCTTCCGCAAGGCTCCAACGCTCCTTCGACGGCCACGACATCATATGAACATGGTGCCAAAACCTCTCTGGCTGCCACGAAGGCATGTACTTAGGGTGCTAGATCCTCTCTGCTAGACACGATAGCGCATTGCTGCACCCCCCATTGTACACCTGGACCCTCTCCTTACGCCTATAAAAGGAAGGTTTAGGGCTCTCTTACGAGAAGGTTGGCCACGCGGGAGGACGGGGCAACGCGTAGAGTCCCTCGCTCTCCCCCCACACGGACGCTTGTAACCCCCTACTGCAAGCGCACCCGACCCGGGCGCAGGACAAACACGGAGGCCGCGAGCTTTCCCCTCGCTTCTACCCCCTTCGTGCTCCGTCTCGTGCCGACCCATCTGGGCTAGGACACGCGGCGACGATTCACTCGTCGGTCCAGGGACCCCCCGGGGTCGAAACACCGACAGTTGGAGCGCCAAGTAGGGGCCTGCTGCGTGTTGACGAACAGCTCCCCGTCAAGCTCCAGATGGGTAGTCTCCAGCAACCTTTCCAACCTGGGACAGTGCTCCATTTCGGGAGTCTTGCGTTCATGTCCCTCGACGGCAGCTACGACATGATACTCCTTCCTCCGCCGCGCGACGGCGACAATGGCGGCCGACAACCCGCCCGCCGGCAGCGGAATCGACGACGTCTTCCCCACGAGGCGGAAGAACGGCGTCCGAGTTTGTCCCGTCACCTCCCCCGCCGGAGGAGGAGGAGGCGGGGCAACCATGGCCAAGCAGGAGGTGGCACCTCATCGGCTGTCGAGCGAGCCGACGGCGCCGGCGCCCCGACAGGGGACACGTCGGGCGTCGATCTCGCGTCTGAGACAAAGACGAGCGCCGTTTCCCTGCAACACACCAACTCCAAGCGGATAGACGACGCCAGCACGCTCACGAAGGACCTGCTGGGCGTCACCCTTGTACCTGAGACGATGGTGCAGTCCGCCCCCGACGTGACAACGTCACCACCTGTCGACCAAGAGGTACCGATCGACTCCCGTCTCGTGCCTTTTGGATTCGGCCTCGACCCACCAAGCGACCCCGCTTTGGTGGAAGCCTTCATAGAGGCATGCACCAGCCCTCCGGGGTACCATATGCGGTCACCCTGGGACCGGCTGACGGCCGTGTCGACCTATGGACCCTCGGGTTCCGAGGAAGATGACGAGCCCGGCTTTGGTTGGGATTTCTCCGGGCTCGGTAACCCCGGCGCCATGCGGGACTTTATGACCGCATGCGACTACTGCCTTTCCGATTGTTCCGATGGTAGCCACAGCTTCGGCAACGGAGACAGCGGCCCAAGTCGTGAATGTTTCCACGTCGATCTAGGGGGTCCCGACGAAGGCAACCATCTTGGTATACCGGAAAACGGTGATCCCCCTAGGCCTGCGCCTCGCGTTGACATCCTTCGGGAGCTAGCTGTGGTCCCAGTCCCTGCGGGGGGTCAGGACGCACAGCTCGAGCAAATCTGCAAGATGCAGGCCAGGCTCGACGAGGGGGCGGGAACACTTGAGCCGCTCCGCCGGAACATCGGGCAGGAATGGGTAGGCCAAGCTCCGGCCGGAGAAGCGCGTCATCTACCCCAGGGCATCCAGCTCCGCATCGCCGACGACGTCAGGACAAGGCCGCCACCGGTTTCAAGTGGGGTCAGCCAGAACCTGGCTGCTGGAGCGATACTCCTCCGCGCAATGCTGAAACCATCAACCACCGAAGGGCGGCGGATCCGGGGAGAGCTCAAGAATCTCCTGGAGGATGCCACGGTCCGACGGGCCGAGAGCTCTGCCTCCCGAAGGCAGGGATACCCCTCGGAGCACCGCGCCGCGACTTCCTGATTCGTGCGGGAAGCCTCGGTCCACACCGGGCGCACGCACAACACAGCGCCTGCAGCCCCGGGACGCCTCGGCAACGAGCACCACCACCGCAACCATCGAGCCCGCCTCGACGAGAGGGTGCGCCGAGGCTACCACCCCAGGCGTGGGGGACGCTACGATAGTGGGGAGGATCGGAGCCCCTCGCCCGAACCGCCCGGCCCGCAGGCTTTCAGCTGAGCCATACGACGGGCGCCGTTCCCAACCCGGTTCCGAACCCCGACTACCATCACCAAGTACTCGGGGGAGACAAGACCGGAACTGTGGCTCGCGGACTACCGGCTGGCCTGCCAACTGGGTGGAACGGACGATGACAACCTCATCATCCGCAACCTCCCCCTGTTCCTCTCCGACTCCGCTCGGGCCTGGCTAGAGCATCTGCCTTCGGGGCAGATCTCCAACTAGGACGACCTGGTCCAAGCCTTCTCCGGTAATTTCTAGGGCACGTATGTGTGCCCTGGGAACTCCTGGGATCTCCGAAGCTGTCGCCAGCAGCCGGGAGAGTCTCTCCGGGACTACATCCGGCGATTCTCAAAGCAGCGCACCGAGCTGCCCAACGTCACCGACTCGGATGTCATCGGCGCGTTCCTCGCCGGCACCACCTGCCGCGACCTGGTGAGCAAGCTAGGTCGCAAGACCCCCACCAGGGCGAGGGAGCTGATGGACATCGCCACCAAGTTCACCTCTGGCCAGGAGGCGGTTGAGGCCATCTTCCGGAAGGACAAGCAGCCCCAGGGCCGCCAGCCGGAAGATGTTCCCGAGGCGTCCGCTCAGCGCGGCACCAAGAAGAAAGGCAAGAAGAAGTCGCAAGCGAAACGCGACGCTGCCGACGCAGACCTTGTCGCCGCCGCTGAGTACAAGAACCCTCGGAAACCTCCCGGAGGCGCAAATCTATTCGACATCAGGGACCCGTCAAGCACACCCTTGAGGAATGCGCCATGCTTCGGCGTCACTTTCACAGGGCCGGGCCACCTGCGGAGGGTGGCAGGGCCCCCCAAGACGACAAGAAGGAGGATCACCAGGCAGAGGAGTTCCCCGAGGTCCGCAACTGCTTCATGATCTACGGTGGGCCAGTGGCGAACGCCTCGGCTCGGCACCGCAAGCAAGAGCGTCGGGAGGTCTGCTCGGTAAAGGTGGCGGCGCCGGTCTACCTAGACTGGTCCGACAAGCCCATCACCTTCGACCAGGGCGATCACCCCGACCGCGTGCCGAGCCCGGGGAAATACCCGCTCGTTGTCGACCCCGTCATCGGCAACGTCAGGCTCACCAAGGTCCTCATGGACGGAGGCAGCAGCCTCAACATCATCTACGCCGAGACCCTCGAGCTCCTACGGATCGATCTGTCCTCGGTCTGGGCCGGTGCGGCGCCTTTTCATGGGATCATCCCCGGGAAACACATCCAACCCCTCAGACGACTCGATCTGCCCGTCTGCTTCGGGACTCCCTCCAACTTCAGAAGGGAAACCCTCACGTTCGAGGTGGTCGGGTTCTGAGGAACCTACCACGCGGTACTAGGGAGGCCATGCTACGCCAAGTTCATGGCCGTCCCCAACTACACCTACCTCAAGCTCAAGATGTCGGGCCCCAACGGGGTCATCACCGTCGGCCCCACGTATCGACACGCGTACGAATGCGACGTAGAGTGCGTGGAGTACGCCGAGGCCCTCGCCGAATCCGAGGCCCTCATCGCTGACCTGGAGAGCCTCTCCAAGGAGGCGCCAGACGTGACGCGCCATGCCGGCAACTTTGAGCCAGCGGAGACGGTTAAGTCCGTCCCACTCGACCCCAGCAACGACGCCTCCAAGCAGATCCGGATCGGCTCCGAGCTCGACCCCAAATAGGAAGCAGTGCTCGTCGACTTTCTCCGCGCAAACGCCGAAGTTTTCGCGTGGAGTCCCTCGGACATGCCTGGCATACCGAGGGATGTCGCCGAGCACTCGCTGGATATCCGAGCTGGAGCCCGACCCGTGAAGCAACCTCTGCGCCGATTCGACGAAGAAAAGCGCAGAGCCATAGGCGAGGAGATCCACAAGCTGATGGCCGCAGGGTTCATCAAAGAGGTATTCCATCCCGAATGGCTTGCCAACCCCGTGCTTGTGAGAAAGAAAGGAGGGAAATGGCGGATGTGTGTAGACTACACTGGTCTAAACAAAGCATGCCCAAAAGTTCCCTATCCTCTGCCTCGCGTCGATCAAATTGTGGATTCCACTGCGGGATGCGAAAACCTGTCTTTCCTCGATGCCTACTCAGGGTGTCACCAAATCAGGATGAAAGAGTCCGATCAGCTCGCGACTTCTTTCATCACACCTTTTGGCATGTACTGCTATGTTACTATGCCATTTGGTTTGAGGAATGCGGGTGCAATGTACCAAAGGTGCATGAACCACGTATTCGGCGAACACATTGGTCGAACGGTCGAGGCTTATGTCGATGACATCGTAGTCAAGACGAGGAAACCTTGAAATGACATTCCGGTGTCTCAAGGCAAAGGGCGTAAAACTCAATCCCGAGAAGTGTGTCTTCGAAGTCCCCCGAGGCATGCTCTTGGGGTTCATCGTCTCCGAGTGGGGCATCGAGGCCAACCCGGAGAAAATCGCGGCCATCACCACATGGGGCCCATCAAGGACTTGAAAGGCGTACAGAGGGTCATGGGATGCCTTGCGGCCCTGAGCCATTTCATCTCTCGCCTCGGCGAAAGAGGCCTACCTCTGTACCGCCTCTTAAGAAAGACCGAGTGCTTCACTTGGACCTCCGAGGCTGAGGAAGCCCTCGAGAACCTGAAGGCACTCCTTACGAACGCGCCCATCTTGGTGCCCCCCGCCGCCGGAAAAGACCTCTTGATCTACGTCGCCGCTACCACTCAGGTGGTCAGCGCCGCGATCATGGTAGAGAGACAAGAAGAAGGGCATGCATTGCCTGTCCAGAGGCCGGTTTACTTCATCAGTGAGGTACTATCCGAGACCAAGATCCGCTACCCGCAAATTCAGAAGCTGCTGTACGCGGTGATCCTGACGCGACGAAAGTTGCGACACTACTTCGAGTCTCATCCGGTGACTGTGGTGTCATCCTTCCCCCTGGGGGAGATCATCCAGTGCCGAGAGGCCTCGGGTAGGATTGCAAAGTGGGCGGTGGAAATTATGGGCGAGACGATCTCGTTCGCCCCTCGGAAGGCCATCAAGTCCCAAGTCTTGGCGGACTTTGTGGCTGAATGGGTCGACACCCAGCTCTCGGCGACTCCGATCCAGCCGGAACTCTGGACCATGTTTTTCGATGGGTCGCTGATGAAAACAGGGGCAGGCGTGGGCCTGCTCTTCATCTCGCCCCTCGAGAAACACCTACGCTACGTGTTGCGCCTCCATTTCCCGGCGTCCAACAACGTGGCTAAGTACGAAGCTCTGATCAACGGGTCGCGTATCGCCATTGAGCTAGGGGTCCGACGCCTCGACGCTCGCGGCGACTCGCAGCTCGTCATTGACCAAGTTATGAAAAACTCCCACTGACGCGACCCGAAGATGGAAGCCTACTACGATGAGGTTCGGCGCCTAGAGGACAAGTTCTACGACTCGAGCTCAACCACATCGCCCGACGACACAACGAGACTGCGGACGAGCTGGCTAAGATATCCTCGGGGCGGACAACGGTCCCCCCAGACGTCTTCTCCCGAGACCTACATCAACCCTCAGTTAAGACCGACGACACGCCCGAGCCCGAGAAGGCCTCGGCCCAGCCCAAGGCACCCTCGGCTCAGCCCGAGGCACCCTTGGCCCCCGAGGGTGAGGCACTACGCGTCGAGGAAGAGCGGAATGGGGTCCAGCCTAAATCGAAACTGGCAGACCCCGTACGTGCAATATCTCCACCAAGGAGAGCTGCCCCTCGATCAAGCCGAGGCTCAGCGACTGGCGCGGCGCGCCAGGTCGTTCGTCTTACTGGGTGACGGAAAGGAGCTCTACCACCGCCGCCCATCTGGCATCCTCTAACGGTGCATATCCATCACCGAAGGCCAGGAGCTCTTACGAGAAATACACTCGAGGGCTTGCGGTCATCACGCAGCGCCTCGAGCCCTTGTTGGAAACGCCTTCCGACAAGGTTTCTACTGGCCGACCGTGGTGGCCGATGCCACTAGAATTGTCCGCGCCTGCCAAGGATGTCAGTTCTACGCGAGGCAGACCCACCTGCCCGCTCAGGCTCTGCAGACAATACCCATCACCTGGTCGTTTGCTGTGTGGGGACTGGACCTCGTCGGTCCCTTGCAGAAGGCACCCGGGGGCTACACGCACCTGCTGGTCGCCATCGACAAATTCTTCAAGTGGATCGAGGTCCGACCCCTAAACAGCATCAGGTCCGAACAGGCGGTGGCATTCTTCACCAACATCATCCATCGCTTTGGGTCCCGAACTCCATCATCACTGACAACGGCACCCAGTTCACCAGCCGAAAGTTCCTGGACTTCTGTGAGGATCACCATATTCGGGTGGACTGGGCTGCCGTGGCTCACCCCATGACGAATGGGCAAGTGGAACGTGCCAACGGCATGATTCTACAAGGACTCAAGCCGAGGATCTACAGCGACCTCCACAAGTTCGAAAGGCGGTGGATAAAGGAACTCCCCTCGGTGGTCTAGAGTCGTAGGACAACACCGAGCCGAGCCATGGGCTTCACACCGTTCTTTCTAGTCTATGGGGCCGAGGCCGTCTTGCCCACAGACTTAGAATACGGTTCCCCAAGGACGAGGGCGTATGACGACCAAAGAAACCAGACCAACCGAGAAGACTCACTGGACCAGCTCAAAGAGGCTCGGGACATGGTCTTACTACACTCGGCGCGGTACCAGCAGTCCCTGCGATGCTACCACGCCCGAGGGGTTCGGTCCCGAGACCTCCAAGCAGGCGACCTGGTGCTTCGGCTACGAAAAGACGCCCGAGGGCAGCACAAACTCACGCCTCCCTGGGAAGGGCCGTTCGTCATCGCCAAGGTTTTGAAGCCCGGGACATACAAGCTGGCCAACAGCCAAGGCGAGGTCTACAGCAACGCTTGGAACATCCGATAGCTACATCGCTTCTACCCTTAAGATGCTTTCAAATCGTTCGCACACCTCGTTCGCGTTCAAAGACCATCAAGGAAGGGTCGGCCTTGCCTCGGCAAAAAGCCCGACCCTCCCTCGGGGGCTAGAAGGGGGGAACCCCCTCTGCGTCAAAATTTTCCTCGAAAAAAGACTTCCATCAAGAAGCTTTCGCGTCCCCCGGCTATGTCAGTAACAGGACCCCAAGAAACGAATAAGGGTGCATGTAAGTGGCAAGGCCGACCGAGCCGAGGGACTCCTACGCCTCTGGGATACGGATACCTCACTCGTCGCCTGCCACAAAAAATGACTCTTACTTGGGCAAGCAACCCTGCTACTAACGAATGGGTCCGGATAAAACAGAGGGAAAAGAAACACAATCTTATATTACGATAATAAAGTGTTCGGGCCTCGGCGGCCGTAAAAGACACATATGCGTTCAAAGAAAACTGCTCAGGCAGAATCAGGCGTCGCCCGGAGAAGGAGCCGCGTCCTCGGCTTCGTCTCCACCCTCGGCAAGATCCGCCCTGACCTCAGACGATGGCACAATGTCACACCCGGTTTTGGAAGGCAAACCGAATGCGAACTATGTACGTGCCAGGATCAGAACTCACGTACACAGCGATTACATAAATGAACATCAATGCACATTGCTCGAATAATAACTTAAAAGAGTATTAACTTATTACATCACAGAGTCATAGACATCCACATAGTCATCGTCTTAACAGGTAAATCAAAGTGCTAGCGAAACGCAGTAAAGATAAGGCCTTCACAGGCAGCTGACTGGGGGTTGCCGCCAACCCACACCTAGAATTCGTCGTAGTCTTGGAACTCCTGGAAGTCTCCTTCCACGGCTTCGCCTTCTCCTGAGCAGTGGTTACAATGCGGACAACCTGGTGTTTTGTGGTAAAGCAAGGATGAGTACACATCAACGTACTCAGCAAATGTCCCGTTTGGCTGAAGTGGACTAGCTTTATGTGGGGTTAGGCTCAAGCAGTTGCTTTTAGTTGGTCAGGTATTTATCATTAGTAGAAGCCAGATTTTATCATTAACCAACCCATAAACCATTTCCTCATCGAGGAACAACATCATCATATTCGAACCAAAACCATAACATAATCCCTGTATCTCGAACCATCTGTATCTCTAATCAAAGAGGATCCCAAGGCTGCTCTTAACCGTGAGCACGGCTGATATATCAGTTTCACTACCCTTTGCAGAGGTCGCACACTTTACCCATGAGTCATGATTCCCTTTCTGCCCGGGGAGAGCTAATCCCCATTGACCACTACCTAGGTGGTCCGGCAGGGTATCACTACGTAGCTGTTACAAAGATTCCCTAGAGATCGTAGCTGCCCGTTAGGTTTCTCCAGTTTGATAAACACAGTACTCCTCCCCGCAGGAGAGTGACTAACAAAAGCAAAACGAAAGAACCTCGGCACTCAGCCTCGGCAGAGCAAGCACTGTGCCTGGACCCCATTGACGGCACGACGACGAAGCAACTACACCTCTAGTTCCTCTAATTAATTAGCTAAGGGCACCCCATTTCACCCTCATGGTTGCACTGTTATCCCGGGTGGTCTCTCAACGAACAGGTCCTTACGGAGAGGTACTCAGGAAACAGCCTGAGCCCCCTAGAGTATCACAAGATCATCAACATCATCAGGATAACAGTATCATAAATATTCACATCATGTTCATTGATTAAGTTAAGGCAATAGCAGAATGCTAACCATAATAGCCCATAAGGTCATCAAGGATAAAGTAAAGTGTAAATCTAGTCAATCCTTAGGTTTCAAGTAAGTAATGCGGGGTAGTAAGTTATAAATGAATAGGACATAATGGGTCAGAGGACACTTGCCTTCACCAAACTGTTGATCAGGAACTTCCTCTGCAACTTCCTCGGAAAACACAGACTGCTCGTTGTCTACGTAAAGTAATCATTCACACTATGCACTTGGGAAATAACAAACAAAAACAATATACCAAACATATGCAGCAGAGAGATCACAAGTTCATAATAGAAAAGGGATAGGCACTCTGGTATTCTCTAGGTCTAGGGTAGAGGACTATACAAAAGGATTCATTATCCACTAATCAGGTTTAAGTCAGTGGTGGGGGTTAAATCATTACATAGTGTTAAGTCCATAAACTTAAGTGCTCCAACTTTTATTAAAGTCTACTATCTTTTATTTATCTCAAATAGGGTTCCCATAACATTAATTTTACCCTAATGATCAACTATTAATTGGGACATAGAAACAGCAGGGAAACATTGCTTAAACAGATAGATAATAATATTATGAACATTTTGCAATTTGAAGCACCTAATTTGGAGTTCATATGACAAAGTTATGAATTTTACAAGATTAGGGATTAAAAATATGCCTTAAATACCTATTTTGGATTAAATAAAAGGTCCGAGGACCTAACTGCGAAGATCCAGGGACGGCGGGTCAATTTACAGAAAACCGGGGGTCTCTTTAAGAATTTGCGCGGGCGAAGGGGTATCGGGCTTCTACGGCCGTTGGATCTCGGATCAACGCCCGAGATTAGATCGCGGGCGGGCGCGCGAGCGCGCGGCGGCGTGAGCGGCTGACAGGCGGGGCTGGGCGGGCAGCGCGGGCGCGGGCGGCTGACAGGCGGGGCCGGGCGGGCAGCGCGGGCGACTGACAGGCGGGGCCGGGCGGGCAGAGCGAGCGCGGGCGCGGGCGGCTGACAGGCGGGGCCCGATTGACAGGAAGGCGGGGGAGGGGGGGAAACAACCCTGGGCCGTCGGATCTCAGGCGGACGGCTGAGGTTGGGTTTGGGCTATTTGAAACAGGGCCGTCCGATCTAAGATGGACGGCGGAGATCTGGCGGCTGGCTTCTATCTTCTCCTCCGGCCAGCAGAGGCGACGGCGCCCGTCCCGCGGCGGAGAACTCGCCGGAGACGAGGGGTGCAGGGGCTCTGCGGGTCCTTGGGGCGACCTGGGCGGCCGGGGAGGTTGGGGAGGGCGCGGGGAACCTTTTGGTGGGGGCTAGGTTGGGGCAGGGGCACCGGAGGGGGGCGGTCCACAGCGAAGCGGCTCGGCGGCGGCGCTATGGGACTCCGGCGAGCAATTAAACGCGATAGAGTGCAATAGAGGGGAAGGGAGGGGGCATGGGAGGTTCCTTACCTCAAGGCGAACTCCGGGGACTCCTTGGTGGCGACAATGGCGCGACGACGGCCCGGGTCGGCGGTGGCGGACCTCCGCGGCTGCACGGTGGACGGCGGGTGAGCGCGGGCAGAGGGAAATAGGGAGGGGAAGGGGAAATTGGAGCGCGTCCCGGGTTGTGGACGTCGGGGCAGAGCTCACCGTGGCAGAGGGCACGGCGGGGCTCCAACGGCGACGGAGGAACGAGCTCGGGCGGCGGTGGTTTAATGGCGGCGGTGCTTTGGCGTGCGCGCAGCGAGGGGGAGGTGTGAGAGAGGCCTGCAGGTGCGCAAATGAGGGAGGGGGAGAGGGCGAGTGGGGCTCTGGGCTCTAGTGGCCGAGGCGAGGTGGTGGCGAGCTCCACGTGCGACGTGAGCGCGGAGTCTGCGGCACGCGCGGCTCGGGGCGGCGGTTACGCGGGGACGACGGGGCTGACAGCCCAGGCCCGCGAGCAGAGAGAGAGGAAAGCGGGCGCGGGCGCGGAGAACGGTTGCGCTGACGGGCGGGCCCGCCAGGGCAGAGAGAGCGGGGGAAGCGGGCGCGGGCGCGGAGAACGGTTGCGCTGACGGGCGGGCCCGCCAGGGCAGAGAGAGCGGGGGAAGCGGGCGCGCGCGGGATGGGGAAAGCGGCTGCGCTGACGGGTGGGCCCGCCAGGGCAGAGAGAGGAGGGGGGGAGAAGGCGCGCGCGCGGGATGGGCCGATTGGGCCGAAAGGCCGAGGGGGGGCGGGGGTATGGGCCTTTTTCCCTTTTTCTTTTATTCCAGCAATTGTTTTCCCTTTTCTTTTTATTTTCTCTATTTGATTCAAATTCAAATAAGCCACAAATTCAAATTAGACTTTCTAAGAATTATGCACCAAACAAAAGTGAAATCTAGGGTTCAACATGATGCAACAATTCATACTCCCTTGGAGTTTGAGCTAATAGACTATAGTTACAAATAAAATAACCACTTTTCTCCTATAGAAATGAGAAAGAGAAGATTGGGGAAGGATGAGAAAAGGGAAGTAACACCTGAATTTGTGAATATGAGCAAAGAAATTTTATACCCCCAAATTCAGGGTGTTACAAACCTATCCCCCTTAAAAGAATCTCGCCCCGAGATTCAGGGTTGGTCAGCAAAGAGTTCAGGGTATTTGGCTTTCAGATCATCTTCTCGTTCCCATGTTGCTTCTTCCTCCGAGTGGTGACCCCATCTGACTTTGCACATTCTGATGGTATTCCTCCGGGTGACTCTGTCTGCAAACTCCAGAATCTGCGTTGGCTTCTCTATGTATGTCAGATCCTCCTGGACTTCCAAACCCTCCACTGGCAACTGTTCTTCTGGTACTCGCAGACACTTCTTCAATTGCGACACATGGAACACATTGTGCACTGCCGACAAACTTTCTGGTAGGTTGAGTTGGTAAGCCACTTCTCCACACTTTGCTTGAATCTGATATGGTCCAACGTACCGGGGTGCTAACTTGCCTTTAACTCCGAACCTTCTGACTCCCCTGATAGGTGACACCTTCAGATAGACGTAATCCCCCACTTCGAAACTCAGTTCTCTTCTCCTTCGGTCCGCATAGCTTTGCTGTCTTGACTGGGCTATCTTCAGATTCTCTCGAACCATTTTGATATTCTCTTCGGCTTCAAGCAAAATGTCGGGGCCAAACACCTGTCTCTCTCCAGGCTGGTCCCAATGCAGAGGAGTCCTACAACTCCGTCCATAGAGTGCCTGAAACGGCGACATCTTCAAGCTGGCCTGGTAACTATTGTTATAGGAGAATTCTGCATAAGGTAACCTTTTGTCCCATCCTGACTTGTCTTGCAACGCACAGGCTCTCAGCATATCTTCTAGGATCTGGTTAGTTCTTTCAGTCTGACCGTCTGTCTGCGGATGATAAGCCGAGCTGAAGTTCAAATGTGTGCCCAAAGCTTCTTGTAGCTGCTGCCAAAAATGAGAGGTGAACTGCGTTCCTCGATCTGACACTATCTTCTTCGGCACACCATGAAGGCAGACTATCCGTGACATGTATAACTCAGCTAACGTTGCTCCGGTGTATGTGGTCTTCACAGGTATGAAATGGGCCACCTTTGTTAAGCGGTCCACAACCACCCAGATGGAATCATAGCCGGCCCGGGTACGAGGTAGGCCAACTATAAAATCCATCCCGATTTCATCCCACTTCCACTGAGGAATCTGCAATGGCTGCAACAATCCGGCAGGCCTTTGATGCTCTGCTTTGGTTCTTTGACAGCTATCACAGATGGCGACATATTCCGCGATTTCTCTTTTCATGCCATACCACCAAAACCTCCTTTTTAAATCCTGGTACATCTTTTCACTTCCCGGGTGTATGGAGTAGGCTGTCTCATGAGCTTCCTTTAGGATCAGTTCCCGAATAGGTTTGAGGTCGGGGACACACAATCGGTCCTTGAACCATATTACTCCCTCTTCATCCTCTCGAAAGTCTTTGCCTCTTCCTTCTAAGATTAGCTGCCGGATCTTGTTGATGCTTTCATCATCCTTCTGCCCTTCTTTGATCTCCCGCTCTAGGGTGGGCTCTAATTCCACTGTTACTCCTTGCGTACTGTTCAGAAAACCGAGACTCAGTCTGTCGAACTCCTTGGCTAGCTCATATGGCATTGGGTACGTGGCCATCATATTGACTTGACTCTTCCTGCTCAGAGCATCTGCAACAACATTGGCTTTGCCTGGATGGTAATGTATCTCCAACTCATAGTCCTTGATCAATTCCAACCATCTTCGCTGTCTCATGTTTAACTCTGACTGGGTGAATATGTACTTCAGACTTTTATGATCTGTGTAGATGTCGCACTTCTGCCCATACAGGTAATGTCTCCATGTTTTTAGAGCATGAACCACTGCTGCCAACTCCAGGTCATGTGTGGGATAATTTTTCTCATGGATCTTCAACTGTCGAGATGAGTATGCTACAACTCTTCCTTCTTGCATTAGCACACATCCCAATCCGGTGTAAGAAGCATCGCAATACACTGAGAATGGCTTGTGAACATCAGGCAGGACTAACACCGGAGCTGTAGTCAGTCTATTTTTCTGTTCTTCAAATGCTTCCTGACACTTTTGGGTCCACTTAAACTCAACTTTCTTCGCTAGTAACGCTGTCATTGGTCTAGCAATCTTTGAGAAGCCTTCGATGAAACGCCTGTAATACCCAGCCACTCCAATGAAGCTCTTGATCCCACGAACATCCTTTGGTGCTTTCCAGTTCAGGATATCTGCTACTTTCTTTGGATCCACTGCCAACCCATCTTGATTTATGATGTGACCCAGAAATAAGACTTCATGAATCCAGAACTCGCATTTGCCCAGCTTGGCATACAACTGATGCTCTCGAAGTCTTTGCAATACCATCTTCAAATGCTCTACATGATCTTCCTCACTTCGAGAGTATATGAGAATATCATCGATAAACACTACCACAAACTTGTCCAGATAATCCATGAACACACTGTTCATCAGGTACATAAAGAAGGCTGGCGCATTGGTCAAACCAAAGGACATAACTGTGAATTCATATAACCCGTACTTGGTGATGAATGCCGTCTTCGGTATGTCCGAGGGTCGGATTCTGAGTTGATGGTAGCCTGACCTCAGATCTATCTTCGAGAATACGCTGGCACCTCTGAGCTGGTCGAACAAATCTTCTATCCTTGGCAGGGGGTACTTGTTCTTGACAGTGACTTCATTCAAGGCTCTGTAATCTATGCACATCCTTTTGGTACCATCTTTCTTCTCTACAAACAACACCGGAGCTGCCCAAGGCGAGGTACTTGGTCTGATGTAACCCTTCTCTAACATCTCATCTATCTGCTTCTTGAGTTCCACCAATTCTGGTCCAGACACTCGGTAGGCTCTTTTGGAAATGGGGGCGGTACCAGGGATAAGCTCTATGGCAAATTCGACTTTTCTCTCGGGTGGCATGCCCGTTAGCTCCTCGGGAAATACGTCCGGAAAGTCCGACACAACCTTGATAGCCTCGAGCGGGTTGGGCTCCTTACTATCAACTGAAATCTGGTGACAGACACCCTCCGCTGATTTAGGCATCCTTAGCTCGGCCACTACCTCTTCTCCTGACGGGGACTTCAATGTTACGGTCCTCTTGTCACAGCTAACATTCGCTTCATACTTCATTAACCAATTCATCCCTAGAATGACATCTATCCCAGGGGTGTCTATTACTATTAGATCACTGGGGAATCCTATCCCCCTTATTTCCACCCTTATATTTGAGCATATTTTATCTGTTTGCACCTTGCCACCAACCGAATTAATCCTCATGGGCGGCATCATTGCCTCTACTGAGATGTTATGCAATTCTACCCAGGTTGCAGTGACAAATGAATGAGTTGCACCAGTATCAAATAGCACTTTCGTGGGATGAGATTCGACTGAGAACATACCTACTGCCACATCTGGTGCATCCTGGATCGCTTCGGCCTCCAAGTGGTTCACCTTTCCACGGTTGTACGCTTGGTTACGATTGCCTGCTGTCGGCTGCAGCACACCTTGCCTTGTTGGAGCATTGGGGTTGGTCTGCTGCTGCGCCATCTTCTTCGGGCATTGCATCGCCCAGTGGCCTTGTTCTCCACAGTGGAAACATCCTCTGCCTCCTCCTTGTGCTGGGGCTGCTTGGTTGCTCTGGTTTGCTGCTGGGGCAGGAAGGCGAGGTGCCTGGTTGTTCTGCTTCTGATACTGATTATGTAACACCCGGATTTTAGGGGTCCAAAACCCGGGGTTAACAAAAACACCAGGTATGCTGGGACCAAGTCTCATACATATGATGTATAGTGGCACAGGATCGAATGTCACAACTTTATATATAACAGGAGTTCTATACAAAATAAATAGTTACATTATAAGGAGACAACGGTCCAGCAACCCAAAGTTGACTGGGAGACGACGACCTAGACCTCTCACGAACTCATCGCAGCATCCTCCATGAGCATCATCCTGCAGTACCTGGTCTTGACCTGTGGTGTATGTGAGACAGCAAGAGTGAGCTCACATACGTTCATCGCTCAACAAGTTGTGGGGAATAATGTGCATGAACTCGCCAAAGGTGGGAGCTCACGTGAAGTGTAAGGCTTACCAAAGAAGATGGTTAGAGCTGAGCATTGCTTTTAAAGTTGGTCAAAATTTTATTAGCAATTACTAAGTATAAGTAAATACCAAACCCAATTAAGTAATAGAACAAAAGTATCAACATCACCTGCAATGCAATGCTTATGACAAATTGAATTTAAGTTCCATAATTTAATCATGTGAGTGTCCGAGCTGCTCATGACCGTGAGCACGGCTAGTATACCAGTTTTACACTCTGCAGAGGTTGCGCATCTTTACCCACAAGTCGTGTTACCCATCTGCCAAGGGGTCATGAATCCCATACACCTCTACCAAGGAAGTGAGGCAGGGTAGCACTACGAGGCCTTTACAAAGTTCCACTAGCTTCCGAAAACCCGCTACAGTTTATAGGAAGATCCAGTGCAGGAATCCCTTGCAGGACCGCCATCGCAGCAAAATCCTCCCGAGGGCCTCCCTACACTGACCTCTCCCCTACTGCCCTTGCCCCTTTCGGGTAAGGTAGTCTTCCACTAGCTTTCCTAATTAATCAGCCAAGGGCATCCCATACTACCCTTGTGGTAGCACTGTTTTCCCGGGTGGTTCTCCATGTTCCAATTAACATAATGATCTTAACATGAACCATAAATAACAACTGATAACAAAAGTATAATCATGAATGGTGTATCTCCATACCCAAAACCACATATAGCACTAGCAAGTACTACCCAGAAAGTTCAGTGGTAAACAAGGTATAAAGATAGACAAACTAGGGTAACCTATTGGGTCCCATCAAAATTAACCTATGCAGATCATTATGATTAATTAGAACATGAGTAGGTGAAAAGAAGTGATCAAGGGCACAACTTGCCTGGGCCTTGAGATTCCAGGTACCAGGATGATTCCTTCAGATCCTCGTGACCTCACTGCTAGTCGTAGCAATACAAACATACATGGTATAGGCAAAATTAACATTACACCAAGCATATATGCAAAATACATATTAATAATCTACATATTACAATAAGATCACAGGAAAAAGAATTATTAATTTTGGAGTTGTAGAATTCAAGTTATGATTTTCCTAAGATTTAAGGTGATTATAATATGATTAAATGATAAATAAATTTTCTGACAGAGTTCATGTCAAAACAGTGATTCTAAATGATAGAGAATATTATTACAAAATTTTAGGAATTGGAATGGTTCAATTTGGAGCAAAAATGAATTTTCTATGAATTATCTAAGTTCTAGCAATTATTTTCATATTAAAAATCTATTTTCTATTTTATTTACTCAATTTAAACGTGTTCTGGACTGGGCCTCAATTCCAAAGAAACCCAGGGGGCTCGGGGTAAGAATCCCCAAGACACAGGGAACAGGGCCCCTGGACGGCGGGTTGATTACTTAAAACTATAGGGTCTCTTTAGAAAAATTGCCACGGCGAAGGGTTACGGGCGATTCTCGGCCGTCAGATCCAAACGAAGCGTCCAGATTAGATCTGATATAAACCGAACCGGTACGCAACGCGCGCCGCTGGATCCGAGATCAACGGCCCAGATTTTAAAATGCGGGGATCACTCAGGTTCGCCCGATCTAGACGGACGGCCCGGATTCAAATCACCGAATCGTTATCTCCCATTCTAATCTTATCCGTCCGCGCCCGATCCGACGGTCGCAGAAGCTCCGTCATCAATCCAGCCGTGCAACGGCGACGAGTTCTTCCCCCCGCGGCGGAGAGGACTCCGGCGAACCCCCGATGGCCGCCCACTGCCCCAAACCCAAAGCTAATCGGTACTACGCGTAGCTGACGAACAAGTAAACGCGGTAAGGGCATCATACCGAGGGGTTCGCAGCGCGGAAGACCCTGGCCACGGCAGAGGGGCGGATTGGCGGCGGTGAAGTGCTCCGGTGAGCAATTAAGGAACGCCCAGTCGATGATTCCGCCCGCAACCACCACGGACAGCTTCGCAGACGCACAGCGCAGCTCCCCGAGTCTTCAATTTCACGGATTATCGGCGTCAGTGGTCAATTGAGGTGGTCGCGATTTCTCTCCTCGCGCGGTGATGTCCGGCGGCGGCGTTGGCTAATTGCACGGCTCAATGAGGGGCGGGAGGAGAGGGGCACGATTTATACCCTGCGCCTAGTCCGAGTCCGAGCGTGCGCAGTGGGGCCCCAACGGATTCCGCGAAGTGCGCCCCGGTCGAGCTCGTCCGAGCAGCGCGGCGAAGAGAGGGGAAAGGGGCAGAGCTGACGCGTGGGGTCCGCGGTGTCAGGCACAGGCGGGGTGGCTACACGGGAGGAGATGCGCTGACGCGCGGGCCCGAGGGCCAGTGAGGGCGAGGGTGCGGCAGTGAGGGAGCGGGGCGCGGACGCGAGGGAGAGGCTGACGGGCATGGCCCGCGTGTCAGTGACAGCGAGGACGCGCGTGAGGGGATGAAGTTGGGCCGCGCGAAGGCAAGCGCAGGTGGGCCGAAATGATGTCCGCCGGCCCAGTTAGGGTTTTTATCTTTTTCCTTTTTATTTTCTATTTCTTTTCCCCATTTTCAAATCCAATTCAAATCCAATTTGAATTCAAGTTTGAGTTCAAACTTTGTGAATAACTTGTCTTCAGTTTGAAAGGTATAATTTATTAATGTAAGTGTGAAGGATAATTATTTTATTTTATGTAATATTTTTCTTAGTTCTTCCCTTCTCTTTCTCTCATTTCCCTTTTCTTTCCTATTTTAAATTTTGAATTCAAATTTAAACTCAAGTTTGTGACTAGTTCATTTGCAAACCATATCTGTGCAAAAACATATTTTATATATCCCTTTATTTATTTTAGTTCTTTTAGACAAGTTTTCAATCATATAGTAGAGAATAATCCATACCTTATTAGTTCTAGGGAAATCAAATTTGTATTGTAAACTTATATCTATTAAGAAATAGTTTAACCCTAATTCTTTCACATATCCTAACCCAAAAGGCAATTTAGATTATCTAAGTATCTTTAATTATGTATTTTTAACATATTCATGAGTGGAAGCTTCTAAATTATGATTATTTTTAAGGAAAGGTGTTTTGATTTAAAATCTTTGAGAATTTTTCCTTGTCTTCACAAGATTTGATTTTTAGGGTGCTACAAATCCTACCCCCCTTAAAAATAATCTCGTCCTCGAGATTTGTAAGAAAAAGGGATGTATACTCATATTGTTCTCAGAACATATGCACAAGCAAAGAAATCTCAGCATGAGGTATAATTCTTTTAAAAAAACATAGGGTCAATAGACCTTATTATTTCTTCTAGAATAATATCCTATCATCTACTAACTAAAGTAACATCTAGATCTTACAAATCATCATAATTTATATCTATGTAGCTTGGTGAAGCTGGTGGTGGTGGGGGTTGTTGTTGTTGTTGTCTCTCCAGCCGTGCTTGCCTTATTTCTTGGCGGGCTTGACGTATTTCCTCGCGTTGTTGTCTTATCTGATTCTGCATCTCGGTCACCATGTCTGTTAACTGTTGTATTACCAGTCTTTGGGTAGCAACCACTTGATTGAGGTCAACAGGTGGAGGATTTGGAGGATTCATTTTCTGTTTGTTGTTACGTGATAATCTTTCCTTTCCTGGTATTGACCATGAAAGTTAGAAGCATGTGATAATAGTTTTGCAAAGGAAGTTACTAAGCGGAATGGATAAGCTAGTAGTTGGTTATAGTCTATAGATTCTTTGGTAGGGCTTAATTTATGTCCAGATTGGGGTAACCAATCATATAAGGTGAATATCCAAGGGTAAGATAGAATCTGTCAAGATGAGAGATATACATGGGTGAGATAGACTACAAGATGTAGGTTTAAAGTTTGTTTGTTGTTAGGTGGGAATAGAAAGGTTATATCATTCATCATGGTTCTATGGGTTGGGTTAGCTCATGGTTGAATTGATCCAATGTGCTAAGATAAGTTAATACATGGCTAGTGGGGTCTAGTCTCTTCTACTAGTGTCATTAATCTGTTTAAGTGAACCACATTAAGTTAGATAACATTAGACCACACTGGATCAGGTCACATTAGGTAAGATAAGATCTAGATTAGATTGGATATGACTAGATTAGACTAGTTTAGGTTAGATAGGTCCAACAAGGTAGGATAAATATTATTAGGATATGTTAGAATCTTTAGAAGTTAGTTGGATTTATTAGGACCAGATAAAATCTTTTTAAGGTAAGATGAATCCACAAGGATAAGTTAGAATCTTTTCAAGACAAGATGAATCTATTAAAGTAATAGAGTATCTTTCAAGATAAGATGGATCTATTAAGTTAAATATATTTTATTTAGGATAAGTTGGGGTCTTTTGAGATGAGATGGATCTATTATGATAAGAGAGAACCTTGTAAGATAAGATGGCTATTAAACTAGATATATTTTAGGATAAAATGGAACCTTTTGTGACCAGTTAGATCTATTAGGATGAGATACAATCTTTTCAAGATAAGATGAGTATCTTTTAAGATGAGATGGATCTGTTAAGATAAGGGAGAATCTTTTAAGATAAGATGAATTGGTTAGAATGAGATCTTTTGGGATAAGATAAATCTCTTAAGCTAGATATGTTCCAATGGGGATAATCTAGGTTGTCTAGTTATTTTATAAATATATTTTTATACCTATGTGTATATGCAGATGCAATTGTGGACATTACTCCACAACCCATCACACTCAATCAAAGATCCAAATCAAACAAATATCATAAGGACCAACATTCAAGTGCATAGATAACTATATATATAAAAAAAATTAGTTTTGTTTTTGTTCCTAGGAGTAGGTCTCCTATTCCTAAAAGTCACTTTAGGCACAGGATTTCAAAGTGTGAAATCCACATTTGTCTTTTAGAATAAATAGGTAAGAATAATCAGAGTGAAGCGGAGATAAATGAGAAAAGATTAAGATAAGTTTAGAAAAGAATCAGAGTAGCAGAGGTAAGTAAATAATGGTTGTCCAGTTCTATCTAGGTTTCGTCCTACAGTCAACATTCCTCTGATACCACTTCTGTAACACCCGGATTTTAGGGGTCCAAAACCCGGGGTTAACAAAAACACCAGGTATGCTGGGACCAAGTCTCATACATATGATGTATAGTGGCACAGGATCGAATGTCACAACTTTATATATAACAGGAGTTCTATACAAAATAAATAGTTACATTATAAGGAGACAACGGTCCAGCAACCCAAAGTTGACTGGGAGACGACGACCTAGACCTCTCACGAACTCATCGCAGCATCCTCCATGAGCATCATCCTGCAGTACCTGGTCTTGACCTGTGGTGTATGTGAGACAGCAAGAGTGAGCTCACATACGTTCATCGCTCAACAAGTTGTGGGGAATAATGTGCATGAACTCGCCAAAGGTGGGAGCTCACGTGAAGTGTAAGGCTTACCAAAGAAGATGGTTAGAGCTGAGCATTGCTTTTAAAGTTGGTCAAAATTTTATTAGCAATTACTAAGTATAAGTAAATACCAAACCCAATTAAGTAATAGAACAAAAGTATCAACATCACCTGCAATGCAATGCTTATGACAAATTGAATTTAAGTTCCATAATTTAATCATGTGAGTGTCCGAGCTGCTCATGACCGTGAGCACGGCTAGTATACCAGTTTTACACTCTGCAGAGGTTGCGCATCTTTACCCACAAGTCGTGTTACCCATCTGCCAAGGGGTCATGAATCCCATACACCTCTACCAAGGAAGTGAGGCAGGGTAGCACTACGAGGCCTTTACAAAGTTCCACTAGCTTCCGAAAACCCGCTACAGTTTATAGGAAGATCCAGTGCAGGAATCCCTTGCAGGACCGCCATCGCAGCAAAATCCTCCCGAGGGCCTCCCTACACTGACCTCTCCCCTACTGCCCTTGCCCCTTTCGGGTAAGGTAGTCTTCCACTAGCTTTCCTAATTAATCAGCCAAGGGCATCCCATACTACCCTTGTGGTAGCACTGTTTTCCCGGGTGGTTCTCCATGTTCCAATTAACATAATGATCTTAACATGAACCATAAATAACAACTGATAACAAAAGTATAATCATGAATGGTGTATCTCCATACCCAAAACCACATATAGCACTAGCAAGTACTACCCAGAAAGTTCAGTGGTAAACAAGGTATAAAGATAGACAAACTAGGGTAACCTATTGGGTCCCATCAAAATTAACCTATGCAGATCATTATGATTAATTAGAACATGAGTAGGTGAAAAGAAGTGATCAAGGGCACAACTTGCCTGGGCCTTGAGATTCCAGGTACCAGGATGATTCCTTCAGATCCTCGTGACCTCACTGCTAGTCGTAGCAATACAAACATACATGGTATAGGCAAAATTAACATTACACCAAGCATATATGCAAAATACATATTAATAATCTACATATTACAATAAGATCACAGGAAAAAGAATTATTAATTTTGGAGTTGTAGAATTCAAGTTATGATTTTCCTAAGATTTAAGGTGATTATAATATGATTAAATGATAAATAAATTTTCTGACAGAGTTCATGTCAAAACAGTGATTCTAAATGATAGAGAATATTATTACAAAATTTTAGGAATTGGAATGGTTCAATTTGGAGCAAAAATGAATTTTCTATGAATTATCTAAGTTCTAGCAATTATTTTCATATTAAAAATCTATTTTCTATTTTATTTACTCAATTTAAACGTGTTCTGGACTGGGCCTCAATTCCAAAGAAACCCAGGGGGCTCGGGGTAAGAATCCCCAAGACACAGGGAACAGGGCCCCTGGACGGCGGGTTGATTACTTAAAACTATAGGGTCTCTTTAGAAAAATTGCCACGGCGAAGGGTTACGGGCGATTCTCGGCCGTCAGATCCAAACGAAGCGTCCAGATTAGATCTGATATAAACCGAACCGGTACGCAACGCGCGCCGCTGGATCCGAGATCAACGGCCCAGATTTTAAAATGCGGGGATCACTCAGGTTCGCCCGATCTAGACGGACGGCCCGGATTCAAATCACCGAATCGTTATCTCCCATTCTAATCTTATCCGTCCGCGCCCGATCCGACGGTCGCAGAAGCTCCGTCATCAATCCAGCCGTGCAACGGCGACGAGTTCTTCCCCCCGCGGCGGAGAGGACTCCGGCGAACCCCCGATGGCCGCCCACTGCCCCAAACCCAAAGCTAATCGGTACTACGCGTAGCTGACGAACAAGTAAACGCGGTAAGGGCATCATACCGAGGGGTTCGCAGCGCGGAAGACCCTGGCCACGGCAGAGGGGCGGATTGGCGGCGGTGAAGTGCTCCGGTGAGCAATTAAGGAACGCCCAGTCGATGATTCCGCCCGCAACCACCACGGACAGCTTCGCAGACGCACAGCGCAGCTCCCCGAGTCTTCAATTTCACGGATTATCGGCGTCAGTGGTCAATTGAGGTGGTCGCGATTTCTCTCCTCGCGCGGTGATGTCCGGCGGCGGCGTTGGCTAATTGCACGGCTCAATGAGGGGCGGGAGGAGAGGGGCACGATTTATACCCTGCGCCTAGTCCGAGTCCGAGCGTGCGCAGTGGGGCCCCAACGGATTCCGCGAAGTGCGCCCCGGTCGAGCTCGTCCGAGCAGCGCGGCGAAGAGAGGGGAAAGGGGCAGAGCTGACGCGTGGGGTCCGCGGTGTCAGGCACAGGCGGGGTGGCTACACGGGAGGAGATGCGCTGACGCGCGGGCCCGAGGGCCAGTGAGGGCGAGGGTGCGGCAGTGAGGGAGCGGGGCGCGGACGCGAGGGAGAGGCTGACGGGCATGGCCCGCGTGTCAGTGACAGCGAGGACGCGCGTGAGGGGATGAAGTTGGGCCGCGCGAAGGCAAGCGCAGGTGGGCCGAAATGATGTCCGCCGGCCCAGTTAGGGTTTTTATCTTTTTCCTTTTTATTTTCTATTTCTTTTCCCCATTTTCAAATCCAATTCAAATCCAATTTGAATTCAAGTTTGAGTTCAAACTTTGTGAATAACTTGTCTTCAGTTTGAAAGGTATAATTTATTAATGTAAGTGTGAAGGATAATTATTTTATTTTATGTAATATTTTTCTTAGTTCTTCCCTTCTCTTTCTCTCATTTCCCTTTTCTTTCCTATTTTAAATTTTGAATTCAAATTTAAACTCAAGTTTGTGACTAGTTCATTTGCAAACCATATCTGTGCAAAAACATATTTTATATATCCCTTTATTTATTTTAGTTCTTTTAGACAAGTTTTCAATCATATAGTAGAGAATAATCCATACCTTATTAGTTCTAGGGAAATCAAATTTGTATTGTAAACTTATATCTATTAAGAAATAGTTTAACCCTAATTCTTTCACATATCCTAACCCAAAAGGCAATTTAGATTATCTAAGTATCTTTAATTATGTATTTTTAACATATTCATGAGTGGAAGCTTCTAAATTATGATTATTTTTAAGGAAAGGTGTTTTGATTTAAAATCTTTGAGAATTTTTCCTTGTCTTCACAAGATTTGATTTTTAGGGTGCTACAGATTACCTCCCTGCTGGCTGTGCTGACGATACTGCTGCTGCTGCTGATACTGCCTCTGAAACTGCTGCTGATGCGGACGCTGGTTCTGATTCTGATATCCCTGTGGGTGACCAGGCCTGCCTTGCTGAGATGAACTGCCTGAGAAACGTGGACGGCTGATGCCTCCGGTCTGGGGTCCACTCATCTTGCGCTTCCGATCTTCCATATCCTTACGCTTCTTCTCAGTCATAACTGCCCTATCGATCAGGTGCTGGAAGGTGGGGAAGGTGTGATTCATCAGCTGGTAATGCAGGGGATCCACCAAACCCCTCATGAACCTGTACTGCCTTTTAGCATCAGTGTTGACATCCTCAGGTGCATAACGAGATAGCTGCAGAAACTTGTCTCTGTATTCACTAACAGACAGGGGTCCCTGCTTCAGAGCCAGAAACTCCTCCTTCTTCACGATCATCAGTCCCTCCGGCACATGGTACCTGCGGAAACTCTCGCTGAATTCTTCCCAGGTGATGGCTTCGGGGTCAGCATGTGTGGCGAGGTAGGACTCCCACCAGGACTGGCTGCTCCCCTTAGCTGACGGGGACCATACAGAACCTTCTCCCTGTCGTCACATTGGGCGGTGCGCAGTTCTCTTTCCACTGCGCGCAGCCAGTCTTCTGCATCCATGGGGTCGGCAGAATGGGCGAAGGTAGGAGGGTGCCCTCTCATGAACTCACCACGCTTATCCCGTGGCATCTGGGGCATCTGCACTTGCAACTGGGGTTGGGGTTGCTGTTGAGCCTGCTGCATGGCTGCCAGAGTCTGCCCAATGGCCTGCACTGCCTGAGTCTGCATCAAGAACATCTGCTCCACTAACATCGGGGGTGGCGGGGGAGGCTGCCTCTGTTGTTCCTCCTGCTGGTCATGCTGCTCTTGCTGAGCACGCCTGTTGCATCGGCGCCTGTTGTCAGACATCTGTGGAAGACATTCATACATCAGCATTGATCTTACAACCCTCCAGCATAAGAAAAGAGAATACAGAATTCTTCATGACACTGAGTGAACAAAGAGCTTCACTGATCCCCATTACGATTCAACACAGCTTCTCAGATAAGAAGGAAAGTAGAAGTAAATGGCTTCCCAACTAAATAACTGACTTTATTAACATTATAGCTAGGCCAAACTGCAGGAGAAACCCACAGGTTGGCAACAGTCATTACAAAGATTCAAATCCAGCACAAGTTCATCATAACAAGCATGCAAGCAACTGATAAGCAAACTAAGCTAACTGGAAGCAACTGATAAGCAAACTAAACTAACTATTTAAGACTGATACATCTGACTTAAGAATTATTACAAACTTCGACGCTAACGATCTAAGGATCCAGATCTATCCTGGTCTTACAGGCAGGGGAACCATAAGTGTGGTGACCACGTGGCGGCGAGCGGTATGGGTGCTGAGTCCCAACAGGAGCGGGAGAACCACCCTCCTGTTGATGGCGCTCTGCCAGCTCAGCACGCAACTCCGCAATCTCCGTTCGAGCCCTGCTCAGCTCGTCCAGAGAGTGATCCAGCTCAGTGTTAAGCACTGCGACTAGGTTGACTGTGCTGCTCAACCTAGGGTTAGCCTCACCAACAGGGGAGACAACCACACTCTCTGTGATGCCAGTAGGGCGGCGGGGGTAGTACCGAAGGTTAAGACCGTCGGCCACGCCACCGAACAAAGAACAGTACTGGGAGAGTGCACGTCGTGCTGCATCCTGCATAGCCGCCTCTGCAGTGTCCCTCTCGGAGATGGAATAGTGCTCCGAAACGGCCTCCGCACCCCGGAGGTCATCCTCCGGACGGCGAACTAGGTAGGTAGCCTCCCAGCGGTCCGGGTACCTCCCGCGACTGTGCTGGTAGACTACACAACGATACTCGATCGACCAGGTGTGCCGGTCGAAAGCCTGGCGCAGCAAGGTGTCGAGTGCGTCGTGGAAGTGACAACCGCGAGCGGCGTCACGGGTGATGGGTCGGGCGACCCATCCTTCCGCCTCCTGCGGCTCAGAAGACTCCGTGCTGTGGTCTGAGTCGTCGTCGGGGTCTCCTCCAGGACTTCCTCCGGTAGCTCCTCCAACAGCCGGGGCGTCCCGCGGTGGTGCTGGGGGCGCCTCCAGCTGGGCAACAGAGGAACGGGGCCTCACGGACTCCACCTCTTGCTGGGGTGGGGAGGAAGAGCCCTACTGCTCTCTGTGCTGGCGCCGGCGTTCCTGCTCCTCACGCAGGCGGTGGTGCAGTCTCTCCAGGTGACTCGACTGACCGGACACGGTGCAGTGCAGAGGACGCTCCGCAAGTCGAGACGGCAGGAAAGGAATCACCGACTTACGTGCAGTGTGTCTAAGACGAGCCATCTACAAAAGACACCGCAAGCATAAGAGTAAGAGCAGAACTAATATGACAAGTGAATAAACCATAGACAGAATAAGATAAAAATTTTAACAAGGTATAATATAGTATATATATATATGTAGTAAAACATAGGGTTGGTCGAGGTGACCGACTTTTGAAGTAACATCAGAGGTCAAGGGGAGAGGGAAGGTCAATAGTCCTTAGTACGACCAGTGCTACTCTAGGTCAGCGGTCCTACAGTCAGCACGGCTTTGATACCACTTATGTCACACCCGGTTTTGGAAGGCAAACCGAATGCGAACTATGTACGAGCCAGGATCAGAACTCACTTACACAGCGATTACATAAATGAACATCAATGCACATTGCTCGAATAATAACTTAAAAGAGTATTAACTTATTACATCACAGAGTCATAGACATCCACATAGTCATCGTCTTAACAGGTAAATCAAAGTGCTAGCGAAACGCAGTAAAGATAAGGCCTTCACAGGCAGCTGACTGGGGGTTGCCGCCAACCCACACCTAGAATTCGTCGTAGTCTTGGAACTCCTGGAAGTCTCCTTCCACGGCTTCGCCTTCTCCTGAGCAGTGGTTACAATGCGGACAACCTGGTGTTTTGTGGTAAAGCAAGGATGAGTACACATCAACGTACTCAGCAAATGTCCTGTTTGGCTGAAGTGGACTAGCTTTATGTGGGGTTAGGCTCAAGCAGTTGCTTTTAGTTGGTCAGGTATTTATCATTAGTAGAAGCCAGATTTTATCATTAACCAACCCATAAACCATTTCCTCCTCGAGGAACAACATCATCATATTCGAACCAAAACCATAACATAATCCCTGTATCTCGAACCATCTGTATCTCTAATCAAAGAGGATCCCAAGGCTGCTCTTAACCGTGAGCACGGCTGATATATCAGTTTCACTACCCTCTGCAGAGGTCGCACACTTTACCCATGAGTCATGATTCCCTTTCTGCCCGGGGAGAGCTAATCCCCATTGACCACTACCTAGGTGGTCCGGCAGGGTATCACTACGTAGCTGTTACAAAGATTCCCTAGAGATCGTAGCTGCCCGTTAGGTTTCTCCAGTTTGATAAACACAGTACTCCTCCCCGCAGGAGAGTGACTAACAAAAGCAAAACGAAAGAACCTCGGCACTCAGCCTCGGCAGAGCAAGCACTGTGCCTGGACCCCATTGACGGCACGACGGCGAAGCAACTACACCTCTAGTTCCTCTAATTAATTAGCTAAGGGCACCCCATTTCACCCTCATGGTTGCACTGTTATCCCGGGTGGTCTCTCAACGAACAGGTCCTTACAGAGAGGTACTCAGGAAACAGCCTGAGCCCCCTAGAGTATCACAAGATCATCAACATCATCAGGATAACAGTATCATAAATATTCACATCATGTTCATTGATTAAGTTAAGGCAATAGCAGAATGCTAACCATAATAGCCCATAAGGTCATCAAGGATAAAGTAAAGTGTAAAGCTAGTCAATCCTTAGGTTTCAAGTAAGTAATGCGGGGTAGTAAGTTATAAATGAATAGGACATAATGGGTCAGAGGACACTTGCCTTCACCAAACTGTTGATCAGGAACTTCCTCTGCAACTTCCTCGGAAAACACAGACTGCTCGTTGTCTACGTAAAGTAATCATTCACACTATGCACTTGGGAAATAACAAACAAAAACAATATACCAAACATATGCAGCAGAGAGATCACAAGTTCATAATAGAAAAGGGATAGGCACTCTGGTATTCTCTAGGTCTAGGGTAGAGGACTATACAAAAGGATTCATTATCCACTAATCAGGTTTAAGTCAGTGGTGGGGGTTAAATCATTACATAGTGTTAAGTCCATAAACTTAAGTGCTCCAACTTTTATTAAAGTCTACTATCTTTTATTTATCTCAAATAGGGTTCCCATAACATTAATTTTACCCTAATGATCAACTATTAATTGGGACATAGAAACAGCAGGGAAACATTGCTTAAACAGATAGATAATAATATTATGAACATTTTGCAATTTGAAGCACCTAATTTGGAGTTCATATGACAAAGTTATGAATTTTACAAGATTAGGGATTAAAAATATGCCTTAAATACCTATTTTGGATTAAATAAAAGGTCCGAGGACCTAACTGCGAAGATCCAGGGACAGCGGGTCAATTTACAGAAAACCGGGGGTCTCTTTAAGAATTTGCGCGTGCGAAGGGGTATCGGGCTTCTACGGCCGTTGGATCTCGGATCAACGCCCGAGATTAGATCGCGGGCGGGCGCGCGAGCGCGCGGCGGCGTGAGCGGCTGACAGGCGGGGCCGGGCGGGCAGCGCGGGCGCGGGCGACTGACAGGCGGGGCCGGGCGGGCAGAGCGAGCGCGGGCGCGGGCGGCTGACAGGCGGGGCCGGGCGGGCAGAGCGAGCGCGGGCGCGGGCGGCTGACAGGCGGGGCCCGATTGACAGGTAGGCGGGGGGGGGGAAACGGCCCTGGGCCGTCGGATCTCAGGCGGACGGCTGAGGTTGGGTTCGGGCTATTTGAAACAGGGCCGTCCGATCTAAGATGGACGGCGGAGATCTGGCGGCTGGCTTCTATCTTCTCCTCCGTCCAGCAGAGGCGACGGCGCTCGTCCCGCGGCGGAGAACTCGCCGGAGACGAGGGGCGCAGGGGCTCTGCGGGTCCTTGGGGCGACCTGGGCGGCCGGGGAGGTTGGGGAGGGCGCGGGGAACCTTTTGGTGGGGGCTAGGTCGGGGCAGGGGCACCGGAGGGGGGCGGTCCACGGCGAAGCGGCTCGGCGGCGGCGCTATGGGACTCCGGCGAGCAATTAAACGCGATAGAGTGCAATAGAGGGGAAGGGAGGGGGCATGGGAGGTTCCTTACCTCAAGGCGAACTCCGGGGACTCCTTGGTGGCGACAATGGCGCGACGACGGCCCGGGTCGGCGGTGGCGGACCTCCGCGGCTGCACGGTGGACGGCGGGTGAGCGCGGGCAGAGGGAAATAGGGAGGGGAAGGGGAAATTGGACCGCGTCCCGGGTTGTGGACGTCGGGGCGGAGCTCACCGTGGCAGAGGGCACGGCGGGGCTCCAACGGCGACAGAGGAACGAGCTCGGGCGGCGGTGGTTTAATGGCGGCGGTGCTTTGGCGTGCGCGCAGCGAGGGGGAGGTGAGAGAGAGGCCTGCAGGTGCGCAAATGAGGGAGGGGGAGAGGGCGAGTGGGGCTCTGGGCTCTAGTGGCCGAGGCGAGGTGGTGGCGAGCTCCACGCGCGACGTGAGCGCGGAGTCCGCGGCACGCGCGGCTCGGGGCGGCGGTTACGCGGGGACGACGGGGCTGACAGCCCGGGCCCGCGAGCAGAGAGAGAGAGGAAAGCGGGCGCGGGCGCGGAGAACGGTTGCGCTGACGGGCGGGCCCGCCAGGGCAGAGAGAGCGGGGGAAGCGGACGCGGGCGCGGAGAACGGTTGCGCTGACGGGCGGGCCCGCAAGGGCAGAGAGAGCGGGGGAAGCGGGCGCGCGCGGGATGGGGAAAGCGGCTGCGCTGACGGGTGGGCCCGCCAGGGCAGAGAGAGGAGGGGGGGAGAAGGCGCGCGCGCGGGTGGGCCGATTGGGCCGAAAGGCCGAGGGGGGGCGGGGGTATGGGCCTTTTTCCCTTTTTCTTTTATTCCAGCAATTGTTTTCCCTTTTCTTTTTATTTTCTCTATTTGATTCAAATTCAAATAAGCCACAAATTCAAATTAGACTTTCTAAGAATTATGCACCAAACAAAAGTGAAATCTAGGGTTCAACATGATGCAACAATTCATACTCCCTTGGAGTTTGAGCTAATAGACTATAGTTACAAATAAAATAACCACTTTTCTCCTATAGAAATGAGAAAGAGAAGATTGGGGAAGGATGAGAAAAGGGAAGTAACACCTGAATTTGTGAATATGAGCAAAGAAATTTTATACCCCCAAATTCAGGGTGTTACACACAAGCGGGAGGATCTCTGCCTCGAAGGTGGTTGCCAGCACCGCGCTTGGGCCCACGGCGGCCGCGTCAAGCCTCTGGACTTCGGCCAGGGCGGATTCATCTTCGTCGGGGAGACAATACCCATCGCTGACCCGCTCCAGATCCACGTCATAGTGGGAAGCGAGCACGGCGAAGGCCCGCCTAACACCATGATGCAACGCCTCACGAAGTCTGCCACGCGCATGGTCACCCAAGGCTTGCAGGCGACTTTGAGGGGAGCTTCTCGAGGGGACGTCGTCGAAGCCGAAGACCCGGCAGAAGGCCGAGATGGCCTCGGACATGGCCGCGCAGTCGGCTTCCCTCTGCTCGGCCGCCTGAGCAAGTGCCCTGGTGGACTTATCGAGGGCAGTCTTGAGCTCTGCGAACAGCCAAAGCAGAGGACCTCAAACACGAGTTGAAGAACCAAGCTGAAACAAAATCTTCAAACAGCCGAGACATACCTTCGGCTCGGGCACGCTGCTCCAAGGATGCGGCTTGGGCCACGGCGAGGTCTGCTGCAAGGGCTCCAGCCCGAGCAGACGCCTCGGCTAACTGGACCTCGAGAGCCTCAGCCCGGCTTTCGGCCTCGTCGGCCCGGCCCCGAGAATGGTCCCGCTCGCCGGTGGCCTGGTCAAGCTTCAACTGCCGCCGCTGCGCCTCTGCGCGTGCCGCCGCCGCCTCCGCTCCCAGATCAGCACAGAGCAACCGAAGGTCCGCCACCTCGGCGCTCTGTTGGGAGAGGCGCGCGGTAGCACTGGCAAGCATGGTCCTCAGGGACCGCAGCGAACCCTAGACATCAACCTCGCGGCGGATGAACGACGACTTGGCGGCACTCAGATCCGTCAGATCCTGAGGGAAGGAAGCGGGGCATCACAAAGAGCGCTTTAATCATGAGAAAGGTATGCCTGAAGTTATTACCTGGAGGATCTTGGGAACGTCCCTGCAAAGGACCTCCAAGGTCGACCGAAGCGATCCCACTGTTGCCTCGGCACACTCATGAAGCCCGTCCCAAGACTGCTCCTCCCATTCATCGTCGAGAACAAAGAAGGGATCCGAGGCCCCACGGGTCCGGAACCGAAGCAACGGGCCCGAGCCTTCTCCGCGTCTTTCTTCTCCTTCCTCTTCTCCGCGGCGACCCTCCGCATAGCCCGGTCCACCGTGTCCTCCGGGACCGGTGGCAGGGAAGACTTGTGAAACCCCACCTCCTGGAGACGGAAGAAAGGTCTCGGCTGTGAGAACCAGGGGTAATCCGACACAAGAAGGAAGAAGGCGCGGACACTCACCAGGGACACGCACCCACGATCGGGACACATCGAGAGCTGGGAAAGGGCGCCGGCATCTGGCTTCCCCAACGTGCCTGCTACCTGCCTGTGGAGGTCTTCGATGGGAAGGGGATCCTAGGACATTCGCGAACCCTCCAAGTTGACCCCCGGCGTCATCTCCCAAAGCGGCAGCCGCCGCCCCGTCAAAGGAAGCACCCTCCAATGGTGAATGGCGGCAACCACCCCCGCAGCGGTGAGCCCTTCTTTCCGCAGCTCCTCCAGGGCCTTCAGAAGGGGCTGGAGATTCTTCTGCCTGTCGCGCGGGGTCCCGTAGCGCCAGTTATCGGCGGCGGCGGTCACCACTCGCTGAGAAAACGACGGGAGCCTCCCGTCATCATTTCGGAGATAGAACCACCGGCGCTGCCACCCTTTGTTCGAAGACGCCAGGACGGCGGGGATGTACTGCGGCGCCCGCGCCTGCCTCAGCTAGAGGATGCAGCCACCGGCCCACACCGCCATGCGGACCCTCCTTTCCCCCGTCGGCGAGGCAAAAAGCTCCACAGAGAAGAGATGGGTCCACAAGTCCCAGTGAGGGTCAATCCCCAAGTATCCTTCACAAACCACCGCAAAGATGGCAGCTTGTGAGATGGAGTTGGGACTGAGATTGTGCAGCTCCACCCCGTAGACATGCAGGATCGCCCGCATAAAACGGATTGCCGGCACCCCGAACCCCCGCTTGTGAAAGGAGACGAAGCTCACGACATACCCCGGCGGCGGGGACGGGGCGGCTCCGCTCGGAGGGGCCATCCACTCTGGCTACGAGTCACCGGAGAGAGGGCGAAGCAAACCCTCAGCAACAAGGGCCTCCAAGTCATCCGCCGTGATGGTGGAGAAAGGCCACGGGTTGCGTGGCAGGACAATGGTCACCCGGTCGGCCATCCCCAAGCGGAAGAGGTGGCGGCGGAGGAACTGGGTGCGCGGTTTCCTTTCTCTGGCTATTCCCTCGGGTTGTGAAAACCTAAGTGGGAGGCAAGCCGCTGAGTAAAGAACCGTCACCAGCCCCTCTCCCGAATATATAAAGGCCCAGGCGAGACCCATTCAGCACTTCGCCCGAACCCGCCGCAAGATTCAAAACTCAAAGAGACGCCCGTCCCTCGAACGGCTCGCGCACGCGCAACGGTCGCCCCGTGAACCACTCGTCCCGTTGCATTAACTCTACGGCAGGACAGGCGGCACCTTTGGCAGGCGAAGCAGGCGACGCTTCATCTCCGCCATAATGACCGCGTCAAAAAAGGTGCGCCACATCATTCGATTTTGTATCCTTTTCACTTCCTCTTTCTCTCTCTTGCCTCAGGGGCCAAAAAAGGGGATACTCTGAAAGGGATCCTTCTCCGCGAAGGAAGCGGGCCCCGAGCCCCCCCTACTAATCAGAGGTTCAAAGGCTGGCCCCTCGGAAGGGTTCAACAGCCGCCTCAGAGCGATCGGGCTCCGCGCCCACTACTGGTCAGAGGTTCAAAGGCCGGCCCCTCGAAAGGGTTCAACGGCCACCTCAGGCCACTCGGGCTCCGCGCCCACTACTGATCAGGGGTTCGAAGGCTGGCCCCCGAAGGGTTCGACAGCCGCCTCAGACATAGAGCGAGGGATGACCCTGGGTATGTTCGATACATAATCGAGGCTCGGGCTGCGCTCCTGAGGTACCCTAGGACATTTCCGAGACCAACGGGAACGATTTTGTAACGGAATCCCACCAGAGGGAGGCATCGAGCCCTCGGACCCCGTCAAAAGGGGACCGGGTCCGGCAAGTCACCCGCAGGTACTTTTGGGGCGCGCCTCTGGGCCACTAGCCGACCCCTAACAAATGGGGCACGGGCGTCCACTCGGATTACCCGTTAGCAACTCACTGGAGACACCATGTTCGATGTCCTCCGAGGGCAACATGTCGTTTTCCCCCTCCTTGCGGAAAGGTGACGCAGGGGCATATGCAAAAAGTCAAGTCTGTCCCTGACCGTCCTCTCGCTCTGTGCGGAGGCTCGGGGGCTGCTCTCGCAAACCCGACTCCGGCCAAACCGTTGACAGCGTCAACATACCAGCCCGAGAACTTGGGACCCGACTGTTCACCCGGGCTACGACCAGTTCGCATGAGGGAGCAGCTAGACCGGCCGAAACATTACGAAACATACTAAGACCTCGAAGGAGTCAAACTACTCCTCCGAGGCCTCGAAGGCTGCACCCGGCGGGTGCGCTCGCGCGCACCCACCAGAACAAAAGACAACCGAGGAAGGCCGGTCCCCTTGCAAAAAAGTGCGACAAAAGCCTCCAAGCGAGTATCAACACTCCCTTCGAGGCTCGGGGGCTACTGTCGGGGACCATAATTAGGGGTACCCCCAAGACTCCTAAATCTCAGCTGGTAACCCCCATCAGCACTAAGCTGCAAAGGCCTGATGGGTGCGATTAAGCCAAGGCTCGGTCCACTCAAGAGACACGACCTCGCCTCGCCCAAGCCCAGCCTCGGGCAAAGGCAGCCGATCCCGGAAGGTTCACGTCTCGCTCGAGGCCCAGTCTTCGCCAAGAAGCAACCTTGGCCAGATCGCCACATCGACCGACCAAATCACAGGAGCATTTAATGCAAGGATGGCCTGACATCCTATCCTGTCATGCGCCCTTCAGTCGACAGAGCCGAAAGTGACCGCGGTCACTTCGCCGCTCCACTGATCGGCCTGACAAAAAGACAACGCCACCTGCGTCGCTCCGACTGCTGTGCCGCTCGACAGGGTGAGGCTAACAGCAGCCAAGTCCTGCCTCGGGTGCCATAGGAAACTCCGCCTCGCCCGACCCAAGGCTCAGACTCGGGCTCGGCCCCGGAAGACGATGAACTTCGCCTTGCCCGACCCAGGGCTCGGACTCGAGCTCGGCCCCGGAAGACGACGAACTCCGCCTCGCCCGACCTAGGGCTCGAACTCGGGCTCGGCCCCGGAAGACGACGTACTCTGCCTCGCCCGACCCAGGGCTCGGACACGACCTCGGCCCCAGAAGACGACGAACTCCGCCTCGCCCGACCCAGGGCTCGGACTCGGGCTCGGCACTGGAAGACGATGAACTCCGCCTCGCCTGACCCAGGGCTCGGACACGACCTCGACCTCGGAAGACCGACTCGACCCCGACCTCGGAGGAGCCTCCGCCTCGCCCGACCCAGGGCTCGGACCGACCACGTCACAAGGGGGGCCATCATTACCCTATCCCTAGCTAGCCCAGGCTACAGGTAACAGGACCGGCGTCCCATCTAGCTGGCCCCGGAAAACAGATAATGATGGCACCCCGCGTGCTCCATGACGATGGCGACTCTCAAACCCTTACGGAAGCAAGGAGACGTCAGCAAGGACTCGACAGCCCCGACAGCTGTCCTTCCGCAAGGCTCCAACGCTCCTCCGACGGCCACGACATCATATGAACAGGGTGCCAAAACCTCTCTGGCTGCCACGAAGGCATGTACTTAGGGCGCTAGCTCCTCTCTGCTAGACACGATAGCGCATTGCTACACCCCCCATTGTACACCTGGACCCTCTCCTTACGCCTATAAAAGGAAGGTCCAGGGCTCTCTTACGAGAAGGTTGGCCGCGCGGGAGGACGGGGCGACGCGTAGAGTCCCTCGCTCTCCCCCCACGCGGACGCTTGTAACCCCCTACTGCAAGCGCACCCGACCCGGGCGCAGGACAAACACGGAGGCCGCAGGCTTTCCCCTCGCTTCTACCCCCCTTCGTGCTTCGTCTTGCGCCGACCCATCTGGGCTGGGACACGCGACAACGATTCACTCGTCGGTCCAGGGACCCCCCGGGGTCGAAACGCCGACAAGTTTCAATTAGAATTACTTTTAAATCTTTCCACTATAAAGCAATAGTTTCGACATTCGTTCTACATCAAGCGTAAAGCATGTAGGTTTATTCTTCTTTCAACACAAGCCTAACATGAGAGGAATCTACATATATACCATCATGCTAGCTAAAGAAGGACGAACGATACTGGATTTTGGTAGATACCTTTCTAAACCTTTGGCTAAGATAAAGTGTAATATTAATTTTTGTATACCATCACAACACACAAGTATTTCACCGGTTTAAGTTTTATATAAATATTAAAGGATCTTAGGCCACATGGATCTAGACTAAAGAGTTAATTAGAACTCAAGGATCATTCATGGGTTAATTGAAAAGGTAAGAGTTCATCTAAAATTAAAGATGTTATGTAGTGGGACGGAAAGCCATGCGTGAGATAATACATGTCCTGTATCTACCAAAATATAACGTTCTATGAAAATAAGTCTATTTTCCTTATACCATAATCTAAATATTTCAATTTAATGTAGACATACTAAATAAGTAATAAACCCAAACATTATAAGTAAGAAGTTCGAGATGTCTATGATGGAGGAGTTGAAATTGTTTCAAGGATTTAAAATCAAGCAACTTAAGGACGACACCTTCCTAAGCCAAACTATGTACACACAAGACATATTGCAGAAGTTTGGGTTGAAAGACGCCAAACCCATCAAGACGCCCATGGGAACCAATGGACATCTCAACCTTGACATAGAAGGTAAATCTGTTGATCAAAAGGTATACTAGTCTAGGATTGGTTCATTACTTTATTTATGCACATCTAGATCAGATATTATGCATTCCATATGCATATGTGTAAGGCAGCAGATCCTAAGGAATGACATCTTAGTGCCTATAAAAGAATCTTGAGATATTTAGTCCACACTCTTAATTTTGGGCTTTAGTATCCAATGGGTTCAATCTTTGACCTTATTGGATATTCTGATACCAACTATGCTAGATGTAAGGTAGATAGAAAACACACATCCAGGACTTGCCAATTTTTGGGAAGATCCCTTATGTCTTGGGCTTCAAAGAAACAAAATTATGTCGCCCTATCCGCCGATGAGGCCGAGTACATGATAGTTGCCTAGAGGGGTGAATAGACGAAACCTAAAATTTACAACTTTAAAACAAACCTTAATCCCCTAGTTAGCAGTTAGAACAAGATATAGAACTAAGTCCTTCTCTTTCTAAAGGTGTTGTTTTTAAAGAATGTGGAATAAACTCAAAGCAACACAACTGAATATCTATGGTGAATAGAGCAAGAAAGCTTAGTTAAAGAGAGGAACAAAAACGAGTTCTTCTTTGCAAAGAGTTGCTTCTTAGAGTGAGACTTTAACTTGAAGCAACAAAAAGTAATAACAATAAATAATAACACAAGAGAACTTTAGAGAGGGAGAAGATAAACCAATCACAAGCAATGAAAACAGGAGACACAGATGATTTGTTTTGAGGTTCGGTTCCACACAGATGATTTTGTCCCTCTGTACACGGGGGAGTTCCAATCTCCCCATTTCGTTAACCTATGTTTTAACTACGAAATTAATCCCTTTTTAGTATATTAGCTGATAATAATTTGTATTATGGTACTATAAATATGGTAGTATTTTTTAAAACTCTAAAAACTGTTGTAAAAAGGTCAAATAACCCAGTTAAAGAGTAAAGGGGAGCTGAATAGAGAGAATGGTTGGAGCGAAGATAAAATAGGGACAAGAATAATTGAGTGAGAGGTATTTTAATATGAATAGAAAAGACGATTGTGGGATTTGGGAGTGAAAATGATTGAACAAAGTTTTGTCTTTTTCTATTTTGGCCCTTTCTTAGTTTTTTCACAAATATGCCCTTTCTAATTTCTATTAAAAATGGACCCTCTAGTCGGCGCCATTGTTATTGGCACCAACGTAACACGACTAGGCGCCAATTACATTGACACATAGGTATCATCATCACCGATGACTAGGTGCTCGCGTGACCGGTGATGTGGCCAAGGGTAAGCGCCATCGATCTTGGCGCCTACCCCCTTAATACGGCCCACGTGCAATTTTTTCCCTCTCTCCCTTTCACTCTCTAGCCCGCTCCCCACTCCTCTCCCTTCACTCGCCTGCCCCGTCATCACCATCCCTCTCCCTCGTTGCGGCTCGACGTGGCCACGCCGCCCCTCTCCCTCGCCACGACGGGCTGCCCCCGCCCGCACCTTGCCGTGCCGCAGCCGTGCTGGCACTCCACGGCCGCGCCGCCGTCCCCACACCGTTGTCGCGCCGCCGATGGGCAACACCTCCACGTCGCCTCAAGCTCGTCGTTGTTTGCCGAGCTCACCACTAGGTACGCAAATGTGTTAGTAATTAGTACTTTAGGTAGTGATTTTACTAGTTAGTAAAATTTGTAGTTAGTAATGTAGTTAAGTAATGTAGAGTGATTTAATAAGCAATGTAGTTAGTAATTTAGGCAGTAATGTAGTTAGTAAGTAATGTAGTTAGTAAGGGGGTGTTTGGTTTCTAGGGACTAATTTTTAGTCCCCCATTTTATTCCATTTTAGTCCCTAAATTACTAAATATAGAAACTAAAACTCTATTTTAGTTTCCCTATTTAACAATTTATGAACTAAAATAGAATAAAGTGGAGGGACTAAAGTTTAGTCCCTATAAACCAAACACCCCTTAAGTAATTTAGGTGGTAACGTAGTTAGTAATTTAGGTAGTGATTTCATACATACCAAGGTTTAGTAAGTAATGCGGTTAGTAATTTAGGTAGCGATTTTACTAGTTAGTTATAGATTTAGTTTTGCAATTTATGTACCTATATATGTATTCGTTGGTTTTTTATTGTGAAATGATGACGTTGAATGTGATGAACGTGATGTTTGTGATGAAACCGATTCATATGATGAAAGTGATATGAATTTGCATGTTTTAGAAACCTCCCTGTGCAGGGGAGGTGCTATCGAAATTTTGTGATTAGTATTATGTTTCTTTCTTTGCAAAGAGGAGACCACGAGACTGCACCGCTAGCACTAGCCTTACTCCACCACAACCTTAGGTATAGATCTTTATCTTGTGTAGTTAGTAGTTAGTTATTATTAGTAATTCAACAATAGTTAGTACTTAGCTTTTATTAGTAAATCGTTATTAGTTATTAGTTAGATAGTAGTTATGTATTAGTTGACAATTCTTTATTAATTATTAGTTAGTTTGTAGTTAAGTAGTAGTTAGTCATAGTGGATGGGGTTATGCACTAACCATCATAATTGGTTATTCAACGTTGAATTCGTGATCCAAATAGATGGACAATTTTTTGGGCATATACCATGGAGGCATCATGGAACAAGATCATTATGGAAATGCTGAGTTCGTTGACATGCAACGGATGGCCATGCTATTCGACAAAATACCCTCCTTTAGTGAGGTGGTTGCTAAGGCTAAGGAGAAGATCAATTGGTATGATGTTGACGAGATTTTCGTTGATGGGGTGCTAAATGTAGGTCCTCCACCCAACGTGGAAAGACTTATTATGTCAACGAGAATGGGAGAGTTATGTTAGATCAGCTATGAAGACCCAAAAGCAAGTCAAGGAGGCATGGTGGAACGGCTATTGGTAGTTCCCTCTCGCCCTAAAGAGGAAAACTATGATTGTGGTGTCGAGGTCGTGCCAACCGTGCCTGGTGCTCAATTTGGCCCCAATACGATCCCATTAAGTGAGCCTGAACATGATTGTTGGACTCATGACCTCTAGCTAGATTCTCCTGATGGTATCCCTTTAGCACAGACCCCTTGCACTAAGTTTTCTTTGCACTAGATCATTATTTTGGAGCATGCCAACTTCATTTATTTCATTGACATGAGTTTCTTTTTGTATATCGGTCCATGTTGCAGGAGACATTCCTGATGTTGTGGTTGATCCTACGATCAGATCACGTGTCCAATTTGGAGATGGATTTATTGTCTTCAATAATCTTGAATTTAAGAATGAAGAGGAGCCTTATGCCTTTGATATGGGCACTGATTCAGATGATGACCGTCCGGTTGGTGAGCCCACACATAGTGATATTGAGATGTTGTAGCATGTTATTCCAGACCACCGAGATCCAAGAGTGGATGAGTTCAGTGATCTGAGTCTTTCTCATGAGGCCTTTGCGGAAGGAAGGGATGATGAGCTGCTAGATGCTCCTGAGACAGGTCCTAGCATGAAATTGAAAATGGTCGGGTTTTCAAGGACCTGACTGCCATGAAGAGGTGGTTGTAGCATTATGTTATCTTATGTAAGAGGCCGTATAGGGTGCTTCATTCATACGAGAAGCGGCGTTACATTGTTGTATCCGACAAGGAACACTATCCATGGAGGGTATATGCTAGGATACAAAACATCACAAAAGTTGTGGGGCCACACAACTGTGCTGAACATGAGATAACGACGAATCATCACCAATTTACCTCTACCCTCATTGGGAAGCGGCTTATCAGAATATTGCAGGCGGAACCAAATATGAAGGTGAGGGCAATCATGAGGATTGTGAAGAATGTGTATATGATGGATATAAAATAACGTATGGTAAAGTTGGAGGGCTAAGTAGTGTGTGTGGATGATGATATATGGGGACTAGGATTCTGGGTACGAGCAACTGCCTATTCTTCTCAATGCAACGAAGGCAATTAATCTAGACATGCATTATGAGTACATATCTAAACCAAATGCATGGATTAATGGGATGCAGATATTCTTCCATGCTTTCTAATGCTTTCGTCATGTGTTGAGTCCTTCAGGCATTTCTTTCCTCATGTGTTGAGTCCTTCAGGCATTGTCGTCCAGTCTTCTCCATTAACGACAGGTTTCTTCTTGGCAAGTAGCAGGGCACACTTCTTATTTCCATATCCGTTGATACAAACAACAAGCTGGTTCCCTTGGTGTTGGGGACTTGTTCTCAAATGCTAAGAGTTAAGAACAAGGCAACATAAAAAGTGTTAAATATTAAAGTCCTTCGTCCTTCAAAACATTATATCCCTTCGGACATAATGAATTTCGGACGAAGGTTAGGAGGGAAAAAACCTTCGTAAGCTCGATAGACAATAAAAACGAATTCATATCTCAAATACGAATAATAATTTAGATATTATTATCAATTTATCTTTATTTGCATTATCATATTCAAAATAACAAATTATAAATGTACCTTCGGATTGACGGAAAGTAAAGGTACAAGCGTGATGCGAAAGGCGAATGCTGAGTCAGCCTGAACAGTACGGGAGTACTGTTCATGTATTTATAGGCAAGGGACGCAGCCCATGTAGAATTACATTTGTGCCCTTTACATTTATCAATAACTCTATAGTAGTTCTTCGGGGTCTAATTCGTCTTTTCATCTTTAAGTCGGTTCCCCTTCTCTGCTATCATGCCGAAGCTTTTCTGCGCACAGCTTCGTGGTCATCTTTATCCTTCGTCATAATCGCTTTCTGTCTCGCTCAGGCTTCGTACTGACCATACTCTTGTATACTCACGACCCGATTCCGAAGATACCTGTTCACATATTCCACTTGGAAAACATTGTTAAATCATGTTTTTGAGGACCTTCGGAAGCCGAAGGCCCCCAACAGTAGCCCCTCGCAATATTAATTTGCTAGAATGATAAATTCATATTGCGACATGGACGAAGGCTTTAAGCCGAAGGTCCGAAAAAACACCTTCCCTTTGCTAGAATAGCAACAGTTATTGACAAGCGGGATCCTCCAATTTTCAACGCACTAGGTGTATAAATAAGAGCTTGCCACGAGTTATTTGGCACGCTTTCTTGCCATCTGCTCTTGCTCACTCGACTTTTTGCCTGTGCGCAACAACGCTTGCTTGGCTTTTTTAAATTTTTAAGCTTCGGATTTGAGAGCACTTTCTCAGCGTTCACGAAGATGTCTGAAGATAAGAAAGCCGTTGCTGAATCGAAGCTGAGCCTTTCTGAGGAGATGCATCTCGGGTTTCTTCAATCAATAGCAAAGACCAACACAGAGAAGATCACTAGGGAGATTTTGGAGGGTTTATCTGAAGACACTGGAGACAGTGACAGCTATGATGTAGAAAGTGGGGGTGAAGACTCCAAAGATCGACCGTGGTGACCAAGTCACACAGTCTTCAGAAAATCGAGCATTAAACAGAGTCATCTTGATAACATGAGGGGAAGATATTTTCGAGACATGTCTACTGTGAGGGCAGATGATGGGGAGAAGACTGTGCCTACTCCCGAAGAGAATGAAGTTGTAATCTTCCGAAGCTTCTTAAAGGCTGGACTGCGGTTTCCCTTGAGCAGTTTTGTTATAGAAGTACTGAAGATATTTGAAATCTATCTTCATCAACTTACTCCCGAAGCAATCATAAGAATGGGCATCTTCGTCTGGGCCGTGAGGAGCCAAGGTTTAGAACCAAATGCAAAAAGTTTCTGCAACATACATGAGCTATTGTATGAGACAAAACCCTGGGGCAAAGAGCAGTATCACAACAATTTTGGCTGCTACAGCTTCGGCGCCCGGTCTGGGTCAAGCTGTCCCGTGCCAACCTTTCGAAAGAGGTGGCCCGGCGATTGGATGACGGAATGGTTTTATGTAAAGAATGACTTGAAAACACGGGAAGATATTAAAGGTATCATTATGCGCCCTATCTGGCAACGCTTCGGCCTTCGGAGGCTGAAGGTAGAAATGAATGAAGCAGCCGAAGAATTCCAAAGAGCCTTCGGCGTGGTTTGCTCTTTTATTGGGACAAGGGATTTGGTCCAAGAACACATTGCCTTCAGAATATGGCCACTTGTAGAAAAGTCGGAAATGCCGAAGGAGACCGTTAGAGAAACTGACGAAGGTGGATTAGTTAAGCTAAAATACACATTCCAATATGGAGATAAATTCGTCGAGCCAGATGATGACTGGCTAAAAAGTGTTGAGACTGTAAGTGATGAATTGCTTGGATTATACTCGAAGGCCGAAGACACTGCACTATCAGCGGCCTTCGGAGGCCGAAAGAAAAAGAGACTCAACCGAGTATTTGATGCAATTGGGTTTTTCTACCCCGACTACCGTTATCCAACGCGGGGTCAAAAAAGAAAGAATACATCTTCTACGAAGGAAGTTGCCTCAGCTGCTCCTAGCGAGCCACGCCGAAGAGGAAAAGGGTAAAGGTTCTCACACACCAGCCACGTTATATTGAACCGGCCACAGTGCTTGAGTTTGCCGGTGGGACCTCTTCGGCCACTGAAGCTAAAGAACCAACTCCCCTGCCAAATATTGTAGGGCTGGCCGAAGTGCCAGCGACGGAAAAAATAGAAGAACCGAGGGCTGAAGTAACAAAGACAACAGAAGTTCTAAGTCCTTCAGCAAAAATTGAGGTAACAAAAAGCCAAAAGGGGCCAGCAGTGACCCCAAAAAGAAAAAGGATGGTTAATGTACTGGATGTTTTGGAGACAATTAAGTCTTCAAGCACAACTCCGAAGAAAACTGTTGAATCTTCCGAAGTACATACCGAAGCATTTGATGCCGAAACCTCAAAACATCAGTCTGAGACTGAAGCTGGGCCTTCGGAGCCCACCAAGGTGAAATCCTTGGAAGTCGAAGAGACAGAAACAGCAGAACAAATTTCAGCTGAAGAAACTGGTACTGCCGCCCCCGAAGCATCTTCCGAAACCTTCGATTATATCCTTCGTCATGCTTCGGGGAAAAAACTGACTGAAAAAGAACAGCAAGAGGCCCAGTTCTACGCCCACAAATTGAAATATCCAAAGGGGGCGTTGATATTCAACGACAGTGGAGAAGAAGACTTTTTGTATTGTCTCCCTGACAGCAAGGAGATTTCTGTCTGTCGGGAGATGAGCAAGAGCTTCGGATTCCCAACACTGGAAGACGGGCTCTCGGTGCTGTCGAAAAACGAGCTAGCCGACAGCCTAGCATATAATAGCTTAAAGGTACAGAGAATGAGGTTTTCGTATTTTTTCTTGAAACCAAAATTTTTCGTTTGCTTAAATTTATTGTCGCACTCACATTTTTCTTTTTGTAGGGCCTTATACTTAGCAATGCCCTCAGGGCCCAAAAAGATGCCGAAGACGAAGGTTGTGTTATGGCCCTGAGCAACCTTCGTTCCAAAGTAATTGAACTAAGGAACGAAGGTCTCGAAAAAGATAAAATATTGCATTCATTGATAGATAGAATAAAAGAAGACGAAGCTACTTTTAAAGTTCAAGCTGAGGCTCAGAGGCGTGAAATTGAAGATCTCCGAAAACAACTGGCCAGAGCTAAAGAGGAACGCACACTTGAAGAAACGAAACGAGAACTCAGTGAACAATGGGCAAACCATTTGGAAAAAAGCGTTGAAGAACTTCGTGCATCTAAGAAAAGATGCTATGAGAAATCTATAGAATGTGTTAAAAAAGTAAAAACCAGCTTCGCCAACGTTGGCGCTTTTTCAAGTGACGAGAACTTCATAAAAGGTGACCCCGAGGGCCCAATCGAATGGATCAGTCACGAAGCTGAGGCCTTTGAAGAAATTTTGAATAGCCACGGAGTCATATGTGCCTTTTCGGGTGCCAGGTAGATTGCTACCATTTTGGAGAGGAAAGGCTGTGAGCATGTAAAGTTTTTGGCACAATCCGAAGCCGCCTTATCCTCCGAAGATATAAAAGACCCTTCGGCCGAAGCAAGCCTGGTCGGTGGAAAATTTTTCACCGACATCTGGGACAATGGTGGCTGGGAAATGGCCTAAGAGATTATACGAAAAAGCGAAAAAGGCATTCATGACGCTAGAAAAGTAGCAGGGGCCGCTGAGAAAAGTGCAGAGCCCGAAGGGCAAATAGGTATTGACTAGTGGTTTTTGACTCTTTGTTGTAATTTTTTGATTTCGAACTTGTTCACGGTTTGTAATAGTAATACAGCCGTATCTTCTCCTCCCTTAGAACCTGCTGAATCATCTGCGGGCCCCCACGCAAAATGGGATGATGAAATTAGGAAAATGGCCGAAGCCATCATGGATAAAGTTGTTGATCAGCTACTAAACGAAGCTGCAGAAGTAGGTCTAAGGGAAGATTAGATGTTGTTGTAAAAACATTTAGAACATAATGTTTGTTGAGAAACATGTGTAATATTTTGTAACTTTGAATGTAATATATAAACTATTTATGGTTCTATTCTTTACGATGCATGAAACTTCATATACATACCGTTTTTGAGCCTTTGGCAAAAAAACACCTTCCCTTCTTTTCATGCTTCGTAAATAATATCCGTGTTCTCATATGATCAGCAACCAATCCTCGTAAAATTAATAACCAATAGATGTTTCCATTTGACGAAAGTATAACTCTTCAATAGCTATTTTTGTGCCTTGCCACTTTTCCTTCGAAACAATTTTCGAATGTCGATACTGGGATCCCCTTCTTTGCATTGTTGATGCAATATGATGTATGATGTTATGCTATGCGAATGATGTAATGATGTGATGTTATGCAAAGTGATATTTGCCGAAGGTCGACATTTTACTTTCAGCGGAATCAGCGTTTATTTTTCGCTGTAAGCCTCCCTTAGGAGCTTCTTCGCCTTTTACTTTCAGCGGAATCAGCGTTTATTTTTCGCTGTAAGTCTCCCTTAGGAGCTTCTTCGCCTTTTACTTTCAGCGGAATCAGCGTTTATTTTTCGCTGTAAGCCTCCCTTAGGAGCTTCTTCGCCTTTTACTTTCAGCGGAATCAGCGTTTATTTTTCGCTGTAAGCTCTGCATTCCCTTCGGAACGACTTTTGAGCAAAAAACTTACTCTGTGTTCCCTTAGGAACGACTTTTTGCTGCTTCGACTAAATTACGATGCGTTCCTTAGAACAAAATTTTTGACAATTCGAAGGTCCTCTTTATCACCATAAATTCTTATGCTTCGGCAACTTAAGCCTGTGGAGAAGATATATTTTCATTATAGTAAAAAGCGAAACTGTTACAAGGGATTAAAAACGACAAAAAAGCACTTAAACCTCCCATAAGTGTTTCTTAAAAAAGAAAATAACACTGAATGCGAAAAACTGCTATCGGGGTAGGATATTTGTTAGTAAATATGCTTCGACTCTGGCACAGTGCTATTGACTGTGCGAGCTTCGGACCCTTCTCTGAAGTCACGCTGAAGGTGAGCGTGCTGGCTCCCTTCTGGCTGTTGGCCGTGTTGCGTTGGTGGTGGAGGTGAAGGCTGTTGCCAAGATGCTTTAGGTTGGCTTGCCAAAGCAACAGAAGCTGCAGGGTGGTTGCCTACATATTCTGGAATGTAAGGCGAATGGTACGAAGCAGTATGCATGACTTGCTTCGGCTGACTCTGTTGTGCTGCAGCTTCTGCTATCTCCTTTTGCTTCTGGATGGTAACATGGCACATCCTGGTGGTATGGCCCTTGTCCTCACCACAGAATAGACAATAAAATTTCCTTGGCTGATCCCCAAATCTTCCTCCGAAGCCCCTGGCGCCTCTGCCCCTTGGAGCTAGTGGCCAGAAAGAGCTTTGCTGCTGCCCCGAAGCTTGAGAGGAGTACTGCGGTCTTTGCTGTTGACTCCCTCTATCATCACTCTGAGCAGAGTTGTGAATTGACCTGACGTGCCTTGGATGAAGTCTTCCTCTGAAGCCCCTGGTCATTTCAGAGAACCTGTATGCTTCCTCCCTTCTTTGGCGGAAGTCATTGTCCGCTCGAATATACTCATCCATCTTCTGGAGCAGCTTCTCCAAAGTTTGAGGAGGCTACCTGGCAAAGTATTGAGCCGAAGGTCCTGGCCGAAGCCCCTTAATCATGGCCTCAATGACAATTTCATTGGGCACTGTTGGTGCTTGTGCCCTCAGACGCAGGAACCTTCGGACATACGCCTGAAGGTATTCTTCGTGGTCCTGGGTGCACTGGAATAAGGCTTGAGCAGTGACCGGCTTCGTTTGAAACCCTTAGAAGCTGGTTATCAGCATATCCTTCAGCTTTTGCCATGAGGTGATTGTTCCTGGCCGAAGAGAGGAGTACCAGGTTTGTGCAACACTCCTGACAGCCATGACGAAAGACATTGCCATGACTGCAGTATTGCCACCATACGAAGATATGGTTGCTTCATAACTCATCAAGAATTGCTTCGGGTCTGAATGACCGTCATACATGGGGAGTTGGGGTGGCTTGTAGGACTGGGGCCAAGGTGTAGCCTGCAGTTCTGTTGATAGAGGAGAAGTCTCATCAAAAGCAAAATTTCCATGATGGAAATCCTCATACCAATCGTCCTCATTGTAGAAGCCCTCCTGGTGAAGCTCTCTGCGCGGAGGCCTTCGGTTCTGGTCATCTTGAGCAAGATGGCGAACTTCTTCAGAGGCTTCGTCTATCTGCCTTTGTAAATCAGCTAGATGAGCCATCTTTTCCTTCTTGCGTTGGACTTGTTGATGGAGCATCTCCAAGTTTTGGATTTCTTGATCCAATTCGTCCTCCGGAGGCGTCGGACTAGTGGCCTTCCTCTTCTGGCTTCGGGCCTCCCTAAGAGAAAGGACATCCTGATTAGGATTTAGCGGCTGCAGAGCGGCAGCCCCTGTTGCTGAAGGTTTCTTTGGCGGCATGACGAAGGCGATGCTTGCCGAAGGTGTTCAAAACTCAAAAAATGCAAGTGAGTTCACCGGAGGTGGGCGCCAATGTTGGGGACTTGTTCTCAAATGCTAAGAGTTAAGAACAAGGCAACATAAAAAGTGTTAAATATTAAAGTCCTTCGTCCTTCAAAACATTATATCCCTTCGGACATAATGAATTTCGGACGAAGGTTAGGAGGGAAAAAATCTTCGTAAGCTCGATAGACAATAAAACGAATTCATATCTCAAATACGAATAATAATTTAGATATTATTATCAATTTATCTTTATTTGCATTATCGTATTCAAAATAACAAATTATAAATGTACCTTCGGATTGATGGAAAGTAAAGGTACAAGCGTGATGCGAAAGGCGAATGCTGAGTCAGCCTGAACAGTACGGGAGTACTGTTCATGTATTTATAGGCAAGGGACGCAGCCCATGTAGAATTACATTTGTGCCCTTTACATTTATCAATAACTCTATAGTAGTTCTTCGGGGTCTAATTTGCCTTTTCATCTTTAAGTCGGTTCCCCTTCTCTGCTATCATGCCGAAACTTTTCTGCGCATAGCTTCGTGGTCATCTTTATCCTTCGTCATAATCGCTTTCCGTCTCGCTCAGGCTTCATACTGACCATACTCTTGTATACTCATGACCCGGTTCTGAAGATACCTGTTCACATATTCCACTTGGAAACATTGTTAAATCATGTTTTTGAGGACCTTCGGAAGCCGAAGGCCCCCAACACTTGGCATTTGGACTGGTTGAGAAGAATAGAGATAGTTGGGGGTGGTTCATAGAGTATTGCATTACACATATCATAGCAATTAGGAAAATGTAACAAAGGGCAACAATACTCATATCATAGCAATCAATAACAACAACTTCCAATTCACAATACTCAATTAGACAGAGCACGAAACAATGAGCCACCAAACCTGACTGTTGGAACTCTGGCGGCATGGCAGCGCCGCGAGCATGACTCCATGCCGAAGCAGCTTGCATAGTTGCATCTCCACGCATGTAGCTGTTACAAGAAAATCTAGGGTGGAAACCACAGATTGGTTACCGATTGAAGTTGCTGCACAGAGTTCTCTAGCAACCACAGTGGTATTTGTTGCAGAGGTAGACACACGTCAAGCGGCATCAGCAGCGATGCGGACCTCAAAGCACATCTCTCAGCGGTGTTTGCCATACCAGTTCAGGGAGGTTTCTAAAAGTTGCAAATATAAATTCATTTAACGTTTATCACATTGATCACATCAAACATGTTTATCAAATTCAAAGCATCACTTTCATCATGTTCACTATCATCACATTGACTGACGTCTCTTAACATTAACAAAATCAACTACTAAATATCTAGCTACATTTATAACTAAATTAAATTAATAACTAACTACCAAACTAGAGAAATTTGCTATCGAATTTACTAGCTAAATACTAATTTACCAAACTAGATAGTTTTGCTAAATTTCTAACTAATTTACTAATTAAATTACCTCATGTAGCTTGACAGTCGACGACGGCAGTGGTCGACGATGACGCGACCGTGGGGAGCCGAGCCAGCCGCGATGTGGGCATGGGCGGCGGAGCGTTGCAGCAAGGGAGCAGGCCGGCGCGGGCATGGTGTGGCCACGACAAGCCGCGACTAGGGAGAGGGGCGATGACGATGAGACACGACGACGAAGAGGGGCAGCGATGACGAGCCAGGCAAGCGGGCGGACATGATGGAGAGTGAGGGTGGGGGAAAACAAAATTTCACATGGGCTTGTATTAAAGGGCCAGCACCAAGATCTATATAGTGCCTACCTCCGGTGCCATAGATCTTGACGCCTACCCTGGCCACGTCAGCAGCCACGGGCGCACCACGTCAATGCCACAGACAAGGTCTAGACGCCAATGGAATTGGTGCCAAGACGAGTTAGATTGGCGCCAATATCAATGGTGTCGACCAGAGGGTCCATTTTTGAATTGAAACTAGAAATGACATATTTGTGAAAAAATCTAAAAAGGGCCAAAATAGAAAAAAAAAGTCAGAACAAAGTGCATGGCATCGACGCTGAAAGGGAAATAGGGTCAAACCTTTTCCTAAATGATTTTGGTGGTTGAATTGCCCAACACAAATATTTGGACTAACTAGTTTGGTCTAGATTATATGATCTACAGGTGCCAAAGGTTCAACACAAACCAATATAAAGATAAAGTTAGGGTAAAAAAAGAAAGGAGCAAATAAAACCGAAGGTAGCTCTGGTCTAGCGCACCGGACTGTCCGGTGAGCCACCGGACAGTGTCCGGTGCACCAGGGAGATCCACTCCAAACTCCTCAGCTTCGGGTTTCTCCAGGCGCACTCCGCTAAAAATCACCGGACTGTCCGGTGTGCCAGCGGAGCAACGGTTATCTGCGCGCAACGGTCGACTCTGCAAAAGTGAACAGTGCAACGCAGATGTCAGAGCAGAAGGTCAGAGGGGCACCGGACTGTCCGGTGCCGCATGAGGACAAAGCCTCCAATGGTCGACTAGCTCCAAGCCCTAACGGCAGGATGACATGGCGGCACACCAAACGTTGTCCGGTGGCGCACCGGACTGTCCGGTGCGCCCATCGCCAGCAGCCTTCTCCAACGGCTACAATTTGGTTGGTGGCTATAAATACCACCCCAGCCAGCCACTTTAAGGTGTGGGAGTCCAAGCAACATTCCAAGTCATATAGTTGACATATCCAAGCCCTCCCAACCACCTCTATTCATTGATCCATCGTATACACAAGATTTAGACCACTACAACCAACACAAGTGCCACAAAAGAGAGAGCAAGCAAAAGAAAGCTTCTTGTGTGAGTTTAGCAATAGTGCCTTGTGAGAATCATTGAGAGAAAGTGTGTGCTACATCTCGTGTTCATTTGTGCGTGGAGTTTTGACTCCCAATGAACTTCCACCAAAGATTTGGAGGCTTGTATAGCTAGCAAGAGACACCTAAGTGTGTGGTGATCCTTGCTGGGTCTTAAGTGATCCTTAAGAAGAAGAAGAGCTCGCTGGTCTTGGTGATCGGTGGAGAGAGGGAAAGGGTTGAAAAAGACATGTCCTTAGTGGACTCCTCAACGGGGACTAGGCCTTCGAGGGCTGAACCTCGGTAAAACAAATCTCCCGTGTCTCTTGTGTTTATGGCTTGTGATTTGTTTGTTCTCTCCCTTTCTAAGTTCTCTTGCACTACTCTTTTCTAATATTATTTTGTGTTGCTTCAAGTTAAATTCTCATTTAGAGAAGCAACTCCTTGCAAGAAAGAACTTATGTTTATCCTCTTCTTATCTAAGCCCTCTTGCATTATTCTCCACTAACATTTCTAGTAGTATTGCTATTGATTAAATTCCGCTCTCTTTGAAAACAATACTCGTTGCAAGCAAAGGACTTAGTTTTATACTCCAATAATTGTGAATCTTGTTCTAACCACTAATCAGGGGTTCTAGTTTGAATTTAGAATTATAATTTTCAAGTTTCGCCTATCCACCCTCCCTCTAGGCGACTTTCATTTGGAATCAAAGCTAGGCACTTCGTATTGAGTCTAACAACTCGAAGTGATGGCTCGAGGAAGATCCCAAAAGAACAAGAAGACAACTCGGAAGGAGGTAACTCGTGAAATATTGCTTTCGGATTGTTCTAATTATGTTTCTGAAAGGGAAATGTGCCCTTGGGCCATTTCTATAATGTTTTGGTGATTAAGTGTCCAACACATAGTGAGTGAGATATTGTGTGCCAAATAAGAGGAAAGTGCAAATCATGTAACGAGGTACGTTTCTAGACTTAGTACATTGTTTTGAGTACTAACATATTTTGTCTAAGTGCTAGAAACAGAGAAAAGGAAAAGAAGAAAAGGATTGAAGGGACTTGGCTGTGTACAACCAAAGTTCAGCTCAGTCTGGCACACCGGACTGTCCGGTGCGCCAGGCTGAACTCCGGTGAACAGGCCACTCTCGGGAAAAGTTTGGCGGCGTACGGCTAAAATTCACCGGACTATCTGGTGGGGCACCAGACTGTCCGGTGAGCCAACAGTCGACTACGCAACGGTCGACCTTGCAATCCGGGCGACGCGTGGCCTGCACCAACGGTCGGCTGGGGGCACCGGACAGTGTTCGGTGCGCCAACCGATCCCGAGGACCAACGGTCGGATGCGCCAGAATAGGAAGGAGATAACGCACCGGACAACTACAGTGACTGTCCGGCGGCGCACAGGACTGTCCGGTGCGCCACCCGACAGAAGGCAATCTTGGCCTTCCTTGTTGGTCTCCAACGGCTCCTAGCTGCCTTGGGGCTATAAAAGGGACCCCTAGGCGCATGGAGGAGTCACCCAAGCATTCACTAAGCATTCTAAGTCTCCCACACTCTGTCTCCACGCACTTGATTGATTGTGTTAGTGATTTGAGCTCCGTTCTAGTTGTGAACTCTTTCTGCTTCATTTTGAGCTCAAGTCTTGGCTTGTGTGCGTGTGTGTGCTGCGGATTTGTGTGTGTTGCTCCCAACCTTACTCTTGTCTTTCATTGTGATCTTTGTTGTAAGGGCGAGAGACTCCAACTTGTGGAGATTCCTCGCAAACGGAAAAAAGAGATAAGGAAGAAAGGCCATGGTATTCAAGTTGATCATTGGATCACTTGAAAGGGGTTGAGTGCAACCCTCGTCCATTGGGACACCACAACGTGGAAGTAGGCAAGTGTTACTTGGCTGAACCACGGGATAAAATCGTGTGTCTCCTGTGTGCTTTCTCTTTGACTATTTGTGTTCACAAGAACTGGTTTCAAGCTACTTAGCCGTTCTAACTTTCATAATCAAGTTTTCGTGGCTATTAGTTTTTGATTTTTATAGAATCACCTATTCACCCCCCCTCTAGGTGCTCTCAATTGGTATCAAAGCCGTTCTCTTCACGTAAGGTACTAATCGCTCGAAGAGATGGATCCTAAGGGAAAGGGGATGGTGGTCAACGACAAAGAGATGGAGTCCCTCTTCAACGAGCCAAGGGACAATAAGCCCATTGACTCAGGATTGAGTCACAAGAAGAGGGACGGGAAGAAGAAGAGGCGGATCAAGAAGATCATTTACTACGACAGCGACGCCTCCTCTTCTTCACCAAGAGACGACGACGACTCGTCTAAGAAGAAACCAGTTAATCAAAACTTTTCATTTGATTATTCTCGTATACCTTTCAATTCCAATGCTCATTTGCTTTCAATTCCTCTTGGTAAACCTCCGCATTTTGATGGAGAAGACTACTCATTTTGGAGTCACAAAATGCGTAGTCACCTATTTTCTCTCCATCCTAGTATTTGGGAGATTGTTGAAAACGGAATGCATTTTGATAATACTGACAACCCCATTTTCATAAATGAGCAAATTCATAAGAATGCACAAGCTACCACTGTTTTGCTAGCATCCTTGTGCAGGGACGAATACAACAAGGTGAGCGGCTTGGACAACACCAAGCAAATTTGGATACCCTCAAGATATCGCATGAGGGAAACGACGCCACAATGATCACCAAAATGGAGTTGGTGGAAGGCGAGCTAGGAAGGTTCGCGATGATCAGGGGAGAGGAGCTAACACAAACATACAACAGGCTCAGAACCCTGGTCAACAAGATTAGGAGCTATGGAAGTACAAGATGGACGGACCACGATGTCGTCCGACTTATGCTAAGGTCATTCATGGTAATTGACCCCCATCTTGTTAACCTTATTCGTGAGAATCCCAGGTAAACCAAGATGACGCCCGAGGAGATTCTTGGGAAGTTTGTGAGCGGGCGCATGATGGTGAGGGAGGCCCGATATGTGGACGACGCTCTAAACGGTCCACTGCCCGTCCACGAGCCTCAAACCGTTGCCCTCAAAGCAACAAGCAGCAGGGAGGCGCTTCTAAGCATGGTGGCACAAGTTGAAGCTGCCGGGCTAAACGAAGAAGAGATGGCCCTAATCATCAAACGCTTCAAGACCGCTCTAAAAGGACGCAAGGAGCACCCCAACAAGAACAAAGCAAAAGGGAAGCGCTCCTGCTTCAAATGCGGTAAGACTGGTCATTTTATTGCTCAATGTCCCAATAATGAAAATGACCAGGTAGAAGAAAGACAAGGGAAGAAGGAGAAAAAGAAAAGCTATAGGAAGGCGAAAGGCGAGGCTCACTTTGGCCAAGAATGGGATTCGGACTGCTCTTCATCCGACTCCGACGATGAAGGACTGGCAGCCTCGGCCTTCGACAAGTCTTCTCTCTTCCCCAACGAACGCCACACTTGCCTCATGGCCAAGGAAAAGAAGGTAAGTATTCGAGAAACCCCTAAGTATACTACTTCAAGCGATGATGATTCTAGTGATGATGAAGTAGATTATACTGATTTATTTAAGGGTTTAGATAGAGCAAAAGTAGATAAAATTAATGAGTTAATTGATGCTTTAAATGAAAAAGATAGATTGCTAGAGAAGCAAGAGGATATTTTGTATGAAGAGCATGACAAATTTGTTAGTGTACAAAAGTCTCTTGCTTTAGAAACTAAAAGAAATGAAATGTTATCCTTTGAATTGTCTGTGTGCCATGAATCAATTTCTAGTTTAAAGATTTTGAATGATGATTTAAATGCTAAGCTAGAGGTAGCTAATAAATCTAGTTCATGTATAGAACATGTTGTAATTTGCAATAGATGCAAGGATTTTGATATTTATGCCTATGATAAACATCTTTGGTGAGCCAAGTCTTAATGCTCAACTTAAGACTTGCAAGGTTGATTTTGATAAGTTAAAATTTGCTAGGGATGCCTACACCGTTGGTAGACACCCCTCAATTAAGGATGGACTTGGCTTTCGAAAGGAAGGCAAGAACTTAACAAGCCAAAGGGCTCCCATTCCCAACAAGGAGAAAGGAAAGGCCCCTATGGCTAATAGTACTCAAAGGAATCATGCTTTTATTTATAATGATAGAAAATTTTCTAGGAATGCTCATTATGATAGGAGTTATGATCATGATGCCTTTAATTCGCATGCTATGATTGCCTCAAGCTCTACTTTTGTGCATGGTAGGCCGAGGAAAAGTAATGTTGTGCATCATGTGCCTAGGAGAGTATGTAATAAGTCTTCTACCATTTACCATGCTTGCAATACTTCATTTGCACTCTTATGTAAGAATGATAAAGTAGTTGCTAGAAAGTTGGGATCCAAATGCAAGGGAGACAAGGCTTGTATTTGGGTTCCAAAGGCTATTGTGACTAACCTTGTAGGACCCAACAAGAGTTGGGTACCTAAAACCCAAGTGTAAATTGCCTTGCAGGTTTATGCATCCGGGGGCTCAAGCTGGATTATCGACAGCGGATGCACAAACCACATGACGGGGGAGAAGAAGATGTTCACCTCCTACGTCAAGAACAAGGATTCCCAGGATACGATCATCTTTGGAGATGGGAACCAAGGCAAGGTCAAAGGCTTGGGCAAGATAGCCATCACCAACGAGCACTCCATTTCAAACGTATTTCTAGTAGAGTCGCTTGGGTATAATCTCCTGTCTGTAAGTCAATTGTGCCACATGGGCTACAATTGTTTGTTTACAAATGTTGATGTTTCTGTCTTTAGAAGGAGTGATGGTTCATTAGCATTTAAGGGTGTATTAGACGACAAACTCTACTTAGTTGATTTTTCGAAAGAGGAGACCGATCTAGATGCATGCTTAATAGCTAAGACTAGCATGGGCTGGTTGTGGCATCGCCACCTAGCACATGTTGGGATGAAGAACCTTCATAAACTTCTAAAGGGAGAACATGTGTTAGGACTAACCAATGTCTGCTTCGAAAAAGATAGACCTTGTGCAGCTTGTCAGGCAGGGAAACAGGTGGGAAGCACTCATCACAACAAGAATGTGATGACTACATCAAGACCACTGGAGCTACTACATATGGACCTCTTCGGACCCGTCGCCTACCTCAGCATCGGGGGAAGTAAGTATGGTCTTGTTATTGTTGATGATTTTTCCTGCTTCACTTGGGTGTTCTTTTTGTAGGATAAAACAGAAACCCAAGGGACCCTAAAGCGCTTTCTAAGGAGAGCTCAAAACGAATTTGAGATCAAGGTGAAAAAGATAAGAAGCGATAACGGGTCCGAATTCAAGAATCTGCAAGTGGAGGAGTATCTTGAGGAGGAAGGCATCAAGCACGAGTTCTCCGCTCCCTACACACCACAACAAAATGGTGTGGTAGAGAGGAAGAACAGGACGCTTATCGACATGGCGAGGATGATGCTTGGAGAATTCAAGACACCAGAGCGGTTTTGGTCGGAAGTTGTGAACACAGCTTGCCACGCCATAAACCGGCTCTACCTACATCGCCTCCTCAAGAAGACCTCGTATGAACTTCTTACGGGTAACAAACCCAACGTCTCATACTTTCGTGTATTTGGGAGTAAATGTTACATTCTAGTGAAGAAAGGTAGAAATTCTAAATTTGCTCCCAAGGCAGTAGAAGGGTTTTTACTAGGGTATGACTCAAATACAAGGGCGTATAGAGTCTTCAACAAATCATCTGGTTTGGTTGAAGTCTCTAGTGACGTTGTATTTGATGAGACTAATGGCTCTCCAAGAGAGCAAGTTGATCTTGATGATGTAGATGAAGATGATGTTCCAACGGCCGCAACACGCACGATGGCGATAGGTGATGTGCGACCACAGGAACAACAAGTGCAAGATCAACCTTCTTCCTCAACAATGGTGCATCCCCCAACTCAAGATGATGAACAGGTCCCTCAAGAAGAGGCGCGTGATCAAGGGGGAGCACAAGAAGAACAAGTAATGGAGGAAGAAGCACCACTAGCCCCTCCAACTCTAGTCCGAGCGACGATTCAAAGGAATCATCCCGTTGACCAGATTCTGGGTGACATAAGCAAGGGAGTAACTACTCGCTCGAGATTAGCTAACTTTTATGAGCATTACTCGTTTGTCTCTTCTATTGAGCCTTTCAGGGTAGAAGAGGCCTTGCAAGATCCGGACTGGGTGTTGGCCATGCAGGAAGAGCTTAACAACTTCAAGAGGAATGAAGTTTGGAGCCTGGTGCCACGTCCCAAGCAAAATGTTGTGGGAACCAAGTGGGTGTACCGCAACAAGCAAGACGAGCACGGGGTGGTGACATGAAACAAGGCTCGACTCGTGGCAAAAGGTTTTGCCCAAGTCGCAGGTTTGGATTTCTAGGAGACTTTTGCTCCTATGGCTAGGCTAGAGTCTATTCGAATATTGTTAGCCTATGCCGCTCACCACTCTTTCAGGTTGTTTCAAATGGATGTGAAGAGTGCTTTCCTCAACAGGCCAATCAAGGAGGAGGTATACGTGGAACAACCCCCTGGCTTTGAGGATGACAGGTATCCCGACCACGTTTTTAAGCTCTCTAAGGCGCTCTATGGACTTAAGCAAGCCCAAAGAGCATGGTATGAATGCCTTAGAGATTTCTTAATTGCTAATGCTTTCAAGGTTGGGAAAGCCGATCCTACTCTTTTCACTAAGACTTGTGATGGTGATCTTTTTGTGTGCCAAATTTATGTCGATGACATAATATTTGGTTCTACTAACCAAAAGTCTTGTGAGGAGTTTAGCAGGGTGATGACTCAAAAGTTTGAGATGTCGATGGTGGGCGAGTTGAACTACTTCCTTGGGTTCCAAGTGAAGCAACTCAAGGATGGCACCTTCATCTCCCAAACGAAGTACACTCAAGATCTTCTCAAGCGGTTTGGGATGAAGGACGTCAAGCCCGCGAAGACACCAATGGGAACCGACGGACATGTCGACCTCAACAAAGGAGGTAAGTCCGTTGATCAAAAGGCATACTGGTCTATGATAGGGTCATTACTTTATTTATGTGCTAGTAGATCGGATATTATGATTAGCGTATGCATGTGTGCTAGATTTCAATCTGACCCAAGGGAATGTCACCTTGTGGCCGTTAAGCGGATTCTTAGATATTTAGTTGCTACGCCTTGCTTCAGGATCTGGTATCCAAAGGGGTCTACCTTTGACTTAATTGGATATTCAAACTCCGATTATGCTGGATGCAGGGTCGATAGGAAGAGTACATCAGGGACATGCCAATTCCTAGGAAGGTCCCTGGTGTCTTGGAGTTCAAAGAAACAAACCTTCGTTGCCCTATCCACCGCTGAGGCCGAGTATGTTGCCGTAGGACAGTGTTGCACGCAACTACTTTGGATGAGACAAACCCTCTGGGACTTTGGCTACAATCTGAGCAAAGTCCCACTCCTATGTGACAATGAGAGTGCAATCCGCATGGCGGATAATCCCGTTGAACACAGTCGCACTAAGCACATAGACATCCGGCATCACTTTCTGAGAACCAGCTAGCCGATATCTTTACCAAGCCATTAGATGAGGAAATCTTTTGCAGGTTGCGTAGTGAGCTAAATGTCTTAGATTCGCGTAACTTGGATTAATCTTAGCATACATGTGTTTTATGCCTTTGATCATGTTACTTATACATTTATGCAATTTGTTGCTTATTTATGGTGCTCAAGTTGTGCAAGGGATCCCCGGACCTCACAAGTCCATGTGTGAATGATGCACATATTTAGGGGGAGAAGTGCTACAACTTGACCCTTTGAGACTAATCCTTGTGTTTGAGTTACTTGATGTAGTCTCAAAGGTGCATTGAAAGGGAAAGGTGAACTTGGACCATGCAAAGACTCCCACTGCACTCTGGTATTAGTGTACTCACCTCCAAGTTCATTCTTATGCTCTTATTGCCTTTTATTCTTAATTGACATTTTTGGTGAGGCAATGGGGTTAAAGGGCCAATAATGATCCCGTTTTGGTGCTTAATGCCAAAGGGGGAGAAATTAAGGCCAAAGCAAATGGATCAGCTACCACTTGAGAATTTTGAAAATAGTAGAGTTAGAACTTTTGATTTGTCAAAATACTGTTATTGTCAAAATTTGGTCTCTTGAGGGGAGAATTTATGATTACGGAAAAAAGGGGGAGCTTTTGGATCTTGATCAATTTCACTCTTGAAATATCTCTCTTTATGCCCAAACAAGTGAGTTTGACTTAGTGATAGGAAAATGAATTTGATTTGCAAAAACAAACCAAGTGGTGGCAAAGAATGATCCAAATATGCCAAATTAGAGTCAAAAACGATTTGGTCCTTATTTGCATCGATGTTGCACTTATTTGTGTTGCTTTTTGATGTGTTGGCATAAATCACCAAAAAGGGGGAGATTGAAAGGGAAATGTGCCCTTGGGCCATTTCTATAATGTTTTGGTGATTAAGTGTCCAACACATAGTGAGTGAGATATTGTGTGCCAAACAAGCGAAAAGTGCAAATCATGTAACGAGGTATGTTTCTAGACTTAGTACATTGTTTTGAGTAATAACATATTTTGTCTAAGTGCTAGAAACAGAGAAAAGGAAAAGAAGAAAAGGATGGAAGTGACTTGGCTGTGTACAGCCAAAGTTTAGCTCGGTCTGGCACTCCGGACTGTCCGGTGGTGCACCGGACTGTCCGGTGGTGCACCGGACAGTGTCCGGTATGCCAGGCTGAACTCTGGTGAACAGGCCACTCTCGGGAAAAGTTTGGCGGCGTACGGCTAAAATTCACCGGACTGTCCGGTGAGCCAACGGTCGACTGCGCAACAGTCGGCCACGCAATCCGCGGGCGACGCGTGGCCTGCACCAACGGTCGGCTGGGGGCACCGGACAGTGTTCGGTGCGCTAACCGATCCCAAGGACCAATGGTCGGATGTGCTAGAATAGGAAGGAGATCGCGCACCGGACAGCTACAGTGACTGTCTGGTGGCGCACCGGACTGTCCGGTGCGCCACCCGACAGAAGGCAATCTTGGCCTTCCTTGTTGGTCTCCAACGGCTCCTAGCTGCCTTGGGGCTATAAAAGGGACCCCTAGGCACATGGAGGAGTCACCCAAGCATTCACTAAGCATTCTAAGTCTCCCACACTCCGTCTCCGCGCACTTGATCGATTGTGTTAGTGATTTGAGCTCCGTTCTAGTTGTGAACTCTTTCTGCTTCATTTTGAGCTCAAGTCTTGGCTTGTGTGCGTGTGTGTGTGTGCTGCGGATTTGTGTGTGTTGCTCCCAACCTTACTCTTGTCTTTCATTGTGATCTTTGTTGTAAGGGCGAGAGACTCCAACTTGTGGAGATTCCTCACAAACGGGAAAAAGAGATATGGAAGAAAGGCCGTGGTATTCAAGTTGATCATTGGATCACTTGAAAGGGGTTGAGTGCAACCCTCATCCATTGGGATGCCACAATGTGGAAGTAGGCAAGTGTTACTTGGCCGAACCACGGGATAAAATCGCGTGTCTCCTGTGTGCTTTCTCTTTGACTATCTGTGTTCCCAAGAACTGGTTTCAAGCTACTTAGTCGTTCTAACTTTCATAATCAAGTTTTTGTGGCTATTAGTTTTTGATTTTTACAGGATCACCTATTCACCCCCCTCTAGCTAGGTGCTCTCAGTTTCGTGGTCTACTAGTGTGATAAAGGCTTTTAAAACTGTAGATCCACGATTAGAACAAATCTTATACAAGAGTATTATACCCCTAGTTATGATAAGAAAAATACTTCCGAAGAAGATCAAGGATGTATACGCTTAAACTATCTAGCTTTTGACATCTTAGTTAATTCTCTTAGCAAGAAAGATTATCATGCCTTCATAATGAATTATTATGAAAATATTCTTGATGCGCATGATATTTGGACTAGAATTAAAAGTAAATTTGATGAGTCCAAACATGTTAGTTCATTTGTTGCTTCTACTTCCTTTAGTCTTTGTGATACTAACCCTTGCAAGGAAGGAGAAGAAAATGAACGATGGAGACCAAATGATGAATCCACCTCTCCAAAAGGTGTGTCTTCCCTTTCTGATTCTCACATATTTTGTGTGGCTAATGAAAATGATAGTGGAAGCACAAATGAGGATGAGGAGGATGAAAAAGGCTTCATGCAACTCTACGCTCGTCTAAGCCAAGAAGATAAGGCGGTCATGCTCAAACTTCTAAAAAGAGCTAGAGAGCAAAGCGAAGCTCATCAAATGGTAGAAGATATTCTCTCCATAAAAATGCTAAGATTTGATGAGTTGACTAAAGAACATGAGGAGCTAAAGTGCTCTCATGTTGATTTGGTCCAAAGGTATGAAACTATTTCAATTGAGCAAGATAACTCTTTATATTGTATCACTCAATTAGTAAATAAGAATGCCTTGCTTAAGGACCAAGTAGAAAAGCTAAAAATTGAAAATCTAGCTTTTCAAGAAAAATATGATATGCTTCTATATTCTCATGAAAGTCTTATAAATGATCATATCATATTAAACATTGCTCATGAGGTTGTGATAGAAAACTTAAAATCCCAACAACCTCACTCATGCACATGTATTCAAATTGAAACTATATTATCATGTGCTAATGCTTGTTGTTCGTCGACAAGCAAATCTTCCTTTGAGCTAGAAGTTGCAGGAACAAAAGATGATACATATCAAAAGCTCAAAGAAGAAAATGAGAGGCTAAAGATGAGCTTGACACAACTAAAAGGGAAGTGCATTGCTCAACCTTCTCAAGATAACCATGATCACATGGTGAAGAAGCTTGAGATGGGAACAACCATGACATGCACTAAATCCCTTGAAGAAAATGTCAAGGACTTGAGGATTGCCAAGAGGAAGGAACAAAAGAAGAAAATCAATACCTCTACCAAAAGCCTCAACCATGCCTCACAAGGTAACATCCAAGATAATGATCAAGCCACACTTCATACTAAGAGAAGTAAGAAGTGTAGTGAATGCTTTGAAAAGGGACACTCGATTAGGTCATGTATTAAAAATGACTTGATTATTAACAAGGATGATAAACTTTGTTTTAAATGCTCAAAGAAGGGACACTTAATTAAGTCTTGTCCCAATTTGAAACAAAAAGGCATAATATTAGAAAAGAAAATATTAACTAACCATGTAGCAAGCAAGGAACAAGGAAAGAAGAAATCTTCAAGACTTGAAGATCGCCTTTGCTACATATGCCGAAAGAAGGGACATCAATGCAAGGATTGTCCCATTGGTAACTACCCCACCTCTAGCTTGTCAATTATTTCTCATGTAACTCGGCAACCTAAAATTGCAACTTGTGCTAGAAAGGTAATGAGGTTACCAAGTGCTAACACAAAGGACTCTTGGGTTCCTAGATCTTTGTGGACTAACCTTGATGGACCCATCAAGCGATGGGTACCAAAATATGCTTGACAAGCTTTGCAGGAGAAGGAGATGATATGAAGCTTTGGGGTGCTTGAGAGAGTCAATTCAATTCTTATTAACTCAAGCTATCAATCTTCAATGATCTATATATCCAAGATTGACCCAAAGTTATTTCAAATTGTTATGTCTAAAACTCATATCATCTCAGGGAAGATATTGATGTTGTAGGAAATAAAGAATTATCCTGTGCGGAAAGATCAAGGCCTACAACATGGAGGAAAGCCAAAGGATGGTAACACTTATGTTTGTAAGTGCACGTATCTTAAATTACCATTTCTCATGTGTCTTGTGTAGTCACATAGAAAAAGAAGCACTTCAAATGTCTTAAAATTATGTCACCATTCTTTGAAGAAATTCCTCTCATATGGTAGATTGCATACTCATCATTTCTATACTATGGCAATCTACATTCTTTAAATTGTTGCAAGTACCTCATGGCATGTTCTACACTGATTATCTTATTATTGCCATGTTCAAGATATAGAGAGATATTCCCAGTTCTTAAATGAATAAGGTGTCATGTAAGAAATTCAAATCCTTAGGACACTTATAACGGGAATCTCTCTTTATAACTAGAATAGTGAGACTAATGTTTTTGCTCATTTGATCAAAATAGTCTCACATATAGAGAAAGAGTTTCTCTATGAAAATGCGTAATCTAACATGAAAAGAAAATCAATCCAATAATTTATGATGTATTTCTTCTTGCTTAAATTGGATATGATTCTTCTATATTTATCGCTCTCCATGTTATGAACTAGATTTGTTCCATAATCTTAAGAAATTATTTATGCTTGTTTTATGAGTTAAAACTGAACATACATCATGGAATAATCTAGTTCATATTATAAAGTTTCCGTGCTTTAGTAATCCACTTTTCATTCCTTGTCAAAAATGATTACAAAAAGGGAAACTAGTGCTTGTGTTACTAATGACATATCTCTTGAGCTTACTTATGAAAATCGACAAGAAAGTAAGTGCAAGCCACAAGCCTCAAGGGTTGCTCTTCACCCAAAAGAAGAAAGGTAAAAGCAAAGGAATGAGAACTCATCTTCTTAAATCAAATATAGTTCCCATCAATTGTTATTTAATCTAAATTATCATATTCTACCTATGTGAAGAATAGATTCTTTATTGAACTTCAATTAGCTAAATGTGCATTCAATCTCGTTCTCTTAAATGCACTAGCTCATTAGAATCTATTCCATACCTTTGCTATATCTGTTCTCATATTGATATGCTTCTGAATGATGATTAATAAATTCAATATGAAGAAGTAAATTTCCTATGATTGATCAAAATGTAAAAAGGTGCATATTCCTCTTTTCTAATGATGTGCACTAATATCAAGGATTTTACTTCATGTCTATGTGACTTGTGGATGATGAACTGTTTATATTCCCTATCTAAAGAAATCATCCTTCATAATATACTTGTGCTATTAACATCTCTCTTGAGTATTTTCAATAAGTTTGAAAGGAAAAAGAGACAATTACAAAGGGAGGACACTCAAATGAAAGAGAAAGACATCAAGAACAACAACACCTACTGGGATAATAAGATCTTCAAAATAATCAATGGTGTGGTTGTAAGCATTCTAAACCTTTTTCATTGTGAGTATACCAGGCATAAGTTGTTTATTGCAATTTTATAAGCCTTGATCAAGATATATAATGCTTCTCCCTATTTGCCTTTAAAAGTGAGTGCATCTAACCAATTCATTCAAATATTTGATGCATATCTTTAGGGGGAGCCTATTTCTATATCTTGATTATATTGAGACTAACACTTTATCTTAGTAGTCTCAATTATGAGAACAAGTTTCTCATGAAGTATGCTACTCATTTCAATCCATCTTGGAAAAGTAATGTCATATTTATCAAGGAGTGTAACTTTCACTGTTAAAGTAGCATATTTACTGGATTCTCCTAATTTAAGCTTGTGTGATAATCTAATGCATATGTTGTTCTTTTGATCACATCTGTTATTTATTTAATCATTGAATAACTTCAATTAACATTTATGCTTCTTAGTGCCTCATATACTTTGAATCAATATCTCTCTTGATATGCACTAAGTTGAAAGGAGAATTCATGATACATTTGTGCAATTTGTGATCCACTTGATATATGATAACATTAACTTAGAAAAGGATCACTAGTTGTAGAACTCTCTCTTGTACAAAATATTTCCATACATTGTCTTGAATATAGGTCTTAAGTAACTAAGACTAAGGACAAAGCACAATAAAGAGAGCGTCTCTATGTGAAGGTACAAAAGGGTAAAACTACTTCCTCTCATTTATACATGTACCTAAATCTTCCTCTTATATACATTCTTCGCATATCTTGTATAAAAGGAAGAGAAAGCATGTCTATGCATATCCCTGCTTCATACCTAGTTTAACCTCTCAAAAATTTCATTCTTGCATTAATGCATTTTTGTTAAAACTAGGTGAAGTGATTTTATTGTCAAAGAGCTTAAAGCTTAACCTTGTAACGAGGATAAGCTACCTTTGTTCCAAAGGTGGAGGTTCCTTAAGTCTCCTTGAAATTCGTAAGGCCCCGTTTGTTTCGTTGGAATTGAATTCCATTTTAATAATTATAATTTAGACAAAACTAATTAAGTTCATATATTTATATATGTAATATATTTGTATATTATCCTAAATCATATGAGAGAGATAGTTATATACTACATTTATGTTATAGCAAAGCAAGTATAAGAATGTGCTATAAGTTGTGCATTGGAAAAACAGCATGTGAATCTATAGAATCAATTTCCATCTCTCACCCCATGAATTTGAGATAGGCTTATATGATAACTTTGGAAAGTGGTGGAATGTCACATTCTAAAAAAATAGCCTATTCCATTAGTAAGATTCCAATTCCTCAAAATGAAAGGAAACAAACGGGACCTAAGAGTAATTGCTTAAAATGTTTCCAACATGCTTTCATAAGTGCATAGTCTGTCGCAAGCATCACTCTTTTATTATGACACATTGCACTTCACAGTTTCTATGATATAGATATGTTCTCATTAACCTAATTTTGTGCACTTGGCATTTAAAGGCCAAAATCTGTATTCCTCTCAAGGCACATATTTAGGGGGAGCAATCTATATTATATAGAATTGTATTAGCTTAATTGACATATCCTTTTAACCATGTCTCTTTCCTTTGGTACGTTTGCATATTTCCTATCTCTCTTGTACCAAGGCTAAGACTAATATATTTCCATGAGTATCTTGTGTATTAAGTCTTAGATTGAAAGGGAAATGGAGTATTCGGTAAAGACGACGCATCCACTCAACTCCATTGGTATTATCTACTCTTTGCCGGTATTCCGCCATCTCTCCATTGGTATAATCTTTCACTTATATATTATTTGCCAAAGAGGGAGAGAATTTACCAAGGGCTTATATTTCACTCACAAGTATCCGTTTTTTGGCGATTCATGCCAAAGGGGGAGAAAGTATTTGCCCAAAGCAAAAGGACCACCACCTAATTTTATTTGTGTTTTGAAAATTTTTATTAGGTATTAGTATATTTAAAATTGGTATTCCTCTAATGAAAGTATCTCAATTGGTATATCCCAAAACCCTCTTTAAAGCTAAGAGGAGAATTTCATTTAGGTGGAGTTTTGTTTAGTCAAAGGAAGAGCATTTGAAATAGGGGGAGAAAATTTCAAATCTTGAAAATGCTTCTCGAAATCTTATTCATTTACCTTTGACTATTTACAAAAAGGCTTTGAAAAGAATTTCCAAAAGAATTTGCAAAAACAAAACAAGTGGTGCAAATGTGGTCCAAAATGTTAAAAGAAAGAAAGCAATCCATGCATATCCTATGAAAGTTTAAATTGATTTAATTCCAAGCAACCTTTGCACTTACCTTATGCAAACTAGTTCAATTCTGCACTTATATATTTGCTTTGGTTTGTGTTGGCATCAATCACCAAAAAGAGGGAGATTGAAAGGGAAATAGGGTCAAACCTTTTCCTAAATGATTTTGGTGGTTGAATTGCCCAACACAAATAATTGGACTAACTAGTTTGCTCTAGATTATATGATCTACAGGTGCCAAAGGTTCAACACAAACCAATATAAAGATAAACTTAGGGTTCAAAAAGAAAGGAGCAAATGAAACCGAAGGCAGCCTTGGTCTGGTGCACTGGACTGTCCGATGAGCCATCGGACAGTGTCCGGTGCACCAGGGAGATCCACTCCAAACTCCTCAGCTTCGGGTTTCTCCAGGCGCACTCCGCTAAAAATCACTGGACTGTCCAGTGTGCCACCGGACTATCCGGTGTGCCAGCGGAGCAACGATTATCTGCGCGCAACAATCGACTCTGCAAAAGTGAACAGTGCAACGCAGATGTCAGAGCAGAAGGTCAGAGGGGCACCGGACTGTCCGGTGTGGCACCGAACTGTCCGGTGCCGCATGAGGACAAAGCCTCCAATGGTCGACCAGCTCCAAGCCCTAACGGCAGGATGACGTGGCGGCGCACCAGACGCTGTCCGGTGGCGCACCGGACTGTCCGGTGCGCCCATCGCCAGCAGCCTTCTCCAACGGCTACAATTTGGTTGGTAGCTATAAATACCACCCCAACCGACCACTTTAAGGTGTAGGAGTCCAAGCAACATTCCAAGTCATATAGTTGACATATCCAAGCCCTCCTAACCACCTCTATTCATTGATCCATCCTATACACAAGATTTAGACCACTACAACCAACACAAGTGCCACAAAAGAGAGAGCAAGCAAAAGAAAGCTTCTCGTGTGAGTTTAGCAATAGTGCCTTGTGAGAATCATTGAGAGAAAGTGTGTGCTACATCTCGTGTTCATTTGTGCGTGGAGTTTTGACTCCCATTGAACTTCCTCCAAATATTTGGAGGCTTGTAAAGCTAGGAAGAGACACCTAAGTGTGTGGTGATCCTTGCGGGGTCTTAAGTGATCCTTGAGAAGAAGAA